>JARHVA010003198.1:0-1200000 GCA_037957365.1 Torreya grandis
TTAATCTTGGTGGATAGGAATATAAGACATAACAAACAAAGGCATTTAAATCTTATTTTATCATGACATATATCATCTCAAAAAACCTTCAAGACCTCTGTTTGGTCAATTTGGGGACTGAGAGACCAAAAACATAGTCACTTCCTTTTAACCTCTGACAACCTTGTGATTATTCTCTATCATGCTTAGACCTCTCCAAAGTGCACTCCAAGTATATTTAAATACTTGAGACCATGTGAAGGTTGGTTTTTGGTCATGATGATGCCAACATGATCCTGTAGGTGAAGCTCCTCATTGTGTGGACTGAGACACCCCTTATAAGAGGGCAAAAGCATGTAAAACAAGGCCTTCCAAGCACCACAAAACACTTATAAACCATTCCAACACCACAAACACCAAGATCATCATCAAAACACTCTTCCCAATGTGGAGAAACCACTCATAAAGTAATTGAGCTAACTATCAATACAAATTAGGCATTTTTAAAGCATGTACAAGCCTAAAGGAGGTTTTCTCAAGTACTTAGAGTTTATAACACCTAAATAATAATTAAAATGTATTGAAAAAACATGTGGAGGCACCTATAACAAACCATTCCATTAATCCAAAATAAGAAAAGTTGAAACAGGTTCAAAAGGAGACCCCCTCATGGTTGAATAGGCATAAAAAGGATGCCTAGAGTGTTAACCATTATTCATGAAGGATGAGCCACCAATATGAGAGTTATTACTATGAATTTTAATTATACTAAGAGTGTTATCCACTTGTAGAATCATTTCCCTTAAATCCACCTATAGCTTCCATAGTGAGTGCTTAAACTTGCCCTTCCTTGCCTTGCCAATGGAGAAAGAAGAGAAATGAGTTGAAGATGAACTTTTTTATGAAATATATGAAAACCAAATTTTAATATGACTTTTGGGGAGTTGAAGAGTCACACCAACACTTTTTTTTTTGCAAGGGAGCTTGAGACGTCCATACAAGTGTTGGAAAAGACCTTTTTTTTAGGGAAAACTACTTCTTGCATAATGAAAATGACTTATAACTATCCAATTACATGATCATGACATTATCTATGTTTAAAATAACCTTATTTTCAATTTTTATTGTATAAAAGTCAGTACAAGTCATTTAATAGGCTAAAAGGTGGCTAAAAACCCCCTTTTTCACATGAGACCTAACAAATGACTAGTTTGTGACTTGTGATCACATTGAAACATGATAAATTACATATTAGGAAAATTTGACACAAAATGGACCTTTGACTAATTTTTACCAAGGTTTGACCATAGTTGACCATGGTTGACTAGGCCAATTCAAGGGGAATGAACTTAGGCAAAGACTAAAACAAGATCAAGTAAGATATATAGGACAATATGAGACCCCATAAGATGCATGTAAACCCTATTAAAAATTTTAAAATGATAAGTTTTGACCTTATTTGACTATAAGTTAAATTTGGTCAATAATTTGGCAACTCCTAGGGGTAACATGCTTGCCTATGTTAAGGACTAGTAGCCTTATCCTATCCATTGGGAAAGGGAGTTAGGATATGCTGGAAAACATCAGGAGAAGACCTTGAAGATACCAACAAGACAATAATTATACATCAAACAAAAAATGGAAATAAAAACCCATAATAAAGACTAAAGCACACACACTTGTGCTACTAAGCACTTAGGGGAAAACACAACACAACTGAAAGCAAACTAATATGTGCATCTGACCTGATATATTTTTTCCTCTCCTAGATCAAAGGGGAAACTTCTTAGGTGTCCTTCATGGAAAAAAACCTCATGGTGGTAACCAAGTAGTTTTTAGGAGTGAAAACTTGGTGACTTACCCTTCTTTTTTACTACCTTGGTTGGCATGTACTCCAATAAATCAAGTTCAAACATGTCTTCAACATCCATGTATTCATATTACTCTTTGAGACATGTTTCATGCTAGTATTTTATGTTGGTGTAGTCCATTAATGGACAAATGGTTACCATCTCATCATTATAGGGCTCATTTGGCTGATGACCCTCTTGGAATGCATCATGTACCAACTCATCCTTTTATATTTCTTTGAGAACCTTATCAAATTGATCTCTTGCTTCATCATGGCTCTCTTGAGGAAGGGTGGCTAGTGTAATGTTTGAATTGAGACAAAAAAATTCTAACTCATTCCAAAAATCATCATTTTCTTTCTCAAGAACTCCTTCATCAATGCCTTTATCAAACTAATCAAACATCTCTCCTTCTTCACTTTCCTTTCTCAAAATAGGTTCCTCCTCTTTTTATCAAGAACTAAGATGCAATCTTGCATATAAAAATCTACTTGTAGTTCTTCATCATCACCTACTATGGATTGTTCACTATATTCATGATGACCAAATGGAAGTTCATCAAGCAGAGATAATGAAAACTCATCATGTCTACAAGGTTCTATACCTACTGCCTCCTTTCCATTCAGATTATCTTCTCCACCCTTGAATTTTGCAATTTCATCTTCCACCTCACACAAGAAATTTTCTCCTTTCTCCAAGGATATGGTGGGAGGCCAATAAACATCCTTGACTAGGTTGAAAGATAATGCGACATTTTCATGTTCTTCTTTCCATTTTAAAATCACCCTATCAAAGCTTAGAAAACATCCATCATTTGAACATATTTCAAATTGAGGAGTAGGAGAATGACTTACCAAAATATCATTTATATCCATAAGAATCTCATCAATATCTTCATTCCTCTCCTCTTTGGGTTGCTTTTTCATTTGAATAACATCCTTCCAATGTGTGAAACCAATAGGCATAGCTTCTTCTATCTTTTCTTCTTCAAAATTTTGGTATAATTCATGATGAGCACTCCTCCAACTTGGAATCTTGACATCATGTGTCTCTTATTGATGTTAGGAAACAACTTCATTCACTTTCTCAAGGTATTGAGCTGGTTCATGATATACATTTATCCAACTTGGAATCTTGACATCAGATTGAAGGGATTGAGGAGGTTGAGGGAGACTAGGAAGAGTTTGCGCATGCATAAGAGGATTTATTTAAAGATGGATGTGTTGGTTTACAAATTAAATGGGATGGCTTTATTCAAATGAGGGATCACAATCTAAGAACTTAGATTATTTTGTTTCCATAGAAATTTGATCCAGTATCTTTTGGTATTGGATTGCTAAGTGCAAAGGATTAATAGTAGGGGTATTTTGTTTTGACGTTGGAGAAGATGCATTATATGGGCTAGAAGGTTGGCTCATTTTATTTTGGTGAGAAAGTGATATTTAATCAAAAGGATTTGGTATACAAGGGGAGGGTTTCTTTTGTATAGGATAAGGTTGTTTTGGGATGGAAGAAGGTGTACAAGGTTGACTGTCTTGAGTAGGTTGGTTTCTCCATCTTATTAGTTTCTCCTTCATGGATTGCATGGCTTGAGCTTGCCTAATCAAGAACTCCTTCTTGTACATAAGATCTTGATGATAACTATTTTTCTCATTCAACCTATCTACCTCAAGAATTTTCTTCTCAAAATCTAACATTATCTCCCTAACACTCTTGGATTGACTAGGAGAAGGACAATTAGGAGAGCTGCTTGGGGGGGGGGGGGGGGGGGGGGGGGGGGAATCCATGAACAACATGAGCTTGATCAAAACTATATGAAGGAATAAAAGGCCCATATTACTTAAAAATCAGATTATACATCACAAATATTATTTCTTGATGTACTAGGGCTCCTTAACTCGCTGATTCAACTCAGACTCACCATTGGTGTTGATTGAAATACCTCCAAAAGGCTGATTAGTTGAAGAACACACGAGGAATTCTTCAACTCCTTGGATAAATTATCCCACCAGGTGTGCCAAAAACTATTTTAACTTGAAATTACACCAAATGAGGAGATGGGACAAGCTTCTCCTCATTCAATTGAAATAATCAAACCACCTCAGGGCTATGGGTATCCCTATTATGAGGTGGATCTCTAGATTAGGGGCTAGCTCCCCTTGATGTATCAATAAGGCTCAAATCTTATTAGTAAATTTGGGGATGAAAAGGGATAGAGGATGACTTGAAAGTAAACCTATTCTATGGGGGTGATACACAAAATATTTTTCTCTACTCATACCTTTATATATGCACTTGGAACCAAAAAAAAAGTTACGTATACACTTCACTCAATGTCAACTCTTTCTCACACATCAATGTTTCAACATGGGGTCTAGGAGATAGCATAGGTTAGGAAGAATTAGGAAATATGAATTATAAGAGACTATATTTAATGATATATTCATAATATCTGTAACCTCACTTTACACTTCTTGTTGACCTGCAAGAAAGAGATCATAACCCACTAGGTACTAGTAAGAGTACATGTGAAGGTAAATAGACATAATACTTACACAAGCCTAAACACTATCATGTATACTTAGTGAATTATTTAAATGAGGTAAAATTACTTGTCTTTATTTATTTAAGGAAAAAATTTAGTAGGGCTTCACCATACCCAGCAGTGAGATTCAAACAATGGCCAAAAGGCCCAATTTATAGAACTTGGAAGAAGAGAGAGAGAGAAAAGAAGTTGAAGAGGCACAAGGACATGTGTCACAAACGTGAAGACTAGTTAAACATGAATTATATGGAATTATTGGGTGATCCATATCATGTTATGAGTTTAAAATGTCATATTCAATCATCCAAGACCTATAAATGGTTAAGAAACTCCTTTTTTATGCATAGAAAATTGCCCTTCCTAATTGGCCTTCCAAAACTACCCAAAATCTACACCTAATCATTTTTTATGATTAATATGAGTAGGAGGGGTTACTAATAATCCCTCACATGCATTGGGTAGGATTTTTACCCTTCTTATCATCTTGGCCATGCATGATCATACTTGGAAATCTCAAAATAACCCTTTTCCCTTCACCCTTCACCCTTCACACTTGGCATCTAAAAAATATTCATATCTACAATATTATTCATAAAAGAGGATAAATTATATGTTTAATTAGTTATCATACCATTTTTTACAATAAATTAGCCTTAAAAGGTTCACCAAATGAAGATTTGCCATTTTCTCTAAGTCCTCCCTAGCTAGCTCATAGGACTGGCTAAAAAGAATGAGTTTGTAGGAAAAATTATGAGTTTATAAAATTTATATAATTATCATAGGGAGTTATAAAAATTCCTAATATTCCCTTCAAAAGTGATTTCATCTCCTGGAAGTTCACCATGTCTGCACAACCCAAAAAATGGTCAAAATAATCCCTATTTTTCCATTTTTCATATGGTTCTGTCCAAACCAAGGCTATGTATGTGATCCTAATGTATATTTAAACAAATTATATTCATAAATTAGGGTCAAATTCCTCCATCTAAATTCACTTTTAGGCTCATTTTCACAATCAGATCTCAACACAGGGTTTTGGAGGGTTTTAACGTGACTAGCCCTCTTATTGTTCATATAGGTTTGACATTGAAATTATCTAAAAATGGAACTTGTGGCTTATTAATGACCCATAAAAATTCCTTTAATATCTATATGTCCCATGCAAAGGATCATAAAATTTCTAAGCACTTGAAGTTGACCATTCATGCCATTTTGGGCATTTTGTGAGGGTTTGGGAGCCTTAAAGCCAAGAATTGGCTTCCTGATGAATTTATTTGCAAAAAAATGGCTCAAAAACATGTATATTAACCCCATAAACTTTTCATATCATTTTATCATCTCCTCAAGACCTAAACATGAAAACTTACCCTTGTTTGACACTAGGCCTAGACCTTGCCAATAGACATGCTTGCCATTTGAGACTCCACCTGACACTTCAATGGATTCCTTTGACTCATAATGGATCAAAAACATATTTTATACCCATTAAAATATGTTACAATAAATTTTAAGGAATGTAAAAGGACAAAAATGCAAATGACCCTCAGTTTGGCTTCTAGGCCTAAGGATTCCCTTCATGCATGACCAAAAACCTCCTTGGTTGGAGCAACCTGTTTGGTTCCAGACATTATATAAAGTTTTTTTATATTTTATTAGGTCCCATATAGATTATAAAATCATATTTTTTCCATTATAGCCTTATGGTCATCATTTTCAACATTTTTCCCAAAATTGCCATTCTCATGCATGCCAAAATAGTCCTTGCTCTGAGACAAAATAGTGATTTTTTTCACTATTTAAATTGGAAAATTTATGATTTTATAATTTTATATATGTTATAATTGTACTATGTACCAAATTTTAGCTTCCAACTCATCGATTTAACCCTCTAAATCTCCATTTTTCCAAGGCAGACTTTTGACTAGGTAGGATTTGTGGGTAGGCAGGGTGTAGGATGTACTTGGAGAAGATGAAGGCTCCTTGAGATTTTTCATGGAATTTAAGGAATTATCATTGCCTTACATATTTTATTCCAATCATACCATATTCTATTTCACCTCAAGCACCTTATATTCCATGGAAACTTGTTTTGGCTTGGCTGTAGGTGTATTTGGGCTAGGTTCATGCCTTTAAACACAATAAACCTCTTATTATTGTGTTCATATCTCTTTTATATGGTAAATTTACCATAAAATCCTCCAAACCATACATTACCATGCCTATGTCCTTAAGGAAGATGACTTTGCCCTAACTGTGACAGTCATGCTTCACCCCTGCTTGTAGATCATGATTTTAACTTGTTTGATGTTATAAGGACTTAATTTTCATTTTATTTAGGTCATTAATACATCCTAATTCCTTTCCTTAATTGAAAATTTTTAAACCATGCATCAAATCATGTTTTTTTCCTTCAACTACCATACCCTTGTATGGCTGGACTGAGACTAGGCCTACCCTTGTTTTAGTGACTTTTTGAGCTTGATAAGGTTGGTTTCATGTGTATTTAGGTTTATCTTTAGTCCCCTTAGGGTTATTATTTATTAATATATTCCCATTCCTCTTCAATAAATCCAAACAAGGTCTCAAAACTCGAACCTTCTCCTCACTGCCAAGATGCCTTAACTTACTATGTTTTATGAGATTTAGGGGCCTATAGGTGTACCTGAGCAAGAAATAGTCCATGTAATTTTTTTTTAGGTTTTACAACAAGATCCTTAATGTCCTCCTTAATTCATCTATTCCCAATATCAACTTTTAATGACTCCAAACAAGTCATCTTCCATATTTCAAACTCACTACCCATATGCCCCTTAAGACTAAGTTCTCATGGAGTTTGAGGCCTGTAGGTGGTTGGCTGAGTCCAATTAGGTCATGTTATGGGCTAAAAACCGCTCCTCTTTAGGTATAGTGTCCTCCAAGCATTCACCTCACCCTTAAAACTTTAAAATAGACCATTATCTACCCAAGTACGATAAAAATTTGCTAAACCCTATTGTAGCATGGTTTTCCTAGGCCTGTACGAATAGGGGGAATGTTAGAGGTCAAAACATTGAAATTGACCTTGTCTCACTCATTTTGGCCCAGGATTACTCTTTGTACCATTTTGGACTATTTCAAACTAGGTGGCATAGTTTATGTCCATCAATTTAAATGCAAAATCAATTTACCACTCATACCCTGTAGACATCACTAACTAAATTTAGTGATCTTTTGGCCATTTTGAGGTTGCTCAAATTCTCATCTCGACTCCTCCTTTGACCTTGAAACTTGGCATGGTTACTCATGGTGGATAGGGATACAAGACCCAAAAAACAAAGGGCATTTAAATCATCTTTTATTATGACATATATCATCTCAAAAATCCCTATAGACACCACTAATTAAATTTAGTGATATTTTGGCCATTTTGAGGTTGCTCAAATTCTCATCTCCACTCCTCCTTTGACCTTAAAACTTGGCATGGTTACTCTTGGCAGATAGGGATACAATACCCAAAAAATAAAGGGCATTGAAATCATCTTTTATCATCACATACATCATCTCAAATTCTCAGCTCCACTCCTCCTTTGACTTTGAAACTTGGCATGGTTACTCTTGGTGGATAGAGCTACAAGACCCAACAAACATAGCACATTGAAATCATATTTTATCATGACTGTTTCAAACTAGGTGACATAGTTTAGGTTCATCAATTGAAATGCAAAATCAATTTACCACTCATACCCTGTAGATACCATTGATTGAATTTAGTGATATTTTGGCCATTTTAAGGTTGCTCAAATTCTCATCTCCACTCCTCCTTTGACCTTGAAACTTGTCATGGTTACTCTTGGTGGATAGGGCTACAAGACCCAAAAAACAAAGGGAATTTAAATCATCTTTTATCATGACATATATCATCTCAAAAAACCTTCAAGACCTCTGTTTGGTCAATTTGGGGACTAAGAGACTAAAAAAATAGTCACTTCCTTTTGACCTCTCACAACCTTGTGATTTTTCTCTATCATGCTTAGACCTCTCCAAAGTGCACTCCAAGTATATTTAAAGACTTGAAACCACGTGAAGGCTATTTTTTAGTAATGATGATGCCAGCATGATCCTATAGGTGAAGTTCCTAAGTTCCTCCTATGTGGACTGAGACACCCCTTTAAGAGGGCAAAAACATGTAAAACAAGGCCTTCCAAGCACCACAAAACACTTTTAAACCATTACAAAACCACAAAACCACAAAACCAAGAGCATAATCAAAACAAAATTAAACACTCTTTCTGATGTGGAGAAACCACTCACAAATCAACTAAGCTAAATTTCAATGCAAAATAGGCATTTTATAAGTATGTACAAGCCTAAAAGAGGTTTTCTCAAGTACTTGAAGTTGATAACACCCAAATAAGCATTATAATGTCTTGAAAAAACATGTGGAGTCACCTATAACAAACCATTTCATCAATCCAAAATAAGAAAAGTTGAAACAAGTTCAAAAGGAGACCCCCTCATGGTTGAATAGGCATAAAAAGTTGTCTGGAGTGTTAACCATTGTTTATGAAGGAAGAGCCACCAATATGAGATTTATTTCTATGAATTTGAAGTGCACTCAGATTGTTATCCACTTATAGAAGCATTTCCCTTAAATCCACCTGTAGCATCCATAGTGAGTGCTTAAACTTGCCCTTCCTTAGCTTGCCAATGGAGAAAGAAGATAAATGAGTTGAATATAAATTTTTTTATGAAATATATGAGAAATAAACATGAATATGACTTTTGGGGAGGTGAAGAGTCACACCACCACATTTTTTACTGCAAGGGAGCTTGAGAAGTCCATAGAAGTGTTAAAAAAGGCCTATTTTTTAGGGAAAACTGCTTCTTACCTAATAAAATTAACTTATAACTATCCACTAACATGATATTGACATGATAAAATTTCAAAATCACCTTATTGTCAATTTTTATTGCATAAAAGTAAGTACAAGTCATTTAATACGCTAAAAGGTGGCCAAAAGACCCCTTTTTCACATGAGACCTAACAAATGACTAGTTTATGACTTGTGATCACATTGAAACATGATAAATTCCATATTATGAAAATTGACACAAAATGGACCTTTGAATAAGTTTGACCATAGTTAACCATGGTTGACTAGGCCAATTCAAGGGGAATGAACTTAGGCAAAGACTAGGACAAGACCAAGTAAGATATATTGGACAATATGAGATCCCATAGGATGTATGTAAACCTTATTAAAAAAATTAAATTATAGGGGTTGACTTCATTTAACTAGAAGTTAAATTTGGTCAACAAGAACCTCATAGATGTTATCAATAAGTCAACTGTAGATAAACCTAAGGAGTGGCATATTTTAATAGAATGTACACTCTAGGTAGACCAGACTAGGTAAAAATAGGCCCTTAAATCCTCACCATATCTACTGGTTTATAGGAGATAACTAGTGTTCCCAATCATGTTGAAATTTCCAACTTATCAGTCTATGAAAGAATACATGGAGCCCAATGACAAACAGAGTCTAGATTATTGAATGTCATCAAAATGGAAGATGTTAAGGATAAAACATTGTAAAAACTTAGCAAACATCAAGATGTGGTCAAGAGATGATTTGAAAAAAGATAAAAATTCAAATTATTCAGGATCTCTGACTTGGTGTTGCTATGGGACAAAGCCCATGAAAAAAAATGAGTGCATGACAAGTTTTCCCTATTGTGGATAGGACCTTATCACATATCCAAGATGTTGGGTAATATGAATTCCATTTAAAATATCTTTAATGTAATGATTTAATATATCCAATTAATGGATAGTTTTTGAAGCATTACTTCATGGTTGCCCCATCTAGAGAGGTCCCTGAGTAATGATAGATGTTCTGGTAGAGGTAGGATTAGGTTATATTTGATTCATTAGTTAGTTTCATGCTTTCAATCGCTCAATTTTTTTAGAGTAGTTCATGTTTTCTAGTTTAGTTTTTTGCTTTTAGTAGTTTTCCTACTTTCTAAGTTAATTTTATTTTGATTACATGGTAGCTTGAGATTGGTCAATCCTAGTATAATCAAACATAGTTTGAGGTGTTTTAAATCCAACCCAAATCAATGGGTGTTGCATACTATAGTTCATAATTCTTAATTCAGGTAAGCAATGAGAGTGTTAGCCATGAATATGTCCTAAAGCTAATGATTTTAATTAGTATGTGAAAGTTGTTCCCACAATCTTGTGCAAATTTAGAAAACTCTCATTATCCCCTTGGGTCAAATGCACACAAAATGTTAATACTTGTTTAAGGTAATAACCATTAACATGGGCAAGAGTTGACAGGGGCATTTTGATTAAAAAGGACTATTTTAGATAATATGGACTTATGTCCAAAAATTAGATGGGAGATAATTATTGAAAAATAATAGTTTTCATATATTTTAAATAAATTAAAATATAAGTATGGTAATAAATTTACGTTATTCCTCATTTATTAGAATAGAGATAATTTAAAATTATAAAATTTTGAATAATGTAGACCGATTATTGATATTTTTTTTAGTTGGACTATTAATAAGTCTAAATTATCTGAAATGGTCCCTTAAACCAAAACTTTACTGATACTAGCTCATGGTGGTCACCTTGTTCCTTATTTCATCTAGAAATTAAAAAAATAAAACAAAAGTCATAATCTAAAAGTTTAAAAGAAAATAAAAAATGATTCAAAGCCTACATGATGAAATAAGATCAATGTATCATACATCATGAAAATATGAATAAAAGAGGAATAGATGATCAAAGGTATATTTGTCAAGGCTATGGACGTCTGGTTGGTAGCATAACAATGCCCAATCTATCCAATGTCTATGCACCTAACTCCCAATCAAAATGAAACCTATAGCTCACCCCCATGTCTTTGCCTAAAACCCTAAGACGAGATAAAGAACTTCACTTTCCACACATAGATCCAACGAGTAAGTGAAGTTAGTATGTTGCATTGGATTATCAAGAGTCTCTTTTCATTTCTAATTTAATCATTTCTTTTGGAAGAATTTTATGGTTGATATTGGGATTGTAAAACCATGGATTTTGTGTTCTTGAAAACTCAGGAGTATTCACCCGTGGGAGTCACCATTTTTTGTATTCAACACACCCCACCCTATGTTTTTATTTGAAAAGTGGGGACCCCCTTTATTTTTTAGAGAGTATGGATATTTTATCTAGGTATTTATTTGTTTATGATGGTTATTATTATCTATAGAAACTCAGTGTTTTGAACATTGAATCATATTGGGGTATACTTATTTCCATTTGAAATGACTTGTTCAAACTAATCTATTAATAGAAAGTTGAGAAGAATTACTTTGCATGACAGGTATTTAGATTAGCTTTATTTTAGAAGGTTTTAAAGTCAATAAATTTTAATTTAGTAACTATTGTTTTGGATACTTTTCATTAGAAGATATTCTTCAAAAAGATTCTCTTTATAAACCTTCTCTTCTTAAACTTTCACTCCAGAAATATTATATTCAGAAACTTTCTCTTTGGAAGATTTGTTTCTAAAAATTTTACTTTGGAAACTTTCATTCAGAAGCTTTGTTCCAGTCACCAACTTTCTCTCTGGAAACTTTATTTTGAAGACTTTTTATTAGAAGGTTTGCTTCGAAAAGATTCTCTTTGAAAACTTTCACTTTGGAGGCTTCACTTCAAAAACTTTTTCTTGGGAAGCTTTGTTTTGAGAACTTCTATGCGAATACTTATACCAAACCACAATCTTTCTAAAGAGTACTTAGTCTTTGGAAACTATTATTTTAAAGACTTTATGATAAAATATTTTGGAATGAATTTCTTTGAAGAACATTCTACTTTTCAGGATCTTTTGGGATCGAAGGCAAAGTTTGATTTCCCTTGACTGGACCACATAATAACAAATGGGAAAAGAGGAAAGTCAACATCATGGCACCCCTAATGACAAATCATCCTATGTGGCATGTACACTAGGATAGGGTGGTTAATTTAAAATTTAATGAAGGTGATGAGCGTATAGACATTGGAAATTAATGATGCACAAACTTAGATATCCTAATGTAGAAAGATGTGCAAGTTTGAATCCAAATATCAATAATGCAAGGGGAGCTTAATGGCATGAACAATTAGTTTAATCAAATAATGACACACTTGGCTACTATTCATCTCATTTACCACTCAACAACCATCCACTTTTTCATTCTAGTTCTCCTCATATTAATACTAACACTACCAATATGGGGATAAAACTGATGTTGCCAAAAGTAGACTTGCACAAGTTTGATGGTAAGGATCCACTCACTTGGATCACTCAAATTGAAAATTTATTTGATTTAAACCAAACTCCTAGGTATTAAAAGGTGATTGTGGCATCTCTATATCTAAAACCTAAGCCATTCATTTGGTATCATTGGTTTTGTGCTCAAAATAAGAAGACTAGTGCCCCTATTACATGGTCAGTATTCTCTAATGAATTGATGTCTCATTATCAAGATAATGTTCTAAAAACAACTCTAACCAATTAGTCAAACTATGACAAATAGGAACAGTGAAGGATTATATTCATGAATTTCAAAATCTATCCTTATGTGTGGAGGATATCACTAAGGTGAATCTGACTGACATTTTTTTGGGTGGACTAAAAGATAGTATTCAATTGGAGGTTTGTATGTTTAACCGCACAATGGTATATGAAGTTATACCAAGGGCACGCTTGGAAAAAGAAAAAGAGATGATCAAACATCATCATTTCACTAATGGTTGAGAATGTACCTTCTCAAATCCATCATGACCTCAACCTACTAGATTAACACCATAACAAATTGAGGATAAGTGTGCCAAAGGGTTGTGTTATGGTTGTGATAGTAAATGGAGAAAAGGTCATAGATGTGCTGAAAAGAAGATATTTTACATTGAAGGGGTTGATGAGGATGAAGAAGATGATGAGGCATCTATTGAGGGTTTTGAAGGACCTGAAGCTATAGATTCTCAACCTACTATCTCCTACCATGCCCTTGCAGGTATTTCTACTCCTCGAACTCTTAAGGTGGTGGATTTTATTAAGAAACAGAAGGTCACAGTGTTGATTGATTTAGGTAGTACACACAATTTCATCAATAGTAAGTTGGTTGCTCATTTGAATTATTTCATCTATCTAGCCCCAGAGTTTCAAGTCATGATGTTGATGGTGGTACAGTTAATTGCTATGTAAAATGCCATAGTATTATGTTAGTAATGGGGGACTATTTGCTAGATTCTCCGTGGGATTGATATTATTTTGGGAGTACAATGGTTCACCACATTAGGTACTATTGAGATGAATTTTCATGAACTGTTCATGCATTGTTATTCTAAATGCAAGTCAGTGGAACTACGAGAATTAATATTTAAATCTCCATAAATGGTTAGTTCACATTAGATGACCAAGATGTTAAAAAAAGGTGCTGAAGGATTTGTGACATGTTTGTTTTCCATTGATGTCCAACAAAATAAAGAGTCTACCCATTCTGAGTTACAACAAATATTGGATGAGCATTAAATTGTTTTTGGACCCATGCCAAAAGGTTTTCCTCCTAGTCATATTCATGATCATGCCATCAGACTCATTCCTGGAAGTACGCCACCCAGTATCAGACCATATAGATATCCTTATGCCCATAAGGGTGAAATTGAAAAAATGGTACAAGAGTTGTTAGAGGTAGGTAACATTCACCAAAGCCAAAGTGAATATTCTTCTCTAGTAGTCATAGTACGAAAGAAGGATGAAACTTGGAAGATGTGCCCAAATTATAGGGAGTTCAACAAGTTCACTATCAAAGATAAGTTTCATATTCTTGTAATTGATGATTTGTTAGATGAATTACATGGTGTTATTTATTTTACAAAATTATATCTTCGCTCTAGGTATCATTAAATCTGGATCTATGAGGAGGAAATTCCTAAAATAGCCTTCCATACTCATGAAGGCCATTATGAATTTTTGGTCATGCTTTTTGATCTCACCAATACACCATCCACCTTCTAGAGTTTGATGAATATGGTTTTTAGGCCATTTTTGAGAAAGTTTGTAATTGTGTTTTTTGATGACATCCTTATTTATAGTAAAAATTGGGAAGACCATTTGCATCATGTGAAACAGGTACTCTCAATTCTTGATCAACATCAGTTTTATGCTAAACCATCCAAATATGCTTTTGGAGATTCTGGAAGTGGAATATTTAGGCCATATTGTATCACATGAGGGATTAAAAGTTGATCTTAAAAAAATTGAATCCGTCATGGAGTGGCAGATTCCCAAGACACTTAAGAAACTAAGGGGATTTTTTGGGCTAACTAGTTATTATCATAGGTTTTTCAAAAATTATGGTAGTGTTACAACACCACTCACTTCCTTATTGAATAAAGACTCCTTCCAGTGGATTGATATAGATACCAAGGCATTTGAACAACTAAAAATGGCTATGTGCACCACTCCAGTATTGGCTATTCTAGATTTTTATACAACTTTTGTGGTTGAATGTGATGCATCTGGATATGGTATGGGTGCAATACTCATGCAAGAGGGTAGGCCCATTGCCTTTAAAATTCATAAATTAAAGGGTAAAAATCAGCTCAAACCCATCTATGAGAAAGAGACAATGGCTATTATACATGCATTCAAATAATGGAGACCTTATCTATTAGGTTGTCACTTTTAGGTAAAGACTAATCATGATATCCTTAAATATTTTTTGGAACAACGGTTATCCTCTAAAGAACAACAATAATGGGTGACAAAAATGTTAGGTTTTGATTTTTAAATAGTCTACAATAAAGGAAAAAATTAAAATGCGGTGGTCGATGCAATATCTAGGTGAGATGAACCAATTGAGGCATTGTTATGTGCCATGACCATTTGTTAGGCAAACTGGCTAAAGGAAGCAAGGGAAGAATGGGAAAATGATAGTATTATCCATTCATTGATTCAGAATCTATAGTAGGGTTCCAATGGGATTGAAAAGTTTACATGGAAGGATAATGCATTATAGTATAAAGATAGATTATATCTATGTCAAAATTCTCTTCTCCAACAGAAAATCCTTTAAGAACTTCATGCATCTCCACTTGACAGTCACTCGGGGTTTTTGAAAACCTATCATAGAGTCAAGAAGGATTTTTTTTGGAAAGGACTAATGGGGGATGTATAGAAATATGTGGCTGAATATATGGTCTATCAAAAAAATAAAGGTGAAACCATTAAAACCCTAGGTATTTTACAGTGCTTATCCATCCCTAGTTAATGATGGGAAGAGCTATCTATGGATTTAATTACTGGGTTACCACGATCTAAAGGTAGAAATGTTATCATGGTTGTTGTGGATAGAATCATAAAGTATACTCATTTTTGTTATTTATCTCAACCATTGGTGTCTAGTATAGTAGCTTTTGCCTTAATACAGTTCATAAATTGCATGGTACTCCCAAGATTATTGTTAGTGATCGAGATCCCATATTCACTAGTAATTTTTGGACAAAATTATTTGCATGTTTGGGAACCCAATTAACTCATAGCTCATCCTATCATCCTTAATTTGATGGATAAACTAAGGTAGTCAACAAGTGTTTGGAAGGGTACCTTATATATTTTGTGTCAGATAAACAAGATAAATGGGTTCAATGACTGCCCTTGGCTAAATGGTAGTATAATACGTCAATTCATAGTTCATCTAAAATGTCTCCTTTTATGGCATTGTATGGATACCATCCTCTACCTCTCACTTCACCCTTGAAGACCCACCCAAAGGTACGTGCAGTAGAGGAAGACCTTCAACATCAACAATAAGTCTTTGCTAGTTTGCATGAAAATTTAGCTTTGTCCCAGAATCACATGAAGCAACAAGCAGATCAACACAGGAGTGAGAGGTATTTTGAAATTGGTGATTGGGTGTTTGTTCACTTGCATCCATATAAGTAGATGTCCTTGAAGCAATAGAAAAAGGATAATAAGTTATCTCCCAAGTATTATGGTCCTTATCAAATCTTGCAAAAAAATGGTAGTGTGGCCTAAAAGAAGGAATTTCCTCCCTTCACTCACATTCATCTAGTATTTCATGTATCTTGCCTTCATAAGGTCATTAGATAGAGAGTTACCACTCAAACTGAGTTACCAAATTTAGATGAGGAAGGGAGGGTTATTCTTGATCCTAAAGTGGTCCTTCAAACATGTACTGAGTAGTTATAGTCTAGACTAATTCTTGAGTATCTGATCAAATGGAAGAATCTACCTTCTGAAGATGCTACCTGGGAAGATGAATCATTCATGCAACAACATCTGAGATTGATTCAATGTTGAGGACAACATTATTTTAAAGGGGAGGGGCATGCTACGCCCTTAACCATTGGCATGTCTATGGATATGTGTAGTTGACTTGTGGCTTGCATAACCCTTTTGCATATTATTTTATATTTATTTATGCATTCATATAGTTAGTAGGTCGGCCTATGGGTGGAATATGACCTTGTTAGACTATATATAAGAGACAGGGTTAGTTATTCATCATCATAATTGAGTATTCATTATTATTGAAAGCATTTGGGATGTTTCCCCCTCGAATTGGCTTATCTATTATTAATATTTTCTGCTATAATTCCATATAATTATAATATATTGCTATATATCTTCTTATTTGGTGAATTAATATCATTCCACTCCCATTCAAATGATAGGCCCTTCATTATACAATTGCTAAGTCAAAGGTTATGCCATGTATAGACTTGTTGTGGGGCTTTTTCTTTGAGAGTAGAAAACCATACGATGTTTACCTCTACTACATCAACAATAACACAATCATCGTTGACATCTCGGGGGATGCATTGAATAGGTATTTGAGTCTCCCTATTCCAAGTGTTACATTTGATTTACATATTGTAGTTAACTAGAAGAAGGCCAATAATGTGGAGAGAGCATTACCAAGGTGGCTTCTCCTCAAATAACATTTACTATAAAGGAACATGTCAAGAATTATGTTCCCATTACTCGATTCAGAATAGGTATCTGCGTAGGCATGGCACTTTGAATCGACTCTTCAGCCATGCAAGCATCCACTTCTTGCATCTGGATTGGGTTTCCCTACTATACTTGCTCAGTACTTTAGAGCATACCTATGCATTGGGGTAAGTAACTAACACCCACTTACTAGAGCAAATTTTATATGAAGATAGGAGACCACATGGGGGAAACTTATATATGATGTCCTATCTATTAGATGCAGTGATGGGGATGGTATACAAGTGTCAGGAACCTAGAACAATAAACATGCTCCGATGCCTACTGAGTCAGGATCTTGCTCTACCAATAGAGCACATATGATTACTTCTTGTATTAGCAACTAAACACGGAATTTAACCAGAATCAATAAGTAACTAGAAATATGAAACAACACAGGAATTGAGAGACAATACACAATTGTATTAATAATCACTTAGAAGAATATACAATAAGGAAGATGCCACTTCTTCCTCCACCTCAAAGGTTCGCCACACCTCAAGACCTTCTTCCCTCTCTCTCTTGGTCCCAACAATCAACTCCAATACAAAATTGATGTTCACCTCTCCAACCAGTCAGTAATGTGCTGCCAGTTCACCAAGTACACAACCATACTCCAAGTAGATCCCCCGCTCTCTACTGCTACCTGCAAATCACTAGACCTTACTCACCAATGTAGATATCTCTACACCCCTAAAGAACCCTTGTCCTTGCCTCACCAAGTCCTTATGATTCTTCAACCAGTACCCCGGTGGATCAGCTCCTAGACCTTGCAGACCCTGCAACTCTCCCTGATCATACACTCTCAGCACCCCTGTGGAACTAGGAGGAGCTAATCTAGCTCTCTCTAAAAGCTCTATGGCTTTCTAGCACACTTTTACAATACAGCCCATGAGTCCATATATAGATCTCATGCTTACAATAATTAGACTATCATAATTACAATAATTAGACACGCAACTCAAGACTAAGACTAGCCTTTGACATGCAAACAAATAGTCCAAAAATAGACTCTCTGAGATCAACATGCAAACTGCTTGTTCACGCATAGGCTGTCGATGCCGGCACCTCCAAGACCGATGTCGACCGACTGGTAACCGACGTTGGTTGCTTCCTCACTACCATATGATCGACGTCAATTGATCAGACCGACATCGATTGCCCTGCAACTAGTTCTGCAACTCTCTGCAACTCTGCATCCTCCATAACTTCTCCTGTTTGCATCTTGGTGAAGCTTTTAGCTCCACAACCTAACAATCTCCCACTTGGAGATAAACAACTGCACTTGTACTTGTACCTGTACACCATCTAAATTATTCCCTAGCTTGTATCCCTCTTCAAGATCAATCCTGAAGACCAACCACCACACAACTTGTGATGCTATACCTGTCATTCAAGTAACTTGCCATATCCGAACCTACATATCCATGTAGTAAAGACCTTGAACCTACATAAAAAGAATCCCTGCTGCTGATCCCACTGAACTGCCCTCCAGTACTCCTTCCCCGAATTGGCTCCATACTTTCTGACAACTCCCACTGCTTGGGAAAATTCAGGCCTACACTAGACCTCATGTGATTTCGAACCCTGTTATAAGCTAGGCTTGAACTGTCCAGCCCTTGGTGTGCTTTCTGATTCTGCATCCTGCATCATGAACCCCACCAACACTGTCTTCACATCAGCTCCCACTGGAGATAAAATCTCCATGTCTCTTATGCCAAAGAATTTCGTTGCTCCAAATTCTTCATGACACACCTCTGAACTAACCTTACCTTTAGCTCAGCAAAACCCTGTATCTCTGAACCTGTAACTAGTATACCATTCACATATAGTAACAGAATAATGTTGCAATCATTATCCACTTGGTAAGATAAACACAATAGTTACACTGAAATTGACTGAAGCCATGCTTAGTCATCCACCTGTCAAACCTGTACCACTATTCTGCAGCTTCCTCAAGACCTATACCTTGGCCTTCCATCTCACGTATCCATCCACTCTCTTCTTTAACTTAGGAATCCATTTCGTCTCTCAGTGTTTTCTTCTAGTTGACAACTCTACCAACAAATACCTGTTTGGTTCTTCTCCAAGGACTCACACTCCTCATCCATGCCAAGCTCCCACTGTATCTGGATTCTACCTGCATTGCCTCTTCACATCTTCCTGGTTCTTGACCATCAATAAGCAATATAAAGAAGGTGAACAACGAATATGAGGTTCACTTACCCTTTTTGACCTCGATATGAGCATTTGAGACCTGTTGACAGCTTGTTGTCCGCCCAATATCTGTTTCAGTGACCGATCTCAGCCATCTCCCAGTCTGCTCCCGATCGATGTCAGTTTCCTGCACTGACCCTGACTACCGACGTCATTTCCCTGGCCGATGCTAGTATCCTTTATGCTGACGTCAGTTCCTTTATGACCGATGTCAATCTTCCTTCTACCGACGTCAGTTACTGTCTGACCGACGCTGGTACCTGTGTTCGTCTGTGAGTGATAACTTTTTA
Source organism: Torreya grandis (assembly GCA_037957365.1). Lineage (NCBI taxonomy): Eukaryota > Viridiplantae > Streptophyta > Pinopsida > Cupressales > Taxaceae > Torreya > Torreya grandis. The sequence goes on from JARHVA010003198.1 coordinate 19,913, forward strand.
CCCGTGAGCTCTCCATGGATCAAAATCCTGATCAAATCAACCCTGCTCTGCTCAGAATAATTCAGTTCCCTCACCTGATCTCTGTCCGTCATCTCCTCCATGAACACCAAGGCTTTCTAGTTCTTTAGCTTGTCAAAGACATCTAACTTCTGCTTCAAAACCTGCATTCTCCTTCTACATATGTGACTAAGCCTATGAAGCCACATCTCTGCAATAGAAGGTGAATCAGCAATATAAATAGATAGATAAAGGATACCTACTTTCTTACCACCGTCTAATTCAAGTGCATCCACTGTGAGAGTTACAGTGCATCTCCCATCACCTAACTTTCTTGAAGAAATTAGACTCATCTCCAAGATTGGTACCTGCATGACTTCCTTCAACCACTGTGTGTCATCCATCTGCAATTTCAGCTTCACTTCCCCTTCGTCAATCATCTGACAAGGCTCTCCAGCTCCTAAATAAATCTCTCCAAAGTCTCCAAAGACATACCCATGAAAAGATGCTCTATTTCGAAATGCATGGAAAGAGGCAAAAGAATCTGTGAACCAAGATTCCACTTTATCCAGAACGTTCTGTGCAACATCCCCTGCAACATCTGCTCCTCCTTGCTGATCTGCTACCAACCAATAATCTTTATTTACCTGCTCTTTCTTTCCATCAATCAAACCATTCGTGTTATTCAGTTTCTCCATTTGTAGCTTACTTTCTTCTGCCATTGCTATACTCCCACTCAATTTGAAACCCCTGCGAGTGACCTGTAATCAAAAATACTACCAGATTTGAACCACCTGTTAGTCAACCCAACCAAAAGCTCTGATACCACTTGTCAGGAACCTAGAACAATAAACATGCTCCGATGCCTACTGAGTCAGGATCTTGCTCTACCAATAGAGCACATATGATTACTTCTTGTATTAGCAACTAAACATGGAATTTAACCAGAATCAATAAGTAACTAGAAATATGAAACAACACAGGAATTGAGAGACAATACACAATTGTATTAATAATCACTCAGAAGAATATACAATAAGGAAGATGCCACTTCTTCCTCCACCTCAAAGGTTTGCCACACCTCAAGACCTTCTTCCCTCTCTCTCTTGGTCCCAACAATCAACTCCAATACAGAATTGATGTTCACCTCTCCAACCAGTCAGTAACGCGCTGCCAATTCACCAAGTACACAACCATACTCCAAGTAGATCCCCTGCTCTCTGTTGCTACCTGCAAATCACTAGACCTTACTCACCAATGTAGATATCTCTACACCCCTGAAGAACCCTTTTCCTTGCCTCACCAAGTCCTTATGATTCTTCAACCAGTACCTCGGTGGATCAGCTCCTAGACCTTGCAGACCCTGTAACTCTCCCTGATCATACACTCTCAGCACCCTGTGGAACTAGGAGGAGCTAATGTAGCTCTCTCTAAAAGCTCTATGGCTTTCTAGCACACTTTTACAATATAGCCCATGAGTCCATATATAGATCTCATGCTTACAATAATTAGACTATCATAATTACAATAATTAGACACGCAACTCAAGACTAAGACTAGCCTTTGACATGCAAACAAACAGTCCAAAAATAGACTCTCTAGGATCAACATGCAAACTGCCTGTTCACGCACAGGCTGCCGACGCCGGCACCTCCAAGACCGATGTCGACTGACTGGTAACCGACGCCGGTTGCTTCCTCACTGCCATCTGACCGACGTCAGTTGATCAGACTGACGTCGGTTACCCTGCAACTGGTTTTGCAACTCTCTGCAACTCTGCATCCTCCATAACTTCTCTTGTTTGCATCCTGGTGAAGCTTTTAGCTCCACAACCTAACAACAAGCACAATGGAGTTCTATGGGATCCTAACCCATATCTCATTAAGAATCAAAAATTTTATTATTACTCTTTTGTTCACATATATTCATATGTTAGAACATCACCAAGATTGTTGAAGATTTCTACCCTCAAGTCTGGATGGCCATTCACAGATAGTATTTGGCTAGGATTTCACCCAACATTGCCAAAACACTTACCAACAATGCAGGAGTCTAATGGCTCTACCCTAAATACACTGTTATCATGGTTGTTGGCCATAAGGTGGATCTTCTTCAGCTTCCTAAGTTTTTTCTATATAAGGTAGCTGAGTAGGAGATCGCTTACCATATATGGAATGGTATTGTCAAGGAGCTAAAAAAGAATAAGAAAGCTACCTTCTATGGTTCCAACGTCACTATTAGGAGGATGCAATACACCATAAAGAAGTAGAGGGAAGCTAGAAATGTAAGGAAAGCCTATGCATTACCCACTCTCCACCATAGGGATTGGGACCCCAATGGGAAAGTCCAAAATCCATTTTAACAATTCAATCAAGGGAATTTGAATATGCTCAATAGGATTCTTCTTAACCTAGCGCTTCACCTTAAAGGAATATGAGAAGCAAGTTTTTTAGGTGGTATACAAAGATAACATGGAAAATATGTTGCAAATAGTGACACAAAATGAAATGATAGAAACAAAAGGGAAAACTTTGGTGTATGGATATTAGTAAATTATTATAAACCCAAGATTAAAATAACATATTTTTAGTATCAATTATCAGATTCTAGGTCAAAATAAAGTCCTTTTAGTGTCAACTATTATATCCTAGGTTGAAAGTAAGTTTTTTTAGTGTCAAATTTAAATCTAAAGTTGAAAAAATATTATTTTACTGTCAAATATTTAGGAATTTATCTAAACTCTAGGAAAAAAATTTTGAAACCCTAAAATAATCTTAGGGTTGTATATTATTCAATTAGAAAAATGGGATTACCAATAAAGGTGCATGACTAATTCACATTCACCAATATGTTTTGTCTTAATTTGGATTAAGATAAACTGAATAGAATAAAATAGAATGATGTAAATGACCATTCAAAAAGTAGAATGAAAGAAAATAAATGAATTCAACAAGGTGCAAATGATTGAAATAAGACTAACTATAAAGATGAATAACATACTTATTTGCTTTTGTCTAATGGCTGACTATGTTGACTGCCAAAAGGTGGAAACTATAAAACAAGTATTGTATCTATAAGTGCCCAAAATGGGAACTAAACTTGTTGAAGGACAAAATCAACTGACTAAGGACAGAAACAACTCTCACTATTATCCTACTTCGTTGATCTCATCTTTTGCTAAAAAACATGTATTTAGGACACGATCACTTGTGAAAGTTTAATTTAGGTGGGTATGTGTAGATTTGACCTTTGAAAGTGTGTGGAAAACCTAAAAATAATTTATCTAATGTTGAAATCCTAATAGGGCTAGCAATGATTGAAAACCTACAAATAGAAAAATGTGGAGTGTAATTGTGATCCTTTGACTATATGAATGCATCTAGGGATGACTTCAATACTTGATCATGCTTTGCTTTGCTTGGATAAAATAGGCTTGTGACGTGGTTAAGGACTATTTGTAATAATAAAAATTAGAATTGAGAAGAATAAGGAACTTTTTCTCAATGTGCAATAATGTAAATAAGCATTTATATTGAAATTTCTAAAGGTAAGAATAAGTGACTTGAGTGTGCCTTTATAGCAATCCAAAAGCGAAAATACATGTTAGGAAGCCTAAAAACACAAAAGACAAGATGAGAGAGGGTTTGATTTAAAAAATGATCATTAAAGGGTTAAGCACAACAAAGTTTATCATGAGGTATGAATGCCTCCCACTATTATCCATACTTATTGGTTCTATCCCTTAAGGAAACATGTGAAATTTTGGATCTAGGTTCATCCATACATATGCTTAAGGGTGTTTTTAGCAATTATAATACTCTGTAGGCAACAAATAACAATTAAAATAGAAATAGGTGTTTATAATAGGGTGAGGTGGAAAATAGGTATTGATTAAGTGCATAAATTAAATAAGGTTAAAAGGGGCTAAAGCTAATATGATCAAGTATTCGTGACCAGATTTAAGTGTCTACAATTTTCCATGCCTTCACCCTGTCGAAGACTCTTATCTTTTAGATGACATGGAGGGTGTTTGTCACCCAATGTTGGTTATGAACCTATAGGCTTTGGGCCTACAAGATGAGATGATTAAGAAAAAATGCCTTATTTTTCATTAGCTATTTCACCTCCTCAATACTAGGCAAGTGAAGAGAATGAAGAAAAAATTGCATAGCATGATAACTAGGATTCCATCCCTAATATTAAAGAATGAATTGCATGGCATGAGGGCTAGAATTCCATACCTCATACTGTGCACCCATTAGTGGTAATTGGGGAGATAACCCTGATTGCATATTTCTTCCTCCTCCTCCCTTGACAAGATTGATAACATCATTTTTTTTTTTTTTAAATGTTTTGTGATGGTTTTATTTATTGTTTTTTTAATTGATGCTTGTGGTGCAAGCCTATGTAACCATGTAATTTTGGTCTTTTGGCCTTGTGCCTCGGTACATTACATTTAGTGCCTTGTTGTCGATGTTGTTGAACTCGATTTGACTTTTGTTGAGACCTCGCAACTTGCATGTCTATATTATTTTCTTTCAAAAACTATAACATAGACAAATGAATATTATAACCCCGGAACATTATATCAAAAGCTATTACATTAGAAAATAATACACATAGCTATTCTATAAAAAGCTATAGTACGTGAGGGCCATTTGAAAGTCGACGGACGTTATAAAATCCTATCCACAGTAGTATTACAGAAAAATCAAATAAAAATAGGTCAGGTCGACAGGTTTTTTATAAATGGGTGTCGGTCTTTGAGAGCTGCATAGCTAGTGTTGGCTGTTATAGACTGCACACCCACTTTCACACCAACCCTTTGGAAAAGCTCCTCTCCTGCATTTCTATGCTTAGAATGTTGTATTTCTATTTTTGCAGTTTACTTGGCTTGGCCATGGTTATGTTTTCATATCAACAATAATGGTCTGAATTGTAGTTGTCTGCACTTGTGTTATGTTTATTCAAAAATTGATTTGTTTGTTCAAATCATGCGTTCCCTTCTCCATCATGACGACTCATTGTCAACCAAAGACAGCCATAATATTGCAGAAGCACCTGAACACAGATTCGGCATATTTTTTGGAGAACGACGGGCATGTGAACTACTGTCGTTGCAGTGGCTACACATGGAAAATTCCTTCCTTTGTAGAAGCGAATCTGTACTGGTCACAAATTTCAAACATCCTATCTATTACCATGTGTTTTTGACTTGAAGGGCATGTTATTGTGTATTTTTGTTTCCGCTATGTCAGCTAGATCCCATCAATCAACGACAAGTTACAAATTATTTTCCTCTTGTTTTATACTACGACTTTCCATCTCATGTTAGGTATAAGATTTTACAAGCTAATTATGCTCATCATCGCTCTACAATGACAGCAGCATTGTTGGGGTGGTAGTGGACTCATAATATTTACAAGTTTTAACAGTTAATTGTTTTTTAAAATTTGATGTTAATTTGTATATTATAATAGTTTATATTTTTTTTTTGATGAATCATTATTTTATGTGGTGATTTTAAGTTAAGAATTAAGGATTGAGCGGTATCTATTCCACCAAAGTCGTTTGAGGTATGATTTTGGCCTCATCTTTTTTTACGTATCAAAGTTTACTAGCAATAAAAATCGATCCGTAATAGGCTTTTTGGAAACCAAATAACTTCATCAATAGTTAATGGCCCTACCAATTTTTTTTGGTACTTGCAATTTATTGTAAGCAACATTACCACCATTCCTTACAATTACTACTTCGATCATATTAAATTCCATTTATGTTTGTTAATGCAAGATTATCTCCCAATTCACACCAAGTCATTTAATTATTATTTTCAACAAAACATTTGATCAAATAAATATGTTGGATTTTCTTCTCCATCATGGTGCTCACTTGTTTTTTTTGTAGAGCATAAAGTGGTAAGATTAGAGGTGCAACTACAAAATGAATGCAATGTGTTGTCAAAGATTATAAACAATAAATTATATGGAGAAAGAAATTATAATTTATTAAAAACAATTTTAGATAAATACAAAAGTATAATATATATAAAAAGTTAAATTTAACAATGATAAATACAAATAATTTTTTAATATTTCTAGTTTGCTTGTGAATGCTTGACAGTTCCTTTATAAAATATTTAATATGCATTTTCACTAGAAGTATACTAAATTATTTGATTCTTTATGAATGTTCAAAATCATGTTTTATATTAAAAACGAAAAGCACCAGTGCAAAATAAAAGAAGGGAATGTTTTTTTAGAAAATTCATAATTCATAAATAGGACAAAGTTTGTCTATGGATCAAGATCCATTTTTTAAAAGTATTTTTTGTTTCGGTCAAATGCAGGACATGCCAAAGCAAAGAGTTTTCAAAACAAAAATGGAATGGAATAGCATTGTTAACTATGGGCATGGTCTTCATTGTGTTTATAGTTTCAATTTTTTTTTTTTTTTTTAAATGTATAAAATAATAATAGGTTTATTGATATAAAAGTTGCAGGAGAAATATAAAATAAATTTAGTTTATTTTTTTTCAGAAACATAAAACTAGAAAAATATATAAATCATTTGACATTTTAACTCATCAAAATTAAAATATATATGTCAAAAAAATCTTACAAACAAATAAGTTATAATATGCATTAACAAAATTTGTTCGCATAGATTACAATAAATAAATATAATTTTGACAACAAAAAAAAAATTGTGTATGCAATTTAGCTGAAAGTAAAAACAAAGAATATAATTTTTTAATTGAAAAATGCAAAGAGACAAGTAAATATAATAAATTTAAATTTAAAAAACTCAACCACATAAATGAATATGTCTATATAAAAAAATTAAACAACTTACAAACCCTAAGCAATGTTCTAAAAGTATTCCCCATAAAATATTAACTTTAACAAGGATAAATTCTCCAATAATTGCTTCATCTCTATAGAATACTTGTAAATTTATTACAATACTTATTTTTTTTTATTAAAATCAAATTTAAATAAAAAATGTAAAACATTAAAAAAAAAAAGAGCATACAAAATTCCTAAACTCTAATAGGATATGCCGTTATATTTAAAACACACCACTGAAAAAAAAATGTTTATAGCCTTAAAATATGAAAAAAAATAGGAACAAAACCATGCGAAAAAATTTACTACTTTTGCATTTTCAGAGTAGCATAGGACTTCAAATTTTCAAGGGGAAATGTATATATGAACAAGCATGCAAAAATGTCAAAGTAATTGGAGAAACACAATGTTATATAAACAAAACAAAAAAATATAAGAAAGTTTGAAATCGTAAAGATAAACATGTTTAAGGTCGATTCAGAAATAAATTAAAATATTAAAAATTTAGTTTCCATAATGTATTAACCAAGATAAAAGTAGTTATAGACTTGAGGGAGGATTAGAATATAATACATGTACAATTAGATTAAACTTAATAATGTGTAGAATGTGATGATGTTTATTTTGATTATGGTTTTGTAATAAATAAGGATAAATAGTTGCAATGGATAGATTTAACAATATATTTATGAAAGTATAAAATTTAGATATAAATTTAATTGGTTATTAATAGAAAAAATTTAAGCATCAAATGAATTAAGTTATTTAAAATTAAGTACAAAGGTCAAGAAATTATTTGTCCCAGGTAAATTCACACAGTTAGGTTTAACTATCCTTTATAGAGTGTGACATATGTAGGTTTGCGTAATCTAAATTTTTTACCAATAGCTCATTGTTAGATTTTTTTTAATCTTATCGTATGCTTTCTTTCCTATTTTATTAGGTAGAATTTGTTAAATTTTTAACTATTTGTCTTTGACCTAGCTTGGCACAATAAGATGTCAATCGAAAAGAGAGATGGGAGAATTTGTCAGCTCAGAAAACACCAAAGTGCAGTTTCAAGCTACATATTTTGCATTCTAGAATCTGACCACTTCTAGTTCATGTGATGTGTAGATGATGAGTTTGATGTAGGGATTCAACTTCTTATCCCTAGGTCAAGATGTAGTTAGCTTAGACCTTATTTTATTACAAGAGAATGTGAATATGATGTAAGTCTTTTGAGAAGGTACATATCTTTCTTAAGTGTGCCTAGAATTGAAATTAGATGGGAAGTGATGGCAGATGTGGTTTACCCCTTTGATGTCTCTTGTCTTAGATTGTATTGTCACACACATGCACACGTGCATGCACGTGCATACACACATGTGTGCGTGTGTGTGTGTTAAAATTAGATTATTTTTATATATAAACTTATCATAACTTGAATTAAGGATCAATTGGAATGCAAAAATAAATAAATAATTTAGAAAAAATATTGAAAAAATATATCCATGTGTAAAAAGGATGAACCCATGAGAAAAAAGACCCACAAAGACAAAACATGGTAAAAAAGTGTTGGGTGCAAGACTATTTAGGTCAAGATCATGTAAGATGTGGGCTTTCCTAAGAAGAAGGAATAAATACACATATAAAGACATAAGCAATAAATGGGGCCCATGGGCACAAGAAAATATAATGAATTTGTAAAACATAGGAAGAAAAGACCACATGACTACACAAAAGAAAGAAACATAAAAATAACTATCAATTAAATATTGTAATAATAATATTTTTATCAAAACAAAATATCTACAAATTATTAAATTATATATAATTTTTTAAATAAAAAATATTTATCGTTATTTTTTTTTTTAAATGAGACACAAAATAGACAAATATGTCTCGAGTAATTTTACCTTAGAAGGTTTGAAAAAAAATGAGTACCATAGATCATATTGAAATCATTTACCTTAGAAGGTTTGAAAAAAAATGAGTACCATAGATCATATTGAAATCATTTACACACCCTCCGCCCCCCTCCCCCCCCCCCCCCACCACAACCAAAAAAAAACTTTGTAGGATATAAGAAAGATGGCCTGATCCAATAAAATTGAAAACTAAAAAAACAAATGAAATCAATCATTAAGCAATATGAGACATATTGTGCCATTCAATGTGGGAAATGCTAACTTACAAGTTAAAAATAAAAATACAATGCATTAACATGTACCCATTATGAATTAGTTGAATCTCCAAAACTCGAATGTTAATTGGGTGGTTTTCATGTAAGATTTTTTTGCATGTAAGTATGTAAAATATTAGTATGTTATTTGGCAGATATTATGGATCTAAGCCTATTCACATGTCCCACTTCGAGAAGGTGCTCCCCCATTACTCTGGTTCATAGCTCCGGTATATCAAAAGCATTTATCCCAATATTTTTTATGTGACATTGCTTCCTATAGGGTTAGAAGGTTCCCCCAAGTCAAAAAAGAACTAATTACCAATTTTTAAAAAAAAATCATAAATTTACCCAAAAATAATTATAAGTCAATGATATAATGTTAGTCCTCTCAAAGGCTAACATGATAAAGTATTTACTTTATCTTGCATTGTCTTTGTTGTCCATGAAAAATGTACAGAGAGGAGAGAGATGAGATGTTGTCCATGAAAAACGTACAAAGAGATAAAAGATGAGAAAAAAATTGAAATTGAAAGAGGTGCATGGAAAACATCAATTGTTAATGAATTGTACAATATGTAGTTTCAATTATAATATAAATTCCAATGGAGAAAGATGAAAAAAAAAATGAAATGGAAAGAGGTGCATGGAAAACATCAATTGTTAGTGAAATGTAAAATGTAAAATATGTAATTTCAATTATAGGTATAAATTCCAATGCTTGCATGGATTATTATTAGTTAATGTATGTCTATACTTCACATTATAATATAAAAGTAATTTCATTTTAACTATAAAATTGAAACTTTAATAAGTTTTAAAAAGTAAGTTTACTATGGATGTGATAGATTAGGGATATTTGAGATTGAGTTAATCTCTTTTAAATGACCTATATTGAAATAGGTAGATGAGGGATATGTGAGATTGAATTAATCTACTTAAAATGACATATCTTGAAAGATATTTTGAATAAATCTATATTGTTATATACACCATATTTTATCCACTTTTCCTTTTTCCATGTTTAGTTTAGGAGGACAATATCTCAAAAATGTGAATTCTAACATGAACGGTTGTAGCATTCCTTCACCATCGTGTCTTCTTAACATTGAAGAAGTTCATAAATTATGTCTGAACTATGGCCAGAGTTAGAGGAAGTAAAAGCATTTTATCCACAAGCTTGATAACACCACTTCCATTCATTACCATAGATAAATTATTGCCTTCTAGACAACACCATCAAACACGGGGAAACCACCCTCAAAGCCTTCTAAGATACATTGTGCATGGCATGACTTTAAGACCTGATCTAACAAATAATTGAGTTGAAACCCGTTAAGAGCATGCAAATAAATGCATCATCAAATTATAAGATTGACAAAGTAATGGTGCAAAGCAATGGACCATCGACAATACTCAACATTTATATAAAAAATACATATTTTAAGTGAGTAAATGCATCATACCAAAAAAAACCAAACTGAGATTAAATTTGATGTAAAATATTATCTTTCTTTTTTTCAAAATAAATTTAAAATAAATATAAAATAATATATAGAAACTGACAGGGAAAAAATAATTTTTTATATTCAACATTATATACAAAGTACATAAATATGAGGGTATATATAATTAAAATTAGAGCTATTGCTCCTTTTCTTACCCTGACGGTGATATTTACAAAAAGTAATGACACATGTGACTAACCTACATGTGTGCATTTAATATATTTACCAACACTTATTTAGACTATGATCTAATTAATTATTCTAACATTCTTCTTTTAATTCATCAGTGTATTAAGAGTACAAGAGAGAATTTATTTGTGTCTCAAAATTTTCATTTGTAAATCACTTAATAGATAGCTCTTCTTGCTACATGATATTTTGAGATACGATTTTTCTTTTTGTGCTAGATTAATAGCTTCAAGTAACATAATTATTTTCTTTTCATTCTTTCTTTCATGAGACAAGATCTAAAGAATAGACAAAGCAATCCTTTTTTTCATAATAAAGTGGAATTTTTTTGGAGATATTGAGATGCTTTTTATTCACTCCCTAGTCAGCATTAGGTGGGTTTTGTGTACTTTTAATACTTATTTGATTATTTAAGTATGTTAGGAATAATCACTAGGTACATTACATACGTGAACAACTAAAGAAGCATTAACAATAAACAACACCCTTGTTAATACTGAAAAAGGAGTGAAGACAAAGCAACTCAATATCTCTAAAAGTCTCAATGTGGTAGGCATGCATAAAATATAAAAAAATATTTAAGTAAGATTGACCAATATGCCACATGAATAAAAAATGCAAGGTGAAAAAAATACTCTTTAAATGGACTCAAATCCAATCTAAAGCCAAAATAAGAGCTAACATCTTGTCAAAATGGAGTAAAAAAACTAAAAATATGGTTTTGAAAACATTTCAGATGAGCTAAAAATGTTATTTTCCTTTATGTTCATGATGGATCATTTTTATCCCTATGAATTCTCTAGATCTGCATTGAATGAGATCTGCATGGCTTGAAAAATGAGCTCACAATATTAGATTCAGGTGAAACAAAAGTAAAAACTAATCTTCTATAGCACTCTAAATACATTAGGATTGTCTGATACACACAAAAAACACTCAAATGAAAAATTCTTTGAAAACATCTTCCATGAAACTCTTTTATATGTAGATTTTCAACTGGTACCAAAATCCAATTGAATGAATGATCAAGATCTGAACAAAAGAGATGGGACATGCAAAGAATTTTTTTATAAAAGTTGATGAAGAGAGAAAAAAATATCTTTGTTGCATGAATCTTGCTAAGGATTGAAGCTTTGGAGTGCTTAGGCTCCTTCTCTACTCTTTCTCCTTTTGATCTTTTTAACAAAGAAGTTTTGAGAGTGATATGGAACTCCTATCAAACACTCTTACTGATATATAATGTAACTAGACTATTTTTATATATAGGCTTCTTATGATTTGAATTAAGGATTAATTAAAATACAAAAAGTGACTAAATAATTTAATAAAAAAACTAAAAAAATATATCCACATGTGAAAAGGATGAAACCATGGGGGAAAATGCCTATAAAGGCAAAACATGGTAAAAAAGTGTTGGGTGCAAGACTAACTAGATCGAGATCATGCAACATGTAAGTTTTTCCAAGAAAAAGGAATAAATGCACATATAGAAACCTGAGCAATAAATGAGGTGCATGAACATAAGAAAAAGATAATAAGTTTTTAAAACATAAGAAAAAAAGACCACATAAATACATATTAAAAAAAAAGTATAAATACAAATCCCAATTAATTTTTAATTCAAAATAATAACCCATATACATAAATAAATTTTATAATAATAATATTTTTATCAAAACTAAATATATCAAAACTATTACATTTTAAATAGTTTTTTAAATAAAAAATACATATCCTAAAGAATATTTCATTATAAAACCAAAAAAAGGAGACAAAATTGACAAATATGTCTCGACCATTTTTGTCTTTTAAGGTTTGAAAAAAAAATGCCCAAAATAGGTACCATATATATTTAAAATCATTCACACGTTACAAAGAAAGATTGTCTGATCCAACAAAATTGAAAACTAAAGAAACAAATGAAAATCGACCAATAAGCAATATGAGGTGCAGTGTGCCATTCAATGTGGGAAATATTTATTTACACAGTAAAAAAATAAAATACAATGCATTAACATGTACCCATTATGAACTAGTTGAATCTCCAAACCCCATTGCTAATCGGGTTCTCCTCGTTTAAGATTTCTTTGCATGCAAGCGTTCAAAATACAACTAGTACGTATGAATAAAATTCCTAAATTCACCCGAGAGCAATTTTAAGTCAATGATATAATTTCAGTCCTCTCAAAGGCTAACATAATAAAGCATTCACTTTATTTTGCATTTTCCTGTGCTCTAAATTTGTTGTCCATGAAAAATGTACAGAAGAGAGAGGAGAAAAAAATTGAAATGGAAAGAGGTGCATGGAAAACATCAATTGTTAGTGAATTGTAAAATATGTTATTTCGATTATTGATATAAATTCCAATGCTTTTATAGATTATTATTAGTTAATGTATGTTTATACTTCACACTATAATATAAAAAACTTTCATTGCAATTATAAAACTGAAACTTCAAAGGGTTTTAAAAATTAATGTTACTATGGACTAGATAGACAAGGGATATTTGAGATTGAGTTAATTTCCTTTAAATGATATATATTGAAATAGATAGATGAGGAATACTTGAGATTGAGTTAATTTGCTTAAAATGATAGTTTTTGAAAGATATTTTGAATAAATCTATATTATTATGTACACCATATTTTTTCTACTTTTCTTTTTTCTACATTTGGTTTACGAGGATACTATCTTAAAAATTCAAATTTTATTATTTATATCTCGTGAATGATTGTAGCATTCATTCACCATCGTGTTTCCCTGACATTGAATAAGTCCATAAACTATGTTTGAACTTTGGCAAGAGTTAGAAGAATTAAAATCATTTTATCCACAAGCTTGATAACACCACTTTCAGTCATTATCATATAAAAATTATTGCATTCTATAAAACACCATCAAACATAGGGAAACCACTCTCAAATCCTTATTAAATACATTGTGCATGACATCAAATCCCCCACCACATCTTGGCAAGTCTTAGTGTGCACAACTCTAAGTCTTGATCTAACAAGTACTTGGCTCAAAACCCCTTAAAATGATACAAATAAATGCATCATCAAATTATAAGGTTGTCAAAGTAATGGCACAAAGCAATGCACCATCAACAATACTCAACATTTATATAAATAAAAACATAAAAAAAAACACATATGTTAAGTGAGTCGATGCATTATAACAAAAAAACCAAACTGAGATGAAATTTAATGCAAAATATTATCTTCCTTTTTTCCAAAAAAATTAATTTAAAAAAAATTCAAAATAATATATAGAAATTGGCAGTGAAAAATTATTTTTTTATATTCAACATTATATACAAAGTACATAGAGATGAGGATATATATAATTAAAATTAGAGCTATTGCTCCTTTTCTTCTCCTAGCGGTGACATTTACAAAAAGTGATGATACATGTGACTAATCTACATATGTGAATTTAATATTTTCACCATTATTTAATATATTTAATATTTTTACCAACATTTATTTAGACTATGATCTAATTAATTATTCTAACATTACCCTCTTAATTCATTATTGTCTTGAGAGTACAAGAGAGAAGTTCTTAATGTCTCTTAATTCTCATGTGTAAATCATTTAATAGATAGCTCCTCCTGCTACATGATATTTTGAGACAAGATTTTCAATTTTCTTCTACATTCATAGCTTCAAGTAACACTATATATATATATATATATATATATATATATATATATATATATATATATATATATATATTCATTTTTTTTTGGGACAAGATCTAATGAATAGACAAATAAATTCTATTTTTTTAATAATAAATTGGAGATATTGAGGTACTCTTTCTTCACTTTCTAATTAGCATTAGGTAGGTATTGCATACTGTTAATTCCTCCTTGGTTGTTTAAGTATGCTAGGGATAATCACTAGGTACATTGTATATACGAACAACAAGGGAAGCATTAGTAACACACAACACCCATATTAATGTTGAACAGGGAGGGAAGATAAAGTAACTCAATATCTCCAAAAGTGTCAATATAAATATGTGCATTAAAAAATTTAACAAAATCCTCAAGTAAGAGTGCCCAATATGCCATATGAAAAAAAAGTACAAGGTGAAAACAATACTCTTTAAATGGACCTAGATTGAATATGTAGACAAATATAGCAGCTAACAACTCATTGCAATGTAGTACAAAAAACTCAAAATATAGTTTTGAAAGCATGTCAGATGAACTAAAAATACCATTTTCCTTTATGTTCATGTATGGTCATTTTTGTCCTTATGAATTCTCTAGATCTACATGGAATGGGATCTACATGGCTTAACAAATAGACTCACAGTATTAAATTTAGGTGAAACAAAAGTTAAAACGAACTTTCTCTAGCACTTTAAATACAATAAGAATGTTTGATACACACCAAAACACTCAATTGAAAAATCCGCTAAAAACATCTTCCATAGAACTCCATATGTAGATCTATAACTAGTACCCAAATCGAATTGAATGAATAAACAAGATCTAAACAAAATAAATGGGATGTGCAAAGAAATTTTTATAGAAGTTAATGAAGAGAGAAAACTTATCCTAGTTTCTTGAAGTTTGTTAAGAATTGAATCTTTGGAGTGCTTGAGGCTCCTCCTCTACTCTCTCTTTTTTATTTTTTTAACAAACAAGTTTTGAGAGTGATATGGATCTCCTCTCAAACACTCTTGCTGGGCTTTTCAGGGAAGCCCGCTCTGATACCATATTAAAAGGAGGACATAACTTATGGATCTCCAACATAAACACTATCAATGTAAAATATTTAGACAAGAGAGAGATTCCCCAATAAAAATGCGATGTATTAACTATGTGTAATATACAATGTATGTGTGCAACTAGCAATTGTTGCAGTATAACATAACTCTTTAAAATATTATATCTTCACTAATTCAAGAGATGATTTTAAGGTTCGTTACTTTTCATTAAAACAGAAAAGATTCTTATATTAAAAAAAAGTATGATGTGAATGAGAGATTATTATTGATAAAATAAATAGTAGAATCATTTCTCAAATTACACATCACCTTTTAATCACGAATGTAAAAATAATTCCCACATTAATAATACATCTACTTAACTTTGTCGACATAAATATTAATATTAAAAACCATTATGAAATGAGAGATGTATGAAATAAAATGTAATTGAAAAATCCAATAATCTTGCAATGAAGACAACCTTTAACCTTGAGTTCCCTGACTTGCCCTTAAATTTCTAACCGCGCCTCTAAAATAATAAACGCCCAGCTGGGCTAACAGCGCCAAGTGGTTAGGGGGATTCTCCTGATCATAAAACACGCAAAATACTGTTTAAAATGATTGGAATTTGATTTTGCCAATTCTAATCTCTGCGTTGTGCCCTAATCTCTTTACACCATTTCACAAGTACCAGACAAATTATAAAATTGCCAGTCTTGGGTAAAAATTTATTATGTCTTGTCCAAGCTTCAACAGAAAACAATCCCCGTTCTATATTTAGGTATAGAAAGCGAAACTTCTTGTGCTGTAATACAGCTTTATGCGAAATTAAGACACCCAGACCCAACTGTACTTGCTCCTTCATGTCCTTTATTTTAGGAGGAATCTGCTCACAATGTATTCTATTGAATAGCCGTTCTAAACGTTCCCGCATCTGATCCTCCAACGCTGTTTTCATTTGTGTTTGGAGTCAGAGCTATGAATGGCCTGATCATCAGCGGGCTTTTCTAAAGCCCCGACATTACAGATAATAAGTTTAAGCGGCAAACATGCTGCCTCTAAATCGCCGCAAGATGACGAAGATTAAAAGCTTTCTGAAGAGTTGCCAAAGCTTTGGCAGAATGGGAAGGTCGTACAGCAGCCTGAGATCGAAATCCATAATCCACGATGAGGGGACTTCAATGTCTGTCGACGGTACGGAAATCCGATCCTCAAGCCTTGTGCATGCAGATACGAGAGACGAAGCTCCCAACGGATGCAAAGTGGTGTATGTGGGCAAGTCCAGGAGAAGATATTTTATAAGCGCACACTATCTGAACCATCCATTGTTAAGGGCTCTTGTTCAGAGATGCGAGGACGATAACTACGAGGGTTTTGCAGTGACTTGCGAGGTGGTGATGTTCGAGCATTTGGTTTGGATGTTGGACAACGCCGATCCAGCGGACATTCAGACCGAACTCGCCCAATTCTATACTTGCCCTTAGCTTTCATTGTTCTGAATTTTCTCAACAAATGCTTATTCCTTAGCCAATTATGGGTAGTTTTGTACTGCTGAATTGCTATGCAAAAAGTATAAATAATTAGTTATTCTGGTTGTTATGCTAGCTGGAAGCTGTGGTGTCTGTGTAAGCCAAAGAAAAAGCTTCCTTAGTCGGCCATTGTGTTTATGATTAAATCTAATATATATTCAGTTGCATAGCTTGGTATTCTATCATCTTCATATATGTAGATAGAGAGTATTATCACTGAAATAAATTCTCAACTTATGTGCCTTATATTTTACTTTCTTTGTAAATAATAATAATAAAAGATTATTAAAGTATTATAAGATAACAATTATGGATAAAAGAAGAGTCTCCAAAACTGTAACTATGTTAACAAGGTCGCCTACACTTTACTATCGAATTTTTATTTGTATATGCTTATTAATCATTTCAACATGTATATGTTGATATATGATTTTTAAGATCCAGGAAGTTTTTTTCCATTATTTTGTGATTAATTAAATTAATAAATTTGTAATGTTTGTTTATATATATAATTATATAAAAAATTTAAAAAAAATGATTATAATAATGAGTATATAATATTATTTTAAATATGATATAGAAAGTTAAATTAATGTTTATAATGAAAAAGGAATATAATTATGAATATTAAATAATATAATATTATCATTTTATAAACTTAAATTTGTTAAAAGTTGGATTATGGAGAAAAGAATAACAATCAATTATATTGGAAAAAAAATACTCATAGATAAAACTAATACAATTATTTTTTTAAATTATATTATAAAAAATATAGAATTCAAATACTTAATTATGATTGATTAAAAAATATTATTATTTAAATATTTAAGATTTCCACACTCCATATCACAATCATAGTTTGAAGGAAGCCATTGAGATTGAAAATTGCATGCACATTTTAAATAGAGAAAATGACTTAGGTTTGAGTCATTTATGGAGAACAATTATCAATAAAATGAATAAATATTTTAAGGACATAATTTATTATTTTAAAGGTAGTTGATGTAATAAACATTTTTGATAGATAATAATAAGGAAAAATGGGCCTTTGTCCCAGAGTACAAAATGATTTAACTAGTAAACTAGACCAAGAGAGATAAAAGAAGCCTCTAAAAGAACAAATATAAATAAGAATAAAGTTATAACTTCTAAACATCTAGAAAGTCAACACCCAGATGCAAGAGAGAAGACTAAAGAACAAAAATATAGAAGCTACATATATTAGATATGGCTTGGAGTGCTAAAGGGAAGTACCACCATTGAATGACTCTCTAGAAGCAGGAAGATGCCAACACCAAAAGCCTTGGTCACTAGTCACCAAAATTTCCAACATGCATTGAGACTACAAAACATTCTCTAAAAGTTAGACTAATGAATCTCTCAATAAAAATATAAATAAAAGGGAATTTTTTAATGGCTCAAGTATTTTCAAATTAATTCTTTGTATTCTTCCCAGGGAGGGAGGTCTTCACAGTGCCAATCTTCATTATAAGGAAGGCAAAGAGCTCCAAAGTTAGCCAAGAAATCTATTGGAGAGTTTATCTCACAATAGTTGTAGGAGAAAGACATGTCATCAAAAAAAGGAATGGCATAGAGGATATATTTAATGATTGAATTGATTTTCCACTAATCAAATATTCTCACATTAACATCATTGATAATCAAGAGAGAATCACCTTCTATAGATACTTTCCTGAAATTTAAACCAATAGCGATTCTCAAACCTCTGAGAAGAGTTATAGCTTCAGCCAAATTATTTAAATACCAAGGAATGTTGAAGGAAAAACATGAAAGCACTTGTTCCAAATAATCTCTAACTATCCCTCTCCATTGGAAGTACTTAGGTTACCTTTAGATTCTCCATCAAAATTTAGCTTGACATAACTTTTGCTTAGAGGCTTTTAAGAGCCCAATAACCTATTGTAATTCAAGGAGGGAGGATGAAGTTGTTTTTCATTATCTTTCATTTTAAGAGAATATGAAGATCATCTCCAGTGATTTTATTTTTAGGAGGAGGCACTTTAGCCTTAAAGACATCTTGAAAGAGCACCTCAATTTTAAGTGTTAGTATATTTTTAGAGAGATATGGGTTCCTAAAGACTCTATTGTTTCTTTTTTTTCATAATCTTCAAATAATCAAAGACGGAGCCATAGCCCAAATACTTTTAATTTGATCCCCTCCTTCTTTGTCCAATCAATCAAAAGATCCTAAATAGAACTAGAAGCTACCCAAAGTTTGCTCATTTTATCAAAGAACCAAGACCAAAGTCTCTAAGCAAAGGAGTAATGAAGGAGAACATGGTTTAGGGAACTTAAAAATTATCTTTACAAAAGACACACTAGGAAGGCCCTTAAAAACAATCCTTTGGATTTTGTCCTAGAAATGATATTTATTCTTCATGGCAAACCACATATTTACATTAGTTTTAGGAAGACCCTAAGGGATCCAAACTTTTTTCACAAGCCATAAAGGTGTATTAGTATGAGAGATTTACTTATTTCTAATAACATCAGCATGGCCTTATTTCACCAAAAAGTTATTGAAAGGATCTCTAGACTATTTTAATCTATCAACCTCCACTAAGCTATTGATATGGTGAGAGTTCATGAATAAGTTGAAAGAAACAATAAGATTAGGGGAATGGTTGGTAGTAGAAAGACTTGGATATTTCTATCTTCTTTGAGGGCCCCAAACACTTTGGGTTTCAACCTAGTAATTACAAATTAGTGGTCCCCAAAGGTTTAAAAAATACTCTTCTAAAATATTGAAGGAAGGATGATTGCAAAGAAGGCCCACACTATAAAAAGTATCCTTACAGACGTTAACAAATCTACTATTTTTACTATCCCACTAGAGGGAATCAAAGATACAGTCTCTACATTTTTCAAGGAAGTTCTAGATTTGAGACCCATACATCCAATGCTCTGTACTAAAAATATGGGTCAGATCATCAATGTTATCAAGGTACTTTCTTTGGATCAAGATGCACCGAGTGTTATCTTTGCCCTGATGGATTCTCCATATAAATTTTACTCCTGGAGCTACATTCATCTTAAACAAATTTTTGATTCCAACTTCACCTTTTAATTTAGGTGAGTAGACATCTTCCCATTTTATCAAGGTAATTTTATTAGACTCAAAATTATCTTTTCATAATTTTTTTTTCATAATGTTAGGTAATCTAATTTTGACACTTATTGGAGCTTCTAAGACTAACATCATATATACTGGGATTGTTTGGAGAACAACTTGAATTAATTGAATTTTTTCAACTCAAGAGAGCCATTTTTTTTCTAAGAAGCTAGTTTATACTGGAAGATTGTGGTCATGTTGTCCTAAAATTTATTTTTCAATCATCCATCAAAGAGGGGAATATCTCAAGTATTTCCTAAGAAGAGAATTTGCTTTATCTGATTTTGTCTGTGGAGAAAAATGTGAAGAAAGAAAATTCTAGATTTTAAAAGGTTAATTTCTTGCCCTGAAGGACGCTGATACTAATCTAAAATTTTCTTCAACATTTTAGTTTCTCAAATATGAGCAAAATTTCACATAATTATATCATTTACAAACTGAACATGAGAGAAATTTACATTTTTAATAATATTAAAATCGCTAGTGAGATTTAACGATTTTGCCTTCAAAAAGACTCTAACCAAAACTTTTAACATAATGATAAAGAAATAAGGAGAAATGAGATCTCCTTAAAGAAAACCTATTCAAACATTGAGAAATCTAATCAAGACTCCATTAACAAAAACAAAATACATTAAACATTATAACAACTACTTTTTCATTTAATTTTGTTCCAAAATGAATCCCAATTTATATATAAAAAACTTTAATTTATTGTTCTTCCAGTTTTTTTAAATTATCTAAATAAAATTACGGATATTTTCCCACATAATATGGAATATCTACACGGATGATCACTCTATTGGCTTGCACTTTATTTACTAAAAGGACCTAGTCACTTTCCAAGCTTCAATTAAAGGTGATGGAGAAGTAATCTAACAACTTATAATGTGAAGAGGTGACTCTGGTTAGACATTTCTCAAAAGAAATTTGACAATTCATATAAGTGGACACCCACGAGTACTCCTCCCATAATAAATTTTGAACAGAAATGGGGGAGACAGACTATTTAGGTCCTTTGCGAATCATATATTTATGGGCACTTGTCCTTGCAATGCCACGTTATGCGGTCGGTTTGGCAACTGGGGAGGGGACACTGTCATTTGCACTCTTCCTGAATGGCACGGTACAGATTCGTTGATTGGACCTCCTCAAGCCATCTAGTGTTATATTACGTTCGACAAATTGTCCTGTCTCTGGAAAAAAAGAATGACTAGTCACATCCGTTGGGTTAAGGGCTGGTTGACGTGGACTGGAAACCAAGTAAACAGGTTTAGGTTCCGTTTAAAATAATTTAACCTTGGAATATGTGTGGTTAGGTTTCCAGAAAGCTTTGAACTTTCTCATGAAAAATATTCGCTTAACTCAAACTGGTTCGTAGGTGAACTGGGAAGGAAAATACGCCCAATGTTTTTCTAAGAGTTAGGTTCACAATCAGCTCATATTTACAAATTTCTTCCGTGCGTTTTGCGAAATGACAGGTTTATATTAAAGTGCAATATAAATATCCATGCACATTTAAACAACATCAGATCAGACTTAATTATTAGGAGAGGGTTTATAAGAGTATATGGATTTTTTTTTTTTTTTTGTTTTTTTTTTTTTTTTTTTAAGTTTTTGTTTTTGTGATGTAGAAGTAATTATTAAACTTTGAAAATAGAGATTAGGGTTTTGCGGTAAGATTATAAAAATCTTAAAAATTTGTAGCGAACAAAGAATCTTATTGAATTGTGCACTCCATATTTTTGGGCACAAAATTTTAGACAACACATTTTTTGTAAATGATTGGTAAGTGAAAACTATTTTGATGATTGTGTTTGTTAACTTTAGAGTCCAAGAACCTCACTTAATATTCTGAAGCTTTAATATGATCATTGAGAAATTGTACTTCTTCAAAGCCTAATAGAGTTGTTAACCCTACAAATGATAAGGACAAATTTATGTTTTGGGGTCTGCGTTCAAGGCCAACAATATTTATACGCATCTAATTCAACTAATCAGTTTAACACAATGTAATGTGTCACTATCAGAAATTTCAATAGTACAATAAATATTCTCTAAATGTTTCCCTGATTTTGCTAGAATTTTAATGAATGCTCAATAGAATGTTGTGATAATAAATGATGGATGTTATTTTAGATTTCCTTTAGATTCTTAAATTCTTTCTAAATAAATCCTAAATGCAATCATGTACATGTATATTTAGAGATTTATTGAATTTAAATTAGGACCCAATTGACACAAAATAATATCAAATGAGCAAAAAATATTGACAAAACGAGGCCATAAACACCCTAAGAACCCTAATGAGAAAAATTAGCCCACACCCATGCATACACTGTATATTTTTTTTGTGAACCAATAGAAATAAGAAGGTAGAGAGAGGAGAGGAAGAAGAAGAGACTAGAGAGAGAAACAAAGGGGACATGATGAAAAATGACAAAAACATACTAATCATGCATAATTTAGATAATTAATTATCAAATACATAGGTACCCTCAAATAATATAGTTTTATGACTAATCAATATATTAGGGCCCTTTTTAAGTCTCTATGTAATGCCTTACTTTGATGTGTGCATGCATGCATACATATCAATATAAACTACTCGCAAAGTATAGATACAATAATTTTTTACCCCTGAAACTCTCACAACAAACTTCAATGCACCCATGAATCCTACAGGGACATTTACACATTGATAAGTTCCAATAATAATAATTTTCTAAAAACTGGAAAGAAGAATTGAAAATGATACATTTGGTTTTGCTAGAGATGTGACAATGTCCTTGTAAAATATTATGTTTTTTCTTTTGTGTTAAATCTTGCATGCATTTCTGAGTACAAATTTTAGTTTAAAAAAAAATCGAACCTAAAATAATAATTTGAATACGAGAAAAATCAAGGTTAAGAAATATATTAAATGTATTCCTTGGTGGGGATACGTATTATATCCTAGGTACATCTAGAAGTAATTAAAATATGAATGTCCCTTCTATGGAGAAAAACTAATATTAAATTATTGGAACCTAGAGCCTAAATATAATGAGTGAAATGTATGCCCCTTATTTTGAGATCTAAGATGACCCTCTCCAACACATATCTCAAAATAAAATAATTAAATGCATTATGTATAAGATTAGAGATAAAACCATTGATGTTATCTTGGAAGCATGCATATTATAAATAAGTTTCCCCACATGGGCATGTGATGTAAATAAAAGTGTGGAAGTAAATTCATCCACACAACTCTAAAAATGTAAGAAATATAGCGATAATGGTAGTATGCTCAATACAATAAAAAAATATAAGAAATACAAGACCAATAAGAATTGTCCCATGTCAATATAATATATAATAAACATAGTATTACTAACATAATATATAAAATCTAAAGTGAAAGTATAAGTTTTTTCATCAATAAATGCATGATAGAGATTGTGGAAACATATGCAAGGACATGATAATTTATGCATGATATGGATCATGAAAAATAAACATACTTTGAGACATGGATCAACACTTAATACTAAAACAAAATTAAATTGATCAAAATAAAAAGTGCAACTTGATGAAAATGTAAAATTAAATTGGAAAGGAGCATTGAGACAAATAAGCGATAAATTATTGGGAACATAAATAAGAAGCAATCAAAAAATTGACTGGGAATAAAAAATTAACTACTAGAGCCAAATGGAAAACTTAAAACATAAAAATAATATACACCTTATTTTTTATTATTGATTCTTTTCTCTTGTAGAACTCATTGATGCATTAATCTCCTTGAGTGTACATCTTAAGGAGTACAAAGGGATCAAGATGGGATAGCTTATTCCTTCATACTACCACCTTCATTACACTGTGACACCAAATTTTCTTGTCCCACAAGGTTACCACTCTCTCTTCTACCTCTTCTTTTCCTCTTTATGTTCCTTTTCCCAACATCATCAACCCAACTGATGATGGCTTGTAGTACCCCTTATTTAGCCAACATCATCGGCTAGGTTGATGACATATATTATCTTCTAGAGATATACTTTTGTGCTATATCAAATATATCAATAATACAAATAATGGATGACCAACAATGACTCAACATAATTAGATAAGAGTAATGGTTTATTTTTTCAAATTTATGAACTTTTGAAAAAAATGAGCACAACATAAATGGTAATTTCAGAGTCCTCCAAAGCATTTTCTTGAGCTTACAAAGACTCACCACAAAAATTTAGATAAGAGAATGTATTTATATCAAGATGAGATTTATAGAAACATATGATAATAGAAAATGAGAGTATACTTATAAATATTGACCCCGTCAAGGTGGCCCATATAGACTGGGTAATATTAATAAGTTGTCCTTTAGTAAATATCTTATTCTTAGGAATTATCCTATTCACATCCCTTTGCATATTGAAAGGATATTATTAGTTTCATTTAGCTTTAAATAAAACTACTATTTATATGCCTATGCATGTTGAGTGGATGTTATTAGCTTTATTTAAATTTAAAACAACTTACTATTATTAGTTATCTTTAGCTATAAGACAAGGGTTTAATTTATTTTAATTAAAATTTGAATATTGATATCTCTTCCATAGACATTTATTTTTGTTTAAAAACTTTCTTATTATTTTACAAGATTTTTTTTTTAATTACTCTTGCAAACTGTTTAACCCTAAATTGAGATGTAATAATAGTATAGGGTTAAGAATATAGAAATGAATAATTGCAAGGGTAATAAATCGATATATAGCAAGAAAATTAATTTTCAAACTTAGATAAATAATATTTTTAATTTAAATGTTGAGATATGTTTAAAATAGAAAGTAAAACTATTGATTGATATTACAATAAATCCAAAATAAGAGTACTTAGTTGGTTCACTCAAAAATAAGAATACTTAGCTAGTTTACTATGTGCATGTAGATCTAGGATGAAACAAGATGAAAGTGAAATAGATTAGGATCTTAGAACAATCATCATATTCTATAAATTTTCACTCTATGGCTTCGGATGCTTGCATCATATCTGGATGCTTGCGTTGACACTAGTAGCTAACTTGATGTAGGTGTTTGGTATAAAATATCAATTGTATTTGGGTGAGACCAATTTAAAACTTATGGTTTTTATGTCACCTTTACTCTGGTATGTTCAAATATCATGCACAAGTTATTTTTATTTATCAAATGATTAAACCCTAACTTTCTCATCCTTGGAGTGACTGTGAGAAAAATAGGTAAGTGGGAAAATGGTGTCGAGCTTCCTCAAGGACCCCTCTATAAATGGGCATTGACTACATATCTAATACTCTAAAGAGAGCCTTAGACTTATGTAGTTATCCCCTATGTGCTGGCTTGTGTGTGTATCAAGATGCAATATGTGATAGGCAAGTACATAGAGTGACCTAACTTGTAACTTAGAAAATATGGCTCATGGAATGTTCATTTTGTACATCAAACTTGTATATGGGTTGTCCTTATGATGGATATTGAAATAAGAAATAATAGGGAATCTTTAATCACTTGAATGCTTGATTGAATTCTTTTGGTAAGTTTCCTTATGAGTTGTTAGGTCTATTCTAGGTGAGGAATGAATGAGGGTTGATAGTGTACACACACACACACACACACACACACACACACACATGCACACATGAATCCATTTTGTAAATATATGACATTAAAAAACTTAGGTCAACCTTTAGGATTCATTTCATTTTCAAATTTGATGACTTTAGGGAACTGGACATGTAGTTTGGAACATGACAATAGCATCGATGTAGGTGTTGGTGAATCTTGCTATATTACATTGTTTGATTAATGTAATTATGCAGTTTGATAGATTGTATTTTAGATATTAGGTGGCAATCAAAGCAAGAGCAGTTATATAGGTACAATTTTGTTAACTACTTTTCCCTTGTATATATTTATCTCTTCATATTCAATAATACATTGAAGCATTAAATCATTTTTCTCTCTCAATGTGGTATCAGAGTGGTAAAGTAAATAGAATAGCCATTTTTTTTATACACCGCTCTTGTAGATGGAATAATATACATTTGTTTCAAAAATGTTGTAACATAGGTTATAGGCATGAGGATCTAGTTGGATTTATGGAGTAGAGGAATATATAGAGCCTCATTGTGTCTTGCTTGGGTGTTGGTGTAAGGTGATCAGTTACGAGTGAGCATATAGCGTAGCAAACAAGTTCATAAAAGACACTTGGAAGAAACCAATACAACCAAGAAAAAATAAAGCGTGGCAGTTGATGCAAAGAAGGAAGAAACTAATATAGTGAAGAAAGCCTGAAGCATGATAGTTGATGCAAAGAATAAAATGAAGGCTAAGTCTTAAATCAAGTAAAGCATAGTCAGCCACATAAATGATAGTGTAAAATACTCATAGTATCCCATTGAAATCCATAAAATGTAGGCATCGACTTGGAATTTAGACAAGTCAACATGGAAGTGAAGGAGGGACATGTTTTATTACCCAACAACTTCATGGGACTGTTTACAGCTCATACAGTTTGTAAATTCAATCCTCAGCATTCTCTAAATCATTCCAAGGTTTCATTGTTTTAGTTATTTCTTTTGGTTAAAGTCTTTTTTTAAAAATTATATTATTTCAACGGTTATAACCATTAAGGTTTAAGTCAAGTTAAATTTTTAATGCGTCAAAGGTTTATAGAGTCATCATTATAATAGTCTATTATTTAGTCTTTAGAGGTAAGAAATGTTTATTAGTACTTTTTGGTTTTATCTAGTTGTCATATTCAAAAAAATATAAAAAATAAAAATAAATAAATAAATAAAGTTTCAAAATAATGCCATCTTTTGTAAAAAAATTGTTTGTCTTTTTAGCAAGTTTTTTATTGTCATCACAAAATGCAAAAGTGTCAAAATCAAGAGATAGAGTCATAATCAAAAGTATGTGTTAATATTTTATTTTGGGTCCATTATCGATATTGTTAAAAATGTCAAAAATCTCTTATACAGATGCATTATCAGGCGAACCTGATGTCCTACGTCGCATGTGTCAGTGGGAGAGTTTTATCCTAAAAAATGGCATGGAAGAGTTGATGTTCAAAGCCATATTTGCTAAGTGAAGAAACTTCATATACTAGAGGCTGGAAGATACACGAAGGCTAGAGGAAAGCTGGCATCCTCTCATGAGTCACCTATAATGGGGTCGCACCATTGCTATGGTGATAATTTTTGGTGTGTTTATTTTTATGTTTTACAGTGTGTTTTTTAAATAAAGTACTGAGCATTATTTTTTGGTTTTGTACTTCCTGAAAAAGAATGTTGTGGGGAGAAAAATCACTAAAGTAGTGCCTAGTTCTTGGAAAAGGGTTTGTGGTAATCTGAGAAACCACCAAAGTGTAGTAGGAACCACCTATAACCCTCCAAGTTCATGGTTAGCAGAGAGAAGTGTTCATATCACTTCCAGGTTTTTGATAATCCTACAAGGAAAAACCAAGGTGACACCAAGACCTTGAAGCCACAAGGATGGCATACCACCTCAAAAAGTGAGCAGGCTATGCGGAGAGTGTAAATCTTTTTATAGTGTTTGTAATAAAGGGGGATCACTATTTGGAAATATGGTATTTGTAGAAATAATGTAATAAATGGGGGAATGTTGGTGAATCTTGCTATATTACATTGTTTGATTAATGTAATTATGCATTTTGGTAGATGGCAGTTTAGATATTAGGTGGCAATCAAAGCAAGAGTGGTTATATAGCAGTTATATAGGTATAATTTTGTTAACCACTTTTACCTTGTATATATTTGTCTATTTGTATTCAATAATACATCGAAGCATTGAATCATTTTTCTCTCTCAGTAGGCCTCTGGTGGGGGATGCAAGTGACTAAAAAGCTAAAAAATAGTTACAAGTCCAAAACTTTCAAATTTTGATAATAATTAGGTTTATATAATTTTGAGTAGTATAGAAGGCCTAGTCATTAGAATAACATATGGTCGAACTAAGAGATGAGAAATTAACACAAGAGATAGCAAACATGAGTCTTTTGGAAACAAGAAGGTCTTAAGAATTGAAGGGTATAACCATTATAAGTATATACAAAGTATAAAAAATTGAGGTAATATATAATTTGTATTTAGTGTTTATATTTACCCCCTTTAATCTAGTAATGAAATCACTAGTTTAAAGGAAAATAAATGTGTACCTAGGTGTGTCTAACAAACCTTGTCTTTGTGTGAGTCCCACTCGAGTGATTTTATGGTGACTGACATGAAACCAAGAGCATGTTATAGTATATGATCAATACATATAATCTAGAATTGAAATAATTTGAAATTCTTGAAAGTAAAGAGAGTAAGGTTACGAACACACTTATGTGTTGATGCAACCATCTTACCCTTTGAAAATTTGATTTGAAGAGATGCTTTATTGTGAAGATTAGAAGATGAGATCAAGGAAATAGTAAAAACTAAAAGTTAAAATATATATAAATATTGAAGAGTAAATTTCCCCCAACCTTAGAAAAAAGGTGAGTTTCCACTCAAGATTTGAGATTAGCTAAACCGTGTAAGAATTGGGACGAAACACAAAAGCATTCAACATGTGGGCCTAGGTTAGGGGCTATGTGTTGGTAAAAAATATATTTTATAATTTGTATTTGTAAATAAGTATGTATATTATAACCTTAAACACTTATATATGAAAATTAAATTATGTGTAATTTGCATGTGGATAGACACTTTATCCTAGTTTATGGTGGTAATATTAAGGAGGAGGATGTTTATAATGATAATTACACTTAGTACATCGATGATAAGGAGCTAGAGGATACCTCAATATACACATCCAACATCCTTGATGATTATATAAAAAATCACGAGGAGGAAGGTTACTAGGATTTTTAAGATAGATCAATGATATAATATTTATTTAGAAGGGATATTATATTAATTTGACTCCCTCCAACATCACACATTCTGAAGGATGAGTCTAAAACAATATCTCACCCACAATAGCTATAATCCATCAGATGACTAAAGCAAGGTAGAGACATTTGTGTCAGTCAATAATGTTTTATTCTATAAAAAAATAAAGCCAATATGAGGCTTTGTGTAATGTGTCACCCATAGAGGTTTTTTTTTATTGGACATATATACATGTGGAAACAAGATGAAATATATCATTTTAATATCCAGGGTGTCATTACCATATTAGGTAAATTATCCTAAATATTCTATGAGGTTACTCATAATAATAAAAAGGTTTTGATTAGTGAAAATAAGTGTAAACATGTGATTTGTCATACCGTAAAGTTTTTGTTAATGTTTATTAGGCCAGATAACACTCAACAAGTCATTATAACCATGGATGCTGCTATGTAGATTCAAACTATAGATTTAATAAAAACAAAAAATGGATCAGATCCTAAAATATTACATATATGTCATAGTTGCACCTACTAGGGTTCCCTTACAATGCCAAGTGACACATTCCATTAACTTGATCCCTATGACACCCTTACCAAATAGACCAATATCTAAGCACTTGGTGTCATAAAATGAAGATATAACTTGTAACAAATTTTGGAGTTAATCTAGAAAGGTCATATTTGGCCTAATGTGTCACTTTGTGGAAGCCCAATCATGTTAGCTTGAAATAAAAATGAGACATGGTGACTTTGAATTGAAAATGTGGCCATTAACAAGATCATTATCAAAAGTAAGTATCAACTCCCACACACTGATGCCCTCCTTTATCATCTGAAGAAAGCAAATATATTCAAAACTACTGATCTAAATTAAAGTTACTATCAAGTACCCATTGAGCCATCTAATATTTCTATAAAACAACGTTTATGTCCATTTTTTTAATTTGAATGGTTGATCATGCCCTTATGCTTTACCAATAAATGTTTAACACTTATTTGATTCATGGATGATGTCTTAAAACCATTCATTTATCCTTTTATGGTTGTTTACTTAGATGACATCCTTATTTTGAATAAAACATGAGGGGAGCATGTGTAGTAAGTTGGATAAGTCAAGTGACACCCTACACACTCATAAGTTATAAGATAACATGGATAAGTGTTATTTTAGTTTTCAAAGTGTCAAATATCTTGGATATATCATAAAAAGGATGGTTGTACACATTGATACATACAAGATCTGAATCACCAGAGAGTGGTTAGTCCCAAAAACACTTACATAACTTAGAAGCTTCTTAGGGTTCATCAATTTTTATTGTGATTTTGTGCTTGAAATTATCTCATATTGCATGGCCCCTAATCCAAGCAACTAAAAGTGTGGAAAATGAAAATTTTATATGGAAAACATCACAACAATAAGGTTTTAAGGAATTAAAATGGACACTTTTCTAAGCACTAGTGTTTGTCTTACTAGATCTATAAAAACCCTTTGAGATTTAAGTTGATGCTTTAGAATATGCACTCAGTGGATTCCTCACCTAACATAAACATTTAATTTCCTAACATACTAAAACAATCACATTGTTTTAACTATTTAGGGTTTAGTGAATGTGAATCCTAGGTTGTTAAAGGGTCTAAGTATAGTAAATCAAGGTAAAAATATGTAATAAATATCTAGCCACTAATTTGGAACATAATTAAACTAGTTTTACCTTTCTAAAAATAGCAATAAATGGTGTAAATAAATACTTAGTGGGAAATAAACTAAGATAGATGATTTGGAGGCTAAAAATTGGCACATAACTTGATCAGGGTGTCGTAAATAAGATCTAGGTGTCAGAATCCTTCCTAGATAGTAGCGCCCTAATTAGATAGTAGCATCATATGACATTAGTGTGCTCATTTTGTGTTAATGTCCTATTTTTGACTAATTTTTGGGTTTTGTAGACCAAGTCTTGTTCCATATCTGGTCCAAATTTTAGGTCTATGTAATTAATAATTTTTCCTATAGCTCTATCTTCCTTTGAAAACCCTAGGTTTTCATGCTTGTAAGGGTTTGAATGAACACCATGAGAAAAAGGGGATAATGGGTTTGATGTGATGAATGTGTGATCCAAACCCCTATGTGGGTATGCTACCTACATACCAATACTCTGAGGAGAGATCAAGCCTAATGTGGTTCTCCTGCCCAAGTGCTTAGTGAAAGTGCAAGTGAATGCTAGAATGTTTGAGTGTGAATTTATGAGAGGATGCCTTAGAGGCCACTCAAGGTTTGA
The DNA here is from genome assembly GCA_037957365.1 of Torreya grandis. Classification (NCBI taxonomy): domain Eukaryota; kingdom Viridiplantae; phylum Streptophyta; class Pinopsida; order Cupressales; family Taxaceae; genus Torreya; species Torreya grandis. The sequence continues at coordinate 51,206 of JARHVA010003198.1, forward strand.
ATACCTATGCTAGGACAGAATTATTATGTATGGGCTAAGTCAATATAATATTCAAAGAATTGGGATCTTTTCTTCAATGTGAAGTGGTACTTTTATGTGCTTCTTTGTGATAACATCCACCTAAGGTGTAAGAGTGTGGGAGTAGTGTTTATATAGTGTTCTCATAAAAATGAATTAGGAGGGTGACTTAATAATAGGTCTAGGCTGACCCTAATCCTCTTATGGAGATGTAAATTACCTTTTTGGAGGATGTAGGGACGTAAATCACTAATGAATTATGCCATTATGGGTCTCATGTGGTGTTCTATAGGCCTAAGTGCTATATGTAGATGTTATGAGACTAAAAGTGGATCAAAAGGGCCCCTAAGATGGGTCTAGCGCTATACTAAGAGTAAAGTGACCTCAAATGGACATCCAAGGCATGAATGGTCAGTTTTAGATGATTATAGACATATATAGTAAATGAGTACATCCTATATATTAAAAATAACTTTATGCTATTATCCAAGGATGCAATAAATGGAAGCATTACATTCTTGGAATGGAGACCATCATCCATACACATCACAAGCCTTTTTATTTCATGTGGACCCAGGGAAATACATATAAAGAGAGGAAAGGCCTTCTATTTCCTAGCATGCAAATAATTAATTAGTTAAATTTGTGTGATTATTGGTTTGAAACTAATATCTATGAGGTTGCATGTAAGTTAAAATTTTAATCAATGTAAATACATGAATTTTTTATACTAGACTAATTATGTGTTTTTCATTCATTTCAAATATTACATGGATATCGAGTAGCCAACATAAATCCTAGGAAGCAAGAGTACCCAAGGGGATCTCAACGACTTATAGTTTGGGGGAAATGAGGGAATACAATTTATATATAGGAGTTTAAGTTTTTTATAATTTATTTTACATAAGTTTTTTTAAGTTATTTTATTTCCTAACATAATAAAACATTCACATATATAGTACATGAGTATCTTACATATTACAAATAACTTTATGTCATTATTATGGCATGCAAAAATTGAAACATTATATTCTTGAAATGGAGACCATCATCTATACACATCACAATCCTCTTTAGTTCTTGCAGAACCAGGGAAATATAGATGTAAAGAGGAGAAGCCTTTGGTCTCTTGAAATGTAAATTCGAAGTTGGTAAAAGTTAAGTTATTATTAGCTTGAAATTGATAGAAATGAGGTTGCATGTGCATTGAAAATTAAATGAGATGTGAATATTTGTGAATATTTTCATACTTGACTAATTATATGTTTTGTATTTAATTCAAATAATACATGGATATCGAGTAACCAACACAAATCCTAAGAATATATATTAGATAAAGGGATCTCAATGACTTGTCATTTAAGGTGAATGAGGGAAAAAAAGTTGGATACAAGATTTTAAGTTTTTATAATTTATTTTACATAAGTTTTTTTAATTTATTTTATATAAGTTTGTTATTTATTTTATAAAAATGATTACACTGATTTTATGACATGCATTTTATGGTAGGAGAAACAACATGATTATAAGGCCACCAAGCAAGTGGAAATATAGTTGAAAAAATGGGGATGAGACACATAATAATTTAACATGTGGGCTTAGGTTAGGTGCTATGTGTTAGTAAAAAATTGATTCTATACTTTGTAGTTGTAAATAAGTGTGTATATTATAAACTTAAACACTTATATGAAAATTAAATTATGTGTAATTTTCATGTGGATAGACACTCTATTCTAGTTCATTGTGGTGATATTAGTAAGGATGATGTCGAGGATGCTAATTACACTGAGTACATCGATGATGAAGAGCTAGAAGATACTTCACTATACACATCTAATATCCCTAAGGATTATATATAAGATCATGAGGAGGAGGATGAGTATTATTTAAGACAAATCAATGATATATAATTTTATTTAGAAGGGTTATTATATTATTTTGACTCCCTCCAACATCACACATTATAGATGATAACTTTAAAACCATATCTCACTGAAAATAACTATAATCCAATGGATGGTTGAAGCATCATAGAGATATTTGTAAGATAATATGAGGCATTGTGTAATGTGGAACCCATATATGTTTAAAATATTATTTTTAGAAATCCATACATGTGTAAAAAAGATGGGATATATCAGTTTAAAATTTAGGGTGTCATCACCACATTAGGCAAGTAATCCTAAATAGTCCCTAAGGTTCCTCATGAGAATAAAATGGTCTTTTTTAGTGAAAAGAAGTATAGGCATGTGATTTATCACACTATAAATTTTGTGTTAATTTTTATTATGCTAGAGATCACTCAACAAGTCAATGCAACCATGTAGGGTGCTATGCAAATTCAAACTATATTTAAAACAAGACCAACAAGTGGAGCTTGTCCTAACATATTAGATAGATGGCTTGGTTACACCTACTAGGGTTCCCTTACAATGCCAAGTGACACATTTCATCAAACTAATCCCTAGGACACCCTTACCAAATATTTGTGTCGTAAAATGAAGAGATAAAGTAACAAATTATAGAGTTAATATAGAAGGCCATATTTGGTCTAGTGTGTGACACCTTGTGGAATCCCAATCATGTTAGCTTGAAAAAAAATGAGACATGGTGACTTTGCATTGAATATATGTCCATTGAGAAGATCATTTTCAAGAATAAGTATCCACTTCTAATAATTGATGGCCTCCTATACCATATCAAAGAAGCAAATCTGTTCACAAATACTAAACTAAATTAAAGGTACTATCAAGTACCCATTGATCCATCTAATGTTTGGAAAACAAAGTTTAAGCCTTTTTTTAATTTGAATAGTTAATCATGCCCTTAATCTTTACCAATAAAATTTTAACACGTATGTGAATGGTGAATGATATATTACAACCATTCATTGATTCTTTTATAGTTATTTACTTGGATGACATCTTTATGTTCAATAAAAAAAATGGTAGGAGAATGTGTAGTAAGTTGGATAAGTCAAGTTACACCTTACACGCTCATAAGATATAAGATAACATGGATAATCATTATTTTACTTTTCAAATTTTAAAATATCATGGATACATCATAAAAATTATGGTGTGTACACATTGACCCATATAAGATCCAAATCATCAGAGAATGGTTAGTCCCAAAAACACTTACAAAAATCAAAATATTCTTAGGGTTAGTCAATTTGTATTATCATTTTTTGCTTGGATTATCTCATATTATAAGGCCCCTAATCCAAGCAACTAAAATGGGGGGAAGACAAATTTTATATGTAAAATATCACAATAATAAGGTTTCAAGGAATCAAAATGGGTACCTTGCTCAACACAAGTCCTTGCCTTACTATATATGTAACAACCCTTTGAGATTTAAGTTATTCACTTAGTGAAGTCCTCACTTAGAATAGGAATTTAATTTCCAAACATAGTAAAACATTCACATATATAATACATAAGTATTGAAGGAAAAGAATGCAAATGCTTCAATATTGTTTATTGATCAATAACAGGATATATATACAAGGAGATATTCAGTTATCTTGTAATTTCTCCATTAATCACCTTAAAAAAAATCTATCTGATGCTAAAATAGTCTACTATAACAAAATACAAATTGTTGTACTAAGCGCTAATGCTAATCAAACAATGTAATATTAAATTTACGCCAACAAGTATCCTACATATTACAAATAACTTTATGCCATTATCCATGCATGCAAGAAATAGAAGCATTACATTATTGGAATGGAGACCATCATTCATATACATCACAAGCCTCTTTAGTTAATGTAGACCTAGGGAAATACATATGTATAGAGGAAAAGCCTTCGATCCCCTGAGACACAAATTCTTAGTTGGTGAAAGTTGTGTGATTATTCGCTCAAAATTGAATGAAATGAGGCTACATGTGAGTTAAAATTTTAATGAGAAGTAAATATTTATGGATTTTTTTATATTGGACTCATTATATGTTTTTAATTTATTTCAATTAATGCATGGATATCAAGTAGCCAACATAAATCTAAATAAGCAAGAGTAGCTAAGGGGATCTCAACGACTTGTCATTTGGGGTGAATGAGCAAGAAAAAATGTATATAATATTTTAATTTTTTATAATTTATTTTACATAAGTTTTTTATTTGTTTTATAAAAAATATTACATCGATTATTATACATTTTATTGTAGGAGCAACGAAATGATTACATGGTCACCAAGGAAGTGAAAATACAATTGAAATAATTAGGATGAGACACAAAAGTATTCAACATGTGGGCCTAGGTTAGGTGCTATGTGTCAGTAGTAAATTTATTCTATAATTTATAGTTATAAATAAGTATGTATATTATGAAATTAAACACTTATATGCAAATTAAATTATGTGTAATTTTCATGTGGATAGAGATTATATCCTAGTTGATCATGGTGATATTGAGGAGGATGATGTTGAGGATATTAATCAAACTGAGTATATCGATGATTAGGAGCTAGAGGATAACTCAGTATACATGTCTAATATCCCTGAGGATTATATAAAAGATCACGAGGAGGAGGATGAGTAGGATTTAAGAAAAATCAATGATAGATACTTTTTATTAGAAGGGATATATATATATATATATATATATATATATATATATATATATATATATATATATATATATATTATAATTATTATTTATTAAAGATGATGGTTTTTTTCAATATAACTATTTCAAAGTTTGTTTGAAAATTTGTAAAATAAACTTTTTTGAATATTCAAATTTGTGTGTGTGTGTGTGTGTGTGTGTGTGTGTGTGTGTGTGTGTGTGTGTGTAATTTCATATGCTTCCATACATAATATCACACACACACTCTCTCTCTCTCTCACACACACACACACAATTTTATTACAAAATTTTCTATACAAATCCAACACGAGCCTCTTACAGACTTTTGGCACACATGTGGTGCAATTATGGCACAAACATGGCATAAATACAATACAATGAAAATTTATAGTCACATGATCTATGTGTTGAAGTCATGTTGGAAAAATCAATCCAACTTTTTAAAATTTGAGTCTAAACACACTAATGGGAACATCGATTTTCAGTGCAAGACATCTAACATTGAAGCACAAATTTTCTCTAAATATAGTAGTGTGAGTAGGCTAGTGTGAAATTTGTATAAATAAGACCCCAAACCTCTCATTAGGACTAAATTATATTAGTGATTGTGTAAGATTACACGTTTGGTACAAGTGTTTTGTAAAGACTTTATGCAAGTGTATATGCACAAAAATGGCATACATTATATATGTTTGTAATTTAATGTATGAATGTTGTATATGAGATGTGTATGAGTGTGAAGAATTATATTAACCATTATTGTGTACAATATATTCTATAGTTTGCACAATCTAGTTAGGGTGCAAATGACTTATGTGCTTTATGTTATTTTATACTTTGATTTGTATGACCATCTTGATGATGTGGTTATTCATATCTCTTGTGTGATTCAGTTGGGTGATTGGGATTTGGTTCAAGTGATATGCCATCACATTTAAGTTTGTTAAGTGTTGTTTTTAATTAAGATGTGGTTGGAAGTACATGTGCCCTAAAATAACATAATATCACAACTCAAAATATACTATGCAACATCTTTAAAAAATCATATGTAGGTTATTGTAATAGTGTTTAGGGTAAATATATATAAATGTATATATACTTAATAAAATATTTATTTATTTATAAATGTATATATTGTAATGTCTATAAGTTGGGATTTAAATCCCTCTATCCTATTTTTTATTATATATTTTTTTCATGTGCATAAAATGATAAGAAGATTAAAATTACAACCATCATCAATTCGATTTAATATGTAAGTGTGATTGTTAAATCTTAAACCTACATGCATATATAAATAAATATTTACATTTACATGTATTCATGTATATTTGTGTATATACACATCTGATTATATACAAAATAGGTTACAATATTTGTACACAAGAGGAAAAATCAAGAATATATGATATGTCATGCTACTACTATGAAATACACATAACCATTAACTCAATACACAAAGTCATCATGAAATGGTAAAATTAAACAAATACTCAGTACCCAACTTATCCAAAAGCAAAAAAAAAGTTTTAGATCTGCAACTTAACTATGAAACAAAAAATGGGTTTTCTATTTCTACATTTTATTTGTGGCACACCATAAATTACAATAAAATAATGAATACTTATAAACACTATTCAAAAGAAGATCAAGTTGGTAAAGGTAGACTACAATTTGTAAACTACAATAAAATATGAAATAATAATAAAAAAGAGCATTCTAGTTGTTGAATAGTTTGTGCTAAAAGTTAAATGTTTAATTTGAATTGGAATTGTTGTCCTGGGTAGATTTGTACAATTTAAAAAAAAAAAAAATGAATTTGACATCTTTCTAAATATCTATTATTATAATCTCAAAAATAAATAAGCAAACATTAAATAGACTAGAGAAAAATACATATTCTTTTGAAAATTATAAACAAAAAATGTTTATAAATACTCATTACTATAAACTTAAAAATAAAAATCTAAAATACTTAAAAAATTAGAAAAGAAAAAAACTCATTTTTTTTTTAACTATAAAATGAAAAAGCTTATAAATATTTATTATTATAAACACAAAAACAAATATCCAAACTACCTAATAAATTAGAGAAAAATCTTATTCTTTTGAAATTTTGAAATTGATTTTTTTTAAAAATAAATAACATAATACTGAACAAACCAAAATATAGATTACTATTTTTTTGAAAAATTTAAACCAAAAATATTTTTAAATACTCATTTGATAAACTCAAAAATAAACAACATAATACCCAATAAAGTCTAAAAGAAATGTTCATTATCATAGAAATTATAAAATGAAAATCTTTCTAAATACTCATTACTATAAAATTTAAAAAAATTATACATAATACCTAATAAAATCAAGAATAAATATCTAAAAAAACAAAAAATTATAGGGAAAAAACTTATCACAAAACTTTGCATGAGCAAAAGATGGCACCAATGTATACTTGAGCCCCTTATGCTTAAAAAAAAGTTGTAAATTAGGCAATAAAACTACAAAGAACTAATCATGGCCTCATTATATATGCAACATGCCCAACAAAATAAAAATAAAATCATGTGAACTAATGTGATGTTGCATCACACCACTTGAAATTCACAATTTCTCAACTACACATGCTAATGTGTTTAGAAAATACACCATTGGAACTTCCAAAAAAATATTAAAAAATAATAATAATAATATTGTCAGAGCTCGTACAAAACATTCCTTGAATATGTATTGAATGATCACATGATAATTAAATGACATGTATTATGTATTTGAATATAGTAATGTGTAAAGCGTCTTTTCCATGTATTTTGCCATTAATACTATTTATTTATTTTTGTCTTGGTGACACTCATAGCACACTATATGTATAAGCTTCTTAACATTCCTTTTCCTTGAGTTTTAACCTCAATCAACCTTAATCACTAAAAAGGGCTGACGCGCTCCTAACATGTGCTATTACATTAGTCACCCCTGACCTACATAGGATCCCAACAACTTAGAAGTTCTATTAACATAAAAAGAGAGCAATCATTATATATAAATATACTTACCTATATTCAATAAAGCCCAATTGTCATCACCTCAGCATATCTGACAAGAAGATTTACCGTATTCAAGTGAATGTTGGCTCACATACAGAGAGTGTTTTGGCCACTACAGGGAACCTCTGGTGTTGGGCCGTTTGATCAAGGGGGGCATTGTAGTTGCTCGGTAGTTACGGCTAACAACAAAACCTGACATTAAAATTGATGGTTTCCCCTACCATATTTAATGGCCTATAAAGCAGTAAGATTGGTTAGCTTCATACAGTTTTGCAATGGCTGCAAACATGAACATACCCTCATAAATTCAATGGTAGAGGTAATTATGCAGAATATGTAAAGTAAATTGACTTTCACCCAATGAAAGTGACGCGGTATTTTGAATTTGCAACCTCGACCGAGTCTGACTGCTATTGTACATATTCAGTATCATGTCGACCAGCCTAAGAGAAGAGGCACTATAATCCAAGGATTCGAAACAAGGAAACACGCAAGCCTGGCAGCAACACTGTTGGTATGTGGCATAGAGATTTTCTTCACGTTATAGAATTTGGAATTCCAGCCATTAATCTTACTGCTTGGCTCTTATGCTCAATGGAAACGATTTATTAGTCGAAATTTAGGCTTCACCTAATTATGTCTGAGTCTGAGTCTGAGTCTGAGTCTGAGTCTGAGTCGCATCCAGGGCCTTACAGCCCTTCAGTAAAGACATTCATAAGAGAAATATGGGTTAGTTTTTGTCGAAAGTGACACAGACACGTGAAGAGTGAAGACAACGAAACTTTAGAAGCGAATCTGTGCTTGTTAGGAGATCGCTTTCACTGCTTGTGGGGACGGACAAATGTTTTTTCAAACGCTCATTTCGGAGCCAGCTTTCCACATGAGCGTTGGCTACTGAGGGTAGCTCAGACATCTGAAAAGATCCTCTGCCATTTTATTTACCTTTTTATTCTACATACTTCTCTATACGTAATTTGGTCCCAACGGACTTGTAGGTACATTATATATACAAACAAGGAGAGCTCTTGTCGCAATCAAATTAAGCCAGAAACATGATTGTAGGTACATAAAGGAGGTGATACATAGACGAGGTGACACATTAAAATATTAAGCGACAAATATGATTGTACATAGTTAATTACAATCAAACCAACCTAGTAAAAGTTTAATTGAGGTTATAATTATGATGCTTCACTTCATATATTTTTTAAAAGATATATTATTTTTACATTAGGTGATAGATCAATATGAGAAAAAATGCAATAGTTATTAAAAAATCTCTTTAAATGTCGATGGTCAAGAGGTAATCAAATATATAATAGGGTACTAAATATAACACACCGAAAAAAAAGGTTATTTTATATATAACTCTTATTCAATTTTTATTCAATGTTTACTTTTTTTTCTATTCCCTATCATTAATAAAGATGTCATTATATAGTACTGCACTTGAATGATGTTTCAATCACATATCCCAAATACGAGAATGTTAAATGGAGGAAAAATTAAGATATATGTTAGTATTAGGACTAAAAGAATAATAAACAACAAATTTTGGATTTGATGTAATTGTGTGGTTAGTGTCAAAATTCAATGGTCTAATAAGTTAATTTTACAACTTTTGAATTGTGGGAGCATTGTCTAAGTTTAGTAGAAGAGTCGAAATTATTAAAGGCACTAAAAGTTTTGGGGCTACAGGGACTTCCTCATGTTTTTGGGATTTTGAGCTATATATGTGGCATAACAAAGAGATCTATTCACTTACCTTAATGCCCCCAATACTCTCATATTCATTCTTTAGTAAATTCATAGTTTAAACCAACCAAGTAATAGAATTCATTTGATAGGTTTTATCTCCACAATGCCCATGATTGAGTGGAGAGAAAATGAGTTGTTAAACAAGACAAGTGATAGTTATGCTCACACCCTAAATTATATTCTATAGATGCATTAAAGGTCATTCTAACACAATAAACATCATTATGATAGTTTTAATGACTCAAACTACATCTAATATTTTAAAAATAATAGATTTCCAATATTGCCCTATCATATTTTTAGTTAAGTGTACACTGAATTTATGTACATGCACACCACAATGTCTCTTAAATTGATGGGTGCCTTTGTAAGCACAATTATATATGTAGGGATTTTCGGACCAAGCAGGAGAGGAATGTTTTAGTGCCATTCTTTGACAGATGCTAGTTACCTTCCCATAAAGTCCAATTGATACTCTACGACTTAGCGTCTTAACTTTAGCTCAATTTTATTATAGTTCATATCCTTTGAAGGCAAAATACAACCCAGTTTGGATTGAGATTGATCTAGTTTTGTTAGGTATAATGATGTTGTAATCCATGTCATCTCTAACTTGCTCTTAAAATTTTGTAAGTCACTTGTCATGTCACCTAATTCATTACCATGTCTTTATGCCTAATGATCCTCTACCCTAAGATGTGGCAATGTAGTGCAATCAACAAATTCGTCCACACCTCCTTGTCACAAAATATTACCACTTTAGGGAAAAAGGATGGCCCTGAAACATCGCACTTCCATTTCATTGAACTAGAAGGACTGAGTAGTAGTCAATTGGCTTCTTTAGTACTGCCTTAGAATATAGTTGTGAAAATAATAAATAGGGAATATGCTTATGATTAGGAACATCTCCATATGTCTGATAATATATAAGGAATGTTAGGAATTAGATTACGTATTTTTTGATGTATTTTATTTTTATAGTGGTTTATGATTTTTTTCCTTCTGAACAGTTATACTCATCGAAAAGTGCTTCCTTCCACCTATATAATAAATTCAAAACCTTTTCTTTATTGAAATCCATTTCATAAATAGTAAAATGATCCACATGTTCCAAATGTAAGAATCACTCTATATTAATCATCGAATATTTAAATTTCATCATATTTTTTAAAGCCAACTCAATGGCATCAAGAGGATAATGTAAAATATAACTACACGTACCTTTATTTAAATCATCTTCTAGATCTTTTATTTACAATTTTTTCTTAATAAATGCACCAAACTTTACTTCTTAGGAGTTGTCTAAACGTATAACATGAATTACACTTGTACTAGATTCACAATATTATTTTAGTTAAATAACAACTTCAATTCCAATATTTTTAGCCACATCAAAAATGTTTATTATATTCTTACTAAATTTATAACCCAAACAAATATTTTGATTTTTAACCTTAAAAAAAACATAATTTATAACTTAAAAAAATCCCCTAATTTCTAACCCAAAAAAGTTCCTTAATTTCTAACCCATAAAATATATTTCAAATTTTATTTTATTTTATTTAAAAAATCCCTTTCATTTTACAACTACCACAACCCTTCCTCCTCCAAACTTCCAAACTATAACATGTAAAATATAGTATCTAATTTGAGCTCTCAACCACTAAATAATCTATTGTAGGTAAGGACTTAAACCAAATAAATATATTTTCGATCTGTTGAAAATATATCTATGCCCCAATTTAACATTATCAATGATGACATATTGATTTTGCCCTAACATTGAAGAAAAGAATAACACATTTGAATAAATATGGATACTTTTCATACACAGTTCATATTTATTGAACATACACCCAATTCTTGGGTCTTCATGAGGTATCCAAAAGTCATGGTATGGACATGGTGAGCCTTTTGATATTTTTTGGAGTGATAATTCAAGTAAGATTTAGTAGAAGAATTAAATTTGATCATCAATTTTTCTTATTTTTAAATTTTTTTATGATTTTTTTTTAAACATTTTTTTTAAAATGTTAATATATTTTAAACATTTATTTTATAATAAAAAGGGGAAAATTAAAGAAATTATATATTTTTAATATATTTTTTTATAAAAAAATCAGTTTTCTTGAAATTTTATTTTACATGTTATATAGTTTATTAAAACAAATGACTGTAATTTACAATTAAAAAACATAAATACAATCATACGACCATCAAATATAAATCTTGCATATTTTATTTTTTAATTTAAAAAATAACCTTGAATCCTACTCAAAATAATTCAATGCAACTCATTTTTATTATCATTTCCCTTCATTCCAAGTCCCACGGTAGTAACTTTATATAGTATTAAAAAAAGAAATCAAATTCAATCACTTTCAAAGTTCAAAAGTTATAATGTTCAATAACTACAATCAAAATATCAATCAATGGTTGATTATAGTCAAGACATGGAAGTCTTGAATGTGGACAGAAACCTGGTTTTTCAAAGTTATTTATAGCTCTCAATGTTTGGTAATGCTCAACTATAAGGTTTAAGTACAAAGGGCTTGGATGAGTTACAAAAATTAATCTATTCCCATCTGATTTGAATGAGAGATTTTTTTGGTCCCATTTTGAGTAGATAAGACTTGAGAATAAAATAAGTTTTTGATGAGGATGATTTTGACATGATAATATTTACTTTCTATCATAGAAAGAATGTCTAACTTGAGGGGACTCATAATTGAATAGTTATGTATGCGAAATGTACATTAAATACATGATTTTATCTTATGATGTAAATAGTGAATACAATGAGTTTTTTAACATAAGAAATATATCATGAACAAAGCTCTTCCATTTTATATTTTCTCTCATTTTTCTCTAGAAAGTTTTTAGTTTTAATGTATTTTTTATTGCATTCCTATTAACCTATTATGGTTAGTATTAGATAATAATATCCATATTCATATGTCCATATATTTAAAATAAATTGTGAGTGTTAAGTTATTTTAATACATATGGGTGATTGGTTATTAGTATGTTTATTAAATTTCCCTAGAAAAAACATTCATTCCAGAAAATCATGTTAAAATACTTAATCCCCCCCTCCTTCCCCTTATCTCTCTATATATAATGTGAATAATGAAAAAATGTTGACATACTAAAATTTTAGTAAAAATATAAATTGAAAGGAACCTAAAAATAACCAACCATATTTAGGCTTGACAAGAAATTGAACTAGGTTAGCAAGACATAACAAAAAAATTTCACATATAAGGGTTGACATTTTGACCTTAGGGGTTAAAATTGGTCAACAAATTGACAATTCATAGGGGTAACATGATGGCTATGTTAAATAAACTAGTAGTGTTGTCCTTCTATTGGGAAATGGATTCATTTGCACTTAGTGTCAGACCTGACTAGACCTTGACCATGATAATATAAGCATATTTTACCTTCATACACACAAAAACAAGGGCAACAAGACACAAATTAAATAATAAGACACACATATGTGCTATCAAGCACTTAGGGAACACAACAAATAAGAAAGCAAACTATCTATATATAACTAACTTGAAAACAACTCCTTCCACCTGGGTCAAATGGGAAACTTGTACTATCTCTTGATGTATGAGATGAAGAATGGCATGAAGCAAGGTGTCACTTGATCCTTTCTCTTATTGTCTTCATATTCTTATTGAATGCCACTCCTCTTGGCATGCTCTCAAGTGAAGTGATAGCTGCAAACCAATCACCTATGAAGGTGAACTCATCTTGTGGCTCAAGCTCCTTCTCATGATGTCTTTTGATGCTTATGCCTATCTTAAACATGACCACTTTTGGATTCAAAGGATTAACTTCAAACATGGTACCTTGAAGATTGTCACCTTATCCTTCAAGAAGTAAGGCACCCTCAATAACATCCTCAATCTAACCAATAAGAGGTATAGGCCTTTGAAGATCCTCAAATTGATTGAAAATTTTTCAAAACTTATGTTATAAGTCATCATGGTCCATGAGGGAAATACTATCCTTATCTTGTATTGGCTCTTTCAATACAATCTCTTGATCACCTTCAATAGTGGCATAGTCATAATAGATTTCTCCTTAATGGACTTGAAACTTTTAGTGGTGTTCTTCAAGACATGTTTTCTCACTAGGGACCTTACATTTCTCATCAACAAATTAATTTTTTCTCTTCTAGAGGTGTTAACTTCTCAAAACTTCCATATTTATTAAACATGTGTAAATAGCTCTATCACATGTCCTTTAAATCTCCTTGAACCTGCTCATGAGACTCAAAAAACTTAGTCAATAAGATGTTCCTCTCAAAATCCTTTTCTTCCATGTCTTGATCAATCTCTTCATTGGCCAAGGTAGTAATCTTGGCACTCCCTTCACAGGTAGCTGCAACCTCATCAAGGTCATATCTTTCTTCATTCAAGAAGACTAATTTGTATTTGTCTTCACTAAGGGGAGTACCAATGATGAATTATTCATCATAGATATTTGAATCATCTTTATTAGCTACAATTATAGATTTATCCTCTTTACTTACCTCCCGTAATACAGGTTCCTCTTCAAGAAGCGATGTGGTAGGAGGTTGATGGGTAAGTTTATTAGTTGTAGAGGGAGTATGAGGTATGGTGGATGGCTCATGAATGGGCTTGGGAATGGAGGGAGTACTCTTTAAACTTGAAACCTTGGGAATGATGTATTATTGAAGAAACTCTTGTAGGGAAAGAAAATTGAGTTGGGCAATGGAAGAGACATTCTCTTCAACAAGCACCTCATATTCCTCATGGTCTTCTTGAGGCTCTTCAGCAATTGCAAATTTATCTTTAACCTTATCAATTAGAGTCTCATTCTTGTTTTGAAAACATTATTGGATATACCTCTAAGGTGGACAAGCTATAAGTTCTTGGGGAGAGGGAAATAGAACTTGATTAAGCACAAATATCTTTTTGACTTCAACCTCTTGATTTTGGTTCTCTTCCTCCTTCATTATCTTTAGCTCTAAATCTTTGATTTGCTTATGTATATTCTCTTGGAATAACTTCTCTTGAAGGTGGTTAGTGACCTCATGAGGGTAAGGAATACAATAAGGTTGGTATGAGATACAAGAGGCCTCTTGAAGAGGGATGGGATAGACTTTCATAGGTTCAAATTATTCCTTGACTTCAACTCCCCAATATATACTTGTCTCACTTTTCTCACTCCATAAATTCACCACTTGATTCCATCTTGGGGTCTTGAAAGACTTCTTGGGGGGTTCTTGAGTAAGCGAAATGAAATATCGGCTTTCAACAATAGGTTGTTCAACAATAGTTTATTATTTACTTTAAATGCTCTCTTGGATTGAACTCAAATAAGGGAAGGTTTGAGGAGTACATGAAGGACTTATAACACTTTAAAGTTCTATTAGCATATATTAGGGTTGAGGTGATGTGTAGGAAGACACATAAGGTTGATGGATTTGGACCTACTATTCTTCATGGTTTTGTAGCTTATCCTCAATGCTTTGAATGAGACCACTTACATCCATCATCTCACTTGAGAATCTTTGCCAATTTTCTCTCTCAATAGGTGGCCATTATTATTTCTTTAGTTGCAATGAATCTCTCATGTCATGAATGATGTGATTAGGGATATCTTGACCATATTCCTTTTGTGTGTTAAGGTCTACCATGTAACTCTCATAGCCTAAGATAATTTTCTTCAAACTTGAAATGGATTAGTTTGAGAAGTGGCTAGGGACATCTTGAGCTTGAGAAGGCTAATAATATGCAAAATCATGGTCATGTAGAGGGAATGTAGGTTGGACATATGATTGATGTGACTCATGATAAGGCTGATAAGGATTATAGAAAGGTTGGTAAGGATGACTATAGGGCTTATATACTTAATAAACTTCCATGAAACTAAAATTCATATCAAACTTAGCCATAATAACTTCATAAAGACAATGAAATGAAACACAACTTACTTTGAATGAGTGACTAGGCTACTAAAACCAATTAATCATGCATAGAGTCTCCATTGATCTTTTGAATGCCTCCAAATGTCAATAGGTATAAGAAAAACACCAAGAATTCTTCCACAAATTTGGACCTTAGTCCCATTAAACATGCCAAAACTATTATCAATCAAATTTACACCTTTTTAAAGGTATTTTAAACCTTCCAAATTTGATGTAACATAGAAACACCTCAAGGTTATGGATATCCTATTATAGAGGTGAATATCTAGGTTAAAGGGCTATCTCCCCTTGATGAATCACTTAGGCTCAAACACTACTCTAATACTAACTTTGAAAAGGGAGATAAACCTATTCTAATGGAGGTGATGCACCAAATATTATTTGACCACTACCAACTAACTATAATTACACTTCAAACATGAGACTAATCTACACATGACACTACTCTAAATCTACCTCTCTACGTCAATGTTTATCATGAAGGTTTGTGAAGCAAGCTTGAGGTAGGAGGACTATTCAATAAGTCATGACATGACACTAATGAAAATACAAATAACTAAACCCATACACACTCCATTTGGACACTTCAAGCCACTTGAAAATAATTTTTAAATTGAATATGAATGCAAGAAAAGGACAAACATGTTAAGGAAGCAAAGTTAGTCACTTGATATGATCAACTAATCACACAAAAATATTAAAACCAGTACATGAAGAAGTTAAAACTAGACTATTATCATTGATAAAAGGATTCAAATGGGTATGTATTCACCATACCTAGGTGGATGATACAAACTTAGCCAATTAAGGCTCAATATATAGAGAAAGTGAGAGAAAAAGGAGAGAAGGGCATATGAGAGAGACACACACAAGTGTCTAAATGGAATTAAAAAAAGAAAGGAGTTTTAAACTATCCCATCAAGTCCTCAAAGAGAATTTTTAGACTTCTAAATATGCTCTTTTGATCTAAGTGGTGTGGAAGTTTCAAACTTTGCTGGACACCTTCCTTAGCTCTTCAAAATTACCCTTTGCTTTGGCTTATGAAATGACAACTAGAATTATTGATGGTCAAGTCATGTTGAATTACATATTTTATCTATCTTGACACCTTTTAATTTATCTCTACAAGTTCCTTTTGACACATCACTTCATTATCTTGCTAAGTGTTTAGAAGTTTGTTCATCTCATTAGGCCAATCTTGCTTACAAGTGTTAAAAATTTAATTCATCTTATACAACTCATTATATCCCCATGTATATCCTATTCACCTCATATCATACTTAAAAAAACTCATTTTGAGGTGTCAAAATACCCTCAATAATTTGTTTTGCACCAAAATTTCTAATTTAACCTCATTCATTATAGCCCTAAAATAATGAAAACCTCCTTTTGTATGATAGTGTATAGATTATAATGGTAAAATAAATACATATTTTAGGACCCAATATGGTTTTATATCACCATGATAATTTTTAAGTCCTGAGAGTGAGTGGAAGTGTCCTTTTCATCCATTTCTCTCCTAATTAGGTGTCAATTAGGCCTCCCTACCTAGAGATTGAATTTTGGATCCATAGGTCTCAATTAGGCCTTCATAAGCTTGTGAAGGGTGTGACGGGAGAGAGGAAGATTTTTATACAATTTTTATACTAAAAACTTCTTTCCATGCTTGATTATGACCTATATAAGTTTAAAGGACATTGATAAATTGTTTTCACTAGGAAGATGAGTTCACAAGTCTGTACAAGTGCAAAAACTCCCCTCTAAGGCATTGAAAATCAAGATTCTGACCTCTTTTTTACTTTTTGACAGATGTGGTAGTTATGTATCTACTAAAATATATTTTTAAAGTGTCTTGTATAAAATATTAGTATTTAAAGGCTTTAGCATTCATGAATGTTAGCAAAAAACACCCTTTTTCTTCATTAACCATACCTTACAGTCTAAAAAATAGATATAAAGTTTCCAAATCAACATGAAATGTTATAACAAGGTAATTAAGACATAAAATTACCTTTAAAGACACCTAATTACCTGTGACACTTATTTAACTAATTTTCATCACTTCATGACAACACTAGACCACTATAAGGCCAATTAAAGGTATTACCTTAATTTCTCTAAAATTACCTTAAACAGTAATAATAAGGTTTTATGAATACTTTTAGATACCATATAAGGAATTATGATACCTTAAAATATTTTATCAAGACATGACACAAAAATTTCACCTATAGGGGTTGACATTTTGACTGTGGGGTTCAAAATTGGTCAACAAGTCTTATTAAGGATTTTTTGGAGCTACTATGCAAAAGTCACCCTAAGTCTTTTTTTATCCTTTTCACTCTCCATGTTAGGTCCTACTTTTAATTTAAATCTATACCCAAGATATCCCAACTCTCCAAGATCCTTCACACTACAAAATCACCTTAAAACTAATCGAGGATCTTCATATTTCAAGTTTGGGTTTGTGTATGCCCAGCCTATTAGGCCTAATTAGTCTATCAATATCTTCATCAATTCAAAGAACCTAACCAATCAAATATATATACCATTAAACTTTGATAATCAAGTCAATAGACCTCTATTTCACTCTTTCACCTCTCATTCATGCATAGTTCATCTTCTCCAAAACTCTGCCTGTAGGAGCCTAATAGGAGTGTCTCCAAGAAGTATGAATATCATCCTTTTATTATCACTTGATGATTTATAAATGATTATAACATGATACCCAGACTCTTTATACCTTGTACAAACCTTTGAGACCCTTGTCAAATGTATTCACCACCTTTTCATAATTGGCCTATAGGTGGCAATTGAGGTGTCTTGACTACCTGCTACTTTGAGTGATCTAATCCTCATTGACCCATGCTACTTAAATCTCCAAGACATATTCATGACCCTCATGACTCCTATGTGATTCAAAACCTATATTTTACCTTCCTCAAATAAATTTTCTCCATCATTCTATATATACACCTGTATGTGACCCCTTAGACTCATTAGGCTTGAATAACTTTTCAAACCTAAATTTTTTTTCATTAACTGAGTCTAAACTTCATGAATATTTCTACCTAGGCTTCATGCATTTCTTTCCAAAATCATACCAAACATTACATATTCTATATGACACTTGAAGTTAAGTTGGACCTCTAAGTAGTCCTGATGGTAGGTGTATAGACTATAGGCATCAAGTATGATAGGCTAGATTTCAAGGGTGAGTATCCAACTCACATTGCTCTTTCTATTTAACTTAAAAAAAAATATTTGAATTTTTTACAAGTTTATATGCTTCATTCACCCTTTAAACCATACTTACATAGCATTATTTTCCATAATTTTGACCCACTTCTTTGTTTAGCAGGCCTTTATACAGTCCTTAGACATAAGTACAATCTTTGTTGCTTGGAGCTATTGTAAAAGAACTTAGCCATGTAGAGAGTTCTATATGAAACAAGAGATGTGTAAAGATTTTGAAAAGACAAGAAGGCAGTATCAACCTTCCATATACTTCTAAAAATGTAGATTTATACCTTTCAAACCATTGTTATGTAGATAATGTACACACAGTGTTCCAAATGAGTTATGAATGTGACTTGGGAGGCTAGTATAGAAGGTACCTAAATGATTGGAGAGTTTTGATGGAATGAGAAGGTAATGAAAACATATTCAAATTACCTATGATCTTCTCACATTGTCCAACTAGGCCTATAAGATAGTAAATCTTGTTCTACTTGCTACTAGACATTATAATGGCCATGAGACCTCCTTATAACTCTATAACCATGCTGATGATCATGTTTTATGGTTACCAAATCATGTTGTACTAATTTTCATATCAAATAGGATGGTTCCACCCTTTCTCAATGACCATACTACCATTTCTCTCATAACACCTTATAAATGTCTTGCATTATAGGTCTATAGAGGCACCTTTAGTGGAAAATGAGTATATCCTTAGACCTGAGGGGTTGTGAAACACTCTAAAACACCTTCCTCCAATATCTTTAACCATTCACATATGTAAAACCCTACTTTTATGCTTAAAACCTTTGCAAAACCTAACATTTTTCACATCCATATAGGTGATCATACAATCAAACTATGTGTATAGACCCTTCATGGAGTGTGGAACATGATCCAGATGTTTTCATGGAAACTTGATGTGAATAGAGCCATTTCTTTCAAATTTACACCCATCAAGTTGATGTTAGAGTTTAAGGAGGGTTTTAAGTGACTAAGATTCTTAATGTTTATTCATAGAGGTTATCCCCTATGTATGGAAAAAATGGCACTATCATCAAGTGAAATCACTTGACTAACATCTATGAAGAGGTTCTACCCACAGGTACTTTTCATGTATACTTGTGAACAAATGAAGATGTCCTTGAATTGTTTGTAGACTGTATTAGGCACCTGAGAGAATTTTGGATGCATTTCTTGACTTATAAGAACCTACACAAGCTTAATTTCAACCATGATGGCATTGAGGGAGTTGTATGAATGAGGTGTGGTCATGTATGACCACCTTACATTTGTTCTTCATCTTTTCAATACTATATGCAGGAAAAGTTTCCCATTTAGACAAGTGTATTTTAACATCCTCACCATCCATTTGGCTTTTATCTTGACTTTATAATCTCAAGAGTACATTAGCTTTAAATATGCCTTTAAAATCCTTTATTTCAATGTGACATACCAAACACACCTTTCTCAAAGGCTTATAATATGAAGGTTAACCTATATGGCATGTTTGAAAGGCATTTGATGACCTTAGGGGCTTATTGGGGCTTGAAACATTCTTTAACAATAAACTATAGAATATGACTTTAGATGTATCATTGGACCTCATGTCCAAACTCAAAAATGACCTAGACATCTACTACATCTTATGAACAAGGTCCCCCCCATAATAAGTGGCTAAGACAAGAAGAAATACAATGAGAACAAGAAACCTTAATTCTTCCAAATACCTTAACTTCATCAAACAAGATATAGGCAACCCTTTAGGCTTCAAAAGACACTTGAGACCCTTCCTCTCACCCAAGGATAACTTATGAAAACCTAAAACATCATCCATTGACTCATAATATGTTATCACATGATGATCCCTCGATAAACCTCTAGTACATACAATGAAACTTTAGATAATGTTAATAAGTTTTAATTGACCGTTTTGAAGATCATGACAAGATATAGGTAACCATATACAAGCTTGGAGGGACCTATGAGAAATTTTATAACTATAGGGGTTGATGTTTGGCATGGGAGGCTAAATTATCAACATTTTTGGTGACTAATAAGGGTTAATATGCCTGCTAGTCAAGAGAACCAGTTGTCTCATTCCTTGGGAAAATGACTCACACATGAAAATAATGATTTAATAGGGATGATCACTCTGTTTGAGATGACAAAAAGCCTTCAATAATTGGAAGCAAACTTACCATCACACAAAACAAATAACAACACACCAAAAAAATTTAGTATCAAACACACCAAACTTTTGCTGATAAACACTTATTATAAATAAGGCAAAAATGACATAGTATAAACAACTAACATGGACATGTCTTCCTCCTCCTAAATCAAAGGGGAAGATTATTATATCATTCTAATGAGATTAGATTTTCAAATGTTGAGTGAAGTGTAA
Source organism: Torreya grandis (assembly GCA_037957365.1). Taxonomy (NCBI): domain Eukaryota; kingdom Viridiplantae; phylum Streptophyta; class Pinopsida; order Cupressales; family Taxaceae; genus Torreya; species Torreya grandis. The sequence continues at coordinate 72,242 of JARHVA010003198.1, forward strand.
TCAGGTACTTCTCATGGAGTGAGAACCTCCACCCACATGCTAAGATATTGACATACTCTTGGTCTCCTTGAGAAGCAACCAAATTTTCTTGCTTCATTCTCTTGTGTATGGGTTGATGATATGAGTCAAGGACAAAGTCACACTTATCTCAATCTTGGTTTCTTGGTAAAAATAACACCATATTTGTCCCATCAATAGACTCCCCTTAGCTAGACATTCCCATTTAAATCAAACCATTATGTTTTATAACTCTATCATGTTGACCGACTATTATCTAAACAAGATTAGGTAAAATCATGTATTCATTTTGAATCATATTATCCAGATCATCTTCAAATACTCCATCTATCATTACAACCTCATTCTCAAGCTTCTTTCTAGGCTCAATAAGTCTTTCTTCAAGTACTAAACCAACCATCTTGATCTATAGAATACCCTCATTTGGATGAATATCTATTGTAAGCTGATCAAGTATCTCTCCTTAATAATCCTTAGGATTCAAACATTGTTATTTAGGAAGAAGAATAGTCTCAAGAACATTATCAATCTTCCCATTAGGAGGTGCATATGTTTAGAGAGATTTAAATTCATTACAAACCTCCCAATATTGATACCATAAATTCTCATCATCCTCATGCTTGGATTTTTGAAGTGGAACCAATTAGGTTACATATTAATCATCTCCCTTAAGAGTCATAGGACTATCAAGGACCTTGAGGATCTCTATGCATTCATGATGTAGATTGGGATCAACCTCTTCAAGTTTAAAATCTTGCCTTCTATCAATCACCTCAAATTCATCCAAGATCTCATCTTGTATTCTTTCTTCCAACTCATCTTCTTGCTCAACCATTAAAATTGATTTCCACTTTCTAACCAAGAGGGGTCCCAATGAAGATCTCTTCCTCATATTCATTTACAACATCTTCATTTTATGCCATTAAAATTTGATCTACCTTATTTACCTCCCATAGAATAGGCTCTTCCTAAAAAATGGAGAGGGTGGGATGGTGATGGATATGCTCATGATTTGATCTAGGTGTCAAGGCAATGCTCTCATATGTTTAGACCTTGGGTGTAGTGGACTCTATGAATTCTTCAGAAGAAACCAAATTGGGTTGTGATATGAGTGTCTCATTCTTATTTTGAATATATCATTGGATTGACTTCCAATATAGAAGGGCTTGAGGCTCTTGGAGATGAAGGGATGGAGTTTGAATAGACATAAGGTCCTCTTCCTTAGCTTTAATTTCCTTGTGTAGACTTATATCATCTTCCCTTTCCCATGAATCTACTATTTGGTTCCAAGTTGGGTGCTTAAAGCTAGGAGCTTCTTCTTGATCATGTTTTGTAGCTTGAGGGATGAATGAAGGGTTAAAAAAACTTCTGAATTTCATCACTTATTCTTGAGATTCCATTTCTTCTATTATTATGTTTCTTTGGAACAACTGCTCATTTGAATGGTGAATCTCTCTATCTATCTTAGCTTCAAAATCAATTATTGTCTACTTAACACCCTCTTTAGGCTAACTACAAGGAAGATGATCTTACCAAGGCTAATTTAAATCATGTTCAAGGGATATATAGGTTTGATAACAAGCTTTCTCATATTCATGTGAAGGATAACTAGCTTGGTAAGGATGATAAGGAAGTGAGGGATATAAGTACCCTTAATAACTAGATTGTTCATATGGATAAGTAAAGTCATATAGAGGATAAGACTCATAATAAGTCTAATATGGATCAGAAAGAGGATAAGGGTCAACATAATGCTAGTAAGGATTAATATAGGATTGATATGGTTCACTAGGCTACTAATAGGGGTAAATATAGGATTCACCAACTTGGTTAAAATAGGAATTTGCCCTAACCTTGACCATGAAAACTCATGAAGATGACAAGATAGAAAGAATCCTTTCTAGAATGAATACCTATTCTAATGAAACCAATTGAATATTCTCAAAGTCACCATTAGTGCTTGAGGTCATGCCTCTAAAGGCTGGTGTATTGAATAGCAACACCAAAAAATCTTCAACTGATTGAAGTTCCAGTCCCATTGGGTGTGCTAAAAACTATTATCAATATGGATTGTACCCTTGAGGTAGGGGGTTTCAAACCTACCTCATATAGTTATTATAATGGAATCACCTCTAGGTGTAAGTAGCCTAATGAATGAGGTGAGTCTCTAGGTTTGGGGATAGCTCTCCTAATGCAATATCTATGCTCAAATCATTAAAACTATTTGTCTTACCAATGAAAATAGATAGAAAAGACTTGAAAATAAATTCTAAACTATAGTAGGTGATGCACCAATATATTAGGTCCCCTCTACTTGATATTCAACAACACTTATGGATAGAATAAGGGATAATCACTAACACTATTTATCCAAAAGGACTCCTACACATCATTACTTCACATGGAGGCCATGCCAAATGCCTATAACCTAAAGGTGATGAATGAGAGTCCTAATAGAAGACACTACCAATCAATTTCCACTACAATCATAATCATGAGCACCTTCACACACCATGTGACCTACATAAGACCAATCCACTAGAATCTATGTGAGAGACAAGGACCTATAAAGGGAGAAAAGATTCAACTACTTATGCAAATCAAACAATAATTAACACACTAGAAACCAATATGGAGAAGGTTGAATCAATCCTTGTTATTCAAATGCTTTAAGAAACAAATAGGCAGAGTTCTTCTATACCCAGTAGAGGGATCCTAAGAGTGGTCATTTTAGACCTACATATAAAATAATAAGCAAGAGAGAGAGAGAGGAGAGGGAGAGATAACTAAGTCTCATTAATTCTGTAATACAACTCTATTTTTATTTCCAAATCAAAAAATAGTCCATGAGACACCATCTTTTATCCCTCTTCAACACATGAGGCATGCTTGATTGATGGTCTTCATGGATGTATGGAATATAAAATGGTGTAGTGGAAGCTAATTAATTCTTTTTTTTACCTTCTCATGGAATTATCATGCTAAAATTGGCCAACCACCTCCTTCTTGTCAGTTAAAATGGTAGAATTGAGGTCTAATTGACCTCCATGAGGCATTAAATAGCCTAGCCCTAAAACTACCTCATCTTCCATAATGATCATGAAATGTGCATGATTTCCTAAATATATTAGTTAAAATAACATTTATGGTCCTCCATTCAACCTATTAGCAGCCTTCTACACCAATAGACAACCTCTTTAGTTTACCAAATAGGCATACTATGCAAATAGGCCTAGTCATTTAGTGTTAATCACTTAGATGGCTATGAAACTTTCATAGAACCCTAAAAACAGGTTTATAATCATGTTTTAGGAAAAAATAAACATATTATACCATGATTTATGACTTTAAAGTAGTTTACACCTACCTTTCCTGCTTATCTAGGTGACGAGGTCATCTCTCTACTAGCATCTCTAAACTATGTTTCTAGTCCATGCCTACAAAATCACTTTCAGGGGTTACTAAGTTTATTTTATTACTTTAAATGGTATAATAAATCTCACATAACCATCCTTACTAATTTTTAAGTGTTTACCTATCTCTGCACCTTGAATTCACCATGAAATCTTATAAAAATGGGGTATTTATTGCATCTGTATAGGTGTCCATATAAACCAATGGCATGAATAAAACTTCTTAGATTGTATAATGTTATTTAGTTTCTTCCAATATGATTTCAACTCATTTGGATGCATTTCTCCCAAGTTCTTCTCCATCAGGTTCCTACTAGGGTTTAGCAAGGGTTTTAGGTGTCTTCATCTCTTAAGGATTGTTCATAGAGAAAAAAATATTATCTCTCCTTCCTAATGCCACCATGTGGGATTAGGTGGACCTATCCATCATCCCTAAACACTAATCATTCCCATACAAAACCTCATTCAAGTACCAAATAGAAAACTATGCTCTCTCGAGATCTTTCACAATACAAATAATGCTTCTGAGGTGGTTGGTCTCTTAGTGATGATTCATATATTTGAGAAGTCTGATGAGGTAACCAATACCAAGATTCTAAAGTAAAAAACCCTATCTACCTTATAAAAACTCTTTAGGATCCCTTGAAAAACCTTAATGAAGTTTTGAGTATGATAATGTAGCTTATTAGGATAATAGACATGGTAGACTTGGTCGAGAGAGAAGTTTTTGGCCATTAGACCTTCCAATGCATTTTGTTGACCAAAAATATATCTATCAAGCTCATAAAATTCCATACCTTATTTTTATATGCCATGATATATGTTTATCATGTTTTTCTTGTGCCAATACGCCTATAGGTCTTGTTAAGGGTTTTTTTAAGTTGTCATGAAAAAGTAACCCTAAGTATTATTTGATCCTTTTCACTCTACATGTTAGGTCTTAGTTTTCATGGACATATATGCCCAGGCTATCCCAACTCTCCAAGATCCTTCACACTAAAAAATCACCTTAAAACTAATGCAAGATATTCATATTTCAAGTTCAGGCCTGTGTATGTCCATTTAAGCCTACCAGGCCTAATTAGTCTAGTAATCTATTCATAAATTCAGAGAACCTAACCATTTAAATGGAAACACAATGAAACTTTGATAATTAATTTAATATACCTCTATTTCACTCTTTCACCTCTCATTCATGCATAGTTCATCTTCTCCAAAACTCTTCCTATAAGAGCCTAATAAGAGTGTCTACAAGAAGTATAATATCATATTTTTATTGAAACTTGATTCTTTATAAATTATTATAACATGATACCTAGGATATTTAGACCCTATAAAAACCTTTAATACCATTTTAAAATTCATTCACCATTCAACTTCCCTATCTTTTCATAACTATCATGTAGGTGGCAATTGAGGTGTCTTGATTCCCTATCACTTGAGTGATTTGATCCTCATTAACCCCTGCTCATTCGATCTCCAATACTTATTCATGATCCTCATGACTCTTATGTGATTAAAAACCTTTATTTTACCTTCTTTAAACAACATTTCTCCATCATTTTATACATAGAATTATAAGTGACCCCTTAGACTCATTAGGCTTGAATAACTTTTCAAACCTAAAACTTCCTTCATTAATTGAGTCTAAACTTCATTAATATTTATGCCTATGTTTTATTAATTTATCTCCAACATCATACCAAACATTACATATTCTATATTATACTTGAAGGTAAGTTGGACCTTTCAACATGCATGATGGTGGGTGTATAGACTATAGGAATCAAGTATGATAGGTTAAATTTCAAGGGTGAGTATCTAACTCACTTTACTCTTTCTATTAAAATTAAACATTTTCTATGAATGTTTTAAAATTTTATATGCTTCATCCACCCTTTGATAGATACTTACATAGCATAATTTTCCATCATTTTGACCCACTTCTTTGTTTAGCAGGCCTATATAGAGTCCTTAGGCATAAGGACAATCTTTGTTACTTGGAGCTATTGTAAAGAAACTCAGCCGTATAGATAATTTTTAATGAAAAAAAAGATTGTGTGAATCCTTTGAAGAGACAATAAGGTAGTATCAACCTTCCATATAATTCTATAAATGTAAAGTTATACCTTTTAATCCATTGTTATGCAGGCAGTGTATACATAGTCTTCCAAATGAGTTGTGAATGCCACTTGGAAGGCTAGTATAGAATGTTCCCAGATGATTGGAGAGTTTTAATGGAATGATAAGGTAATGAAAACATATTCAAAATCCATATGAACTTCTCACATTGTCCAACTATGCTTATAAGGTAGTTAAGGTCATTCTACTTGCTACTATCCATTAGAATGGTAATGAGACCTCCTTATAACTCTGCAACCATGTTTATGAGCATGTTTTATGTATTTAAAATCATGTTTTGCTACTATTTAGATAAAATATGATGGTTCCACCCTTTCTTAATGACCATACTACCTTTTATCTCACAACACCTTATGATTATATTGTATTCTAGGTCTGTAGAGGTACCTTTAAGGGAACATGAGTAGATATTTGGACTTAAGGAGTTTTGAAACACTCCATAACACCTTCTTCCATGATATTTAACCATTAACATACCTAAAACCCTAATTTTCTACTTGAAATCTCTACAAAACCTAGCATTTCTCACATTCATATAGGTGACCATACCATCAAACCATGTGTAGAGACCCTTCATAGAGTGTCGAACATGTTCTAGATTATTTCACAATAACTTAATGCATTTTGAGCCATTTATTTCACTTTTACCCCAATCAAGTTGATATTAGGGTTTAAGGAGGGTTTTGAGTAACTAGGATTCTTGACATTTGTTCATAGAGGTTATCCCCTATGTCTAGAAACAAATGACACTATCAGTAAGTGGAATCACCCCCTGAAATCTATGAAGAGGATCTTCCCCCATGTACTCTATCCATACACTTGTGATCAAATGAAGATGTCCTTAAACTATTTTCAGACTATATTAGGCACCTGAGAGAAGTTTGGATGCATTTTTTAACTTTTAAGTACCTACATGAGATTAATTTCAACCATCATGGCATTGAGGGAGATGTATGAATGAGGTGTGGTCATTTATGACCACATTACACATGTTCTTCATGTTTCCAAGGCTGTATATAGGAAAAGCTGCCCATTTGGACAAGTGTAATTCAATGTCCTCATTAGAGGTAAAATCACTAAGGCAGGGTGAATCAATGATGCAAGATAATCCAACTTCAATTCCAATCCTTTCAAACCCTTAATCAATCACCATAAACATTCATAGAGCATACAAGTCATTCATAACAATAAACAAGAGAACAATGTAAGATTACACACATAACACATGAATTTATGTGGGAAAACCTCATGGGAGATAAAAACCACTCTCAAGCCTTTAAACACATGGAATATTTGTCCTATAATATGATCACAAACATGAGACCTTTAGTGAAGCACCCACTTCACAAGGAGCACCAGCCCCTAATGATGTACATGCACTCTTACCCTAGATGTTGAGCAACCACAACAACACCTATGAAATGAACATCTCCTAATTTTTGATTGCCTATAAATTTAATGGATATATAATAAATAATAACTCTCTTAAACCCTTCACACTCTCTCAAGATTACATACACAATCAATGCATCCAGAAATGCCTTTTGGATCACTCTACACTTCTTTGCACATTCTCAGTCAGTAAACTTGTAACAACTCTATCACAACATCAACAACATAACCAAATGGTGATAAACACATACCTCACACTCCTCTTATCCTCAATCCATCAACCAATATCACACAATCTTCACCTTTCCTTTGCTTACACTACACATTCTCTATACTTCACTTATCAACTCTACAACCGTACAAGTACACTCTTATGACATTAGAATTATGATCTACAAGTCATACACACAATCCTCAACCTGATATACTCTTCAATACATCCACTAGGCACACTCACTCTCCTCCTTCCTTCACATCTCAATTCTTTCCCCTTTACACTCATTTAATCATCCCTTTAGGCCTTCTCACTCAAATAACCTCTTTTAGACTCATTGGGTATATTGACCTATGTATTCACCTACAACACCTTACCAGACAAACATACTAAAATATCCTTCTACCTCTGATGGTTGTCAATGAACTACTAAACCTCCTCAAATGAGCTCTTTCCTTTACTTGAATCCCCAATTTTCTAACTAACCAAATACGTCAATTTGGCCTTCTCTTTATATCAGACACTCACTCACGTAATTCTCCATGTCAGTTGAAACACATTACATACTTGAACTAGAACACAAATATCAATTATGAAATGTTACATATCCCAAATAACACCTTATAGTTTGACTATAGCATCCATGGGTCACCCTTTGTCAGCTACACCTTTCAATTAGGCCTTAGTAGCCCTTATAGGTCTCATGGAGACCTATTCACACCTTTAACACTTCACTAAGAAAATTGGGCATACAATACCACTTAAAAATTCATGGGTCCATTACAAATGACCCATAAGACACTTTCAAGTGATTTCATCCATCACTACACTCCTCTACATATGCACAATATACTCAAACATTAGTCTTGTACACAAGAACACCATGAATGAACAAATACTCAACTTCTAGGCATTTGTTCATACTAAAGATGGTTTTTTTAAACCTCCATAATCCACACAAATGGTTTTAATGGATTTTAAAACACTCTCCATTAGTTAATTCACCTTAAAACATGTAAACACCATCAATAAAATCTCAAACTTCCTTCTCAGGTCACTTACATAAGATGGTCAAACCCTTAGTCAACTTTGGAGCTCAATAACTACAAATTTATAGATATTAAAATATTCTAACCAACTTTTATAGATATCCATTGGAGTATTTTACAACATTTATTTTTATACCACCTTCAAATTCATCTCCCATAAAAATATATAAACTAAATAATGAACACTAGTTTTCCTTTATAAATTTGAAAATTCAAATTCCAACTGTCATTTTTAATGCAAAAAATTAAGACACATGTCATCATATTGTTCCCCTAAAAAATTTATAAAATTCACTATGTTGATATCTTTGGGATTTTCCTTGCCTTTAATTTCAAATTTGGTCATTGATCTTTGATTTGGGCTTCCAAGATTATGACACTTAGCAGTCCCACATGCCTTCTATGTACCCTATTGTCAGTCTCCATTAAGTTAAAACTCTTACACCACATGTCATCCCCATGTGACTTCTAGGATTATTGAATTATTAACTCTATTTATAACATCAATTTTCATCTACATTATTGAATGCTCTCCATTATATCTCCATTTTCGTGATTAAACTCTCATCATTGATATGTTGGCAATTCATCAAGATTGTGACACATGGCACCATCATGTTCAATCTCAAGATCCTTTGAACTATTGAATTTATTCTCACCATTATATTTCCATATACATGATCACTTATATTTCATTTATCCTTGATCTTATTGATTGAGGTTTTGACACTTGGTAACTACCAATTGATTTCTAAAAAATACAAAAATGGCTAAGTATGGGAAATACTGTAATCTATCTGGGAGGCTAACTTTGCACCTTGATATATTTTAATACACACCACCTCATGACCTAAAAATTAGACCATGAAAAATAGAGATAAAATTGAATGATTTTATGTGACTATTTTATTCTAACACTACCACACATGTGAATGCTAACATCATCAATCTACTTACTCAACCTTATCTACCAAGATGATTAGGAGAACCTAGACATTCAGATGACTACTCTGATGAATTCCTTTCACTTCCATAAGCAATCCAAACACTCATAACACCCTATAGGATCTTTTCAACATGACCACACCATCAATAACATCTATCAACCTACCTATCCAAGCAAATATTGAATAGCTATGCAAGAACACTAAGACACACTTTGTCATTGTCTTGCTAACACACATGACACCTCATCAACAACCTTGGCCACCTTGGAGACATTATTGACAAGTCTCCAATATTCCTCACCATCCATTTAACTTTCATATTGAATTCACAAGCTCAAGAATATGTTATCTTTCAATATGCTTTTAAAAACCTTTATTTTAATGTGACATACAAAACATGCCTTCTTCAAATCCTTCTAATATGAAGGTTAACAATTATGGCATGTTTGAAAGGCATTTGATGACCTTACGAGCTCATTGGGGCTTGAAACATTCTTGACAAATAAACTATAGAAGATGATCCTGTATGTATCATTAGACCTCATGTCTAGACTCAAAAATGACATGGGCATGCTCTAAATCTTACTAATAAGGTCCCCCCCCCCAACAATAAGTGGATAAGAAAAGTAGAAATATAATGAGAACAAGAAACCTTAATTCCTTCAAATAAATTAATTTTTGCTAAAATACTTTAACTTCATCAAATAAGATATAGGCCACCTTTTAGGCTTCAAAAGACACTTGAGACACTTCCTCTCACCCAAGGACAATTTATGAAAACCTAAAACATCATCCAATCACTCATAACATGCTATCATGTGATGATCCCTCAAGCAACCCCTAGTATATACAATGAAACCTTAAACAATGCTAATAAGGTTTAATTGACAATTTTGAAGATCATAACAAGATCTAGGTAACCATATACAAGCTTGGAGGGCCCTATGATAAATTTTATAACTATAGGGGTTGATGTTTGGCATGGGAGGCAAAATTATCAACATTTCTAGTGACTCACAAGGGTTGGCATGCCTGTTGGTCAAGAGAACCAGTTGTATCATTCCTTGGGAAAAGGAATCACACATGAAAATAATGATTTAATAGGGATGACCACTTTTTCTGAGATGACAAAAAACCTTCAAGGATTGAAAACAACCTCACCATCACATAAAACAAATAAAAAAACATCAAAAAAATTTAGAAGCAAACACACCACACTTGTCTTGATAAACACTTAAAGGAAACAAGATAAACAATAACTTAGTACAAACAACTTACCTGGACATGTCTTCCTCCTTTTGGATCAAAGGTGAAACTTATTAGATCATCATGTTCTAATGAAATTATATTTCCATATGCTGAGTGAAGACTAATCAGGTACTATTCATGGAGTGAGAACCTCCACCCATATGTTAATATATTGACATACTCCTGGTCTCCTTGAGAAGAAACCATATTTTCTTACTTCATTCTCTTGTGCATGGGTTGACTATTTGAGTCAGGGACAAAGTCACACTTATCTCAAGCTTGGTTGCTTGGTAAAAATAACACCATATTTGACCCATCAATAGACTCCCCTTAGTTAGACATTCCCATTTAAATCAAACCATTGTGTTTTAGAACTCCATCATGTTGACAAACTACTATCTAAACAAGATCAGGTACAATCATGTATTCATTTTGAAGCATCTTATCAGGATCATCCTCAAATACTCCATCTATTACTACAACCTCATTCTCAAACTTCTTTCTAGGCTCAATAAGTCTTTTTTCAAGTACTAAACTAACCATCTTAATCTATTGAATACCCTCAATTGGATGAATATCTATCATAAGCTTATCAAGTATCTCTCCTTCATAATCCTTAGTATTCACACATTGTTATTTAGGAAGAAGATTAGTCTTAAGATCATTCTCAATCTACCCAACAAGAGGTGTAGACCCTTAGGGAGCTTCAAATTCATTACAAACCTCCTAATATTGCTACCATAAATTCTCATCATCCTCATGATTAGATTTTTTAAGTGAAACCAATTAGGTGACATCTTCATTATCTCCCTTAGGAGTCATAGGACTATCAAGGACCTTAAGGCTCTCTATGCATTCATGATGTAAATTGGGATCAGCCTCTTCAAGTTCAAACTCTTGCCTTCTAGCATTCACATCAACTTCATCCCAGATCTCATCTTATATTATTTCTTCCATCTCATCTTCTTGCTCAACCCTAAAAATTGATTTTTCCCCTTTCTACACCAAGAGGGGTCTCATTGATTATCTCTTCCTCATATTCATTTGCAACATCTTCATTTTATGCTATTGCAATTTGATTTGCTTCATTTACCTCTCACAGAATAGGCTCTTCCTAAAAAATGGAGAGCATGGGATGGTGATAGATATGCTCATGAGTTGAATTTAGTGTCAAGGTAACACTCCATAGTTTGAGATCTTGGGTGTAGTGGACTCATCTAGGAATTATTAAGAAGAAACCAAATTGAGTTGCGTTATGAGTGCCTCATTCTTCTTTTGAATATCTTATTGGACTGACTTCCAATTTGGAAGGTTTTGAGTCTCTTAGAGAGGGAGGGATGGGGTTTGAATAATCATAAGGTCCTCTTCTTTATCTTCAATTTATTTTTATAGACTTGAATCATCCTTTTTTACCCATGAATTTACTATTTGGTTCCAAGTTGGGTTCTTAAAACCAGGAGCTTTCTCTTGAGCATGTATTACAACTGGAGGGTTGAATGAAGAGTTAGGCAAGATTCTAAATTTAACCACTTCTTCTTGATATTACATTTCTTTTATTATTATGTTTCTTTGAAATAACTACTCATTTGAAAGGTGAATCTCTCTATCTAGCTTAGCTTCAAAATCAATTCTTGTTTGCTCACCACCCTCTTTAAGCTGACTAAGAGGAAGATGATATTTCCAAGGTTGATTTAAATCATGTTCAAGATATATATAGGTTTGATAGCAAGCTTGATCATATTGATGTGAAGGCTAACTAGTTTGGTAAGGATGATAAGGAAGTGAGGTATATAAGTACCCTTGATAACCAAACTATTCATATGGATAAGCAAAGTCATATAGAGGATAAGACTCATCATAAGTCTAATATGGATCATAAAGAGGATAGGGGTCAACATAATGTTGGTAAGGATCAATATAGGACTCATATGGTTCATTAGAATACTGATAAGGGTCAATATAGGATTCACCAACTTGGTTAAAATAGGAATTCACCCCAACCTCGGCCATAATAACTCATGAAGATGACAAGATAGAAAGAATGCTTTCTATAATGAATACCTAGACTGATGAAACTAATTGAATATGCTTAGAGTCACCATTGGTGCTTGAATTCAATAATAATTAGTTGTCCAAAGGTGGTTATAATCATTGACATAGTGAAAATTCCAAAATAGGGTAGATGCAAGCATGATACAATTCTAATTTGCCCCTATAGGGCAAATATGATCAGTGAAGGTCTAAATAATTTACCCCTTTATATAAAATAGGAAATGGGAGTTTACATACTAAATCTCTACTTATAATTTAACAATAAGCTAACACATAGGATAGACATGAATTTAGGCCACCTACTAGTATAGAGATTCACATCCTAACTAGTAGTGATTACTATTCATTTTTAATTTTATTACTCTATGTTTGGGTGATGTTTGGGATATGCCAATTCTGAACAAGGAGAAGTACTACCCACTACATTATTTGATAGATCCATTGGCCTAATTTTTTTTGTGTCTTGTGATATTAGGCATCATATTGTATAAACAAATATAATGATATGTGTATCCCAAGCATGAAAAACTTAGTTTAAATTTAAATACAAATCACTTCAGTTTAAGATATGAATTATCAAATCCCAAGTGAATATTAAAAAATAAATTAAGTGTAGGAATGAACACAAATTCACAACTCAAGTACAAGATATGGGTAATCAATACTCAAGTGTAAATAAAGTGTAATGATTCTATGACAATTGAAGGGAAGGGAGGTACAACAACATAATATAAATTCAAAAATTAAACAACTCAAGCCCATGTTATAAATAAGGCTCAAGTGTAAACTAATTGTATTTAAACACACAACTCTTAAAATACTTTAAGGTTCATAAAACAAAAAACTAAGATAAAGAAATACAATAAACAAATGAGTTTAAACAAAAGTAATAGACAACCTAATTTAAGATAAAAGAACAAATAACTAATCTAAATACAAATGAATAAGCCACTAATCTAACTATTTGTGCACATGTAATAAAAGTGTTATGCTTGACAAAAAGGTTTCCCCTAGGCTATAAGGAACAACAACAAAGGTAGGATGATAAAGATTTCCCCTAGGTTATAGGAAACAATAAAATTAGAATGGTCTAGGGGAATAGAAAAATAAGGAAGGGGTGGCTGATCTGACTCCAGATTCATTAGACATGTGGACACTACCTATATAATCCTATGAAGACAAGTTCTAACATGAAATAGTATCAAGCAATGAAATAGGTAAATAGAAATGGCTATGATGAAAGCCATGATAATGCCTCAGTTATATCTATCAACTAGAAGATGTATGTCCTAAGTGGCATAAATACAATCTGAATGGCCTAATGTTGAAGGCATGTCTAGGATTTTTTTATCATATATCCATGTTTTTGGGTTTTTCTAGGCATCTCATCTCAATAGAGAATTATGAGACATAGAATGGGCCAACTCATAAAATAGAGAGAAATTGGCTTAGGTTTATCTCAAAACATTGAGAGTGTTATAATAAGGGTTCATAAATGCATTTACTTAAAATGAACAATACACACAAAAGTGACTCATAAAATGGTAATAGTGTCACTAAAATTTCTCACAAAATGGCAAGAGCATTTCTAAAATTGCTCACAAAATGGAGAGAGTGAGGGAAAATGGGTGATGAATTTAACCTCAATATAAATTGATAATTACCTATATAGTCTCAAAGAACCTCAATTTAATGTAGTTTTGTCTCTATTAAAGGATTTGGTTTGGTAACAACTAGTTCGTGAATAGACAAATGGCAATGTTTTAAAAAATGGAACAAGGGTACAAGAAGGCAAAAATAAAAGCATTAGAAATCATCCTATCATGAACCAAGTCAATATATACCAATGAAGGCTCTATGTAATGATAAACAAATGGTTCCCCAAAGCAAGGATATATTCAAGAGAATAACATGCATGGATAAGATATCCTGATATAAGCTGCACACTTTGATTTAGCCCCAACAAGGTAAAAGCTATGAGCTTGGCCTAAAAATGTAAAATGCATGGTTCCCCTAAGTAATGATACATGTAAATTGAAGGTCACACCATAAAAATACTTGGCCTAAAAGTGTGAATTAGATGGTTCCATTAAGCAAGGATACATGCAAAGGGAAGGTCACACCCCCAAAAATACTTATCCTAAAAGAGTGAATTCAATGGTGCCCCTAAGCAATGATACATGCAAAGGTAAGGTCACACCCTAATGACAAAGTAATGGAATAGAACCAACAATGAATTTACCCCTAGAGATTGTATTTGGGAAGGACACATCCTAATGGTTTCTAAAATAATTGGATCAAAGACCAAGGTGCCCTAAAATGGGTAGATTAAGGATTGTTGACTATGGTTTAAGACAAGACAAATGGTTTTGAATTTTGGGGCTTCATATCTCTCTCAAAGAATCTAATCCATTTTTAAGTGTTTAATTTTTTGAATGTTTTTGGAATTTTTAGGGCATCTTAACTCATTAATGATTGAAAAGATACTACTTACAAAATGGTGAGTGCATGGGAATGGGTCATGAAATAATAGTAAGGCAAGGAAAAGGGTAGGGCACAATGAAAAGGTATGAAATAATGGTAAAGAAAGGAAAATGGCAAATGGTATGATATGACTCTATTTCTCCTACTAATGTGGAGATGCATGTCCTGATTAGCATAGGGTATAACTAGAATGGTCAGTTGTTTAAAGTGCTAGCCCACACCCCTTCTAAATAGTTTCTATATCAAGAACCTATTGTTGATTTGGATTATAATATTACTATTTTGATATTGATTGGGAATCTATTTTTTTCCTCCAAACTTATAGATATTATGTCTTCATATCCTTTATAAATGAAAGTGTGGCTAGGGATGGTAAATAAGCATTGGATAAAAGATCTAGCTTGGCAATGTAATATAGCTCCAAAATGGAGAAATGGATCATAATGGAATGTATAATGGTTGGGTAAAAAATTAATATTGATATTTATAGTCACACACAATTTTTTTGATTCTAGATTCAACATAATTTTGGTTATGGAATGGACAAAGACTTCTAAATATGCTCTCAATAGGACTACCAATTTTTTTTGTTGTTTGGGCTTGAGAAATGTTCTCATCTAATTATGTTGTAGATTAGAAGTTATATTGATGTTATTTTCAATAATGTATTTTTATGCTCAGCTATTGGTGCCTCAAAGAGGTCTTCATCAATAAATTTTTCTTGATTTTCCCTTAATGCCTCTGAGAAGGTTTCACTAAGGAACATGGAATTTTGAATTTGATTATCTTATAGTGCTTTAAACAAGGTTCATTAGAAGATGATAAGTTTGGAATTTGATTTCCCAATATCACCTCCAAAAAGGTGTCACTAGGATATTGTTCTTCTTATACATGAATTTGGTCTTGGTCCCTTTGATATTATGTAACTGATATGTTTCCATGGATTCATTTCAATAATGTGTGATTTTGTCAGTCCTAATCGACATTTATGGGAGGTAATGCCAATATTATGGCTAGGTTAGTTGGTTTTAATGGAAAGTGAAATAATAATGGAATGGTAAGAGGTAACACAATCCTCATAGAAGACACTAGGATAACTTGTGTTAATGTTGAAGTAAACATCTTCAAAAACCATAGAAGTATAAAAAATATATTCATATTGATCTACAAGGAGTGTGTAACCAATGTTGTAACATCCACTAATATATTTTGACTATGAAACTGAGTCTAATTCAAGGAAATTTTAATCCATTATTGAGATTGATGTTGATTCTATTTCTTATGCTAAATCTAATATTGGTTTAAAAAATATAACCTGACTTTAATGTTTCTTCTTTTTTTAGTGTGGCAGTAAAGATGTTATGTTGAAAGTTTAGTATTGGATAAATCATGGCCTATGGTTGAATAATGGGATATTCATAAATAATCTCATATAATAAGGTATCAAAAATATGGCTTGTCAATATGAATCCCCACAAAGAGAGGGAAAAGGTCAAGAGATGAATCCACAAAGACTGGCTTATCAAAAGGAGGCTTCTCAATAAAAGGGAAGTGGTCATCATACAACTCCATAGAGACTAGATTTTCAACGTGAGGATCTTAAAAGATATGGCAATGGTCTAAGGGTAACTCAATAAAGACTAGCTTGTCAAAGTGAGACTCCTCAAAGATAGAGCAATGGTCGAAGGGTGATTTATCATAGGTTAACTCATCACTAATAGGTGTTTCAATAAAAACATCAAAGATTAGTTCGTTGTCTTGGCCTTGGCTTAGATTTTTTTTCAAAATATTAGACTTGGGCATACTTGGATACTTTATCATGACATATTCTTATGATGGTGTATGGATAGGAAATGATGGGCTCTATTTTATCTCAAAGACTGGCTTAGCTATTGGTGGTATTTATTATTTCTAAAGAACATTATTCAATAATTATTTAGGAAATTTAGATGGGAATCTAGCCCCAACTCATAATTTTATAATGTCTACATATCTATTCTAAACAATCCATTTATTGAACTAGATTTGAAAATGAGTTGGCAATACACTTACTAGCTTAGATGGGTGGGCATTATAAGTCAATGATTCATGTGGTTACAGCTCAATCATGATATCCCCACAATCAAACAAGGTTTGGACATGGTTTATGAACCTCACGCATTGATTGAATGAATGGCATTGAATCTCATGACACTCACAATATTTTTCTATTTAATACCAAGGAGGTTTGAGATCATTTTCACCAAAAGGTTGAGTATGTGGCCACATAATTATATTTTTTGTGACCAATTGATAAAATATGTCTGTTAAGGCTTTGTTGGGTAAATATTACACTTCAGGCGATGGTTGGTTTGAAATGATTGGTTCATGAAGTTGGAATTGGCCCAAAAAGGATGGTCTTGATCTTGGTATTTGACATGGCTCCAAAGATGGAAAAATTGATCTCGATAATTGGCCCAAAGGATGGTGGTTTTTACATATGACAATCACCATGGATTACATATAGGTAATTAAATTAGCCCATAAAGGATAGTCTCACTAATTGGCATGGGTTTGTTTGGCATGGTCTCACTTTAGGTAAATCAAAAGGATTTGATTGGCATGGTCTAAGTGGGATAAAAAAATGACACTAATTGGATTAGAATGTGGGTTAAAAACCAAACCCTTATTTGGCATGATTGTGCAAGTTAGTTTAAATACTTAATGTTTGGAAAATTTCTAGCTTTGAACACAATCTAAAAATGTTGGTCCTTTGTTGAAAATGTCTTGAAACTTGGTCTAGAAAGAAAACTCAGTCTACTTTTGTAAATGGCTTAAACTTGGCCTAGAAAGGGCCTCTTCTTGAAAACTAACAATCAAAATTCAGTCTAAAATATCACTAACACTCTAATATATTTTAAAAAAATAGTCATCAACAAAAGGAAAACTTGGATCTTGGTCTCGGCAAGAATTCTAAACAAAATCATATCTTGAAATTGCTAACGTGATATTTTAACTATGCAAATAAACTAAGGTCTAGTACTAGGCACATTAAATCAATCTTTAGAAAGGTGCTTAGAAAACATTTAATCAAGGTCTGATAATGAAACAAAAGGTGCTAGGTCTTTGGCCAACATCACAAATCTAGACTTGGAAAGGAATGAACTAGGTCTAAAGCATGAAAATAATTCTAGGTCTTTGGCCAACATCACAAAATTAGACTTTGGAAACTTTGAAATCAAACTAACTCTAAGGTAAATGGTTCAAAGCACTTGTTCTAGACACATGGATCAATTTCAACACATAGAATTAAGACAATCTTGACCTTGGCACAAAGAACTCATTCTAGGAACATGTATGAAACTAATTGGTAAAGTCAATATACAGTAACAAACTAAGAGAAAAGAGCAAACATTCAAGCTGAAGTGATAAGCAAGGCTCAAATATAAAATAGCCATGCTTAGAGCTATGCTTGAAGAAAGATTTTTGACCTTAGTTTGAGATGGTAAATTGGTTTGAGACACATGAAAGTAAACCATTCCTTAGGCCTATGTAAAATTCTTTAAATCAAGCAATAAATTGATCCAAGTTGCACAATCCAATTATAAAAGGTGAATGCCCAAGCCTAAATTTGACAAGACTTTGGCATAGACCAATCATTTTTGGATCTTAACTTTGTAAAATGAATTTTTAAATTGGTATAGAAGACTCAAATTCTTAAATAGATAATTACCTAGACTCAAATGGGAAATATAATGATACCTTTTATGATAAAGGTACACAAATGGTTTCAGACTTGATTTTGAACAAAGGTAAATGCCTTAGAACAAATTAGGTAGCATAGAAACATATCATTTAACAAGTTTACAAAAGGTGGTTTTGAAAATCTCTAAATAAAATGTTTGGAATGATTCAATTAGCATAACACTTCTTGAGTCAAAGTGGTGCATACAACATGTGTTTTTTTTATTTTTTTTAACTTGTTTTAGATGCATTTTGACACAAAAATAAATTTAGACCCTAAAATAAATGCAATTAAAAGAATAAGAAAATCACCTAAGTGCATGGCCTACCCTAAAAATTGACAAAGTTGCATAATGTCCACCAAAGTTTCTACCAATATACTAATGCTCAAAAGGAATTAATTGTTAATCCAAAAAAGTAAGAGCACTTGTAAGTATATTTTTTAATCCCCATTTTATCTCTTGAGCATTGGTACATGGCATGAACTTAACATGTTGAATCAACTTGGAATTTGGATAGATATTCCATGACAAGTGGGTTTGATCTAAATCTAAAAATTTTGATGCATTCTAGATGTTCCACACCTGTGGCTAACATGAGGGAGTAATCACATAATTTATATGTGTATACACCCTAAATTGGTCAAGAAACCACACATATCATGTCTTTTCATAGTCCTTTCACAAGAGACTCTGACTGGAGAATATGAGCCTTGTTCACATTAGTCATGTCTTTATTTTATTCATTTTGGTCTTGTTCTATGCTTAAGTTACATTTTTGCCTATTCTCAATCATCCCAAGCCTTTCAAATAGACATTATACCTTAGTTAAGTGAAGTTTTTAATCCTATTTCCATCTCCTTAGGTCGCAAGACTGTAGGATAGGAGCATTGGGGTTGGACTATAGCATTGGTGCCACTAGTGTCCATTTTCAGTGCTCTAATCCAAGGCCATTTTAAATTCCAACGGTTAGTTTCTTTTGCTTAATGAGTCTTAACCCCTTTCTTAGCTTCATTATTAATTTTCCCAATGTTGGACAAATGAAAATAAAGCTCCCAAATTTGAAATAAAGAATATATTTGATAAAGGACTTCACAAGGCATTTTATATCTAGCACTTACTACTTTGGCACATTAGACATAATAAAAATCAATCAATAGTATAGCTCAGTATTTTCCATCACACATAGACTTGCATGCTTGATCAAAGAAGGGCCTATGTAAAATTCATTCTTGCATATATCATGCACATTGATTATGCATGTTCCCTAAGGGAATACTACATTTGATCTGAGACCCTAGCTTGAGGGTTAATATAGGTAATGGTCAGGATAATAAGGGTTATAGATCATATGATCATTCTTCCTCTAACCTAGTTTTTTCCCCTTTTTCTTTTGATGCATTTATTTTTTTCATATGTGAAGATGAATACAAGGTTTTGGAGATTAAAACGGACCTATAATGAGCTTTTTTTACTTTTAGCCTCTGAAATTTGGTATACAAGCTCACACTGACCTGACAAACAAAACCCAAAAAGCTTAGATCCTCAAGACAATAGTGATAGATGTGGACTATAGCACTGATGCCACTCCTATCCACTTTTGGCACTCCTATCCAATCACAAAATGAAGGCTAGATCTAGATTCTAAATAGTGTCACAGTCCTGCATCTCAATTTCTAGCTCTTGAATCATCTGTTTCCGTGTATTTTTAGATAAGTTTGTTTCTCTTCCTCATGTAATTTAATTGATAAAAATCTATATTTTACCATATTAAACTATATTTTTCCACTTATTCTAGACCCCTTATTGTTTAGGAACTAAACACTAGTTTCCCAAAAATAATAAAACATTTGGGGAACTTGACTTACTTCAAACAAATCTAAAACCCTACGTACCCTTAGGGTTTTTCCTTCATATTTTTTGAAAAGATTTAATTTCAAATTTCTTATTTTTTTTTATAAATTTGTGTACATTTATTATATTCAAAATTATTTTTATAATTTAAATTATTGACATAATTTTCAAAAAAATTAAAACCTTAGCTCAAAACCCTAGATTTTCAAACTAGGGCCTCAAACCCCAAGCCTTGTAAATTTTAGAAAAATATTTTGGAATTTTTCCAAATTATTTACTTTGTCAAAAATAATTTCAAAATTTAAATATTAGTAGTTTTCTTGTGCAAAAAATTAATTTCAAATCTATGATCTTTGTATTAATTTTTGTGCATTTATTCTATTCAAAATTATTTTTAGAAATTAAATTATTAGCATAATTTTCAAAAATTCTAGCTAAAAACCTTAGATTTCCAAACTAGGCCCTCAAACCCCAAGTTTTCCTCCCTTACAATTTTTAGAAAAATATTTTGAATTTTTTGCAAATTGTTTGGAGTGTCAAAAATATTTTCAAAATCTCTATGTTAATAGTTATTTTTGTATTTATTTTCTTAATAGTACTTTTCAATACTCTCTTTGGTGAAAGAAATAAAATGGCCACTAAGGCACTTCTTCCCTCTCATCCCATAGATCAATTTTTAAATTTTTCTCATGATTATGACAATAAATGGACAAATTTGCAAAATTGCACATTAGCTAAAAATGTGGAAAATGATTTTATTTATAATGAAGTTACTTATTATTGTTGTAATAAAGAATATGATGATATACGTGAAATTGATAATGAAGCACATATAAATGCATCTTCTTCTCTTAAACCTATCTCTTTTATTCCTTCTTCTAAAGAAAATAATTTTGATAAATGGGAAAGGTACTTTTCACCTCATTCTCGTATGCACAATGCACCAAATAAACAAATTAGTCATGCACTTCCAAGTGAACCTCTAGTTGGTGATAAGTTACTTTCATGTAAACCTAATATCTCTCTCTCTCTTTTGCTACTTCAATGTTCAAATTATAATAATATAAATGTAATAGAATCAGATTGCCAATGCATAGTCCAAATGATGCATCTCATGCTCTTAACTCTACTTTATCAAAAGCATGTCCAAATGAAAACTCTTCTTCTCTTATTTCTCATATTGCACATTAAAATAATGCATATACTCCATCCATGGATAATATAGATGCACATGATATTTCAATTTCAAATGATACTTTATTATATATTAGAAAAGAATTAAATTCTTCTCTTGCACCTCTCCCTAATTACACTAAAAGTGATAATGAATATGATATTAAACATGAAAATGAGAGTGATTATGAACAATATTCCAATGATGACAATGCATGGAATAATGATGATTATTATGCACATAG
Source organism: Torreya grandis (assembly GCA_037957365.1). Classification (NCBI taxonomy): domain Eukaryota; kingdom Viridiplantae; phylum Streptophyta; class Pinopsida; order Cupressales; family Taxaceae; genus Torreya; species Torreya grandis. Next base: position 94,195 of record JARHVA010003198.1, read on the forward strand.
TGAAGAAGAATATGCATCTCATGTTTCTAACTCTTCTCTCACTACTCTCAACCATAATGCACTTCCAAATGTTGCTTCTACTTATATGCATGATTATATTTAAAATAATGCACATGTTCAGGCTAATAGCACATTTTCTACTCAATTATAATGTGATACACTAAACATAAAGATACCAATGAATTTCCCAAGCCACCCTTCACTATAGTAAAACCTAGTTCTTACTCTTCACCTAAAGAGAATGGTAGGCCACATCACTCTAGTAAGGTCCAAGTTACCATTACTCCCAAGGTTCAAGTGAGTACAACTCCTCTTTATAATCCAATTGCTAAATGTAGCATTCCCATGGATAAAATTAGTAATCAAATTCAATGATTAAATAAACCACTTCAAGATGCTAATGTACTATCCCAAGAGATTATTTCTTTAATACATGCAGTTGGTGAATTACAACACCAAGTACATCTCCTTACCTTAGAAAACAAGGCCTATAAGTCTTGGATGGATGCCAATGATCTACATGGTAACCCAATTTTTAAGACATTCATAAAATCTTCATTGCCTAAGCATTTCTAGATACCATCATTGCCTCACTTTGATGGAACTAGAGATCTATTTGTACACCTTCAACCCTTTTGGAAGGCTTTGCTATCTCATGCGAGTCCTTTGATTATACTAAAATTATTATAGTAGACATTAGTGGGGGAAGCACAAAATCGGCTCTTTCATCTACTCCCTATTGGCTCCTTGTAAACATATGATGACTTAGAGGAGGCATTTCTTAGACATTACATAGAAAACATGGGCCCTCATATTACATATGAGAAACTTGTAACTTTACATTAAAATACTTTAGAGCCAGTTAGTGATTATATCTTAAAGTTCAATAATCACATGTTATGATTGATATACAAACCAATAGATCTAGAGATTCAACATATATTTATTAAGGGGCTTCACCAACCTCTACTTGAGTATCTACTATATCAGATAGAGTCTTCATTTAGGAACTTATTGTATACAATTCTATCTTTGGAAAAGAAATTGGGATTGAGGAAAATTTAGTTAATCAAATTGCTCTATATTTCACAACAACAACTACAGTTCCTAGTATCTAACATCCACCATGTCCTAAAAAAGATAAGAGACCACAACCAAAAAAGTAACTGGTTAAGAATAGAGAGCCAGTATCCAAAATATAACCTACAATATGCACTACAAAGAACAATAAGGCACCACTACAATTTGATTCATAACAGGATAGCCCATCTATCATATTATTAGCACTACTAGATAGGAGGTTAATCACATTACCTTCTACTCACTGATGAGATCCACATCTCTTTCATAGACAACCACATCGGCTCTTTTGCAACTATCATCTTATCTGTGGACAAATAGATAATGATTGTTATGGACTCAAGGATTACATTAATAGATGTGTTGATAATGGCATCATAGCATTTACACAAGGGGCACCAAGATCTCCTCCACCATGGAACTATAAACCTCATTCACCCATGATTGAGTCATCCTAGGACGTTCCTTCATAGGAATCACTAGTCACTCATCATGAGAGTAATGCAAGTTTTAGGATAGAGACTCATAGGAGATCTCCTATTCTACCTATTTATAAGGTTTAGAAACCCATACAATGAGAATAACCTACATATAATAGCATAGTTAGAGGAGTACATAATTTCATTCCATATACATATCCAATAGAGCCATAGGCACCACAATAGAGTACTACTCATGAGAAATATTCACTATGGCCAGATTTTTTGGGTCCTATCTCACGTAGTAATCCACTACAGTTAAGATTAAATGAACCCATATCATAGAGTAATACTCACAATAAATATTCACTACGAACAATTTTTTTGGGTCCTATCTCACATAGAAATCTACTATGGTTGAGATTAAATGAGCCCTCATCAAAGGTTTCAACTCTAGCTTGATCTATGGCTCAGTTGTACACATCACAACAGAGGCCATAGGGTATATGATTATGGATAGATGAGCCTTCTTCATAACACACAATTACATTTGCATGACCAACAAAATTACATTTTGTGGAATCTCCATGTCCATCTACAATTAGTACACAACAGACAATATTAGATACAAAGCATATCCCTACATAACATGATCAATATGGGCACTTGTTCAATTAGCCAATAGGAATTAGATAGTGATATATCATAGATTATATGATGTGCATTCATACCAGCATCAATTCATAGCTTCACTTAGTAGGTCAATGATGGAGCCAAAGGTCTAGCTAGCCTTTGTATTCTTGAGCCACTCTCAGGGAAGTAATATTCATAGCGTGCTATCTTACATCCCCACATACTAACAACTAATATTCCTAATTACCAATAACTATCCATATACAAAACTAGCTTATCAAATTCTATATCTTACGAAAACCTATTTTACCAACATTCAACTAACCCATCCAAACAATTTACCAACCTTAAAACTAGCTCAATTTATCCCAATAAATTCCTAATTACAAAACCAACAATTATAAATCAATCCTACTATCACACTTATCAACTTATTATAAACAATCAAAATCACATCACAAACAATATTTTACCAAATATACGTACCCTCAACATTAATACCAAATCAACTAATTCTAAAACAACCATATGTAACGAATATAACAATATATGTCAAATCCCATAACACAATATGCATGAGTCAAAATCAAAATAGTCTCCATATACATACATACATACATACATACATATATATATATATATAAGTTTTCAAAACAAATACATCATATCAAGATACAATCAATCATGGATGGGTGTCATGCCCTCATTCTTAATCTTACTCTCTCCTTTAGTACTAGTCCTATAGTCTAGCCTAGCACTCAATGACCCCACACCTCTTCAATCTCCTAAATGCCTCTTACGTTGACTATCTCATTCCAATAACTACCCATGTTCCTCACGTAAATCTGCATACCACCTCTAAAAATCCATGTACTCATCCATAATCTATGTACTCATTGATCCATAATTAGGTGTGAGTATCTTATGCCTATCTAGCTCAACCCTTAACTCATCTCTCTCTCTCTCTCTCTCTCTCTCTCTCTCTCTCTCTCTCTCTCTCTCTCTCTCTCTCTCTCTCTCTCTCTCTCTCTCTCTCTCTCTCTCTCTCTCTCTCTCTCTCTCTCTCTCTCTGCCCTAACATATCCAATTGTAGCTATAGTAGCCCTATCAAAAAATTGGCATAAATAATTGTTGTAATTGTCACTTGTTCTATCAAACCTTCCTCTACTACATCATCAAGAACATGCCATGTAAGCTCTTGAAGTGTATAATTAATGGTGGTCTCCTAAAACCCATCATCTCCACCTCCTCCCCTGGTAGGTGCTTCATCATGATCACTTCCCACTCCACCTACATGCAAACATACAATAATACATTAGATATACATTTTCCAAATAAGCTAAAACAAGCACAAACTTGTACATAATTCAAATATAATAAATGCTTACCTCACATAATCTAGATCGGTATAAGATCCTCATAGTTAGGGGCATCCATTCTAACAATAAGATACAATGGATCCCATTTATGCCTCATCCACCATGTGGTATATGCTTATGTACATCCAACATCATCTACATCAGGAATATCTATAGCTGCATCTCGTGCATCCAAATGTAATGGTGATAACTCAACTTTAATAGGTCTCCCATGAGCTCCTACCCTCACTAGTGCCCATGCACTCCTCACCCACACCCATGCTATAGGGAGCACATCCTATGATACCCTAAACTATCTAGTCATGTGCTCATACTAAAAGTGCTAGTACACTCTAACCCAGTGGTCATGTAACCAATAAATAACCCTCATATACCATAATTTCACTCTATCCATAAGCCACCTAAGGAATCTTTTATAGGGCCTCCATATGATATCTTGAGCCACCAATATGTCTAAAACTCATTTATAGTGATCTATCATAGGAGATTGGATAACAAACATACTCATCCACCACTCTCCAAATGGTTATGGAGGTGCCCACCTCTCCTTCGGTAATCTTATCGATTGCACAACTACTATATGCTCATAAGCCCAATAATGAAATAAAGTAGCCACACTCACACCACCACTAAATTCCTCCTAAGTAAACTTATAAAGGTTTATGTATAAGTGGGAAAGCATAGTCCTACCTGATTAAAACACATTGACATACACCTCTATATTATGCATGATCCTCTGCATCATGTATGTAATCGACACCCTATTCCCATCCATAGTAACAAATGAAGCCAACAACATGACCAATCATTTCTATAGATGTGGAACACTCAACTACATAATAAGTGACAATTATAAATTACTATCACTACCTCTCCTATGTATTCCTAAGGATACATCAACAAAATACAAGGATACATGATCAATAGTATCCACACCTATGTCATCCTATAATGTCACCCACCATCCACTAACTGACAAATGCAAAATATGGTACACATCCTCCAGAGTAATCATAGTCTCTCTAGTAGGAAGCCATAAAGTACATGTGTTTGCATTCCACCTCTCACATAAGGTGGTAATTAGATACCTATCACACTACATAGTGCCTAGGTCAGACACATGACCCAGCCCTGCGCTATCCATCACAACCCTCTCATATGTTGACAAAGGTAACAATATAAGTGTTTCCATCACCTGGCCTCTAAAAAACTCATTCATCCATACCTCATCCTAAAAAAACACAAAAAAATAGCATATATATAAGTTCACCATGCCAAATCAATAGCCAAGCAAAAACATCGCAACTAAACCAAATAATAGACCAAAAAATCTAGCCTCTAGGATAACAAGACTGGATATAAGATAACAACACTAGATAGGAGAACTAAAACCTAGATAGCAATGTTGGAGCCTAGACAACAGTGTTGGAGGAGGGACAAGAGTGTTGGAACTAGTCAAAAAATTCTTAAGACTCTTAAAATAGCCCAGAAAGTCTAAAACTAGCTTCCAAATAGGCAAAAATCATGTGTTTCAACTACTTACCAGGGTAATCTCCCCACCAACCTCAATCTAGGCTATTAATTGCTCAAATTGGGACATGATAGGTGTTCATATCCTCAACATATCTCCTACTCTAGAGCTCAAAATATCAAACTACTCAATACACAAATGAATCAAGAATTAATCCAACTTTCCTATATCAAACAACTTTTTCATCCAAAGCAAAATACCATTTTTCGTATAACTTCAACCCTGTATCTCTATTCTATAGACCATTTTGTTCCATGGAATCATAACAATAATACCTTTGACATAACATGAGCCTCAATCTCTTACTATATCATCTACCCACTATGGCACACACATATCTATACCTCTTTTATACCCAGACATTTAACTTGTTCCTAACCAATCAAAAGGTTCATTCAACTATAAGAAAACTCAATCTAATCAACCAAATGACTTCTTAAACAATTCAAACTATACCAACCTTGTTTATATCATTATGTCATTAGTCATTACTTTTGGCTCAAACTCCTCTATCATGACATCTCATCCCTCTCCCCAAAATGGGGGCATCATTCCTACCATTCCTTTTGCTACACTTATCTAGCATGCCTATCCACTCTCATAGATGGATACACCATGATTTATACACCTCCAATAATAATATTATTAGATTCAACTTAGATCAATCAAAATATACAATGATTTAGACTACATGGGTCACTCAACATGGTTTTTACACCTCTATTATTTAGATTATCAGATTCAGCTCAGATCAGTTGAAATATATAGTGATTAAAACTACATGGGTCACTCAGCATGGTTTTTACATCTCCAATATTTAGATTATCAAATTTAGCTCAGATTGGTCAAAATATATAGTGATTCAGATTACATGGGTCACTCAACATTACTCAAGACATTTAGAGGGATACACTTTTAGTTTATAGATACACAGACTATTCAAATACAATGGTTTAGACTATATAGATTCACAATATAGATTCAGACTCAGATACTAGATTTGGGGGCATGTACATTACTACATATCTCACACATATAGCTTCATATAGTATGACATAGTTACAAGACTAGATAACAGATTATAGGCATAATGTAGATCACATTGTTTTGATATCCATTTTTCTACATGGGACATGGCATGATAGCTCACATCACATGTGGTTATATAGATTTATAGACTATACATACACATCACTCCCATACCATATTTGGGGGCATGGCATAGATGTTCATGTTCTTCATCATTTAGGATTATACATATTAAATTTTCAAGGCATGCCATTCTCTTCTTGAAAATTTACCTGAGTTTTATATTACACATAATTGTACCCAAGTTGTCACTAGGTAAGACCGTATGATCATCTATAGTGATTGGTCCATAAAATTACCTAGACCTAGACTGCATGATTTTATACAAGATAGAGGATAGACATTAGTTTTGGGCCTTTGAGCATTTCTTAGTTTTAGTTCAAATATTCAAAGTGGGGGAATGACATATTTTTCTCTTCATAGTATACAAATTCTTTACATTCTAGATTACATGAGTTTATGTGGGACAAAGGATAGACATTAGTTTTGGGCCTCTGAGCATTTCTTATTTCTAGCTAGATTTAGCATAGGGGGCAAGCATTGCCCTCCTTTTCCATGTTATACAGATTCCACTTTCAAATTCAATACAGGGGGCATCCATTTTAGGGATTCCTTATTTATCCAAGCATTATTCAACTCTCCATCTACTTCTCTGGCTAGGAAGTGACTTTGACCCTTTTTCAACACACTTATCTCCATGTAGGTAGGTTCAGGTATGCATTTTCTTTTCTTTCTTTTACTCTAGTAATACATTTCATTACATCACTAGAATAAAAGGAGGAAATTTTATACACCTTAAATTGGTCAAGCAACCACACATATCATGTCTTTTCATAATCCTTTCATAGGAGACTCCAACTAAAGAATATGAGCCTTGTTCACATTAGCAATGTCTTTATTTTATTCATTTTGGTCTTGTTTTATGCTTAAGTCACCTTTTTTCCTATTCCTAGTCATCCTAAGCCTTTCAAACAATCATTCCACCTCATCCAGATTAGGTTTTCTATCCTCTTTCAATCCCCCTAGGTCTCGAGACTGTAGGATAGGAGTGTTGGGGTTGGACTACAACATCAGTGCCACTAGTGTCCATGTCTAGTGCTCTTTTCTAGGGACATTTTGAGTTCCAATGGTTAGTTTCCTTCACTTAATGAGTCTTATCACCTTTCTTAGCTTGATCCTTAAGTTTCCTAATGTCATCCAAATGCAAATAAAGCTCCCAAATTTAAAATATAAAGGACTTCACAAGGCATTTTATATCAAGCACTTACTACTTTAGCACATTAGACATAAAAAAATTAGTCAATAGTATAGCTCAACATTTTGCATCACACATAGACTTGCTTGCTTGATCAAAGAAGGGCATAGGTGAAAGTCACTATTGCATCTATCATGCACATTGATTATGCATGTTCCCTAAGGGAGAATTACATTTGATCTGAGAGCTTACGTGACTTTTTTAAAGTTATACGACTCAACCAGAAAAGCAAAAACAATGCATTTTTTATCACCCAAGTTTCCTAAAGTGGACACAAGGGGATCATACATGTGAAGTTTTACTAAAAAAACTAATTTAGGGGAAAAAGCTAAGTACTTTTACAAAAAGGAAATCAAAAATTTAAAAGCTCTTAGGAGCACTAATCTAATGTTTTTGTTATTTTTAAGCACTTAATAAAATGTGAAATGAAGTTTGGCCCTTTGTGTGTTTGAACTTATAACTTTGAAAAATAAAAGGTAAAGTTGTTTTACAAGTGATTTTTAAGCACCAAAAAGATAAGTGTGAATGATATTTAAAGTGATTAAAAAAACCTTACCTTTTTTAATTAATTTCCTATAATAAATGTTAGTGGATTCATTTGTGTTTAATCCAAGGTGAAAAGGCTGAAAATTAGCTCAAGAAAACACAAAAACCAACTCTCTAGAATAATTTTATAGTTACACAATCAATGTGAACTACAAAATTGTTTAGACAAGTAAAACATAGAAAATAGCAGAAAAATAGAAACTTGTAGTGGTTGATTTTGTAGTTTTAAGATGATTTCACAATTATGTTTTCGAGTTCCATTGTTTTGTTTACCGATTTCACAACTATGATGAATGATTTCAAAACTCTAATGACAATTTCACAACTTTGGAAAACCTACATAGTAACAAAAATACAAAGAATAATTTCATAGTTTCTAACTATGATTCTGTAGTTAACTTTGTTGGTTTTATAAATGCATGGGTAAGAAAATTAAAATAGATAAAATAATTTCATAATTGACATAAATGATTTTGAAACTATTCTCTATGAATTTTTAGTAAATAGAAAAACCCTAAATCTTGTGTGATGATTTTGTAGATGTATGTGCCAAATTCATAAATACATAAAGATGAGTTCAAATAGAGACATTTTTCATGGTTTTCCCTGATTATTATGTAGTTTCCTTCAATAAATTCATGGTTTTGTTCTATGAATTCATGCTTTCATAGGGATGAATTCTTATTATCATAGTCAAACACGAAACATGAAAATAATTAGATAAAACTATAAAAATAAGGTAAAAAACAATATTTTCTTAGATTTTAAAGGTCCAATATTACTCCCTTAGTGCATGTGGGGTGTGTGGTCACACCAGGCATGCCATTATGTAGCATAGGATTATGAAGGATATTTTTAGCTTTCACTTGTTAGTGGAATTACAAAACTCCAATATCAAACAACTCAATGAAAAAAACTACTTGCCTAAGTACTTGGGTGAGATATAATGTAATTAAGCACAAGTACAACTAGAAAATAAATATTAAAAAAATCACCTTTACCTCCCATGTCAAACAAACTTGCTTGTTGACATGTAAGTGTATTTGTGCTCAGCTTTTGTTTTTAACAAAGTCTTATTTCAATGCATTGGCCTTGTTAGAATCACTATCCTTGTCCACTTATGGCCTAGTTTGGCTTGGATTGGCAAACTAAATATATCTATTAACAATTTAGCATTATAACTCTACATAAACAAGCTTGTTAAATAATGACATTATCACTTGTATTTATAGGTTCTCCAACTAACCCTAACTCAAGTGTAGTTAGGTTATATTTAACCATGGTTAGGTTAGGTAGGAGACAATCAATTAATATTTGGGATAGAGATGATATTTATTAATCATGGATTTCCATCTCTAAATTTAAGGCTTTAATGGAGATATTTTTAATTCCTTGACTTTGAGGATGATGACATCATCATGACCTCATTTGTATTAAAATTTCCTTTTTTAAAAATTGAAATTCACTAATTACATATGGAATTTTCACTTAAGAATTTAATTGGATTTGATTAGTTAATTCATTATACTTAGGGTTTTATCATTTTAGGAATTGGTTAAGTGCCCTGTTTAATAGGTCAAAAGGCCAAATTGTTAATATTCTAGGTCATAATTTGACTGGGGGTGAATCCATGGGATCTTACTATTGTGTATAGGATAATACCCCAAATATGGATGCCTCAACATGATTTCAGGTACTAATGTTTGATGTGAAGATGAAATTGGGACATCCATTGACTTCTAATCTTAATTTACACTATTTGGTAGAAATCAATATAATGTCCAGTTGGAACATGGTTATGGCCAAAATAGGGTGTCTATAGTGCTATGACCCATAACTTTATTGGTAATTGATATGGGTTGTATTCTTGGCACATGGTTTTGGTACCCATGGTATTGTGAGACTATTTATATAATTAACTATTAATGTGACTACATATACTCACACATGAAGCAATGTATATTAGAATTATAAAGTGCATTATTGTATTAGAAGACATTTGAGTTACAATAGTAAAGGAGGTTGATGTGATGTGTTTTTTCCCATAAGGTTTCCCTAAGTGAAATCTTGTGTACTATGTAATATTTTTTATGTGTCACATTATCCTATTAAATTTTAGCATTAATATTCTATTATTAGTGCTTCTCTTCTAATGGTTTATTGGTTAATTTGTCTTATTTTGGTATCAAAGCTAGTTTTTAGCTATTTTGTGAAGAGTTAGGGTTTATTTTACTTATGATAAACTATTTATTGATTGGGAGCTTTGTATGTGGGTATATATATGTGAAGGAGAATTATAGGAACCATAAGGATCAAGATTAAAAAAATCAATGGTCACCATTTTGAGTTGTGGAAGCTCAAGATGGAATATCTTCTTATGGACATAGATCAGTGAGTTTTTGTATCTATAGTGCAACCTATGGGTATGAAGGTAGAAGATTGGGGAAAGATTAATAATGAGGAAAAGATTTTACTCAGATTGTGTTTATTAGATTCATTTTTAAATGTGTTTATGGAGAAAAATTCTAAATAACAATGGGAGAATAAGGGGAATTTATATTAGACAAGGTCTCTGGTGCATATTTAATCAGTATACTAATAAGCTTATCCCATCTATTCTATAAAGAAGGTATTTTTCATGATTACATAAAACTCCTCAAAATATGTTACAGAGATTAATTGAGCGTGACCTCATATCACTCCCTCCTCCAGATTTTTTTGAGTAGGCTTCTACCTAAGTAATGTTGCAATAATGCATAATGTTTCTATAAATCAATGTTTTACACTACACCATAAGATTCAATATCTCATTGATGACAACACCATTGAGACTAATACACCTAAAAATGATTCAAGGATGTAACCTAATGGGAATCCAAATTAAAAATATTTTCTATTCCTTTTCTAAATCATGTAGAAATGGAAGTTAAGACCAATACTGAGGTATATATGGCTTACAATGTACATAATTTTAGTAAATATTGTATATATCATAAATCTAGCCAACCTATAAGTATAAATTTGTCAAATGTAGCCATTTGAGATCAAATTATTACTATTTTAAAATTTATAGAGGTATTAAAAAATAAAATACAAGATTGAAGTTTAAGAGTTAAACATCAAATTGAAAATAATTCATCATATGCACAATATCCTAAATGTGCTAATTCAAATTACATATTTAGCTCTCCATACAAAACTCATGTACCTCAGAAACCTTTATCTTAGGTACAAGTTAAGAAATAAAAAGAATATAAAACTAATGAATCAATTCATTTGCATAAGCGTAATAAGAATCCAAATGAGATACTAAGGCATATGATTTAAAACAAGTTGTTAAGTTTTCCTCCTATGCATATTATAAAGAGATCAAAATACTAGTGTTCCTATCATAGAATATATGGACATTATAGAAATAAGTGTTGGGTATTAAAAATAAAAATACAATAGCTTATTGGTAATGGAAACCTTACGTTAGATACTTATATTAAATTACTACTAGAATCAAGCTTGCCTTCTATAATTGACTAACCTACTCAAATTATGGTCACATCTTATATTGAATAATTAGAAAATGAAAAGTTATATAAGGAATAAGAATAAAAAGATGAAAAAAATTATTCAACTAATACTCAAAAAAATACATCTAATGTAATCACTAAGTAATTGCATTATACAAATAATGAAGAACATATTGAAAAGTAACACAAATCATAAAAACCAATTTCACAATATGGCATAGTTGGTTTTTCATATCATACTAGAGATATAGAAGATGTTTGAAATGATATACCTAAACTATATGATTAAAATGGTGATCATGACATGTATGATGAATACCATATATATGGGCATCCCCTTCATGAGATTTTGGGTTGGTATAAGCATTATCCAATGTACATAGTTTTTTATGTTTGCTTGATCATTTATTCCATTTAATCTATTATTATGACATATAAGTCTATATATGATCTTGCCATTGATAATTATTATATCCCCTATTTTTAGTTTCAATTAGATTTTTACTTTTTATTATTTACCATAATCTATATATGTGACGTCTATCCTAAGATGATGCATATTTTATATCAGCCTCATCCTAGTGCACATCTTTGTAGCATATTACTTGATCAATCATATATATTAACTATATTTACTTATTATGGACTAAATTAATATTACATGATCACATATATTATGGTTACATGTTATATTAGCATACACATGGATTCATCCACATCTCCATCCACCTCTCACATATTATCTTGAGCAATGATATTAAGATTTACATGTACAATGTGGGCATGTTGCTTGCCTTTATTTATTGTATGTTACTACACTTGATGTACACTATGACTTGACATGTGTTAAATATTGTTATAACCTCTTACATGATTCTATTTTTTAAACCTTTCCACTTGTCCTTGGATGATTTGTACAAATGTGTGTCAAAATTGCAAAAACATCAAAAAAATAATAATATTCAAAATTTCTAAAATTAGGACCTAAGCATAACATATTGGATATTTTTTACATTATTCATTTATCTTATTTATCACATGTTTGGTATATTACATAAATTATTCCATCTGTGCATGCATTTCAAGTTATATATGATTGATATGAATGGCCTACAAATTACAAATGATACATGGATGCAAGGCATTCCTATACCTGTGGGCCATGTTAATGCTAGGGGCATTTCATTTTATAAATTATATTATTATAGATTGTATATTTATATAACCTTTATATTTATCATGTTAAGATAATTTTATTGATTACACATTTTTTCTCTTACTTATATTATTTATAATGCTACATTTCATGGATATGCTACTTTGCTATGTTGTGACATTAACACATATTGATAGTGTAGACTAGTTTTACTTTTCCTTTAGTTCATTGTTGTTATTTAATTTTCTATAGGCTAAATCAATGATTATGGTTATTTAGCTCTTGCTTTAGTATATAACATTTTTTGATTCAGTGTATCATTGTGTGCCTCTTTATTTAGGCCCTTGCCTTCTCTTATTGATTTTACTTGATTGAGTGTATCATTGTGTGCCTCTTTATTTGATTCCTTATTTTTTTAATATTTATTCTTGATTGAGTGTATCATTATATGTCTCTTTCTTTTGTCCCTTGATTTATTTTACTATTTTTTTATTGATTTTTCTTATAAGACTCCTTCTTTGTGACCTTTCCTTGTTATGTGACATGTGTTCAGTTTTCTAAGATTTTGGCATGGTGAGCCATATCATGCACCTTCCTTCTAATGTTTAGTGCCATGACCCATATCATGAACCTTTACTACATGGTTATTATTTAATTATTATATTAAATTTGGTTACAATGACATGCCTATTTTCTATATCTATATTTGCATGACTCTTGTATGTTTATACTACATGTTTAATGTATACTATGCTGACATATTCTCCACATGTTATAACATATTTATAAATGATTATATATTTATATATAATATTATGTGGTTAACTATTTTATTTTGAGATTAATAATTATTAGGATATATCCCTCACCTCAAAAATTAGCATATTAGTGATATTGACATAAATATTTAAGCCTTCATTTATAGAAAATTTAGATTTTGAGATATAATATATCATTTAGCGTGTTCAAATTGGTTCAAATTATTATTTTGGTTTAAATTAATGGACAATTTTTTGTAGATTGAAATAAATTTTTAGGGAATAAGCAATGCATATGAACATATTTTATAATAATATAAGTTACAGGAGTACACACTTAAAATTGGACACTTCATGTTGATTTTAACTATTTGTTAGTTATGCACTAACATCTCTAGATAATTCACTATTCATCCCCCTTGATCAATTAATCATTTCTTCCTCAAACATATTCAATCCCAAAAAATGCACTTCCCTCTTCATTAGTTAATTAACCTAGATTAATTAACTAACCTTATTTTAATGATAAATTCCATAACTTTTGAAAATGTATATTTAATAAAATACAAAAAATTGAATATTCCTAACATCGTGACATCATCCCCCTCAAATACAAATGCAATCTTTGCACTCCCCCACAATATGAATTTTCAATTAATTTTAAAATCCCAACCCAGTCCCTTTTCTCACAAGACATGTCATAATCCCAAGCCTCATCAATAAATCTTCTTACACATTATAACCTCTTAATACACACTCAACCTCCCTCATTTATAAGGAGGTCTCATCCTCTACTATCCATCTTGATCTTAATCTAATAGATAGCATCAATAAATAAAATATTTAAATTGATGAGCCCTATCCTCATTCCAAAAATATTTTTCATGAAATGAATTGATGCCACTTTATCTATGAAGAGCTTCAATCAATCAACATGATCCAATCAAGAACATTAACTTTGGAAGGTGAAGTGTTATTGATTTGTCCACATACTCTATAGATCTTTAAAACTACACCCAAGTTCAATTCAAGCACAATAACATAATTGAATCAAAAAGTAAGGTCATCATTGGTAATATCAATGTGATAATTAATTTTGTGAGCTATTTTAAGCTAGAATTCATCAAAAAGTTGTTAATATTGATTTAAATTTATGTTCTCAGGTGTTTGGCAGAATCGACCTAAATCCTAGTGGATTCCCTTATTAAAGTGATATAATTGCTTTATGTTTTAGGAGAATTTATTTTGTCTATCTTTTATTACTATGTTTATAGGCCATCAATGAAAATGCACTATTTTGGTAGAATCTCCTAATAGTAGTGGATTTGTTGATTGTTTCTATGTTTGCAGGATATTGGTAAAAATGCTTTATGTTTTGGTGGAATCACCCTGATAGTAGTGGATTTGCTGATTTTTTATGTGTTTGTAGGATATCAGTGGAAACACTCTATTTTTTAGTAGAATCACCTTGGTAGTAGCATATTTGTTGACTATTTCTATGTTTGTAGGATATCGACATAAATGTTTTGTGTTTTGGCAGAATTGCCCTAGTAGTATTAAAATTGCTAATTATTTATATGTTTGAAATAAAGTAGTAGAATCAACCTATATTTCAATGGAAACACACTATATTTTTCATAAAAGACTCTATTATTAGTGGGTTTGATTTAATTTTGTTTTATGTAGGTTTTACACTTAATAGGGTTACTTTTTTGACAAACTACTAACCCCATTTCATATATTTTATCATCCAAGACCAGAAATCAAATAAATAAACACTCATATTTCATTTTGGGTTTAAAAATTAATCACACATTTCAATTTAGGATTTAAAATTATTTATTTTACTTTCATGTTTTGTGTGTGTGTGTGTGTGTGTGTGTGTGTGTGTGTGTGTGTGTGTGTTTTATGATTTAGCACCATGCATGCTCTTCCCTCATGCTTGGTAACCAAAAATAGTCTAAATCAATTATTCTCATCCTTAGGAAATCATTATGTATGTTATTCCCTTACACCACAAGGTGATCTTTGAAATTATAAATAGTGAATGTCTAATTTATTTTGGCTTTGTAACTTAAATTTGATCCCCAAACATAAGTATTTCAAGTTTAGTGACTAAGACTTCATCCCCTAGCATTAGGACTAACCAAGTGTTTAAGCAGGATGTAGAAATAGAAGGAGGAGTTATAATTATTAGTTAATTAGTGTCATGTTTTAAGCACATCATGAAGTGAGGGTATTTCATGCTTCAATACCCATAACCTAGACAACACCCCTTAAGGTTCAATTTTTTGGCAAAACTCCATTGAAATCCTAATGATGGAATGAGTGTGAAGGGGATATATACTATTGTGTAACCTGTTAATCATCCTCTTACATAGATTTAAGCTTCACATGTTGAAAGGTATATCAAGGACACCCCTATACATCCTATCTTATCCTAGCTCAAGACATCTTAGCTATAAATAATTTTTAATGGAGGAAAAAGTCATTCCCAAAGATACTCATGACATAATGCTTTAAGTGAGGGTTAATATATTAAACTAGTCCTTCTTCTTGTGAGGTAGATACATGGGATACATATCAGTTGCACACCCATCATTACTAGGATATAATTGTGTTATTTGTGTGTTTTTGATTGATCCTTGTACATAATTAGTTTTAACTCAATTCAAATCAAGTCAAACATCCAAATCAATTCAAAACTCAAACATCAAAATTTAAAACATATAAAATTTAAACATCTAACTTAGGCTAAATCAAATCAAGTTCAACATCTAAATCAAGTCAAAAATCAAATCAAGTTAAAATCAAAATTTAAACATCCTAAGTCAAATGTCTAACTTAGAATAATTTCAAATCAAAAGACAAACTATGATCAAAGTCAAAACATCCAAGTCCAACATTCTAAATTCAAACATCCAACTTGGACTAAGTTAATCATCTGAAATCAAGTCAAAAATCAAAATCAATTCCAACATCCAACTCTATCAAAATCAATCCAAACATCAACATCCAAAATCAATCCTTTCCCCTTATTTTTGTTTAATTTTCTACACCTCTCAATCTAGACTGATAAAAATCATGACATCTATCCTTTCTCCCATATAAATAAAATCCAACATAAAAAATTGAGATCCAATTTGAGCTTAACCAAATATTAATCAAGCATCAAATCAAACATCAAAATCACATCAAACATTAAAAATAAAAAATCACACAAAATCCTAATCAAAACACCATTAAAATAAAATCCAAATTGAGCTTAATTGACAAATATTAATCATTCCAAACATCAACATTCAAAATCAATCATTTCCCCATCTTTCCATTTAGTGTCCCACACCTATCGATCAAAACCAATAAAAATTATGAGATCTATTTTTATCCCATCTAAATCAAATCCAACATAAATAATCAAGATCTAATATGAACTTAATTAAATCATAATCAAACTTTAAATCAAACATTTCAATCACATCAAACATCAAAAATACAAAATCAAACCAAATTCTAATCAAAATAAAATCCAAATTAAGCTTAATTAAAATATCTTAGTGAATACAAATTCAAATCCAAGTCCAAAATAGACCCCATCTTAATCTAATGACATCCCACATAAGATATCCAAATCCCCCATCTAATAGTGACCATCCAAATCTTGATATCCCCCACAATCCTAAACTAATTCTAAAATCACCATCTGAACATCAAAATATGATTGACTAACTCTATCAGCTTAACCAACATGTATCCCCCTAGCATCTATTATGGATCCTTCATCCACCAATATAAAATCCAACACTCTATAATATAAACATCATACATCCACTTTATTTTAAGCCCCTAATCTATGGAAATCTAAGATCATCCAACCTCACCAAAAAATCCATCCAACTCTTAAGCCACATCAGCCTAACCATACCCAACCATCACCCCTCAAAGGATCATTGTCTGTGCAAAGACCAAATAAATCAAAGTCTAATAATCACCTACTAAGGATGTCGTAATATCCCTTTATAGATCATAATAAAACTCTTCCACTTCCAAATAAAGGTCAATACAATCACTTTATCCTTAACCAATCCATATTTGATGAACCTATTTTTTTCAAATCACCCATTGTTGATGAACCTATTTATGTCAAATTTCCCATCTTTATCCAATATAAAACCATTTTTTTCCCACCCATATTTAATGAAGGACCCATATTTTATGAAATAATATTTGATGAACCATTATTTGTCTAATCACCCATCCTTATTCAACCTATCTTTCACCAACCTATCTTCAAAGAACCACCAATCTTTGATGAACCCATCATTGATGATACCATCATTGGCCTATCATCCTATCTACCATCACATATTGAAACCTATGTCATCCAACACTGCATGCCTCAAATGAAAATGATACTTTTAGACAACAAACATCAAAATTCCTTCCATGTGGATAGGTCCATCCTAAATGGCAAATCAACATCAACAAACTATCAAAAAAAATTATTGTTGTTAAATTATAGGGTTTTTTAAATTAGGGTCCCCACCCTATACAAGAAACCAAAATAGAAAATGGGACTAGAAGACCAAATGTGATAAGAGATTAAATAGAAAATCCATGTAGGCTATAAAGGCAAAAACATAAGAAAAATAACAAAAAAAGTAACATAAAGACCACTACTCTTTTTTTACTCCATAGATCTCATCCTAGTTTATGGCCATATTATTTAGATCTCTATAAAAGTTTTGAATCATTAGGGACACCTGACCTATCTCCTTCTTACCTTTCTTGTTGGGAAATGTCTTAGTTTTATCTAATAGATTATCAACTAATTATTTTAGTAAGTTGACACTACTGATACTATTATTCATGGCAACCTTATCGACAGACACTAAGAGCTTAATTTTATCTCTTTGTTCTACTTTTTCATGCTCCAAGATATCAATCTTGTCTATGAGATAATTCATCTTCTTACGAACCTCAAAAATTTTGTCTTTGTTCTCAAGAAAAGTAACATCCCATTGAATATGTTTTACAATATCCTTAAGAATTGAGTGATACTTAAATATATATGTGAAGGTTTTTTGTAGATTGAGTTCCTCACCTAACTTGTCACCCTTACTCTAATTTTTGAGGAAATCCCCAAGCATGTTTAATAAAACATTCATATTATTGTGATAGGCTCATTAATGGAAAGTTCAACTTTTTTAGCTTTTTCATTTGCTTTTTCAAGGGGAAATTCTTCCTCTATGTTCCTATCTTATAGGGATAAGTCTACTACTTTCATTTTGAGTAAATGCATACTCTCCACAATTTATTTTGTGTCATCCACTTTCATTCCCATGGAGTACTCAAGAGAAGTATCTTCACATATTATGGGCTCATTATCACCTAGACCAACATATACAGGTTTAGAATTACTTATTAAATATCCTTTTTCCTAAATTTTTAGAGGAGTGGGTTATTTCTTGTTTAAGTAATTTTGCCTCTTTTCCATAGAGCTTTTAGTTTTGATTTTATTTTTCCCTTTCAAATCAATAATCTCCCCCTTGAATTTTGGATCCTTATTTTTATCTTTCTTGATTGTTTTATACTTAACTCCCTTCAGGGAACATTTTAGACCCTTATTAATTCCCTTTAAAAACTGATACATGAGCAAAATAATAGCCCAGTGAAGGGGTTGAGTTTTCTTGCCCCTTTTAACCTTTAGAATGGAAATTTCAAGGGAATGCAGATTATAGAAAGGGATGTTAATATGAATGTCATATCTGGTATAGTTTAAGAAGATGAAATGGGAAAGATGAACTACCCTATTTCTTCCCTCTAGAGTTGTGTATAACATAATTTATTTATCCACCTCTCCATATGGTTATGGAATACTTTCCCATTCAAACCCATTATGCAGAGTGGTGAGTTATTCACCTTCAATAAGGAATTAATCCTTCTCTTTATGATAATTTATCTTGATTTTGTATATTTTAGTAAAATACATATTTAAACCTATGACAATATCAATAAGGTCCTTTGTGACATCAATTTCTACTCCATTTATCTCTAGAGTCCTACAATTCCCACCTTTTAAAAATAGATCTAAGACATGTTCATCATACCCTTTTATGTGTTTCATGAAGTTTACCATACCTCATTACTATAGGATGATCCAAAAAAATTTATTTTACTTGATACTTTCTAATAGGATGGTATCGATTCTATGCAAACAACCTCCCATTTTATCTCTAGTAGTAGTAATATTAGAATAGGGGAAATGGATAACTATATTAACAATACCCATGGTATTATTTTTAAGCTTGTGCATGTGTTCCTAGAGAATATGGCATGTATTATTACCATAACTAAATATGTGTGTTATGGGAAGGATATCTCTATTTTGTGTTGGAGGCTCCATTGAATTTAATTTTAACCTAACCATGCGAAGGAGATATCCATTTAGTGTTTAACCTAGCCTTTGCTCTAGGGTCTAATCTCACTATATTTTGGGCCTATAACTACCAATTAATAGCTATTTTAGACTCCTCTTATGTCTTATACTTGGTTTAAAGAGAAGTTTGACTATGAAATTTTACTTAATATTTGATAGATAATATCTCACACCTTTTCACTTGTAGGTTTCTTATCTATAAACACTATTTAATTCTTCTCCTTCCATATGCCCCATATTATATGTGGCATAGCCTTTATCCAAATATAATTTACATTCTCATTTATAAAGGTAGAGAAGGTCTAAGACAACCAAAGGTCAAACACTAAAGGTGGATGTGCCCAACTAATGAGGAATTTTTCAAATAACATATTCCAAATTTTATAGGAAAATAAGCAGAAGATAAAAATACAATCTCTAGTTTCATTAGATTGATCACAAAGTGAACATATATTGATAAGAACCATTCCCATTTTTTAAGGTTATCTATGGTTAAAATTTTGTTTTTAAATATGAGTGATAATAACATGTGATTTTTGGAATAAGAGATTTATTCCATAATTTGGACCATGCAACTTTCTCTCTCTAGGAATGGTAGATATAAAATAGTAACTAGACCTCACACTATAACATCTATTATAGGATTTAGTCCAAATCAGTTCATCTTCTTGCACTAGATTTGAAATACGAAAATTTTAAATAATGTTATTTAATATATTACTAGTAACCAAGTATTTATCATCAAGGGAATCATTTTGAATATGAATCTAATGTCTCCCTTCTTCAATATAATGAATGTGGTCCCTGACCAAAAGACTGTGAGAGAGTTGGATGTAGGGAGGAATCCTATTCCATGGTTCTAAAGAGATAAAGGAAAATTTTAATAACTACATGTCCTCCTAAAAATTGACTCTTTCTCCATTTCCTATCTTCCACAAAGAGCCATTTAGTATGTTCTATTTGGTGGTGATCACAAACTTCTAGAAGTTGGACCCTCTCACATGAATATCTTCTTGCAGAAAATACAAAGCTTTTCTTGAAATGATGTATTTGGTCTATAAAATTTTTCCCCAATGTGTTGGAGAAGAGATAAACCTCCAAGTAATTTTGGTGATTAAATACTTATTCATCCATCTCAATTTTATAACTCCTAAGCCACCATGACTCTTTGTAGTGCATACCCTATCCCATGCCATAAGAGGGAACCTATATTTTTATTTTGTACCAGCCCATAGAAATCTTATCTAGATCTTCTCAATGCTATCAGATATTGCTTTAGGAATCTTGAACAAAGACATCATATAAATCAGTAAAATTTGAAGGGTAATTTTTATCAATTGATTTTTACCTACTTAGGATAAAATGGCTCTTTTCTATCCTTTAAGTTTTTTATGAAATCTCCTTAATAAATAGTTCCATATTTAAGTAGGAAATTTATTTTCATATAGAGTCATGCCTAGATATTTGGCTAGGAGCTCCTTAATCTGACACCCCAAGATATTAAAAATTATATTTTTCCTTACATCAAGAGTGTTGAATAAATATAGTGAGATTTTTTTAATTTTTTTTTTGATTAGAAGCATTTTCATAAATCTAACTAATTTTATTTAATTCTTTAGCCTCTCTTACTTTTTATTCTACCATGATAATCATGGCATCACCAAACTATTGATGGAGAGATGGTTCTACCTCACAGGTTGGTTGGAAACCTTTCAACTAACCATTATAGATATCATCTAAAAGAAGTCTAATTAAGGATTTAGCCATGATAATAAAGAGGAAGGGGGATAATAGGTCCCCTTGTATAATTCCTCTTTTAATATTAAAATAACTTGGAGTCACGCCATTAATGAGGATGGAGAACATGATTGAAGAGATGCAATTGATAATGAGTCTTCTAAAATTTTCTTGAAATCCAAACTGAGTTAGAACTTTATCAAGGAATTTCAATTTCACCTTGTCATATGCTTTATTCATATCAAGTTTTAGAACCATACATACTTGATTACTTTTCTCCATAGAATGTAAAGTCACATGAACCATGATTATACCATCCTATATTTGCCTTTCAAGGATAAAACCCCCTTGATTTATCCTAATAATCTTATCCATAATAGGTTATAGTCTCAACGAGATGATTTTGGTAAAAAAATTATAAACTAAGTTGTACAAGTTGATGGGATGAAAATCTAAGAGGTTGAAGGCTCCTTATTTCTTAGGTATGAGAATAATAAAAGAATTATTGAACTCTTTCAATAAATACCTAGAATAAATAAATTCATTATCCACCTCCATTAAATCTTCCTTGATTATCTCCCATAAAATATGAAAAAAAGAAATAGGGAAACCATCGAGCTTGGGGCTTTGTCCTTGCTCAGTAGGAAAATTTTAGAGTTGACTTCTTCCACTAAAACATGATCTATTAGTTTTGAGTTATCTTCTTAAGAAACAAGCTCTAAAATGATGTGAAGAATTTTTTAACTATTTAGGGTTTAGTAGATGCAAATCTTAGGCTGTTAAAGGTTTGAGTATAGTAAATCAAGTTAGAAATATGCAATAAATATAGACATTGATTTATAACATAATTTACTTAGTTTGACCTTTCTCAAAATAGCAATAAATAATGTAAACAAATACTTAGTTGGAAAATAACTAAAATGGGAGACTAGAGGCTATAAAGAGAGATAGAGGCCAATCTAAGTGTTGCAAATAGGATTCATGTATTAAAACCCTTCCTAGATAGTAGTGCACTAACTAGATAGTAATGCCATGTGATGCTAGTGATTCAATTTTGGTAGTAGTGTCCTATGCATAGACTATTTTGAGATTCTAGGTGCACTTATGTCTGGGTTTACCAAGCCTATTCCTGTACACATAAGTTCTATATCTTTGTATGTGACATGTTTTGACTAATTTTGTGTGTAAACCCTAAACCTCCATGTTGTTAGGGCATCCGATTGAGACAAATAGTAAAGTGTTTTTGTTAGTGGGGTAGGCTAGACATCCTCAACACCACATTTTGATGATATTTGTCTACATACCAATACTCCAAAGGGGGATCAAGCCTGATGTAGTTCTCCCTACCTAAGTGTTGGTGCAAGTGCAAGTGAATGTAGTATGAATGTTGGATTGAGTGATTTGAATGTCCTTAAGACTGGAAACTTGAGTAATTTAAGCTTAGAATTGTTGTAGATGATTGTATGAAAAATTAGGGTATAATAGGGATTGATAACCTTGATTGTGTACAACTAGTTATAAGTTTTTTGTGTAATTTACATCTAATTTTCATCTAGTGGATAAAGGGCTTAAAGTTATGTATATACTATTCTAGTGCTTGTATGATTCTTAAAGGAGATATAGTCTAACCTTAGGTGATTGCTCATTTTAAAAGATATATATTGGTAACAAAAGAATGGAAAAGGATAATAACACCAAAATTGGGACACTAGCATCATGGGGCACTGTTGTCCCTATTATGGTGTTAGTCTCTAGGTGGCAAAACCTAAGGCACTAAAGGCTAGGATGCTAAAATGAGGGTCTAAGACTTCTTTAGGAATGTTTAGGGATGTGTATGGCCCACACAAAGGTTGGATAAGTGTCTAAATAGGCTTTGAGATAGGTTTATGGCTAAGTTAGGTGTGGGTGATCTTAAGTAGAAATCTTAACACTCAAGTGTCATTTTTAAGTGATTACATTCCCCACCCCCTTTATTCTAGAAAAGCATAAAAGAAAAATGACTTGGATAAAGGAAAAATAAGTATACCTACACTTACCTAAGAGGGAAAGCCCGTGAACCTAGATCTAAGTACATGAAGCATTATTCATTATGTATCTTATAAATGAAATAGGTCTAGATCAATCCTTATTTAATAGATATCAAAATCAAAGACAAAAATGAGTAAATAGATAAGAGAGAAGAAAGGAATGAATACACCTCACTGGGTATGTAAACTAGTGCGTAAAACTAGTGACAACCTCTATGTGTGTATGTGTGTATATAGTGATCAATCAATGAATAAATTGGACTAAGTTGATGGCTTATTCAATCCTCATGTGTGGGTGGCTCAAAAAATTAATCCATTTTTAACTCCATCATTGCCCATCCCTTCTTAGTGGATTATGACCTATGAATAGCTTAGATTGGACTGATGGTGTGTCTAATCCTCTTATGTAGGTAGCTCAAGAACTCAAGTATACTATGAATTAATCATTACCTACCCATGTGTAGAAGATGCAACTAAAACTGAAAATACATGATGTAACTGGAGATGTATAACTATAATTAGAACTATGTACATCATCTCTACAACCACCTGAGGATATTAGGTAGCTCTAGGCCACTTGATAATGCCAATAATTATAGATGGAGTAAGGCATGAATCTAGTGTGTAACCTAAAATATGGTTTTTGGTGTGTATAATGTATAGAATGACATGGATTTTGTAATTCCATCTAATCAAATGGTGTATAAGTGAGCATACAGAAATAATATGCCATGCATATGCCCCAAATTTGATATCTAAGTATATGGATTCTAGACCAAGTTGTAATAATTTGTATCTGAGCATCTAAACTAAAATGAGAATGATCATATCATACATGATGCCCCAATTTGAGTAAACTAGTATGAATCTGATCTAAACTAAGCCAAAAATGGTAATATATAATTGAACATGTGCAAACTTAGACCGTACCTTTTGCGCTTTTCTAGACAATCTAAAAATTTCTCAAATTAAGGCTTCTGGATAGTAGTTCCATATCTTGGATAATAGCACCATGTGGCACTAGTGTCCTAATTTCGGTGCTAAGTTTTATGATTTATATAAAACTAAAATTTTTCTTTATGTCACTCTTTCTCACTATGTTTTCTTGAATCTAATTTTAGTATTTTGAGCCTTTGTGCTGAAAATTGTACTTTGAGTGTATTTGGATAGACTGATCTCTATGACAAACCCATGTGAATTCCCCCTCTTTTTATGGGAGTTATTGAACCTATAAAATAAATCTCCTCAAAATAAAAAATATGTATAATATGTGTGTTAGTTGGATCATATATGATATCTGCATAATAAACCAATATGATGTCCATATATAACATCATAATGTAAGATAATCTGAGCATAAGTTTGCAATATATGATGTATGTTATATCTAAAATTCACAAGGCTATCAAGATAGATATATCAATTTATATGAAAAATAAATCTAAGAAATAACTAATTATCTACTAAGGGGCACGGGGCATGATGTCCATCATAGTACCCAAGTAGGAAGGGGATATGCATGAGTTCCCTCATGGCATATAAAACTAGAGTGTGTAACAAGCAAGAGATGAGTGTCATGGTTATGATGCTTATAATAAATATACATACAATACACATGAGGCATGAAAATTAGGCCAATGGGCCATAATATAATTTACATATACATATCCCACTAAATTTGAGAAAGAAAGACATTTAAGGACATGTTCAAATGTTCACATACGCAAACATCAAGCAAGTTGGATTAGAGCCACATAGAAGGAAATGTTCAAATGTCCACATACATAATAAAGAAGGAACATATAAGGACATGGTAACATGTCCAAAGTATACATATAATGAAAAAATTTGGTGTAGAGGCATAGATTAATGGCATATTCAAATGCCCTTGAATAGAAGAAGCATAGATATACAATCAAGTCTAAATTATGAAAGCTATACATGAAAGTATGCATGAACATGTGGTACAAATATGTATAAGAGATAATATGTACACAAGATGAGTCTAAATTATTAGTAGTCATAAAAAATATGAGTAGGTGTAAGATGATCAATATCAAGATATAACAGTGTTAAACCTATGATGTAGAGTTAAGAAAGATATACCCTGACAATCAAAACTATGTGTAGGATGTCCCCAAATAGGTGAATGTATCAAATGCATAACCTATGTATCTATGTATATGCCCCAAATGGGTAGATAGTATCAACTATATAATTATGTATTGGACTTGAGTACTATATAAATCTATAAGCACTCGACAAGAACTAGTGAAATATGTATATATGATAAGAAATGACTATACAAAGATAGCTAGCATATGTAGTGATTAAAAAAATATAAGATATTTAAACATGGAAATTCATACAATCTATAATTTATGTTTTTTGAGTAAATATTGTATACATCTAATTCCTAACACCATTTGTGTTGAAATTGTCAATCTTACTCGAATTGAACTCAAATGCACATTTTAGGTCAAAATCCATAGAACACCCTAAATGGTTCAAACTTGTCACTTACAAGTGTCAATTTATGTGAAAGTATCCCTAAATAGGGCAATGCATTTTATGGGCCAGCTAACTTTGATCAGATCATTTTGAGTCAAAATGACAATTTTGCCATTTAGTGCTCTACATCACTCTTTTCTTCTAAATTCATTGGTACACATCATGTACCTTTTTTATTTGGTGTTAGCAACATCCTAAATTGGAATATAGATTGAACACATTTAACATCACCTTCTAGTTCCTCTCCAATCAAATTATGACCCAGTAATATGACTTTCTGACCATTTTGATTAATTGAGGACCAATTTTCAAATAATTGCACAAATGTTGATTAACCTTGTTTAAGGCTAATTAATCCAAATCAAGAGCTTAAGTGGATTTTCCATGAGAGTTGTTGAATATTTAATTTTCTAAATTGATTCTTATCAATTTCATTATTAGGTGACATCATTTCTTGGGAAGACATCCCTAGGCCATAAATGCTACAAATATCAAGATTATGGATCACCCATGCCTAGTTAATGTCTCCCATGCCTCTTCAATGCCCCTTCTTTTAAGGTCATGATGAAGATAATTATGGATTTAATTCCAAATATTAGGATTATCCATGGCCACACATCTCAATCTTGGTATGGATGGTCATGGTTTATCTTGACCAATCTCAAAAATCTATAAATAGAGAGGCCATGGACATGAATTATAAGCTTGATTGATGCAAAGTTATTATGCAGATTTATCTCCACAATCCTTTGCAATAGACCATTAAAATTAGTTAAAATATTCATTTATAGGCTAGTTTAGTGATTTGGAATCATGAATCTATGTTTTATGGAGTGTTCTCGAGACATTGGATGATTTTGTCACCATTGTTGACAAAGACAAGGATGCTTGATCAAGGGAGAACATAATTTTGAGCCACATGGGTATGGTGAATCCATTTGGGAAGGTAACATGATGTTGATTTATTTCATTTGTTTCTTACTATACTTTTTAATTCCCATAGGAATAGATAGGATTAGTTAGTTAATTCTTTATACATTTTTCATTTTTTATGGACTAATGCTTGACTAACTTACTTTGTAATCCTCTCTACATCTTGGTACACCTGGTGGAACTAAATGCATATCACACTTGAATAATATCATTTTACAACTTTAAAATATTCATTTTGACCCTTAAAAATCTTGAAAATTGATTTTCTAACTTTATTTTTCTATGTTTGTTTGCCATGGTTTTACATAGTAATCGACATCAACTAGCAAGACCGATATTGGTTGTATAGCTTAACTGATGTCAGTTAGTAAAACCAACATCGGTTGTATACCTATTGTTGATCACATTGGTATAACCAATGTTAGTTAGATAATAGACATCAATTATAAAATGTAACCATCGTCAGTTATATAAACCAACATCAGTCACTATGTTTCTCTCAAAACATAGACCTAAGATCTCTTTTTCTAAAGTTTATTATTTCAAACCAAAAAAAGATTCAAATCTAAAGGACATGCTAAATTTTTTTATATATACCAAGCTTGAAATTTATTAAAAAAATGTTTTAAATCACCTTTTGTATGTTTAAAAATGAATTAGGAACTTTGTTTTGGTGTTTAATGAAAAATTTAGATGCTTAGATGAATGTTTTCAAAGTTCACAATCTGAAGACCAAGGGGTCAAATGAACACCACCAAATCTTTAATTTGGGATTAAAATTGAACACACTTTTCCATACCTTGTCATTTTAGACTTAAGACATTTTTTTTGTCATTATCTTACTTGGTCTCGATTTGTGTCTAAAACTTCTTGTTAACTCATTGAACTTAACCAAAACACATTGACCTCAATTTTCTTGAGCAAGGGAGGTGTTACGCTATCCAACTAGAAAATTCATACTTTCCTTGTTCAAATTATTATAAAAAGTATGCCATGTCATCCACTTCAGTACAATCATGCTGTCCAATTGAGTCTAGATCTTTCACCCAATTTGTTTAAATCCTTCATTTATAATCCACATTCAAAATTGAACCTTTCTGAGTTCTAAGGGTTGGTATGTCAAAGTGGGTTTGCCATTTGTGCACTAAGCTTATTCCAACTTGGGTTAAATTTTCCATTTATATTGAAGGTTATTTATTAAGACTCAAAATCACACTATCATCTTAGTGGACTCAAGTCATTTTGTGTATCGTTCATGCTTTGAGTCCTAGAACATATTTTGTGACATTATGCCAATTATTTGGTCTTAGCTTTATACTTAGTAATTTGCATATGTTTTTACATCTTGAGTTGCTTATTTTATTTTGTCTTCTTCATAATATAGAGAGATTTCCTCTAAACTTCTAGGGTCAACTTGTCAAAGTTGAAACTAACTTTTTGTAGTAAGATCATATCACAAAGATCTAGGCTTTGGTGTACTAGTTTTCACCTTGGGTATTTGATTTACCTTACCCTCTTCTGATCTATATGATTTCAAGCTTACCAAAGGTTAAGTAAACTCATAAACCAAATCTCATAAATTATGCATGGTTTCAAACCACCCTCCCTTATAGTCTCACTGGTACCTTGATTATTTATTTAAAAGAGAGCTGAAGCATACTTTGTTTGAAATCCAAACATTGGTCCAAAGTTAGTCAAACACACATACCATATCTTTTAGACATGACTCAAAGGTTTGCTCATAGTGGGGCCTCTTATGGTCTTAGCTATGAACATGAGAAATTTTATGATGGTTAAGATAACCCCATTATTTTTTTATGATATCCCCGTAATAGTAGGATCCAAAGATGATTACAATGAATATCAACCCCAAGAAGATCAAGATGAAGCCCTTCTTAGATTGATAGAATCAAGTGCTAGACTACCTTCTGAGTTTCCTATAGAACAAAAAAATGATGGCAAGATCAAGCTTTTGGACAAATAGATATACCTTCTTCCTCTAACAAAGAAAAGGAAATACAAACAAAAGTCAAAACCCACAAATCAAAATCTTCTAGCTAAGATCAAGATAATAAGTCAATGATATGTAGATCAAATTGTCATAGACTTAATTTAATCCCTAGTTGGCACTTCAATTCACAATAATGCTTCAAAATAATAAGGAAATGTGGCTGAAAATACACAAAAAATATTGGATGAGGACATTACCATAGTGGATCAAGGTAATCTAAATGAACATTTAAAGGCACAAGAGACCTTACAAAGTTTTCCATTTGACATAGAACATACATTTTTAAATCATCATGAAACCTCTTGTTACTTTACAAACTCAAAAACCAAACATTCAGTTCAAATTGAGGAAATTCCTCAAGACAATTTGGCTAGTTCTTTTCAACCAACCCAAAAATTGGTAAATAAATATAGAAATTTCCAAAATCAACAAAATACAAAACAACCAAATTCAGGGAATGTTTTACAATCCAAGAATCAATGGCCTATGTTCTCAACTCAAGGATAAAATTAGAACCAAGTCATGGATCTAAAGGTATACACTGCATATAGATCCACACAAAATTTGGGGCACATTCCACCCCAACAATAATGAAACCAGGGGTACATTCCACCCCAATAACAATGAAACCAAGGGCACATTCCATCCCAAAAAAATAGTATTCAATCCATAAATGCACCAAACAGGCAAGAATGGAATTCTATGAAAGAAATTGTTCAAAGATTGGAAACAAATAATAGAGTTAAAAAATGCAAATTTGATGTGATATGTCCATATCCATTTGATTTATCTATTATTCAAAATCCCTTTCCACCTCATTTTAAAACACCCAAATTTGAAAAATAAAAAGTAAAAGGAGTTCCACACAAGCACATATAGGCATTCTTCATTTTATGTCAAGAGGTTGCTTATAGTAGTGAGTACTTACTATGATTATTTCTATGAAGTTTAGTGAGACAGGCTCTTGATTGGCTACTTAAACTACCCAAGGGATCAATTGCAGATTAGAATGACTTATCAAAAAAAATTGTTAACCATTTCTCATACAACATAGAATATGAATTAACCATTTTTGACTTATGTAAAGCCAAGCAACATGATGGTGAAAGTTTCACTGCATATCTACAAAGGTGGAGAGCATTGGCAAGTTGCTTTCAACATAACTTTCCAAACAAATAGTTGGCCAATATATTTGCATAGAATTTTCATCCTAAAGTTGTGCATAATATACAGTTAGCTTATGTTAATTCATTTGAATAAATTATAGACAAAGGAGTGTAGATTGAGA
The DNA here is from genome assembly GCA_037957365.1 of Torreya grandis. Classification (NCBI taxonomy): domain Eukaryota; kingdom Viridiplantae; phylum Streptophyta; class Pinopsida; order Cupressales; family Taxaceae; genus Torreya; species Torreya grandis. Next base: position 124,508 of record JARHVA010003198.1, read on the forward strand.
AGGATCATATTGCTAAGGGCCTTGTTAAGATTTTTGCATAAGGTCAAGCATCTAATCAGCCTAAATCACCAGCTCAAATAGTTATGTAGGATAAACCTAAAGGCTTTAGTAAAAATAAGAACATGGTTAGAAATAGGGTGACTAAAACAAGACATATACAAATGATACAGTCTATGCTTCCTCCAAATGTAAAATTAACTCCCCCAAATCCACTACTTAATTTGTAGAGACAACCTCCAAAAAGGAGATTTCATAACAATTTTAGAGTCTTTAACAAGTTAAGAGAATTGATTGAAATAGTGTTAAAAAATCTTGTTGTAGCTAATTTAATTATATAGCCAGTATCAAGGACATTTCCTCAAGATCAACCAAAACTAGATTGGTACAAACAAAATGAATGGTGTAACTTTCATCATGTTGTTGGTCACGGTTCATATCGTTATGTTTAATTGTGACATATTATTGAGGATTTTATTAAAAGTGGTGAACTAAAAATTAAGTTGGCCCCTAATCAAGACACAAATTAGGATATAGGACTATGTAAATACCCCTTTCCTTGACATGATCCACCACCACCAAGAAATAATCAAAATGGTCACAATCAAGGATAGAGGTAGAATCAGAACCAACAACAAGGTCATAATCATAATGAGCATAATCGAGATCATAATGCCCACACTAATAATGTGGCTTTTAACAATGTACCTTATGACTATAATAATAATATGGGATGCATTTTTCAACCCACATTTCGACTATTATTGTAAAACTAAATGGCCAATCTCATGTTCCTTGCAACATGGGACCCATCATTATAGGGTCAGCACCCTCTCCCTTAGTAATGCCATGTTGGGTTCAAATCATCATGTTGCTACTCCATTTGAATAGGTTACTAATTATGAACAACACATTTCTTCTAAAGTCTCTTCACTAACCCAAAATTGCAGTGATATAGTTAGATGCCTATGAGTCACCATCTAAGGCCCTTTGCCTTCCTCTTCTAACTATAATAACTCACCACCTCTATGTTGTGCAGTCATAACTATATGCCCATGAGTTACCATCCAGGGCCCTTCACCCACTTCTTCCATAAAACCCAATGAGAACATTTTTCCAATAATTCTAAAGTTGAATATTGTCCCAACAAAGACTAAACTAGTTCAATCCACAATTCAAAGGCCTTATAGTCTATCGAATCAATTAGATAAAACCCCTGCACAAATTTCCATATTACAACTCTTACAGAGATTTGATGTCTATAAAACCATCTTCAATAAAATTTTTCAAGAGTCTATTGTGCCTAATAATATAAACCTTGATTAGTTCTATAACCTATTTGGATAGTTGTCTTTATTTTGGCAAATCACATTTAATCAAAAAGACATGTCCACCCTTGGCCTAAACCACAACAACCCACTATACATTGAAATAATCATTGTGGATCACAAGATCAAGTGGGTTCTTATAGATAATGGTTTAGAGCTAAACATCATATCTATTAAATTGGTATGATGATTGGGCTACATGGATAAAGACATTTAGCTAAAACCTATTACAATTATGGCTTACAACAACACTGAGAGGGAGTCATTTGGTAAAATTTGGTTTCCAATCATGGTTGGGTTTATTTATCATCACACATTATTCCATATTATGGATATTGAACTTCCTTATAACATACTTCTTAGTCATCCTTAGATCCATGAAGTACAGGTAGTTCCATCTCCTCTTCACCAATGCCTTAACTTTCCCCATGATGGGATCGAGTTTACTATTCCCACTGATCAATAGCCATATCAATATTGTAAACATCTTGAAGTAGAGGTTCATAATATAAGTATTTCCTAGGATCTAAATTCATTACAAAGAATAAAAAAGCCATCATCTATCATTCATCTCCATCTAATTATATAGACCTTGGTAATCTAGCCTCCACTTTGATCGATCCATTTCCTACAGCTCTGGCCAAGATGGTTATTATTTAATATGTAGGCATTTACACATACCATATGAAGGACATCCTCCATATAAAAATTACTAAAATCCCATAAAACATTTAGTGAGCCTAAAACTTCCCAGACTCCTAACAAACCCAATCAGATTTGGCAACCAAAGAAGCAACAACCAAAAACTTTTGTGGTTTTTGTACCTATAATTGCACCAAATAAATATTGAGAGGCTTTTATCGAGGGAGATTGGTTATGTTCTAAACACCTTACTGATTATTTTTAGAATCCAAATTATCATATCCCTAACCAGATAATGGATCATCTTGACTATATAGGGAAAGGCCTTGGCCCACGTGTGCAAGGAATTTTAGAACCCTTATCAGCTAGAGTTATCAATTGGAATCATGGTCTCAAATTTAAACCACCAAAGGGTGACCTCATGACATTTGATAGTGACTCTTCTAAAGTGACTAGTAATGAGACTCCTAGTAGTGACACAACATCCCATTATAGCCTTTTTTATGAGCTTGTTGACTCAGATTTATTTGATTCAAATTCCATATTAACCATAACACCTATTAGAGCTTCCCATCTTGAATCAAAAACCCATCCTAATAGTGATTCCCTTCTTGAAGTAAGATAGTATATCTTTACCATTAGTTCTTCTCATCCTAAAGTAAACCCTCATTATAACCTATGCCTTTACCATCCTAAACTCATAGATTGGGATCAGCAAAATTTGGTCATATGCCTCGATGAGTTTCAAAATGAAGAATCAATTACAAAATACATGGGCATACAAGATGCATTTCCCATTGGTGATCATAAGTAGGGTTTTGATTTTTCCTTGAATTCTTCTACCTACTTTGGAAAGCAGGAAAACTTTTTTGGTCATAATAAATAACAAACGTCAAGATCTTCAGGTGACAACCTCATTAAGGCACTTGTTGATCAAGGAAAAAGTAAAGAAAAAGACAAGCCTTTGAGTTAAAACCTATTTTAGGTACTCCCAGGTAGGAAATTTTTCTCATCCCCTTAGGACATAGAAATCCCATCTAACCCAAGTTCCATAGCTACTACAAGAATATCTTTAGAACAACATAAAATATTTGAGCATCTTGCTCTTGAGTTTTTAGAGGTTTTTTCCAATTGGCCTTTACCTGAGAAGGCAGATTTTGATTCTTCATATTATCCAAATCTTTGGGAGGAGCAACAAGAAGATATATCATAGGAAAATGATCATGAACATACATTGCCTACAATTCTATAAGATGGATCCACACTCCTTATAGAGCACACAACATAAGTGAATTTGGGAACCCATGAGGATCCCAAAATGGTTTATCTTAGAGCTTCCCTTATAGAAGTAGAATGTGAACATATTATTTCCATTCTTAAGGGTTATATAGATATATTTTCATGGGCATACTTTGACATGCTAGGCTTAGACCCAGATTTAGATTTGCATCATCTTGTTGTTCACCCTGGTGCTAAGCTAGTCAAGCAAAAGTTGAGAAAGATGCATCCACACATCACCCTTTTGGTTAAGGCCGAGTTGGAAAAATTTTTAGGAGCCAATTTTATCAGACCACTAGACTACTTTTAATGGGTTTCTAACATAGTCCCAGTGAATAAAAATACCCCAAGCATATGTGTTTGTACTAATTTTCATGATATCAACAAAGCATGACCCAAAGATGATTTTCCTCTGCCCAACATTGACATGATCATTGACTCAAATACTAGGTATGAGATGCTATTCTTAATGGATGGATTTTATGGTTACAATCAAATCAAGATAGCCCCTAAATATCAACATAAGACTATATTCACCACTCTATGGGGGACATTCTATTACCAAGTCATATCATTTGGTTTGAAGAATGCTAGAGCCACATATTAGTGTGTAATGACTGTCATTTTTCATGACATGATGCATGACATTGTCGAGGACTATGTTGATGATATACTAGAAAAATCAAGAATAAGAGTTGGACACCCTAACATTTTACAAAGAATATTTGAGAGGCTTCATGTATATAAAGTCTACTTGAATCCTAAGAAATATGTCTTTAGAGTCACATTAGGAAAATTGTTAGGGTTAATTATATCATAATGAGGGATCAAATTTGACCCTACAAAGGTCAATGTTATTATGGAAATGCCTCCACCAAATAATCTTAAATAGTTATGAGGTCTACAAGGAAAGATCAAGTCTATATGTAGGTTCATCTCTCAATTGGTAGATAAGTGCCACCCATTTACCCATATCTTAAAGAAAGGGGTAACATTTTAGTGGGATGAATATTTTTAGATAGCATTTATAAAGCTTAAAATATACTTGGACAATCCACTAGTCTTATGACCTATAACATAAGGAAAGCCACAACTTCTTTATATATCAGCCATAGAACATACACTGGGGGCACTTTTGGCTCAACATGATGATTATGGTAAGGAACACATTTTTTATTATTTAAGTCACACATTGGTAGCCTATGAACATAATTATATGCCTATTGAGAAGGCATGTTTAGCTATGGTGTTTTCCACTTATAAATTGTGACATTATATGATAAATAACAAAACGATTATTATCACTGAGGTATATCCTCTCAAGTTCCTCTTATCTAAAGCAACTCTTCAAGGATGCATGGCTAAATGGATTATGCTCTTTAGTGAGTTTAATATTGAGTACCAGAATCAAAAGGCAATAAAATGACAAGTTCTTACTCACCAAATTGCAGAAGCTCCTATTACAGCCACTCAACCTCAACTTTGACCTTCTAGATAATTTTATCATGATGGTAGAATAAGCATCACAATAACCTGAATAGTAGATGCTCTATTTTGATGGATCCTTCACATTTTGAGGGTCTAGAGCTAGCATATTGTTGATCATTCCATAGGTGGATTTGATCCCCAAATCCTTCCATATACAATTTCAGTGTATAAATAATATGAATGAATATGAGACATTGGTTGTAGGGCTCCATCTTGCCATATAATAATATATTCAAATCTTAAAGGTATATGGAGATTCGTAGCTAATCATAAATCAGACAACTGACCAGTGTCAAACAAGGGATGATAAGCTTGTTCCTTACAAGTAAATTATCGATAACCTCAAAACACATTTTAAATATCTATAGTTTGAGCAAGTTCTATGAGTAAACAATAGATCTATCGATGTCATGGCAATAATTAGTTCCATGATTTAAATGCATGGTAGTCCTAAAGAGTATTAGTTCTTGATTGAAAATCTTCTTCAATTGGCACATATTTTATCTGATTTAGAGAGGATAAACACCATTGTTGATCCTAATCCCTCACCTGTGCTACCATGGTACTAATATTTTTATAACTATTTCCATAGTCATGTATTTCCCACCAACCTTTCCAACAACCAACAAAAACTATTCCTTCATTGCTTAACATGTTATATTCTCCTTGGAAACATGCTTTATCATAAAGGCTATGATAGAATGCTTCTTTATTATTTATCTTTGGGAGAATCCAAGCTGGCACTAAAGGAGGTTCATGAAGGAATGTGTGGGGGCCATACCAATGGTATAGTCCTAGCAAAGAAAATCCTCAAAATAGGATATTATTGGCCCAAAATAGAGACAGATGTGTGTAATTGTATAAAGAAGTGTGTTCTTTGTCATCAGCATGGCAACTTGATATATATACCTTCCTTACCATTACAAATGATTACAACACCAGGGCCATTCTCAACATGGGGTCTCAATCTTATTAAGAAAATTAACCTAACATCTTTAGATGGCCATAAGCACATTTTGACTACAACCGAATACTTTACCAAGTGGATTGAGGCCATTCCTCTCACTTATGTTACTAACAAACAAATAGCCAAATTTATTCTTTACCATATCATATATTGATATGGCATCCCAGCCCGTATTATATCTGATAATGGTGGATCTTTTGTGAACCAAGATATGAAATCTCTATGTGAAAAATTCAAGATCAAGCACAAGAAATCCACTCCATATAACTCACAAGGCAACAAACAAGTTGAGGCATCAACTAAAACCATTATATCAATCTTAAAGAAGATTGTCAATGATGCTAGCCATAATTGGCACTAACAACTCTTTCCTACCTTTTTGGCGTATCAAACCAATCATCACACCCCAACTAGAGCTACTCCATACTGCCTTGTTTTTGGCACTGAAGCTATCATCCCAGTAGACATTGAGATCTCATCATTAATAATATCACTAGAGAAAATTGAAGATAATGAAGACTATAGAGCCTACCAACTACACAAAGTAGAGCTTCTTGATGAAAAACATTTGGCTACCCTAGAAAACTTGTAGGCCTATCAGAACAGATTGTAGAGAAGCTACAACAAATGCATTCTCCCTTGAGAATTTGGGATTGGTGACTTAGTTTTGAAAGAGAACTAGAAGAATACGAATTTTAAACCTAAAAATGAAGGTAAATTTTATCCTAATTGGTTAGGACCATATATTGTCATAGAAAATTATGAATCAAGAGTGTATCAACTGGCTAAACCTAATGGTGAAGAACTTTCAGATCCCATGAACATCATATCCCTTAAAAGGTTCTATGCATGAACAACTTTGAACCATTGTATATAAGACCCCTAACTTGGGGGTAACTTATGTTGTCATAATTTTATCCCACCCTTTTATCTTACCTTGAACACATTTTATACTACCCTGGTCCACTTTTCATTATTCTTGATAGTAAAGGCTTTGAATCCTTAGCACTCTAAACACATTCTTCATCCCATTCTAGATTGCTCTCTTTAAGAAGCATATTATTTTTTATGTCTAAGTCATGTTATAATCTTGAACACTTTTTATCCCTTGACCAATTATGGTCTTGATTATGTCTCATGAACATTATAAATATCCTTAACAGTAGTTATACAAAGCAGTTTGCCAAGATAGTATTATGTAACTTCAGACAAGTTAACAGAAACATCTTCTCAGTTCTAGACCATTGTTACACTTTTATAGATCAATAACCTCACTCTCACCTATTTGTGATCATGGGACATTGAATCTAGCTTAACATCTTATTGGAATCTCTACTCTCAAGACGTGCATCTCCTCGACTAGATGGTCCCACCTTGTGCATATTTTATCCCAAAAACACCAAAAACATTAAAAATACTTTGAAAATACCAAAAACATTAGAACATAATCCATAAAAGAATAAAAACATTGTCTCACGCTTCTCTACATTTGTATATTCTCATTCTACCATGCTACGCTCTTGCCATTTTGCAAGCATAGAAACACCATTCTCATTTCATCTTATCTCATGCACTTACCATTTTTCAAGATCATTATTTATCATCTCATCCGTTTCTTATTTTCCATACCATTCTCATTTATTTGTCATATCTTCCATTTATTATATAACATTAATCATGCTAGTTTGATCATCATTTTTATTCTATCCCATTTCTTGGGAGAACTACATTTGGCCTGAAGTTCATGTTGGAACATGCATCTATGGAATTATGTAGGTAGCATCCACTTGTCTTATACATCTAGAGTCATCTCGGCCAACCCCTTCCTTTTCTTCTCTTCCCCCATTTATTTTGTCATTATTCCTCTTTAATTAGGTAACAATTGTCGTGTCATTATTCTTTGTTATGATGTGGTGGAATGTAATGCCTCTACCGCACATGCATGAACATTTGTCTTTAAACCGCACTAACTCGGTTTTTTTTTTGTGTGTTTATTTGTGTTTTCTTGGTGTTTTTTTATTCTTTCACACCTCTCCTTTTATTTCTTCTTCTTTTCTCTTTTTATTACTTATTGTCTCATATTGGTCTTGTGTTTCCTTGATTGTTTTTTGCTTATCTCTTTTGTGTTTCAGAACATCTTGATGATTCACATGGATCTCAATTGTTTATATCTTGATCCTATGTTATTGAGTTATTCTTGGACCCTTTTATTTATTTGATTGTTGTTGGTGTCTAGTTTTTCTATTTAATTTTGCTTTTGTGTTCAAGAATGCCTTGATGGTCCACATGGATCTTGATTATTCATATCTTGGTCTCATGTCGTTAAGACATTCTTGACTTTTGTTTTTTAACATTTTTGTTCCTACTTAAGTATTGATTGATCATATCTTGATTTCAACTTAGGTTCATTTATGTTTATATTTTTCTTTGTCTTTTCTTTTTTGTTTAAATGTAAATCACTGTAACTCTGGTTTTGGTCATTATTTCACCATTATCCTTCATTATAGTTATTCAAATTTAAACTGGATCAACATAATTAGAATCTTATGTCATTCTAAGTTAATCATAATTATGATTCCTAATTCATTTTTCTATAACAATCACTTTATGTTCATTTCTCAATGTCTTAACATCAACATCAACTCTGATGAATTATTCTCAAGAATAGTTTACAAAACCTAGGCTCATGATATGGAATTTGGATTCTAGGTAACATGAATTATAGGCTTATTTATCTATGCTTATATATTCATATCTTTACATACATTATAAGTATAATCAATTCTTGGTTATTTTTCATAATTCCTCATTCCATTCTCTCCTAAACTTGGGTGAACTACATTGGCTTGAAGTTCATGTTAGAACATGAGTCCATTGAACTATGTACGTGAGTCCATAGAACTATGTAGGTAGGATTCAATTTATATTGAGGTCATATCAACTATCTTAATTATTATTTTCATCTCTCTTATCACTTTTTACATTCTCATATGCTTGGTTTTATATGGCTTTCTAATCCATTACACCATTGTGTGTACATTTGTGCCTGCTCGCTTTAACCTATCTTTTCAGTTATATCCTTGAGTTGTTTTGCTTGCCAATTGCCCATATTAGGGCACAAAATATGAACCATGTCTAAATAAAATTAGATATATATGGGTAAAATAATTATTTATTCTTTATCAATGATCAAAATTCAACCTATTGGGGAAAACTATTTTATCATGATGAAATCTACTATATTGGAGTACTTATTATATTCTCTATGGAGACCCCATTCTAGTGGTGCTTCCCTTCCTAAAGAAAAAAATTATCTATTTTCCTCTAATTCCAAGCTCTCTAAATTAAATCCCATGATGGAAATATTTTAGTGTGCAACTTGTCTCAGGATTGATCAATCTCATAAGTGTGCAGCTTGTACTCTCAAATTGGGTATGTTTAAAGTGTGTCCCTTACATTTATAGATTGTATCTTTCCCATTCCCCTTGTCTTTTGGGCCTATTATAAATCTAATTATATTTTTATAATTTATGGTAATCATATGTGAAATCATTATCTCATCTATATGTGATCTATTCCATGGGTTAATCTCTCACTTTCTCTCTCTTTTTTAGAGTCCATATTTTTCTTCCATCCTAGTATGTCCTCTCAAGGGGGCATCATGGGCCTATTCCAATTTATTATTGACAAATATTTTATTTTAAAAGATGTTACTTCACCTTAATGTCTCACTACACCTTCTCAAATAGGGGCAAAATGTAGACATCCAATTCCTAACACCATTTGTGTTGAAATTGTCAATCTTACTCAAATTGCACTCAAATGCACATTTTAGATCAAAATCCATAAAATAACCTAAATGGTTCAAACTTGTCACTTACAAGTTCTAGTTGAGGTCAAAGTATCCCTAAATATGGCAATGCATTTTATGGGCTAGCTAACTTTGATCAGACCATTTTGAGTCAAAATGACAATTTCGCTATTTAGTACTCTAGATCATTTTTTTCTTCTAAATTCATTGGTACATTTCACGTACCGTTGTTATTTGGTGTTGGAAACATCTTAAATGGGAATATATCTCTAATGCATCTAACATCACCTTCTAGTTCCTCTCCAGTCAAATTATTACCCAATAATATGACTTTTTGACCTTTTTGATTAATTGAGGGCCAATTTTCAAATAATTGCACAAATGTTGATTAACCTTGTTTAAGGATAATTAATCCAAATCAAGAGCTTAAGTGTATTTTACATGATATTTTTTTAATATTTATTTTTGAAAATTGATTCCTATTAACTACATCATCAAGTGACACCATTTTTTGGGAAGACGTCCCTAGGCCATAAATGCCACAAATATCAAGATTATGGGTCACCCATGCCTAGTTAATGCCTCCCATGCCTCTTCAATGCCCTTTCTTCCAAGGTAATGATGAAGATAATTATGTATTTAATTCTAAATATTAGGATTATCCATGGCCACATATCTCAATCTTGAGATGGATGATCATGGTTGATCCCGACCAATCTCAAAAATCTATAAATAGAGAGGCCATGGACATAAATTTAAAGCTTGATTGATGAAAAGTTATTATGCAAAATTGTTTTCACAATCCTTTGCAATAGACCATTAAAATTAGTTATAAGCTTCATTGATAGGCTAGTTTAGTGATATGAAATCATGAGTCTAGGTTTTATGGAGTGTTCTTGAGACATTGGAGTTTTCCACCATTGTTGACAAAGACAAGGACAATTGATCAAGTGAGAAAATGCTTTTGATCCACATGGGTATGGTGAATCCATTTGGGAAGGTAGCATGATGTTTCTTTATTTCATTTATTTCTTTCTATCCTTTATAATTCTCATAGGAATATATAGGCTTAGTTAGTTATTTATTTAGCATTTTTCATTATTTATGGACTAATGCTTCACTAACTTAATTTGTAATCCTCTCTACAAATATTTGATTGTTTTTGTGTTTTGACATATTATATTGTTTTTATATTTTATGGATATAATCTATGTATAATCAATATGAAAATTAAACTATGTACAAAGAAAGAGAAATAGGAAAAACATATACAAGAAAGGAGGAACATACTAATCGATGATTCTTATGGGAGACTCATTATCAATGTGGCCTATGTCAAATATAGGAATAGTGATCGTGTGAGTTGTATGAAAAGGTAATTAGGTTCCCAAAACCTACTATATTGAGTGACTAGGGTGTCATATGAATTATAGGGGTCTTAGAAACCCATCTGGTAGAAGATGTTGTAGTTAGCATAGGTTCCATATGTTGAGAACTCTAAGAACTCAATAATACTAATTTTAGAATAAAAGTAATAGAAGGAGGCCCTCTAGAATATGAAACATATCTTTGACATATGGGTCTCTCTAATAATGGTCTTTTTGGGAGAGTATACATACGTGGTAACACTGTAGGAGTAGACCTCACCGACAGTAGTGTCTCAATTAAAATATGTGGTGTATTGATGGAAACTATGCTTGGAACTATAACTGGTAGTTTCAGTGTGACTTCCTATGAGATAGGTAAATTATACTTATATGAAAGACCCTCAACTTTGATCACTTATTTATCATGTATATATTTATGGTATTTATACATGATGTATGGAGTGTCTCATAACTTTTATATCCATAGCCTTCCCTATAACATTACAAATGTGTGTGCACTAGGTACTAATAAGAATCTAGTAGCCATATGTGTTATTCCAACTTGTAGTGGAAGTATAATCTCCCCAATGGAGCTTTAAACATGGCCACTAAAACCATGAATAATTATTCCAATAGGAGAAATGTCCTACTTTGAATACCCTAAATATTGTAGAAGTGTGATAATGCACATGTTAATACTTGACCCATTGTTAACCATAACACTTTGAATAAGATGATGATCAATCTAGGCTCATACAAAGAGTGCATATAAATCTGAATGATCATCAACAATATCCTACTTTGATAAATTATTTATTGGTCTAGTTGGTATTATAGTATGATACACACCAATGATAGTATGTAGGGGGTGTTCATCCTCTATAGTAGTGTGATATGATGTCAGTTGTGGATGTGCCTAATACGTATAGTGAACACTACAGTGCCCTTGCCTTATTATCTATGTGATTTGAAAATGGATCCAATGATATTTTGAATTCCTTAGCTTCCATTTGTTAAGATTTGGGTGATTTTTTGGGTGTTCCCACATTAACTATGTTTACCTCTATCAAATATTGTATCTAATGTTTCAAGGTGATGCATCAGTTTGTAGTATCGCCTGGTGCCTTGTGATAATTTCATAATACATTATAATCATAACTCTTTGGAATAATTCATGTAGTATCAACATATTTGATGGGAGGGAAATATATGACATTACATTCCAAGATCTACTGTAAAACATGTGCTAGAAATTATGTAAGGTTTGTTAAAACTCTCTATGGAGGAGACCATAAAACCAAGTAAGGAGATGGCTCTGAAGTTGCATTTACTGTGTCCTTTGGATCAATCTTTTTTACAGTGTCCATTACTTTGTATGCAATCTTATTATAAATCTTATTATTTGACTCTGATCAAGTTATGTACTTTAATTTTCCCATAGAGAGAAGCTTAATTTCCCTTTATTTCACTATGTGGCATAAATCTATAAAGGTTGGAAACTTCTTGAAGATAGCTTCATGTAATTTTGGTAGTAGGCTATGTTTGAAAATGTCTTAGAGCTCTCTATGTGCCATGGGGATTGTAATATTTACCAATATAGTTTTATATCACAAGACATATTATAAAATAGGCTCATTGGATTTTTTATTCAGTTGTGCTACTTGATCATATGAGATATTATCATTAATGTTAATTCAAAAGTGTGTTAAAAAATATTTTCTAATGGATTGAATGTAGTGATAGACTGATTTGGAAGATCATAAAACCACTATAATACATAGTCCTTTAGACTATGTGGGAATAACTTAGTAATGATCCAATCATTGGACATGTAGTCTAAACATGTTACATGTAAATCTTGTAGATGGTGCTTTGGGTCACCCTTACCATCATACAAGGTAAGCTTAGGTGAGATGGCAAAGGATTTATTGCTATGTGATGTGCCAAAGGTGTATATAAAATAACATGAGAATATAATGCATGTGATGGCCTATAATCACCTTGCTCAAGATGTAACACCTTATCCTATAGAGAATGAACCTCATGCATAAGGGATTATACATCTAGAGAGGATGAACTAGCCATAGGAGGTGCTACCATCATTGAAGGTTGTCTAGTTAAAATAGGTTTTTGTACAACCTTAAATGCCCCCAATGTAGGTATAATAATATTTTTATTTGGGGGTGTATAATATTTACCCTCTTTTTATATATTATTTATTTCCATTATTTCTTTTAGAATTTATGCATGATCATGGGGTTGTTCTCAAATTTTGGCTCTAAAACTGTGTAAAATATCATCCTTATTAACAATAAGATTTTCATTTTTAAGTGGGGGGAGAGTGTCCTAATTCCCATCTTTTGTATATTTTGAAATTGATTTTATTTCTCATCTTGTACTTTATGATTTGGATATGAAAGAGTGTTAGGCACAACTTTGATAGGTGTAGATGCATATACATGATGAATACTAGCATATTCTAAAGACTTTGTACATGTAATTTTATTTTCCAATAATGTGACCTTTTCACTTAATAACTAATTTTGATTCTATAATTATGATATTATCTTGCTTATACTAATAATTTGATCCCTTAGAGTCTCACAAGTGTAAATCCTAGCTTCTTTTGATTGAACATTTAGGCACACACCTCGTAGGAGAGGTGGAGGCATATATAGGATGAGTATGGGTATTAATAACAATAATAAAGGTTACATCATCTAGTGGAGGAGTGATAACATGTACTTGGTTAAAGGGAAAGTAGCTATCACCCTCATGCATATGAGGAGGAGAAGGAGATTCTTTACTATGCTTAGGATATGACTTTGAAACTTGAAATATGGCTGCTAGGGTATTAAATTTATTCATTAAGTCCAATAAACTATATTTTAATTGATCTTGTATGTATGTAAGGATTTTTTTCTTAATTGAATTCCACATAAGATAAAAATAACATGATAGAGATAGATTGAAATATGACATACATTTTAATTAATATAAAGCATCATGTACATATGTGTCTATGTCATCTTTGAATTCATTCCAAATGAAAGGAAACAAACATGTAGAGGAAGTTAGAAAAAAATTATTAAAAAGTGATAAACTTCATCTGTCATTATTATCATGATTATATGAAATACAAATCATAAAATACATGAATCTAAAATCTAAGTGTGGGTCTTAGAAGGCTGGAAACATTAACCCTACAGTTATCTAGGGTTAGAGTTTGTGCAATATTCAAAGTAAGTTAGATTCACCAAATGATTTAATTATTTAGGGTTTAGTATATGTACATCCTAGATTGTTAAAGGTCTGATTATAATAAATCAAGGTAGAAATATGAAATAAATATAATTGATAATTTGTAATATAATTGACTTAGTTTGACCTTTCTAAAAATAGGAATAAATAATTTACACAAGTATTATATTGGAAAATGATTGAAATGGGAGATCTGGAGGCTATAAACAAAGATAAAGGTTAATCTAAATGTCACAGATAGGATCTAGATGTCAAAACCCTTCTTAGATAATAGTGAACTAACTAGATAGTATCCCTACGTGGCAAAAGTGTCTCTATTTTGGTGATAGTGTCCTTTACAGACTATTTCAAGCTTCTAGGTGCACCTATATCTAGGTCTACCAAGATTATTCCTACATGCATGAGTTTTAGATATCTATAGATGACATATTTTGAATAGTTTTATGTGCAAACCCTAAACTTCTATGTTTTTAGGGCATCCATTTGACACAAATAGTAATTTGTGTTTTTAGTGGGGTAGATTATACATCTTCAACACCCTATTGTCATGAGAGTTGCTTACATACCAATAATTTTAAGAGGGATCAAGCCCGATGTATTTCTCTCCACATAAGTGCTAGTACAAGTGAAAGTGAAGCTAGTATGAATGTTGGCTTGAGTGCTTTGAATGTGTTTGAGATTGGAAACCTAAGTAATCTATGCTTAGGAATGTTGTAGATGATTATATGTATAATTAGGGGAAAATAGGGATTGATAACATTGATTGTGCATAAATTATTAAGTTTGTTTGTGTAATTTACATCTAATTTTCATTTAGTGGATAAAGGGCTAAAATTCATGTATATATATTATTTAGTTGCTTATGTGAGTCTTAAAAGAGGTTTAAGCCAACCCTAGGTGGTTACCTATTTGAAAAGATATACATTGGTAATAAAATGAGCGAAAAGGACAATAGTGCAAAAAATGGGACACTAGTGCCATGGGATGCTATTATACCTATTATGGTGTTAGTGTCCAAGTGGCAAAATCTAAATAACTAAGGTCCAGGATGCTAAAATGAGGGTCTATGATTGCTTTAGGGATGTTTAAGGACCTGTGTGGCCCACACAAAGGCTAAATAAGTGTTTAAATAAACCCTGAGATAGGTTTATGGCTAAGCTAGGGATGAGTGGCCTCAAGTATCACCCTTAACACTCTATTGTATTTTTTGGATGATTACATTTTCCCCCTTTTTCTAGAAATACAATAAAGTGAAATGACTAGGATAAAGGAAAAATAAATTTACCTAGACTTACCTAACAGGCAAAGCTCATGAACTTAGATCTGATTATGTGAAGCATGCTCCAATGCGTATCTTGAAAATGAAACATCCATAGATCAATCCTTACTTAAGATATATCAAAATCAAAGACAAAATTAAGTAAAGAGATAAGAGAGAGTAAAGGAATGAATACACCTCATTAAGTATGTGAACTAATGCATAAACCTAGTGAAAACATCTATGTGTGCATGTAGATAATGATCAATTTGTGAATAAATTAGAGTGAGTTTATTACTTAGTCAATATTCATGTGTGGGTGGATCAATAACTCAATCTAGTTTTGAATCCATAATTACCCACCCCTACTTAGTGGATCATGACCTGTGAATAGCTTAGTTTAGACTAATGGTGTGCTTAACCCTCTTATGTAGGTGGCTCAAGAATTCAAGTAGACTATGAATCCATCATTGTAAACCAATGTGTAATAGATACATCTAAAAATAAAATTTCACAATGTGACTGTAGATGTGTAACTATAGTTGGAAATGTGTATGTCAGCTCTATATCCACTCAGGGATATTAGGCGACTCTAGGCCACTCAAGAATGCCAACTATTATAAATGGAGTAAGGCATGAATCTAGTGTGTAACCTAGAACATGATGTTTAGTGTGTATAATGTAGATAATGACATGGATTGTGTCATTCCATCTGATCAACTAATGTATAAGTGAGCATACAGAAATAATGTACCATGCATATGCCCCAAATTTGATATCTGAGTATATGGATTCTAGATTAAGTATAATATACATTTGAGCATTTGAGTTGAAATAAGAATGATCATGTCATACATTATTCCCCTAATTTGAGAAAACTAGTATGAATTTGAGCTAAATTAAGCCAAAACTGGTAATCTATAAATAAACATGTTACTATACCTTTCTATCCAATCTATAAATTTTTCAAATTAAGGCTACTAGACAATAACACCATATCTTGGATAGTAACACCATGTGGTGATAATGTCCCAATTTGGGTGATAATGTCCATCTATTCTAAGTTTTTTTCAACTTAAATGAATCTCTGTATCACTATTTCCCACTATGTTTTATTGAATCTACTTTTTATATTCTAAGCTTGTATGTTGAAAACTATATTCTGAGTGTATTTAGATAGCCTGATCTCTATGAAAAACCCTTGTGAATTCTACCTCTTTTTAGGGGAGTTGTTAAACCTATGTAATACTTATCCTCAAAATAAAAATCTTTACAAGATATGTGTTAGACAAAGCATATATGATATCTAGATAATAAACTAATATGATGTGCATACATAACATTAGAATGTAAGCTAATTTGAGCATAAGTTTGTAGTTTACAATGTGTATTATATCTAGCATTCACAAGTTTGTCAAGATAGATATAACAATGTATATGAACAAAAAATCTAAATAATAACTAAGTAGCTACCTAGGGGGATGGGTCATGATGTCCATCATGGCACCCAAGTAGGAATAGGAGATGCATGAGGTCCCTCATGGCATCTAAAACTAGAGTGTGTAACAATCAAGAGATAAGTGTCATGGCTATTTTGAATATAAGAAAGCATGCATACAACACACATGAAGCAAGTAAAGTAAGTAAACAATCCACAATACAAGGGACATGGGCACATATCACTAAATCTGAGAAAGTAAGACATATAAGGACAAGTTCAAATGTCCACATACATAAATAATAGGCAAGTTGGCTTAAAGCCAGATAGGAAGACATGTTCAAATGTTCACATAATTAAGAAGGTACACACAAGGACATGGGCACATGTCCAAAGTATACATATAATGAGAACAAGTGGCATAGAGCCATAGAGCAATGGCATATTCAAATGCCCTCAAATAGAAGAAGCATAAATACACAATCAAGTCCAAGTTAGGAAAGATAGAAATGAAAGTATGCATGAACATGTGGTACAAATTTGTATAATAGCTAAGATGTGCATAGGTTGAGTCTAAAGTAGTAATAGTTGGCAAAAAATTTGAGTAGGTTTAAGATGATCAATATCAAGATATAACAATGTTAAATCTGTGATGTAGAGTTTATAAACATATAACCTAACAATCAAAACTATGTATAAGACACCCCCAAATGGGTGAATGTATCAAATGAGGAACCTATGTATTTATGTATATGCCCCCAATGGGTAGATATTATCAACTTTAGATCTATGTAGTGGACCTAAGTCTTGTATCAATCTATAAGCAGTCAACAAGAATAAGTGAAGTATGTGATGAGGCCACCAATTTATTTATTTTATAGCCTCATCCATACCTAGTAAATTGATTTTTCTATGTAAAGCCCCATAACCATCCATGAATCATATAAATGAATTAATTAATTTATGATTTTGTGTGTGCATTGATAAATATACGTTATGTTATAAATTAATGATGCTTTTTTTTTGATTAGATTATACTTGTGTAACTTTATTTAACAAACATTTAAAGGGTAACATAAGGCTATAGGAATCTTGTTTGGGCACAACATTTTGATTCCATTATTAGGGAGGGTGTTAATTATTATTTTCTAGACCAATTATTTCTTTTTAAGATTGATTAATGCACTATCTTACCTAGCTAGGCAAGTCAAGTGAGGACACTATGGTGTCTTATGCCAGATGTCTAATTTCTTGGATGTTGATAGTGTACAACATTTTTGATGCACTATCCTACCCAGCTAGGCAAGTTGAGTGAGGGCACTATGGTGTCTTATGCTAGATGTCTAAGTTCCTAGATGTTGATGGTGCACAACTTTAAATGCCTCTTTGAAAACTTGTGATTTACTTAGTTAATAGTTTTCTTTAGAATTTACTTTCTTGCAAGAGTGATTTACTTTCCATAAAGTGTGCCTTTAATTTTATACTTTCATTTCTTACTTTCTAGGGTTATTTTTTAATTTTATTTACTACTTTCTAGGGTGATTTTCTTGCTTTTTAGAGTAATTTTCTTGCTTTCAGTAGATAATGTTACTAATTTCTAGAAATAAAATTTCAATTTCAATCATTTTGATTTCTACACTCCTTAATTTCTCTACATTCTATTTTTTTGTTTATTCTAAACAACCCCCTAGAAAACACAAAAAACACACTAACCTTGTGTAAGAAGGGATAGGATATTTGAAGGAGTGGCACAACATTTATGTAGAGAAAAAGAGATTCTCAAGGGAGATTCTTGCTAAACAAGCCACAAGTTGTTATCGAGAAAGAACCAAAAATACCTGCAACAAATAAGAATCTTGTTGAAAAATATATCATAAGCCAAAAGGCTCTTGAAGAAGGGAACACTATAAACTAAAAGAGGTATCTTAAAAAAGAAGTATTATTGGCTTTGAAAAAAGAAACAAAAGTGGAAGAAGCATTATCTGAGTTGGTAAGAAGAAATGAGGGAGAAGAAATTCATGAACCAAACACTCCAAAAAGTAACAATCATAGTATAATTTCAATAAGGCTTTCTTGAACAAATCAAAGAAATCTCAAGAGAATCTTTAGATCTCTCATCGGGTAAAAAGATTGCATATTAGTAGATAAACATTTACTATCATCCGATGAAGGGACTGATACAAAATTTTGAGACATGATACTGAGTACTTTTCGTATCCATATCACAAGAAAATCCATCATGAATGGAAAAGGATACTTTGTGGATGACAACAAGACTCTAGACGTAGTTACTTTTTAATTTCCTATTCCAGATGTAACAAGTGTAAGACAAATAAAAACTATTTTACCCTCAACATTGCCTAATTTTAGAGGTATATTATCAGAAGACATAGACATATTTTTGTTTGAATTTGACATCATCTATAGAAGCTATGATTATAGGTAGGATGCATATAAATTGAAACTTTTTTCAATTACCCTCAAAGACTCGGCACTTCATTGGTTCATGGGTCTAGGTAGTAACTCAATCCACACTTGAGAGGACATGAAAAATAAATTTTTGGCCAAGTATCAATAATATAGATGAGGAATAAATTATAGAAGAAATAACATCTTTATAATGACTCAAGAATGGGATGAATCTTTAGAAGACTATGTTGAACAGTTTATATTTAGTGTACAAAAATTCAAGAAAAGTGCACTAGGAGAAGAGCCTTTAAAACTCATCTTCCTGAAAGGAGTCAAAGAAGATTTTATAGAAACCTTGGACCTAATGAGTGGGGGAGATATCTCCCACCTACCATTTGCAGACATCAAGGAGTTGAGCAAGAATTATTCTAGGTCTACCATAAACAAAGTTAGGGGAAGTAAGCTTTCATTGGCAGCTGCAAGTGGCCTATCAAAATTTGAAGTTAGTACCCTATTACAAAACATGAAATAGGATATCATTAGTCACTTGTCCACCCAAATAGATACTATGTACTCAAGGTAAAATCAAGTAGCCTTGGATCAAGCTTTGACCATCTATTATTTGGATTGGAAGAAGAAGAAGATAGATTGTAGGTGTCACGAGGTTTGGGCTAAAGTAGCTAACATCGTAGATGAAGAACTAGAAATAGTAGAGCTACACACTTTAGGAGGAGATGGGGACAAAGTTTTCTATGTTTCATAAAGAAAGCCATGGGTTCAATGACCATCTTATCCAGGTATGGGACAAAATCCACATTTTTCAAATTCTACCTCCTATAATTCATAATTTGTAAATAATATTCCCAATTGGACTAGTCTATGAATGAACATCCCACCTCCTGATTCTATTTGGAAGACACCTCAAACAAGCTACCCCACCACCTCTTAGTATCCTCCACAAAATCTATCCCCACCTTGGATACAAGCTTGGCAACCACCCCAAGGCCCACCCTTCACAAACCAGTGGCAACAGCCTTAGAGAGCTAATTAGCCCTAGGGAAACCATCAAGGAGGATTCTCTCCATAACAATAATAACTTCATTCTCTTATGTCTAATACACTAGTTTTTCCCAAGCCTAATCAACTCCTTACCCAGCCCATGTAGAATCCTACAAATAAGTTAATGCAACCAACATCTAGTATTGAATTTGTCCAGTACTTGGCATAAATGGTGAACATCAATGAAGTTCACCTATGTTTAGAGAAAGTTCTACCACCCCCATACCCATCCATAATAATGGATTTAGATCAGGAAACTTTAGAGGATCATGCTAACTCACCTTCACCACCACAAGAACTCTCTAAACCCACAAATAAATCTATTGATGAAACAAACCCACCATTTCTAAAACATCTTAGCCTTGAGCACCATGCAAGTAAGCCTAAATTTGATTTCATAAGACAACTCAAGAATCTTTATGTTAAAATTCCTCTCTTTTAGGCCATAAAGGATGTTCCCATATATTCCAAAGTTGTTAAAGACTTATGTCTACATAAAATTGGAAGGAAGAAGAAGGATCCCAATATAGTGCATGTGATTGGCCAGCTAATAGATATTATGCTGGGAAATACTTTGCCAAATATATATTCAGATCTAGGATGCCTAGTAGTAATAGTCTAGATCCATGATGAATAACTTTCTAATACATTGATAGAATTGGGGGCTATAATAAATGTAATGAAAATTGAAAACATGAATAAACTACAATTGACAAATATTCATCCCACATCTACAATGTTACAAATGGCTGACAGGTAGTCAGACCGGAAGGAGTCATTGAAGTTCTTGTCATTACTATATATTCTTGGGAGTATCCTATTGATTTTATTATGATGTAACTAAATTCTAATTTGGGTGGATACTCTCTTATCTTAGGATGACCTTGGCTTTCCATAGTTGATGCCTTCATCAGCTATATATCAGGTAACATGTTGATATCCAATGGTAACCACACTAAGAAATTGGTCTTCTATCCTCCAAAATAATCAACCTTGACACTAAAGCATACATTATGTACTAAATAAGGTGAGGCAGACTGACCTCTTTTGATTCTTGTATTCACCATAGACTATGCATGCACCTTGGCTGATTAGGAGGAAGATATGATTCTCTCCAATGTTCTCTATAATAATTACCAATCTCATTATGTATATCTCAACCACCTGTAATGTGCCGAGTGCCCATTTTCTAGCCTCTAAGAAGAAGATAATTCTGATGCATCTGTATAGGAGATATTCCATCAGCTGCTACCTCATAACTATAGCCAAAATATTAGGGAATTTTGGATACCTAGATAGAAAATATTAATCTAAACAAATAATTAATGTAGAATAAACATAGAAGAGGAAATATGCAAATAATAAAAGGAGACACAAGATTTAAAATGATTCACCTAATATGGGCTACATCCACCAAAAATAACCAATCCTTATTATTCAATCTATCAAAAAACATGTCACTCTCACAATCCTACCACTATTACAATATAATCACCATTACAATGAGCCACACCTCACATCTCTTAGGGTTTTTTGTCATTTTGGGGAAATAAAGAAAACCACTCTAACTACACTATTAGATATGTGACCTAAAATGAATGGATCAAAGTTCACAATGAAATCCCCCCTTACAACCCCCATTTCTATTAGTATTAACCAATAAGATTAGGTTCCACAACTAACAATCTCCCACTTGAAGACTGATCACTACAACTCTTGCTTGGACTTTTATTCTATCCTTGACACTAGCTTATTTCTCCCTCTTCAAGCTTACTGTTAAAGACCAACCAAAGATGAATGAAGCTTTAACTTCTCTTTTATAATTGGTTTAGTTAACATATCTACAATATTTTGACTTCTATGGATATTTTATAACTTTAGTTAACCATCCTTCAATACCAATCATATGAATTGATACCTGAGTTAAATGTGCTTAGTTCTCGAATGGAATACTAAGTTCTTTGTCAGATGCATGGCATTTTGACTATCACTAAACAACCTTTTATCTTATTTCTCTTTCCCAAACTCTCCCATGAATTGAGTCATCCATATCATTTATTGTTTAGATTCTGTAGCTGCAACATACTCTACCTCAGTAGTAGATAAGGTAACAATATTCTATAGTTTAGATATCTAACTAACTACAACTGCACAAACTATGAATATATACCCTATGGTGCTCTTCTTACTATCCAAATATCTAACCATATCCATATCCACATATACCTGTAAAGAGATATCTGACCCTCCATATCATAAGTGCCTACTACTATTCCCTCTTGAGTATCTGAGTACCCACTAAACCAATTTCTAGTGTTCCTTGCCTGGATTGGCCATATACCTGCTTACAACTCCCAATGCATGTGCAATGTCTATCCTAATACATACCATTTCATACATTAGGCTCCTTACTATTAAATCATAAGGAAATCATGCCATGTACTCAGTCTCATCTTGTGTTTTAGGATACTAAGCCTTGCTCAATTTAAAGTGTCCTGCCAAAGGTGTGCTAATAGGTTTAGCACTCTGCATATGAAACCTCTCAAGAACCTTATTTATATAATCCTTCCAAGATAAATAAATTTTGTGATTTTTCCTATCTATGGTAATACTCATCCCAAAGATTCTTTTAGCTATACCCAAATATTTCATTGCAAATGTGTTAGCTAATTTCTTCTTCAAATCATTAATGTCCTATAAACATGATCTTGAAACAAGCATATCATTTACATATAGTAACAAAATAATATAGCTCCCATTATCCATTTTCTTGAAATATACACAATGGTTAGATTGACATCTAGTAAAACCATGCTCAAACATGAACCTATTAAATCTCAAATACTATTACCTAGGGGATTGCTTGAGGCCATACAAGCTCTTTCTCAACCTGTACACAAGTTTCTCCTTCCCTCTGAACTCATAGCCTTGTGGTTGATGAATGTAGATCTCCTCCTCCAACTCACCATGAGGGAATATAGTCTTAACATCTAGCTGCTCAAGATGAAAATTATCTATAGCTACTAAACTTAAAATAGTTCAAATAGAAGTCATTTTTACTATAGGAGAAAAAACTTCACTAAAATCAATACCCTGTTTATGTACAAAACCTTTAACCACTAGCCTCACCTTGTATATTTTCTTTCCACCATCTTTTTCCTTCAACCTATAAACCCATTTATTTTGCAATGATTTCTTACCAACCAATAAATCAACCAAATCTGATGTCTAATTTTGTACTAAGGAGTCCATCTCCTCATCCATGCCATGCTCCCACTACCTTTTTGCATCTACCTACAAATATTCTTCAAAGCTCTTAAGTTCACCACTATCAGCCAGCAATATATAATACAATGAAGGAGACAATTGTTCAAGAGGCCTACTTTCCCTTTGTGACCTCCTTAGGGGTGTTTGAGGTTCATTAATACCTTGTTGATTTTTTGGTAATAGTGACCAACCATTGTCACCAATAGGTACTTTTGGAACTGATCATGATATAAGCTATCGAGCACGATCAAGGTTTCTTATAGGCATGCTGACCTTGAAAGGCTTTTGACCAACCTTGGTACATGTTAGTGCCTATTTCTTATCTAAAAATGTATCTTCAAACATAACTTTATCAACTTGTTCATTTTTTGGCTTCTTCTCACCCAATAGTTTATCCCTACACATTTTCTTCTCATTCCACCCTACATCACAACTTCTAATTATTTTATTTTCTTCTAAATCCCAAAATTAGAATCTAAAGTCATTAGAGCCATAACCAATAAATATGTACCTCTTGGATTTTTCATCCAATTTATTTTTATTTTCCTTATCTATGTGCATAAATGCTTTTAAACCAAAAAATATCAGAATTGAAAGGTCTACCTTTTAACCTATCCAAGCCTCTCTGGGATTCCACCATCCAGAGCACTATAATTTCCCCTATTAATTAGGTAAACCATAGTACCTATAGCTTCTACCCAAAATTATAAGGGCAAACCGGCATGTAACCTCATACTCTATGCACATTCCATTATTGTTCTATTCATCCTCTCTGAAACAAAATTTTTCTATGGTGTCCTTGGAATTGTCCTCTCCCTATAGATTCCATTCAAATAATAATATTTATTGAATTCATTGTTGCAATAATCACCACCATTGTCAGATCTAAGACATTTTTAATTTCAGCCCAGTCTCATTCTCAACCAAATCCATCCACTTCTTAAAAGTGTCAAAAACATAAGATTTATTCTTTATGCAGTAAACCCATACCTTTCTAATGGCATCATCAATGAATGTAACATAATAAAGAGAACCAACAAAAGAAGCTAACTATGTTGGTCCCCATACATCCATATACACTAACTATAATTTATGCTCCTTCTTGGTTGCTCTAACTTTGATAAACCTCACCTTTTTCTATTTCCCAAATACACAATGCTCACAAAAATCTAAATCAATGCATTTCAAATCTGATAACTTACCCTTTGATTTGATAATTTTCATTCCTTTCTCACTCATATGCCCAAGCCTATAATGCCATAAGATTGCATCTACATCTGAAGTAGTTAAAATAGTAGAGGAATTAGTAAAATAAGTACTCAAATAAAGAGTGCCTACTCTCTTACCTCTAGACACAACCAATGCTCCTTTGGTCACTTTCCAACAATTTGAAGTGAATTTGACCATACAAACCTCATCTCCAAGTTGCCCTGTAGAAACTAAATTCCTTCTCAAGCTTAGTACATGCCTGACGTCTCTCAACACCCATATGTTTCCATTCTATAGTTTGAGATGAACATTTCCCTTTCTAAGAATGTTGCATGGCTCATCATCCCCCAAATAAACTTGACCAAAATTACCGTGGACATAATCTCTAAAATAACTCATATTAGGAGTATCATGAAAGAAGGATCCAGAATCTAAAATATATGATTCTAACTTAATATCCAAAGAAAGTATAAGATCATCCTATAGTATATCACCTACAACATTAGCTTCTTTATTACTTTTTTTTTTATCCTTGTTCTCACCTAACCAACACTCTTTCTTTGTGTGTCCTCTCTTCCCACATTTCTATCATATAATGCCACTCTAGGATTTGGATCTAGGCTTCTTTGATTTGGATCTCCCATGTGCCTTACTCGATCTATCCTTCTATCTACCCCTAGTTTCAACACTCAAAGAATTTCTTGATGATTCACCTATGTTTTTCCTATGAATTTCCTCATTTATGATAACACCCACAACACCATCAAATTTCAAAACATTGGTAGAAGAAGCAGTATTACTAACAACCATTACTAAGTTATCCCAACTATCTAATAATGAACTCAAGATCAAGAGTGATTTCACCTCATCCTCAAAAGGAATATTTATAGATAATAACTAATTTATAATATAATA
This sequence comes from Torreya grandis, assembly GCA_037957365.1. Classification (NCBI taxonomy): domain Eukaryota; kingdom Viridiplantae; phylum Streptophyta; class Pinopsida; order Cupressales; family Taxaceae; genus Torreya; species Torreya grandis. The sequence continues at coordinate 150,202 of JARHVA010003198.1, forward strand.
TAATTACTTCAAGTGGGTAACCATAGATCCACCTTGCATTTTAAACTAAATAGTTGTGTCATTAAATATACCTTATTTGAATCAGATGGCTTTTCATATAAATTTTACAAAGTCTCAATTAACTCCACCATAGTTTTAGCTTGAGAGATGTTTGAAGTCACATATGCTACTAGACTTAATCTTACACCATCAAGAACCTTTTGGTCTATAATGGACCAATCCTTATTTGGCATAGTTTTAGGTTACTTCATCTTTCCCTCCATTGGTTTATAGAGATCTTTCAAATATATATAGTCCTCAATCTGCATCCTCCAAATTTGGTAATTTTTGCCATTAAATTTTTCCCTTGTAAACTTGCTACCCTCTTTTGCTATTTTCTCCCACTTGAATTGAAAACCCTCCTATGAATTCCTTTCTGTCAAAACACAAACCCTCAATCCGATCTATAGTAAACACAACCTTGCTTACAACCAAGCTATAGCTCTGATACTAGTTGTTAAGGAATTTTGGATATCTAGACAGGAAATATTAATCTAAATAAATAATTAATATATAATAAACATATAAGAAGAAATATGTATACAATAAAAAGAGACACAAGATTTAATGTGGTTCACCCAATATGGGCTACATCCACCAGAAATAGCCAATCTTTATTATTCAATCTAGCAAAAAACCTGTCACTCTCATAGTGCTACCACTATTAAAATAAAATCACCATTAAAATGAGCCAAACCTCACATCTCTTAGGGTTTTTTTTTTCATTTTGGGGAAACAAAGAAAACCACTCTAACTATACCGTTAGATTTGTGACCTAATAATGAATGGCCCAAATTTCATAATGAAAGCCCCCCTTGAAACACCCATCATTATGAGTGTTAACCAAAAATATCAAGCTCCACAACTAAAAAAAACTAGATCCATTAGCAATATATAAATGATGAAATCACTCTCATAGCATATTGAAATCTCTTTAAGAAAAACATTTCTTATTAATAGCAAGTTGGAGTCAAATGAGGAAAAGCACCTAGTTAGTATGTTACATGCAAACCAATGTGCTTTTGTATGGGATTATGAGGATATGCAAGGAATCAATCCAAAAACATGTACACATAATATCTATATTAAATATAAATGCCAACTAATTAGACAACCATAATTTCAGATGAATCCAACTTTTAGAGAAATAATCAAAGTGAAATTGCAAAAACTCCTGACTACTGGATTTATATATCCCATCTTAGACAGTGAATGGGTTTCACCATTAGTAATTATACTAAAAAAATGGAGAATGGATTGTATGTATATATTATAGGGAACTTAATAAAGAAACCAAAAAGGATTGCTTTCCTCTACCCTTCATTGATCAGGTGTTGGACACACTAGTAGGAAAGAAATATTTGGCCTTTCTGGATGGCTTCAGTGGTTACAACCAAATTAGAATTTCTCCTGAAGACCAGGAGAAGACCACCTTCACTTGTCCCTAAGGTGCTTATTATTATGTTATATTACCTTTTAGGTTGTGTAATTATCCTACAACATTCTAGAGGGTTGTCTTGAGTATCTTTTTAGATATGGCCAATGAATGTGTAGAAATCTATATAAATGACTTCACTATTTATGGAGAAACATTTGATGAGTTCCTGAAAAAACTAGATAAAGTGTTGTAATGTTTTCAAGAGCATCATTTGTCTTTAAGTCATGAGAAATGATACATGATTTTGATAGAAGGCATTGTATTAGGCCACCATGTATCTATTGAAGGCATTAATATTGACCCTACAAAAATTAGCATCATAAAAAACCTACCTATTCCTTAGAAACAAAAAGATGTCAAGAGTTTTTTAAGACATATTGGTTATTATATGAGATTTATCAATAATTTCAACAACGTAATAGTACTATCATTCACTCTCTTGACTAAAGATACCAAATTCCTATGGACTCCTGCCTGTGATACAACCTTCAAACAATTGAAGGAATTATTTACCACCACCCCTATTCTGCATGGTCTTGATTGTAAGTTTCCCTTCCATATTCACATAGACACTTCAAATACTACCCTAAGATCTATGATATGCCAGAAATAGGAAGCACTTAATTATGTTATATATTTTGCAAATAAGAACCTACATGTAGTAGAATTAAATTACATGATCATTGAAAAGAGTTCTTGACAATAGTCTATGCTATCAAAAAGTTATATCACTACATAATAGGGTATTAAGTCTTTTTTCATATATACCATGCAGCCATTAGGTACCTTATGAATAAACCAATTATCTCAATTAGAGTGATAATATGAAGAAGGATAACCAGCATGATGTCTCACCAGATAAAGGGAGAAGCAGCCAACACATAGATGAAGAAGGAGAGGAGGACATTCTATCCCTCCTCTAGAATGAATAATGAGACCTTCACTTGGTCCTTGACCATTCATCCTCATATCTGATTTGGTAAGGACACAGAATAAACATTCTACTTTAGACAGTAGTTAGAGTCAAAAAAACTAATAATGAAAACCCTTCTTAGACATTATTGGTAGTTTTTGCATAGAAAACCAAATTAATGGCTACCTAAAACTATAAAATGGGCCTAAATATAAAACCATCTTGCTGGCTATTTAGGGGTAAAAACCAAAATAAAAAATAAAGAATCATTCTAAGCAAAATAGTTCATCTTCTTCTAGTTGCCAGGGGCTATTCTGTAGCTACTACAAGCACCTCCCTCACCATTACTACAGGCACCTTTGTCAATTAAGGTATTCCTTTAATTGTTATGGGCTATTCTCTAGCTACTATAGGCACCTACCCATAGTTTGGCACAACTTTGAAGTTGTTATGGGCTCCACCTATAGTTTTTTAAAGTACATACTAACACCTAGAAACACCTCTTTAGTACATATAGGTTAGTTTTTCACAAACTCTAAGCTATGGCCTTGGCTATGGGATTTTGATAAATTCATAGAAGACATTAGATGAGCTCAAAGGAGGAGTGAAGGAAGATTAGAGTAGAAAATTGAAAACATTACTCAGGCATACCCCTAAATAGCAAGATAAGAGCCACAACAAAGGCATACACTTTCAATCTCCATTTGAAGTGTTGTAGACCAGAATTTATGGCTATAGGCACACACATGAACCACTTTTAGCTTTGGTTCATTTCATGGAGATGATTTCACTCTATCACATAGTGAGATCTAAGATGTTTGGGATCATAGTTATCGAGTTTGAAAAATCTATCAGTTGTTAAAGGAAAAATTCACTAGGCACAAAATCCATAAGGAGTAACATAACATAGAGATAAATCATTAGTAGGCTCATGCAAAGGAATATCACACAACAAAAAAACACTTAGATACCCTCTTCCATAGTCATGCAACACCTAATTCAGATAACATAAAGATCTGCAATGACCACCTTGTGGTAGGAAGACAATAATCTCTCATCCAACTATAAGACCCCTGCCCCAGTTTCATGCAGGCTATCATGATTACATAAAAATTATTAAGGGCATCATGGAATCCTAACATCTTATGATCTCATGATTACTCAAGGGGCCCACTTCAATCAAGTTATACCTACTAGGAAATCATTGTATTTTGGTAACCACTTGCATGTAAACACTCACATGAAAATCCTCTAGGTAACCCTAGACAAATCTTTAAAAAGGTACGTCATATATTTTAGTCATAAAAAAACATTTTTAATTCTTAATATCACATGTATTATATTTAAAAACATATATAATCATTAACAACTCATTCATTAAGTCTTTTTTCCACTCACATTCATACCCTCATCATGACCCCATCCTCTACCTTTCCATCTTACTCATTCCACGTCTCTTGGGAACAAGTGACACCTCATGTGGGAGGGGGAGAATGCTACAGGAAATCAATCCCACACACTTTGGGATAGTCTATACATATGAATTGAACACCCATGATGACACTATATAATCAATAGGGAAAATAATCACTTTTATTATATTTGCTTATGATTACAACCCATTCAAACAAAGTTGAAACATGGCATTACCTATAACCCATAACCATAAACCATCATTATTGAAAAAACCTTACTTTTCTATAGGTATAACTCTAAAATCCAAATAGAGTGTGTTGATAATTATCTATTTAAAGGGTCATCAAAAAGCTAAACCTAGTTAGATTGGGAGGGTTATTTGTGAGATGGAAACCCAAAGATCATAGGCAACTTCAAGGAGACCCAACCAACTGGGATATCTTCAATAAAGTTGGATGGACCAATTATTTTTAGAAATTGAAGCATTTATCAGAACCTCTTACTAGGGAATTTGTAGGGTCCCTTATAGGAGAGCAAGCTACTATACCTGGCATTACATTTCCAGTCATTGAAGAATTGGTAAACCAGGCAACTGGACTATCAAGTATAGGAGAAAACTAGAAAGATAAACCCAATGGTCAAGAAGCCAAACAATAGTTCTATCAAGAAGATGAAAAACTAGTACTAAAAAAAGGTGGTGTGGAGAGACTTAACCTACCTACAGCCTAGAGGGAGGTAGCCTCATATATCATCAGATATATGACTTATGAAGGAAGGTGATCTCTAATTTATATTCTTCAATTTAAGTTTTTGAATCACTTAAGGCATTATAGTACTATTAACATTCCAAATCACCTATGAAACATTCTAAAAAAGATGTCCAAAGAATACTAGAAGGGGATTGACAAAGCCCTATCTCATCATTTTCTAATATGGTTGATAACTAAACATGGAATAAATATTATTAGACCTGACCTCAGCTAGGATAAATTTATAACCCTAGATAATGATGAACCTTAGTAATAATATCAAAAAAATGAGGAGGAATCTCTTGAATATCATGCCCAATAGACTGCACAAGAAGGTACTATGAGCACTAGTGTTGTTAGACAGCTCATAGTCATTGAAGGTTCATCTAAAACTACTACAAGTAGAAGAAGGAGAAGGAAACTATTTCTACCTCATGATGACATAGAGGAGTAAAATCCACCTACACAAATTGAGGAAAACATTCCTTCCCCCACTATTTCAAATGTCTCCTCACCAAGGATTGATTCTTCCACCATGGCTCCTTCAGGGGAAGAGGAAGTTCTTCCATCAACTACTACATAGGAAGAATAGGTTTCAATAGCCACCCCTCCTAAAAATAATAAGAAAACTGAAGAAAAGAAACCCTTTGTATCAAAAATAAGGAGACCTCCTCTTAGAAGATCTCAGATAATTAAGAAATAGAAGACAACCCTAGCCTCCTCACCCATAGACATCAGTGAGGATGAAAAGGAAAAGAAAGAGCCCAGGATTTAAAAGACCTCTGATGGGTTCAAGATTATAGAATGGTCTACTGAAGAGGAATCTATCAAGGAAGAAGAATATAGTCACCTAAGCCACCCAGATTCACTGAAGAAGACATGGATCTCTTCAAACAAATTGGGTACACAGATGAAGCACTGAGAATAATACATCAACCTATAGAAGAAGACTTGATTAAATAAAAGATTGTGGAAGAAGTATAACAAGAGATATTTCTTCATGACCAAGAATTCTAAATATTAGAACAAGATATGAAATAAATATATAGGCTAAGAAACAAGATAATAGATTTGAAAGGTAAGAGAGGCTTGGAAACACTTCTAGGGGTAGCAAAATTTATATAACCATCTATGGAAAGAGAAAATTTATTAGAGGAACTTGTAGCAACTTCATCTACCTTACCCACAATAGCATTAGTGTACCCTTAGAGGCATCTATAGAAGATAATTCTCTAACTTTGGTACCTTTATATAATATATTTCCTCCTCCATTATCTACTGTAACAACACCTACAATAGAAGAAGTAATTGATGTGGATCTTTCAACTACCACACCAGTATAAATTGATGACCTCCTAAATTTTATTAAAGAAAAATTTGATGATGATGAAACTTACCACAAGGAGTTGGTATAGAGATTTAAGTATATGTTGAAAAAAGAGAGCAGTAAGATGACTTAAAAGAAAGACTAGAAATGGTTGAAACTAGGATCAATTATTTGAAAGAAAATATTACTAAAATGCATGAAACCACTGAATTGTTAATGAAGTGCAAATCACCTTTTAGGATGTATGTTATCTACTTAGAATAAATATGGCTTAAATTTAGATATGATAGGATCTATAATGATCAGTCTTACATGGTTTGTGACCCTAAATCTTTCTTTGAAGTCTATAAACATGTTGACCCTAATCTCCAAGCATAGTTGAGTGAGTTTTACATACACCAGTATGTTGTACCCCATGATATAAATTGAAATAAAAATATATACTTGGGGAATGTCTAACTAAATGTATTTACTTCATATGTCCTTAATGAAATAGGAAGAAGAAAACAAGTAGAGGAGTATTAGGAAAAAGAAAAAACATCTACCCTAATGATTAAGGGTGAATCAAGTAATTTAGAAGTTATAATAGAAGAATGGATCTCCTTCATGAACTTGAGTACTCCACAAGCATGGGTCATAAGGAAACAAGTGGAGGTTCAAAATCACTATTTGAGTCTTATGGAAAGAGATGGAAAGACAAATTTTGTTTCTTGTTCTCACAAATGGGTATAACTCTCTGATGCTTTGAAAAGAAAGGAACCTTACTCCCCTCAAAACCTTAGGGAGGACATACATATTATATACATGTATATTGAGTTTGTTAGGAGGATAAGGATAAAATGGTTGAGATTGATTTTTAAACCACCTATATTTTGGTTCTCAATTTCTAACTAGGAGGGAAAGGTCCCCACTAATAGAGAGGCAGAGAAGAAAAGATGGAAGAATATTGATGATACTAAAGGTTTATATATCTTTGAAGGTATGGGATGAATTGAGCCCCTAGATTTAAAAAAAATCTATGGTTTAAAAATATAGCCAAGGCTTGCTCGAGGTCGAGCAAGAGGTTAAGTAGGGAGGTGTGATGAGGCCACCAATTGCTTTATTTTATAGCCTCATCCATACCTAGTATATATAATTTTCTATGTAAACCTCCATAACCATCCATGATTCATACAAATAAATGAATGAATTTATGATTTGGTATGTGCATTGAAGTGTGTGTGTGTGTGTGTGTTATTTTATAAATTAATAATGTTTTTCATTTGATTAGATTATACTTGTGTAAATTTATGTAATAAACATCTGAAGGGTAACATAAGGCTATAGGAATCGTGTTTGGGCACAACAGTATGTATGTATGATAAAAATTAACTATACTAAGATAGCTAGCATATATTGTCTATCAAAATATAAGAGATGTAAACATGGCAATACATACAATCTATAATTTATGTTTTCTAAGTAAATATTTGAATGTTTTTGTGTTTTTACATATTATATTATTTTTTGTATTTTTTGGATGTAAGTTATGTATAAGTAATATGAAAATGAAATTATTTACAAAGAGTGAGAAATAGGAAAAGTATGCACAAGAAGGGAGGAACATACTAACTAATGAGTCTCATGGACTATTCACTATCAATGTGGTCTGTGCCAAATAAAGGAACATTTATCGTGCATGTTGTATGAAAAGCTAATAGAAGTCCTATAACTTGTTGTACTAAGTGATCTATAGCTGGTACTACCTGTGAAGTGGTGCTAAGAATACATGAAACTAATTGGTGTGTCATGTGAATTGTAGGGGTCTTAGGGACCCATTTGGTATAATATGTTTTAGTTTACATAGGTGCCCTATGTTGAAAACTCAATAATACTAATCTTAAAATAAAAATAGTAGAGAGAGGCCCTCTATAATCTATAGCATATCTCTAACATATATACGTGGTAAAACTGTAGGAGTGAACTTCACCTACATTAGTGGCTCAACTAAAATCTGTGGTGTACTGATGAGAATTATGCTTGAAACATTAAATAGTAGTTTTAATGTGATTTATTGTGGAATAGGTAAAGGATACTCATATGAAAGACCCTCAATTCTGATCACCTAATTAACATGTATATATTTGAGGTATCTATGTATGGTGGATGGAATGATTCACAACTGTTATATCCATGGCCTACCCAATAACATATCAAATGTGCCTACACTAGGTACTAATAAGAATCTAGTGGCCACGTGTGCTATTCCAACCTATATTAGAATTTTAATCCCCAAATAGAGCTCTAAACATGGCTACTAAAACCATGAATAACTATGTCAGTAGGAGAAATTTATTTCTCTAAATACCTCAAATTTTGTAAAAGTGTGAGAGTGTACATGTTAATGCTTGACCCATTATCAACCATAACACTCTAAATAGGATGATGATAAATATAGGCTCTTGTAAAGAGTGCATATAAATATGAATCATCATTAATGATCTCCTACTCTTATAAAGTGATGAGTGGTCTTGTTGTTATTTTAATATGATGCACACCAATTATATTATGTAGGGGGTGTGCATCTTCTGTAGTAGTGTGATATGATATCAATGGTGGATTTTCTTGATACGTAAAGTGAAAACCTAAATTACACCATACCTCATTACTTTCAAGCTTTAGAAAGGGATCCAAGAATATTTTAAATGCCTTAGCTTTCATTTGTTGAACTTTGGGTGCCTTTGTGGGTGTGCTCACATTAACTATGTTGGCTTCTATCAAATATTGTATCTTATGTTTCAAAGTGATATATTGGTTTGTATTATATCCTGGTGCCTCATGATAATCATAGAATAAATTAGAATCATAGTGATGAGGCCACCAATTATTTCATTTTATAGCCTCATCCATACTTATTATATGTATTTTTTATGTCAATCTCATAACTATCCGTGATTTATGCAAATGAATGAATGAAGTTATGATTTTGTATGGACATATATATATATATATATATATATATATATATATATATATATATATATATATATATATATATATGTTATTAATTATTGATGATTTTTCCTTAATTGAATTATATTTGTGTGACATTATTTAACAAACATTTGAAGGGTCATGTAAGGCTACAGAATCTTTCTAGGCTACAACCACGATCGAGTGCCCGTAGTAACTATAGGCTTCACCTACATGTTGATTGTAGCCACTAAAAAGTGCCCATAGAAACTGTAGGCTTCACCTACAGGTTGCCTATAGTCATTGTAGAGTGCTCATATCAACTATAGGCTTCACTTATAGGTTACTCACAGCCATTATAGAGTGCCCACAACAACTATAGGCTTCACCTACAGGTTGTCCATAGCCACTATGCAAAATAGAGCTATTATTGAGTAGATATTAAAGACACATCCAACTATCTTGGGAATCGAATGGATGATTGGAAAGAATCATAGTTGTATGGATTCCCTACATGCAAGGAAATATTGGATGTACTACCAAAGATGAGAAAGATAAAGAAAATGAGAAAGAGATAAAAAGAAATAAAATATAAAAATAGTGTGTCTTGTCTTTAACCCAGTCAAGCCTAAAACAAGTAACTTTGGTTACTAACCACTTAAAGCTTGACCGGGGTAGTTTCTACGTATTTGTATTTTTTCCTAGTTTGATGTCTTTGGTTAAAAGTTAATAGATTATCTTATATATTTAATGGTATAACATAGATCAGATTAGGAATCAATTAATTTGAATAGATAATAGTAGAAGTATTGGAATTTTAGCATTGCACACTGAATATTGTAACTTCTTGTAGCAATCTTTAGCTACTAAATATTTGATTTTGTAAGAAGTTTGTGAATTCTCTCAGAGAAGGATTGGAATTCAAGTCTGAATGAGGACGGGCCCCCTCAGAAGGAGTTATAGTGAAGATCATAAACCTTCTTAGCTTTAGTGTATTGTGTAAGTTCATTTTATTATTAGTTTGATTATGTAAGTATGCTACATCTGTGATTCATCCATGTGAATTATTTTTGTATTTTTGTTTTCATAAGCTTTTAAATTATAACTATCTAGTGAATTAAATATAATTTCATTATATTGCAACTAGTAAAACAAGTTTATTTGAGAATCAATAATGCATATATAGTGCTAACATATTTGAAAAGTGTATGCACCTTAGGTTGATAATTAATGTTAATCAAACTTAAGAATCTAGTATTCACTGGATAATTAATCTACACAACATTTTGGCACCATTGTTAGGTAGGGTGTCAATTATTATTTCTAAAATCAATCATTATTTTTTTTAAATTGGTTAATGTACTATTATATATAGTTGGGCAAGTCGAGTGAGGACATTATGGTGTCTTATGCCAGATGTCTAAGTTCTTGGACATATAGTTCCATCCAGGAAAGTTGAGTGAGGGAACTATGGTGTCTTATGTCAGATGTCTAAGTTTCTTGAAGTAAATGATGCATAATTTACTTAGTTCTTATTTCTATAATTTATTTCTTACTTTCTAAGATAATTTTCTTGCTTTCATTTCCTACTTTCTAGGATAATTACCCTGATTTCTAGGATAATTTTCTTGCTTTCATTTTCTGCTTTCAATGATAATTTTTCCACTTTTAGTAGATAATTTTTACTATTTTATATAAGTAGAATTTCAATTCCTATTGTTTTAATTTTTACACTCCTTTATTTCCACATTATTTTTAATTATTCTAAAACAACCCCCTGGAACACATGAAAAATTAAAAAAACTAACCCTGTGTAGGAAGGAATAGGATAGTTGAAGGAGTGGTATAACATTTATGCAGATAAAAAGAGATTTTCAAGGGAGATTCCTACCAAACAAGCCATAATTTGCTGTTGGTAAAGAACCATAAATACATGTAACAACTAAGAATCCTATTGATGAATATACCATAAGTTAGAAGACTATTGAAGAAGAGAACACTGCAAACCAAAGGAGGCAGCTTGCAAAAGAAGCATTATTAGCTTTGAGAAAGAAAATAGAAGTAGATAAAGCATTAGTTGAGATGGTAAGAAAAAATGAAGGAGAGGAACTACATGAACTAGACACTCTAAAAAGTAACATATTTACAACATTTTAGGAAGGCTTTCTTGTTCAAATAAAAAGAAGCTCAAGAGAATCTTTAGACCCTTCATCTAGTAAAAAGATTGAATATTAGTAGATAAATGGTTACTATCATGATGACCAAGGGATTGATACATAATTTGAGGATGAGATCCTAAGTAAATTTGGTATCCATATCACAAGAAAATCCATCATGAATAAAGAAGTAGACTTTGTGGATGATAATGGGACTCCAAACACAGTTACTTTTGAATTTCCAATTCCAAATGCAACAGGTGTAACACAAATTAAAAAACATCATGACCTCAGCCTTGCCCAATTTTAGAGGTAAATTATCAAAAGACCTAGAAAATTATTTTTTAAATTTTATATCCTCTATAGAAGTTATGAATATAGGTAGAATGCGCAAAAATTAAAAATTTTTCTAGCTACTCTCAAAAACTCAGCACTTCACTAGTTCATGAGACTGGGTAGTAATTCAATCTGCACTTGGGAGGACATGAAAAAGAAATTTTTGGCCAAGTATCAAGAATATGGAAGAGGGAGAAGTTATAGAAGAAATGACATCTTTAAGATGACTCAAGAAGGGGATGAATCCTTGGAAGATTATGTTAAACGGTTCATATTCAATGTACAAAAATTCAAGCAAAGTGCACTTAGAGAAGAACCTTTAAAACTCATCTTCCTGAAGGGAGTCAGAGAAGATTGTCTAAAAGCCCTAGACCTAATGAGTGGAGGAGATATTTCCCACCTACCATTTTCAGTTTTCAAAGAGTTGAGCAAGAATTATTCTAGATCTACCATAAACAAAGTCAGGGGAAATAATATCCCATTAGTAGCTACAAATGGCCTATCAAAAACTAAAGTTAGTAACCAATTACAAGACATAAAATAAGATATCATTATTCATTTATCCACCTAACTAGATAGCCTACACTCAAGATAAAATCAAGCAGCTTTAGATCAAGTCTTGACCATTTACCATCCAGACTATAAGAAAAAAAGACAAATTGTAGATGTCATGAAGTTCAGGCTAAAGTAGCTCACATCATAACTAAAGAACTATAAACAATAGAGATACACACTGTAAGAGGATATGGTGACTAGGGCTTATATGTTTCATAAAGAAGCCCATAAATTCAATGACCATCTTATCAAGGTATGGGACAAAATCCACCTTTTGCAAATTCTACCTCTTTTAATTCATAATTTGTAAATACTGCTCCTAATTGAACTAGTCCTTGGATGAAAGTTCCACCTCCTAATTCTAGTTGGTAGCCACCTCAAGCAAACTACCCCACCACCTCTTAAAATCCTCCATAAAAAATATCCCCACCTTGGATACAAGCTTGACAACCACCCTAAGGCCCACCCTTCACAAACTAGTGGCAACATCCCTGCAGACCTAATAAGTCATGGGGAAACTCTCTAAGAGGATTCCCTCCACAATAATAACAACAACCTCCTACTCTTATGCCCAATACACAAGCTACACCCAAGCCTAACTAGCTACCTACCCAACCCATAAGTAAAATCTTACAAATAAGTTGGTATAACCCACATTCAGTACCAAACTTGTTTAGTACCTAACATACGTGGTGGTCATCAATGAAATTCACCTCCATTTAGGAAAAGTTCAAACACCCCCAGTACCACCCATAATAATGGATTTAGATCATGAAACCCCAGAGGATCATGGTAACCCACATCCATCACTATAAGAAATCTTTAAACCTATAAATAAATTTGTAGATGAAACAACCCCACCATTTCCCAAACATCTCAACCTTCAATGCCATAAAATTGAACTTGAGTTTGATTTCATGGGATAGCTCAAGAATATTTGTGTCAAAATCCATCTATTCTAGGCCATCAAGGATGTACCCATATATTCCAAAGCTATTAGAAACCTTTATCTATAAAAACTTGGAAGTAATAAAAATATCCCAATATTATTTATGTGATTGGTCAGCTAGCAGAAATCATGCTAGGACAAACCCTACTAAAAAAATATTTAAATCTAAGATGCCCATTAGTCACAATCTAGATCTATGACCAACAACTATCCAATACATTGATATACCTAGGAACTACAATAAATATAATGATAATCAAAACCATGCATAAACTATAGCTAAATAATATTCATCTCATATCTATAATGCTATAAATGGCTGATAGGTCTATAGTCAGACCAGAAGGAATCATTGAATACCTTGTCATTACTATAGATTCTTGGGAGTACCCTATAGATTTCATTATGTTGTAGTTTAAGTCTAATTTGGGTGGATACCCTCTTATCTTAGGATGACCTTAGCTTTCCATAGATGATGCCTTCATTAGTTGTAAATTAGGTAACATGATGATATCCAATGGAAACTACACTAAGAAGTTGGTTCTTTATCCCTAGCACAATTGGTTTTTACACCAGAGCATACATTATGGGTTGGAGAAGATGAGACAAATCAACCTCCTTTATTTCTTATTTTTATCATAGACCATGTTGCACATTGGCTAATAAGGAGGAAGATACAATTATCTCCGATGTTCTTCAACATAATTATCAAACTACTTCTACAAATCTTAATGTGTTTAGTGCTTATTTTATAGCCTCTAGGAATCAAATAATTCTAATGCATTTGTACAAGAAATATTCCACCAACTTTTGTCTCATAGTTGTATCCAAACTAGATCCATTTGCAATATATAAATGATGAAATCACTCTCATAAAAATTTGAAATCTCTTCAAGAAAAACATTTCTTATTAATAGCAAGTTGGAGTTAAATGAGGAAAAGTGCCTAGTTAGCATTTTTCATGCAAACCAATGTGATTTTGCATGGGATTATGAGGATATTTAAGGAATCAGCCCAGAAACATGCACACATCATATCTACATTAAAGAAGAGTGCCAACCAATCAGACAGCCACAACATAGGATGAATCTAGCTCTTTAAAAAATAGTCAAAGTGGAATTATAAAAATTCTTGACTATTAGATTTATATATCCCATCTCAGACAGTGAATGAGTTTCACCATTGGTAATTATACCAAAGAAAAATGGATAGTATCATGTATGCATATATTTAGGGAAATCAACATAGCAACTAGGAAGGATCACTTTCCTCTACCCTTCATTAATTAAGTGTTGGACACACTAATAGGGAAGAAATATTTTGCCTTTCTAGATGGCTTTAGTGTGTACAACCAGATTATAATTACTCTTGAAGATTAGGAAAATACCACATTTACTTATCCTTAGGGTACTTATTCTTATGTTTTATTACCCTTTAGGTTGTGTAACACTCCTACAACATTCCAAAGGGCTATCCTAAGTATCTTTGCAGATATGGCCAATGAATGTGTATAAATATATACAGATGACTTCACTATCTATGGAGAAACATTTGATGAGTGCCTCAAAAACATAGAACAAGTACCATAACACTATTAAGAACACCATCTATCTCTCAATCACAAAAAATACTACATGATTATGACATAAGGTATTGTCTTAGGCCACCATGTATCTGTTGAAGGAATTAATGTTGACCCTAAAAAAATCAACATCATAAAAAACCTACATGTTCCTCAAAAATAGAAAGATGTTAGGTGTTTTTTAGGACATTTTGGTTAATACAAGAGATTCATCAATAATTTCATCAAAATAGAAATACCATTATTCACCCTTATGACTAAAGATGTTGAATTTCTTTGGACTCTTGTCTGTTATATAGCCTTCAAATAATTGAAAGAATTATTGACCACCACCTCTTTTCTACATGGTCTTAATTGGAAGCTTCCCTTCCATATTCACATAGATGCTTTAGATACTACCCTAAGATCTATGCCTGACTAAAAATAAGAAGCACTCAATTATGCCATATATTTTTTAAGCAAAAACCTACAGGCAATATAATTAAATTACATAATTACTGAAAAAGAGTTCTTGACAATAGTCTATGTTATCAACAAGTTCCATCACTATATCATAGGGTATTAAGTCTTTATTCATATACACCATGCATACATTTGATACCTTATGAACAAACCTATTGTTTTAGCCAGAGTAATAAGATGGTTGCTCTTATTACAAGAATTTGATATCACTATTGTAGACAAGCCTGGTGGTAGTTGACTTCTTATCATGCCTACAATCCCTTGAATAACATACCATAGTGGATGACTCATTTCTAGATGAGCACCTATTCTCTCTCACCCTTACCACACTTTATTATGTTGATATTACTAACTACCTTATAATAGGGTTACTTTCATAGAACTTCTTCCCTAAATAAAGGAGAGCTTTGATTCAAAAAAGTGCCAGATATTCATGGTTTTTTAGATTTCTTTTCTATATTAGGCCTGACTCCATCATCATAATATGTCTTAGAAAAGATGAAGTTTTAGATATCCCCAAAGTCTACCATGATGAACCCTATAGAGGACACTTTTTTTTTAAGCGTACAACAGTCAAAATTTTGAATACTTGATACTATTGGCCCTCACTCCATAAAGACATAATAAGGTATAATGATCATTGTGATAAAATGTCAATGTATGTGGTGACCCATACATTTAGATGAAATGTCTTAGCAGCTTAAAATGGTGCTTGAACCATTCAAAAAATGGGACCTATACTTTGTAGGACCTTTTGATCCAAAATTCAACAACAAAGAGTACACCCTTGTATGTACTGACTATGACACTAAATGGGTGGAATTAAAGGCTCTTACATATGCTAGGGATGAGAAGGTGGTAGATTTCTTCTATGAATAAATATTCACAAGATATGGTGTGCCATGATAAATAGTAACTAAACAAGGACCCTAATTCACTACTAACTTAATTACTATCTTATTCTAACATATGAGATTAGGCATAAGAAATCAACTCCATATCATCCACAGTATAATGGGTAGGTGGAAGTCACCAATAGGGAGTTAGAAAATATTTTGAAAAAGACTATTAGTATGTCTCATAAGGATTGGGAAGCTAGGCTTCCTGAAGTTGTGTGGGCTTATAGAATCACATAGAAGACCAATACAAACTTCACTCCATATGAATTGGTCTATGGAAATAAACTTATCTTGTAAATTGAATTTGAGCACAAGACCTTACAGATAACATTAGAACTTGAGAAGGATATATCTAAAGCCTGTAAGGAAAGGCTTCTATAGTTTAATGCCTTAGATGAATATAAACAATAGGCATTATAGAACATATAGCTTGTACAATAGTAGTGGATTAGATGGCATGACAGGTACATTAAGACTAGGTGATTCCATACAAGAGATTGAGACCTTCTTTTTGACTCAAAATACAAGGATCACAAGGGCAAACTCTAGACCAAATGGCTTGGTCCTTTTGAGATTGAGCATGTTTATGACAATGGAGTAGTGCAACTCCAAACCATTGATCTAATATGATTTCATCTACTATTCAATAACGATAGAGTCAAGTTGTACAAAAATCCACTCAATCAAGATGAGTTTACTAGACACATACGTAAGCAATTACAAGATGGATATAATGATGTACTAGATAGGCATGCTACCTCACCAGATAAAGGGAAAACTAATCCACACTCAAATGAAGAAGGAGAGGAGGACATCCTAACCCTTATTTGGTATGGCAAATGAGACCTTCACCTGGTCCTTGACTAGTCACCCTTCTAAGTGGCTTTATAAGGACCTTGAATAAACATTTTACTACAAATAACAACTAGAGAAAAAAAACCCAACAATGAAAACCCATTTTTGGGCATTATGGTAGCTTCTAGATAGAAAACGAGTTTGTTGGCTACCCTAAACTATAAAATGGGCTTAAATATAAAACCACCTTACTATTTATTTAGGGGTTAAAAAAGAGAGAGAGACTAGAGAGAAATGATAATCATTCAAACCAAAATTGTTCAAGTTACCAAAGTTTTTTTATAGTTTCTATAAGCACCTTTTCCACTAAATGTTTCACTCCAGTTACTATGGGCAAATTTATAGCCACTATGAGCACCTTCTACATAATTGATCATCACTTTGTAGCTTGCTACAAGATCCATTTTTAGTTTTTATAGATACCTCCTCATGTCCACTCTCACATTTCTAAAGTGCATGTAGGTTAGATCCTCCTAAAACTCTCACTTATGGCTTAGCTATTAGTTTTTGGACACTACATGAAAATCATCAGACAACCTTGTAGAAGAATGGAGGATTAGAGTAGAAAACATCACATCTATTACTCAAAAATACCCTTGAATACCAAGATACATAGCCACAATAAATCATACACTTTCCCTCTTTATTTAGAAATGCTATAGAATATAATTTTTGCCTATCAAAACACCCATGATTCATTTTTAGTTTCTAGATATTTCATAGAGATGATTTCATTATGCTAAATAGTGAGATCTCATTTTTTTAGCATATAAGTCCCATGTGTAAATACCCTACTAATTATTGAATCTAATTTCACCAAGAATAGAACCTATAGAAAATAAGATAACACAAAGACAATTATCAGCTAGTTCATACAAAAGGTCACAAAGTAGTAACACCCTCATCCACTTGATTTTAGGTTCATCCAATTCATCACTTGGATCACCTAGCTCTTAAATAAGAACCTGGTGGTAGGAGATCAATCATATCTCATCCACATTTTAGACCCTTTTCTATGTATTCTATCATGCATCACATGCATGTGAGTTACAAGGATCATCAAATCCTAACCACTAGTGATCTCTTAATCACTCCACAAGGGGTCCACTTCAATCTAGTTACAATTTTCATCCCAATAATTGCATCTTATCAACCATTCACATGCAAACATTTGCATGCCAACACATATATGAGTCCTTGGCATCAACCTCAGTACACCATTAATAAAAAGGTACATCATATATTTTAATCATTAAAAAGTATTCATTATTTTAATATAACATGTACGATATTAATAAACATATCAAATCATGAATTATGTCATTCATTTAATATCAATCACATCACCTTTAAACCCATCTGGTGCCACCCCAACTTACACTTATACTCCTAATTATGACCTTATTCTATCCCTTCCTTCCTATTCATTCCACATCACCTGAGGACATGTGATAGCTCAAGTTGGCGGAGGATGTTATAGATTAGAATCCCACACACTATCGGAACCATACGTGTGTAGGATTAAATGTCATAAGGATGCCATAATATCCTATAGGGAAAGAAATCTTTTCATTTCTTTCCCCTTGCAAGTATAACCATTTCCACAAAACTACAACATTCCATAACTTGTAACCCTATAACATGTGACCTCACATCTATCATTATTGAATAAAACCTTGTTTTGCTATAGGTATATTTCCATAAGCCAAATAGAGTGTGTTTCCATTTATTGGTTGAAAGGATTGATAGAGATTTTGAACTTAGCAAGATGGCAGGGTTAGTTGTGAGGAGAGAACCCATGAATCATAGCAACTTTAGGGAGATCAAACCAGTTGGAATGTATTCAATAGAGCTAGTTGGAACATTTATTTTGAGAAGTTACAACATTTTTTAGAGCCTCTTGATATAGAATTTTTAGGTTCCTTTGATGAAAACCAAGCCACTGTACATGGAATCACATTTCCAATCACTAAAGACTTAATGAGCCAAGCAACTAGGCTGCCAAGTATGGGAGAAAACTGGCAAGATAAACCCAATGGCCAAGAAGCTAGGCAGTAGTTTTGCCAAGAAAATGAAAGATTGGTATTAAATAAAGGAGGTGTGGAGAGTCTTAGCTTACCTATATCATGGAGGGAGATAGCATCATACATCATTAGGTACATGACCTGTGAAGGAAGGTATTCCTTAATTTACACTCTTTATTTTAAGTTTATAAATCATTTAAGGCATGAAAAATCCATTAATCTTCCAAATTTCTTATGGAATATTTTTAAAAAAATGTCTAAAGAGTACCAGAAGTGTATTGAAATAACCCTATCCCATCACTACTTAATATGGTTAATAACTAAATAAGGAGTAAACTTTGTCAGACCTGATCTAAGTTGGGAGCAATTTTTAGCCCTAAAAAATAATGAACCTTAGCAAGAAGATGGAATTAATGAGAAGGAATCCTCTAAGGAGCAGGCCCAACAAGTTGTACAAGAAGATTTTGTTGGCACTAGTGTTACTGGCTAGCCTGTAGCTACTCAGGGTCCATCTAAGACTACTACAGGCAAGAAAAAAAGAAGGAAACTAGTCTTACCTCCTTCTGACATAGAGGAGGAAATCCTACAATATCATTTTCCTTTTCCCTCTTTTTCCTCATTGTAGATTTAATCCTCCACATTTTTTCCTTTTAGACAAGAAAAATTTCTCATGTCAACTATTGTACAAGAAAAACAAATTACATAAATCACCCCTCTTAAAAGGAAAATGAAAATTGAAGAGAAGAAACCCATGGTATCAAAAATAAGGATACCTCCTCCCAGGAGATCTCAAAGAATTAAGAAACAAAAGACCACTACAACTTCCTTAACCATAGCTATCAGTGATGATGAAAAACCAAAGAAAGAGCCTAGGGTTTGGAAGACCCTTGATGGGTTTGAAATTAAAGTATGGTCTACTAATGAGGAATCTACCAAGGTAGAAGAAGAACAATCACCTCAGCCATCTAGATTCACTGAGGATATTGATCTCCTCAGAGACATTGGGTATACAAAAGAGGAATTGAGAATGGTAGATCAGCATGCAGTAGAAGAAAAATTAGTTAAAGAAGAGACTATGGAAAAAGAAGTATAACAATAAATACTTCCTCATACCTAGGAGTTCCAGACATTGGAATAAGTTTTTCAGGAAATATATAGACTGAGGAATGAGATAAAAAAATTTAAAGGAAAAAGAGGCATTGAAACACTTATAGGGGTAGCAGAGTTTGTAGAACCTTCTATGGACAGAGAAAAAGTATTGGAGGAACTTGCAACAAATTCATATACATTGGCCATAGAAGCACCTTCATTAGATT
Organism: Torreya grandis; assembly: GCA_037957365.1. Taxonomy (NCBI): domain Eukaryota; kingdom Viridiplantae; phylum Streptophyta; class Pinopsida; order Cupressales; family Taxaceae; genus Torreya; species Torreya grandis. The sequence goes on from JARHVA010003198.1 coordinate 170,170, forward strand.
ATACTCTAGCTTTGGTACCCTTCTACCATAGATTCCTCCTCCATTTCCCACTACAAAAACACTTACATTAGAAGAAGTTATTAATGTGGATCTTTCAGCTGCCACACTTGTAGAAACTAATGACCTCTTATGTTTTATTAAGAAATAATTTGATGATGATGAAACTCACTACAAGGAGTTAGTCAAAAGATTTAAAGTATATGTTTAAACCAGAGAACAACAAGTGGACTTGGAAGAAAAATTAGAAATAGTTGAATCCAAGATCAAGTATCGAAAGGAAAAGATTGGTAAAATTAATGAAACCACTGAACTATTGATAGAGTGTAGACCCCCTTCTAGGGTGTATGTTGTGTACTCAAAAGAGAGTTGGCTTAAATTCATGTATGACAAGATCTATAATGATCAATATTACATGGTTTATGACCTCAAATATTTATTTGAATTATATATACATATGGATCCTGACCTCTAAGCTCAGTTAAGTGAGTTTTACATCCACTAATATGTTGTACCTAGTGACACATAATGGAATCCAAAAATCTACTTGGGAGATGTCTATTAAATGCATTTTCTTCATATGTTTTGAATAAAATGGGAAGAAGGTAAAAAAATGGAAGAATATCAAGAAAAATAAAAGGAAGCTACCTTGATGATCAAGAGTGAATCAATAAATTTAGATGCTATAATAGACGAATGGATTTATTTCATGAACACAAACACTCCACAAGAATGGGTTATTATAAAATAGCTATAAGTTCAAAATCATTATTTGAGTGTTATTGAAAGAGATGTCAAGCAAGTTTTTGTTGCTTGCTCTCAAATATGGGTAGAAATCTCAGATTCCTTGAAAATAAAGGAACCATACTCCCCTCAAAACTTTAGGGAGGCTATCCATAGAGTATACTTGTATATTGAACATATTAGAAAGTGGAGAACACAATGGTTGGGATTGATGTTTCAACCCCCTATATTTTGGTTCCTAATTCTTGACTAGGAGGGAAATGTTCCAGTTGATAGAGAGAAAGAGAAGAAAATATGGGGAGACATTGAGAATGCTAAAGGTTTCTACATCTTTGAAGGGTCAAGCTACCCTAAGGCCCTAGACTTTAGAAAATTTTGTGGTTTTAAAATGCAACCAAGGCTTGCTCAATTTCAAGCAAGAGGTTAAGTAGGGGGGTGTGATGAGGCCACTAATTACTTAATTTTATAGCCTCAACCATACCTAGTATATGTCCTTTTTTATGTAAATCCCATAACTATCCATGACTTATGCAAATGAATGAATGTAGTTATGATTTTATATGTACATTGATGTGTGTGTGTGTGTGTGTGTGTGTGTGTGTGTGTGTGTGTGTGTGTGTGTGTGTGTGTGTGTGTGTGTGTGTGTGTGTGTGTGTGTGTGTGTTATGAATTATTGAAGTTTTTTCCTTGATTAAATTATATTTATGTGACTTTATTTAATAAGCATTTGAAGGGTCATGTAAGGCTACAAAATCTTGCTAGGCTGTAGCTACTATAGAGTACCTATATCAACTATAGGCTTCACCTACAGGTTTCTTGTAGCCACTACAGAGTGCATGTAACAATTGTAGGCTTCACTTTCAAGTTGCCCATAGCTACTGCAAAGTGCTTGTAGATATTGTAATCTTCACTTATAGGTTGCCTACAGCCACTATAGAGTGCATGTAGCAACTGTAAGATTCGTCTATAAGTTACCCGTAGCCACTCAAAAGTACCCATAACAATTGTAGGCTTCACCTATAGGTTTCTCATAGCCATTATGAAAAATAGAGCTATTGTTGAGTAGATCTTAAATACACATCTAGCTATCTTGGTAACCAAATGGATGATTGGAAAGAATCATTATACAAATTCCCTACATGCAAGTAAATATTAGATGCGCTACCAAAGATGAGAAATATGAGGATAATGAGAAAGAGATAAAAAGAAATAAAACAACAAAATATTATGCCTTGTCTTTAACCTAGTCAAGCCTAAAACAAGTAACTTCAGTTACTAATCACTTGAAGGTTGACTTGGGTAGTTTCTAAGTATTTATATTTTTTTCTTAGTTTGGTGTCTTTGGTTAAAAGTTAATAAATTACCTTGTGTATTTAATGGAAAAACCTAGATCATATTAGGAGTTATTTAATTTAAATAGATAATAACATAAGTATTAGAATTTCAGCATTGCACTCTGAATATTGTAACTTCCTGTAGCAATCTTTAGTTACTATAGAATTGAGTAATGAGAAGGCTGATTTTGTAAGAAGTTTGTGAATTTTCTCAGAGAAGGATTGGAACTCAATTCTGAATGAGTAAGGGCCCCCTCGAAGGATTTGTAGTGAAGATCTTGACCCTCCTTAGCTTTAGTGTATTGTGTAAGTTTATTTTATTATTAGTTTGATTATGTAAGAATGATGCATATGTGATTCATCTATGTGAAGTATTTTTGTATTTCTATTTTCAAAAGCTTTTAAAGTATAACTATCTAGTGAATTCAATATAAGTTCATTATACTAAAACTAGTAAAACAAGTTGATTTTGGAATCAATAATGCATATATAGTGTTGACATCCTTTAAAATCATACACACATTGAGTTGCTAATTAATGTTAATCAGACTTAAGAATTGGGTATTCACTAGGTAATTAGTTTGTACAATACATAACTCTTTAGAAGAGGTCATATTGTATCAATATTTTTCATGAGAGGGAGATATATGGCATTGCATTCCAAGAGCTACCATAAAACACATGCTATAAATTCTGTAAGGTTGGTGAAAAATCTCTGTGGAAGATCCAATAAAACTAAGTGAGGAAATGGCTATGAAGCTACATTAATTGTGGCATTTGAATCACTCTTATTTATAGTGTCCCTTAATTTACATGTAGCATTATTATAACTCTTATTAGTTGACTTTGAAATAGTTGTGTACTTTAATTTTCCCATAGAGAGAAGATTGAGTTCTCTTTCTTTCACTATGTGGCATAAATCAATGAAGGTTGGAAACTTCTTCAAGATAGCTTCATGCAATGCTATTAGTAGGCTTTATTTGAAAATTTATTCAAACTCTCTATCTACCATGGGGCTATTCATATTTTCCAATATACTTTTTATATCACATGACATATTCTATAATAGGCTCTTTGGATTTTTGCTTCAATTGTGCTACTTGATCATATAAGATCTTATCACTGATATTAATTAAAAAGTGTGCTAAAAAATATCTACCAATGGATTGAATGTGTTGATATACTAATTTGGAAGATTATCAAACCTCTACAAGGTATATTCCTTTAGACTGTATGGGAACAACTTAGTAAAGAGCCAATCGTTGGACATGTATCCTAAACATACTACATATAAAGCTCATAGATGGTTCTCTAGGTCACCCTTACCATCATACAAGGTAATCTTAGGTACCATAAATTTGAGTGGCAAAAGAGTTGTCACTATGTGATGTGCCAAAGGTGTATGTAAAAGAATATGAGAGTCTAATGCATGTGATGGCATAGTAGCACCCTAATTCAATATGTAACACCTTATCCTATAGATAATTAATATAATGCATAAGGGATTGTACATCTGGATTGGAGGAACTAGCCATGGGATGTGTTGCTATTATTAAAGGTTATATAGTTAAAATAGGTTGTTGTACAAGCTGATTTGTCCCCAATGTAGGTGTAGTAATATTGTTATCTAGGGGTATAAAATATTGATAATTATTTTATTTATTCATTATTTTCATTATGGCTTGCATAATTTGTGCATGATCATGTGGTTGTTCTTGAATTCTATCTCTGAAACCCTATAAAATATCATCCTTATTGACAATAAGATTTTCATTATTAAGTTTCAGGAGAGTGTCATGATTCCCATCTTGTGTATTATTTTTATCTTGATTGTATTGCTCATCTTGTACTTTATGATTTGGATATGTAATAGTGCTAGGCATAACTTTGATACATGTAGATGCATATACATGATAAACATTAGCATATTCTAAAGATTCTATGACATGTAATTTGATTTGCCAATAATGTGACCTTTTCATATAATAAATGATTTTAATTCTATAATTATGATATTAGCTTGATCATACTAATAATTTGATACCTCAGAGTCTCACAAGTGTAAAGACTAGTTTATTTTGATAGAACATGTTCGCAAATGCCTTGTAGTGGATAGGTTGAGTGGGTATTATTATCAATAGTATAGGATACATCATCTTATGGAAGAGGGATAATATGGACCTGGTTAAATTGAAAGTAACTATCACCCTCTTGGAGTTGAGGAGGATAATGATATTCTTTATTGTACATAGGATATAACATTAAAATTGGAAACATGGTTGTTAGGCTATTAAATATATGGATTAAGTCCAATAAAATATATTGTAATTTATCATTTATGTATCTAAGGATTTGTTTCTTAATTAAATTCCACATAAGAGAAAAATAGCATGATAATGATAGAATGAATTATGACATACATTTTAATTGACATAAAGCATCATGTACATATGTGTTTATATCATTTTTGAATTCATTCTAAATGAAATGAAACAAGCATGCAAAGGAAGCAAAAAAACTTTGTAATAAAAAGTGATAAACTTCATATGTCATTATTATGATTATATAAAATACAAATCCAAAAATATAGGAATTATAAATGTAAGTGTGGATCTTAGAAGGATAGAAACATAAACCATAGGGTTATTTAGGGTTAGAGTTTGTGCAATATTTAAAGTAAGTCAGGTTCACCAAATGATTTAACTATTTAGGGTTTAGTAGATGTAAATCATAGATTGTTAAAGGTTTTAATATAGTAAATCAAGGTATAAATATGCAATAAATATAAATATTGATTTGTAATATAATTGACTTAGTTTGACTATTGTAAAAATATCAATAAATAATGTAAACAAGTACTTAGTTGGAAAATGATTGAAATGGGAGTTATGGAGGCTTCAAACTAAGATAGAGGTTGATCTAAGTGTCATAGATAGGACCCATGTGTCAAAACCCTTCCTAAATAGTATCACCCTAATTGGACAATAATGCCATGTTGTACTAGTGCCCCTATTTTGGCAGTAGTGTCTTTTGTGTAGAACTATTCTAATATTCTAAGTGCACCTTTGTCTAAGTATGCCAAGCATGTTCCTACATGCATGAGTTTTGGTTATCTATAGATGACCTATTTTGAATGATTTTATATGCAAACCCAAAACCTCCATGTTACTAGGGTATCGAGTTAACACAAATAGTAAAGTGTGTTTCTTAGTGGGGTAGGACGGACATACGTAACACCTCATTTTGATGAGAGTTGATTACATACTAATACTTTGAAGAGGGATTAAGCTCGATATAGTTATTCCCACCTAAGTGTTGGTGCAAGTGCAAATGAAGCTATTATGAATGATATCTTGAATGCTTTGAATGTGCTTGAGACTAGAAACCTGAGTAATCCAAGATTAGGAAAGTTTTATATGATTATAAGTATGGGAAAAGATAACATTGATTGTGTATAACTTATTCTAAGTTTGTTTGTGTAATTTGAATTTGATTTATATCTAGTGGATAAAGGGATAAAATTCATGTATATATATTATTCTAGTGCTTGTTCAGATCTTAAAAGAGGTCTAGGTTGACCCTAGGTGGTTTCCCATTTAAAAATATATTTTTTGGTAACGAAAGGATGGAAAAGGACAATAGTGCCAAAATTGAGACACTAGCACCATGGGGTGTTACTATCCCTATTATGGAACTAGTGTCCAGGTGGTAGAACTTGAGGTACTAAGAGCTAGGATTTTAAAATGAGGGTTTGAAACTACTTTAGGGATGCATGTGGCCCACACAAAGGTTGTATAAGTGTCTAAATAGGCCCTAAAATAGGTCTAGGGCTAAGCTAGGGATGGATGGTCTCAAGTAGCACTCTTAACATTCAAGTGTCATTTTTAGGTGATTAAAAATAAATTCTTGTTCCATTGTAACATTAAATTTGGGATTTTCTCTAAAAAAATCTTTGAAATAATTTACACATTCCTCTTTGTTGACATTTATTTCAGAGCTTATTTCTCCATTGTTCCTCCTGATTTCTTTGACAAAATTATGTGTTTTGTGTTTTATAATGGTGAGGTGGAAGAATTTGGTATTCCTATCTCCTTATTTTTAAATAAATGGTACAACCTCATTTATCAAATTCATTTTAATCATATAAGAGGAAATTAATAGGAATAATCATTCATGATTATATGGAGAAGGCCCCATAGCTTGTTTCCAAAGCCAAAAATATCCTATAACGAGCAAAATCCTCAAAATCATGGACTACAATAGGAGAGTCCTTGGCATTCTCAAATAGGTAATTAATGAACCAATATATGTACATGCACACAAATAATTTAGTGGCATCAGCGATAAAAATCAACAAATCCACTGAAGATGTTAACATCACTTTCACAATTTTTGAGGAAGGCTCATCTAATACTGAAATAGGTTCTATTCATAGTCACTATGATGACTATGTTGCTGCCCATCCTCTTATCAATGCCATGCATCATTTCCACCATATTTAAATTCAATCTCTCACACCTATCAACTAGGACCAAAAAATAACTTATCATTTTCTTTCTTTGATAATAATTAAATTATTGATAAATTCATGACTGGTATCCAGCTAGAAGATCATAAAACAACATCAGCATATCCTATGGAATAAAAACCATTCCTTAATAAAAATTAATCCAAAAAATCAAAATCCAAAATTAATGTCTCCTAGTGAAAACCTATTTGAGGCACTACAGACCTATATAAATCAAATTCAACATAAAAAATCAATGTCCTTTAGTAAAATCCTCTTTGAGGTGCTTGTTGGAGGTACTAGGTTACACCCTGGCTAAGAAAAGGATTGTTCAAGTCCTCTACCCAAACCTATTCCAACATGGGAATGACCCTAGGCTATGGGTTACCTAATATTGGGTCAAAACTCTAGGATTTTTAATCAGGCTAGCTCCTCATATATGAAAAATTTATTCCTCTTCTTGAAACTTGATCTATTGGGGGTGAAAAAGGGAGAGAATGCATGAATTTAACCTAATTTAAGTATGGTAATGTAATAATACTCAATGATCCACTATCATCTTAGACACTTCTATGACTACTAATGAATATAATGGGGACAAGGATTGATCAAATTCTATGACAAAGTTCCAAACATGAATATTTTGTATGAAGTTTTAAAAGAGGCATGTAACTTGAAGGACATAAAGAAATATGTCTATGCAAGACACTATGGACTTATGACACTTCAAGGGAAACTTCACTAGATAACACTTCACACAACATAAAATAAACTAATAGTCTTAAAGAAATCTACATGAAGGACCTACACATGATGAATAGACAACATACACTCTATAAATCAAACTTCAATAGAGCACACTAAACATTAGATAGAATCTGAACTTGTATTATATTACTTCAAAGAGTTTATAAAGTGATTTTAGCAAAGGTTTGATATACCTAACTGAGGGATCTAAATCAAGAGCTTAAATCCAATATTTATAATAATAAATAATGTGTTAGAGAGGTGGGCATTAAAGAGCTCATTAATGAGCCCAATCCAACTTGGATTAACCACCACTTCAATCCTTCTCAAGCTTTCCCATACATTAATGTCACTATATCCTTTTGACATGATGGAGAATGTGAATATCAAGATCAGTTGTAAGAATCAATCCCCACCATAACATTAATCCTTCTCAATCTCCTCACCATTAATGTCATTCACTATCTTCATCAATTATGCTCAATGTTCTTCACATTACCAAGTAACCACTTGAATTTGCTCATGATATTCTTTCTAACATTCCTTATGGAGTCACCATTCTGCCATTGATTTTAAATCCTACATATATATCTATTAGGGATGAAAACCAATTTCCTTTATTGGTTTTCATATAGTCATGATTGCAAATGGAGATCCATAGGCTATGGCTTCTTAAGTCTGAATGAGATGTAGAACCTAAATCTAGAAGCTCTTAAAAAGACTTTAAAGGCTTTAAAAGTACTTGACAACTTTGAAAAATCTACTCCTAGCTATCCAAATCACATTTTATATTGCATTTATTCATCTTACCTAAATGGGGTGGTGAAATCCTTCATTTTTATGTGTCTACCTTCATGACATCCTCTAGTTTGACTTAGATATTATTTAAGCTCAGTTCCTTTGTATTTACTTTTCCTAGGTCAAAAATTACTTATCTAACATCCAATGAAAAAGCTCACAGGCTCACTTTCACTCATTAGATATTGATGTTGACTCAACCCTATTGACCCCTTAACCCATCTCATATCGTTGATCTACCTGATACAAATGTCTACGAGCCATAGATTTATTTGGGCCCATTAACTCTATCAGGTGCCACATATCATTGTATCTTTGGTATGATTTAATTCAAAATGTTGATTTGCTTCTTTTGAATCCAAATGGCTATTTCACAAGGCCCAAAATTAATCTCTATGGGCCCATCTTTGACATCCATATGAACATCTTAAAATTTTTTAACCGCAACAGTTATTTGTCATGTCTTAAATTTGACATCTACACACCCATAATTTGACATCCACATGACTATCATTGATGTCTGCATGCCCATCTCTATTTTGAACCACGGTAATTATTTGATGTGACTTAAGTTTGATGCTTTCATGAATGTTTCATTCTACAAAACAAAATTTGAAGACTTATATCTTGAGATAGATAATTCATCAAGACATGAATTTTGTATAGTAATATCTCAGCATGAAGATCATCATTTCCTTGTAACCTTTCAACCTTGATAAGCATCCTAATCATATTTATAAAATTTACAAGTAAATTGACCCATCCATTCCTATGTAACATCCTGATGACAGTCTAACTCTTCAAAGATTGAGCTATGAAATTTTTCTTGATCCTTGAAAGCTCTGATGATCTCTTGAGGCATATGCAAAATTGTTCCATGATCATTCCTACATTGATCACCATGAGAACCTGCTTCCTCAATTTTCGAAAAACTACACTTTAAGTTTACTTAAAGTGTTTTAAAGGCTTTAAAAGCTACATGTGATCTTTGGACCACTAATTCCATCTAGAACTTTGCCCATCTATTCAATCCATTTTTAGGAAAAATATCTTTATGTGGGCCAAATCTATCCAACATTTCTGGTGACTCAGCTGGCTTGACCAACCTGTTGGTCATGGAACCTAGAACTTCATCAAGCTTCCTCATGATAACTACACAAATAGAGTATTACTTACAGAAGGATTTTTCCTGACTCCTTAAAAAAAATTTAAGTAATGAGACACACACAAATAACAAGAAATCAACAAAGACACCAAACAAATACTAGAATAGTAAGAAAATAATAAACAAAACAATGTGCAAGGGCACTTGGAGGTAAGGATAGACCTATCTACCTATGTACAAAGATCATGAGATAAAAATAGTAGCATAATTTATGATATCTCTTATTGACAGGGATGGGGAGGCTCTCTCCACTTAACAATCTCAAAGGCATTGCTTTCCTTTCAACCTATGATAATATAAGGTTAACTCCAAAGGCTATCAAACTTGGAGTGTTTTCCTAGTTTTGCATGATCCTCATCCCATTTGAGGACTATATCACCTTTTTGTAATGTCTTTGAGGAAGATATCTTATCAAATGACCTCTTCACTTGGTGCTAGTTGGACCACATAATGTGCATAATGGTGTCCCTTATCTCCCTTAGTTGTCTTAGCTCATTCAGCCTCACTTACATAACATCATCCTCTAAGAGTTCAAGTTGTTGCACCAATTCAAATGTAGGAATTTTAAGATATATATGGATTTTGTCTTCCTTCCCATAGACAAGAAATCATGGGGAGTGTTCGGTATATTTTTGAGGTGTCACCCTATCTACCCATAGGGCAGTCCTCAATCTAGTATGCCACTCCCTCTGACTATCCTCCATAGTTCTCTTGATAATCCTTAATAAGTTATTATTTGTAGATTATGTTAGTCAATTGACCTATGGGTAATAGTTAGATGATGACTTAAGATAAATTCCATGTGAAAGATCCCACTCACATACCTTGTTACTACTGAAGGCCAATGCATTGTTATAAATGATTGTAGAAGGCACACCAAATATGGTCACAAGGTTATCATAGAAGTCCAAAACATAATCTTCATTAGCTTCCTTGAGAGTAGTGGATTCAACCCAAATTATAAATTAGTATGTAGTTGTTATGATATATTTATGTCCTTTAATTTAAGGGGGGTGTGTCATCCCTATGAAATATAATCCCCATTATATGAAAGGTTGGTCTACTTGTATGGGTTGCAAGGGAAGGGAAACCAGTCTCTACTTGACAATAAACATTACACACTTTGGGCATTTCCTTACCCAAGAATGTGCATCTCTAAACATTATGGGAAAAAATTACCCAACTCTAATGATCTTAGAGGCTATAGTCTAAGCTAAAAAGTTCCCACCAGTTGGACCATCATGAAATTATTCAAGCAGCTTGTCTATTTGGCATGTTTCCACACACCTCAAAATCATGCCTCCGACGTCTCTTTTAAAAAGTACTCTATATATCAAGACATAAGTTATAATTTTGAACCTAAATTTCCTTCTATTGAATTTATCTATTCCCATAGGACACTGGCTGACTCAAAAAATCTGGTTATATCATGTGTCTAACTAAAAGTTATGTTGTCTACAACTGCCTATTGGTTATCATGGACTACCAACACTTTATATTTATCTTGTTTTACCTCTATTTAAAGATTTTCACATAACCATCTACCCCTTATAATATTTTTAACTTTGAATTCAAAGTCATACTCCATGTATCTTATCACTTATCCAACTCTTTTCTCATTAAGGTCTTTGTTGAGTATAAACTCTTTGATACTTGGGTGTACCACCATGAGTATGATCTTATTATTGGAGACCATGTGCCTAAATTTATTCAAATCTCTCACTAATACAAGTACATATTTCTATAAAAAAAAATTACTTCTCCTCATACCCTTATAAATCATGACTAAAGAAAGTAATAGGCTATTTTGAACCTTGCTCATTCTGTTGCATCAACATGGTAGAGATTGCATCTAATGTAAAGAAAACATACAAGTAGAATTATTTTTTAAAATTAGGATACATAAGTGTAGGATCATGATATATGGATTCCTTGATGTCCTCAAAAATTATCCTACCTTCTTTGGTCCATGTAAACTCCTTGCATTTCCTTAACATGTGATTAAGAGGCTTGACTAGCTTTGCAAAGCCTAGGATAAACCCTCTTATAAAATTAATCTTTCCTAATAAACTATATATACCCTCCTTATTATTGGGTAAGGGTAAGGATAAGATGGACTCAAATCTTTTAGGGTCTATGAAAAGACCATCTTTGGACACTACATGGCCTAATAACCTGCCCTCATGAACATTAAATATACATTTTTAGGATTTAATGACACACCAAATTCTCTGCACCTTTCAAATACTAACCTTAAGTGAGAAATGTGATTATTTGGGTATTTTTAGAAAATATTTATATCATCTAGGTAGATGATCACCATATCATTCATCAAACCTTCAAAGGCAACATCCATTGCCCTTTATAAATTTGCTCTAGCATTGGATAGTCTAAAGGGCATTTTCATATATGCATAAATACCCCACTTGGTGGTGAAGGTAGTCTTATGTCTATCTTATTCTTTGACCATAATATGATTATAACTAGAGTAGCCATAAATTAGTGAAAACCTCTAGGAGCCTGCCACCTTTTGAAGAATCTGATCCATTGAGAGTAGTGGGTAATGGTCTTTTAGGGACACTTTATTTAGGTCCATAAATTTAACACATAGATGTATTTATCTATTCTTCTTCCTCACTAACATAATTTTTTCCACCCATAAGGAATGTTTAATGGGGAATATAATATTTTATTCAATCAATTTAAATAGCTCCCTTCTCATCAAGTCCTCTACCTTTGGGTTAATAGGCCTTTGTTTCTGACTAAGTGGTTTTACATTGTTCTCTAGTTCAATGGTATGTTATGCAAGTTTAGGATCAAAACACTTTAAATATTTGTATTCTTATGCAAATACATCCAAGAAATCTTGGCATAATGCAAAAAATGCATCTCTCTCTTCTGCTATGTTGATCTTTCCCAACTTTACCAACTTATCTCTAAATATCTCAATCCTTTCATAATTTTCCTCCTTAGCTAAGATACATGTTTTACCTTTTCTCACTTGATCATCTTCATTTAAGATGCTTTCTAATGTCACAAACCCCTTAGGCAGATTTTTAGACCTCATATTCACTATTTGATCATCATACTGGTGTTGGAACTTGATTTGATTCTTATGGTAGAATTTTGCCTCCTACATCAAAAAACATATAATGTGGTCATCATTATCAAACACCTACCAACTCACTTCATTATTAGGTATAGCTAGCCTATAGATGATATTGACCTTGTCATGACTCTAGTTATCTTTGACTCCTTCTACAACCTCAGACTAAGCTCTAATAGTTGCAAGCCTATCTACATATTGATTTGCCTCTCTTGATATAGGTTATATATTCAATGATAAGAATTCTTAAATGAGATCCCATAGATGATGCTTGTAATATTTCAAATGATGATTCTTGACTACACTTATGCCTCTCACTTGTTTCATAACTAGATCACTATCACCCTTAACTTGAAGAAGTCTGACACCTCTTCTTCTTGCCTCTTTCAAACCATTTATAAGAGCCTCATATTCAATTGTGTTTCAAGTATAACTGAATTGAAATCTTGAAGCTAAATAGTACCTCTAACTTGAGGGTGAAACCAACATGGCTCCAATTCCACTACCATTCTTTGACCTTGAGACATCAAATCATAAGGTCCATATATCATCCTCTTATTTAGTGGTGTTAGTTAGGCAAGGTATAGCGACACCTTCCTCATGCATACAATACACCCCTAAGCCTATTTCTTCAAAAAAAATATAGGGATCAAATCCATGCTTGTTAGAAGCCTATTTATCTAAGTACAGGTCTAAAATGCATTCAAAATGGTTATGAGGCTCTTATCCACTAATGTTTTCATCCTCTTCAAATATGGTACAATTTACATTTGTAAAGTTAGGCATATATTGCTCTAGATAGAACCTAGAGATAGGATCTAACCTAATGGTGACCCTAGTCCTATATCTAGTCCTAAAAACCATTATGACTAGTTAGAGGATAAATAGCCCCCAATTTTTGTAGTAAAGTCATTAGATAGGTATAGGGAAAAATATTGGGGTAAGTCTACAACAATTACATCCTTAGTGATGACACAATTTTGGTAAGTTGCCACTATGATCTTAAGATCTTTCACAATATCTATTGATTTAGTGGGGGAACCATCCAATTGGAGAACACCTTTTTCATTTGGCACATATTTAAGCTCAAATTTATTTGTTATGGATTTAGGCATAACTAAGGTTGAAGCACCTAAATCTAACATACAATTATGACTAAAAAGTCCCTATGATGATTAATAAATAGAAAGGAAGGGATTTGACAACCTTAGGGGAATGAACAACACTATGAGCTTGACTTTGACTAGGAGTTTGACTAGGAACTTGAATTTGGCTAGGTTGACTACTATTTATAAAAATAGTGTTCACTTTATCAACTATCTCATTCACATGAGAAGGCTTGGAGAGCTCTTCCTAAAGAATTTATTTCTATCTTAGAATAGACAAGGCATCATACATAGACATAATGACATTAGCCTTTTTCATATGATCCATAATATTGAAAGGATAACTAGTACCTTTGAACTATACCTTGGAAGTAGAAGTATCACTTGGGACTTGAATAACATGAGGAAAAAAGGAGACTTATACTTTTGTCCATGATGTTGATGTATTTGTTAAGTTGCAAGATCTCTAGCAGTTATATTTTAAGTGATAGGGTGCTAACTAGCTTGTGGAGGTGTTGAAGAAGCCTTAAGTTACCCAAAATTATTGTCCAACATCCTCTTCTTGGCTCTTATACTAGCTAAAACTAGTTCATCTTCCCTTTGTGTAGTTTACCCCATGTTTACTATTTCATGCTCAAACATGTGCTCCCCTTCTTAAAACTTTATGCACATGGTATCAGTTGGTGGCTTACCCATGCTTTCTTGCTATTGAATTTGTGATTCTAATGATGTCATGGTAGGCATGTTATCTTGATACATTCGAGGGCCTTGTGGTGAAGGAGGTATTGTGTCATAGTCTTGGAATGAAGCAACATGTTACCAACTAGGATCCTTATGCATTTCTCCACTTGTAGCCATTACCATCTCATTGGACTACCCTCATGATTGTCATTGACCCTTTTTTGCAAGGTTGTTTTGTGTGGGGACAAAGGCTCTTGAGCTACTAGCCACTATGGGGTTGTAGCTATTATAAGATATACCTTAAGTGATTTAGCCTTAGAATTTTTGATTTAATGGATAAGGGGGTCTATTGTAGGATTTAGTAAGGTATTGTGCTTGGAAGGGACCTTGGTATTGCTTATATGAAGTCTATTGTTGTCTCTCTAGAGCTACTAGATTGTTTTTTAGTGCCTTTAACAAGCTCTCAATCCTTGAAAATTTATACAATTGACTATCATTAGGTTGAGTTTGATTGTTTAGAGTGGGAAATAGAGTAATGGTAGGTGGGGTTAGTTTTAACTTAGGAAAAAGTGGCATGAGTTTCCCTGCTTGTATCAAACATTTTTTTGCCCTTATATCTATCTCATAAGCCCCAGGCAAAGTTTTCCCACCCATAAATTGAATCATGATTGAAATGTTTGAATTCAATGCTCTCAAATAGTAAAGAAAATCATAGTTGGGTGTGGGCTTAATGATGACAAAGATCTTATCCCAAGACTTTTGGAATCTATCATTGAAATCAACCATAGATTCTTGAGATTCCCTTTTGATTTAGTTGAGGTTTTTAACAAGTGATACATAAAGACTTGTATCTTGAGATAAATAACTCACCATGACATGAACTTTTTATATTAATATCTCATTATGAAGAGCATAATTTCCTTACAAACTTTTGACCCTGGTAGGCATCCTAAGAATATTTATAAAATATTCAAGTGAGCTTACCCATCCATTCCTACATGACATCCTAATGATGGTCTACCTCTTCAAAGCTTAAGCTATGAAATTTTTCCTAATCCTTGAAATCTCTAATGATCTCCTGAGGCATATGCAAACTTGTTCCATGATCCTTCTTGCATTGATCACCATGAGAACTTGCTTCCTCAAAATTTGAAAAACTACACTTTAAGTTTACTTAAAGTGTTTCAAAGGATTTTCAAGATACATGTGATCTTTTTACCACTCATTCCATCCAAATCTTTTCTCATATGTTCAAGCCATTTCCATGTAAAAGATCTTTATGTGGGCCAAATCTAGCCAATAGTGCTATCATACCCAAATCAAAATTAAAGTCCAAAAAATCAAGAAAGTGAATTCTTTGGTGAAAATAATTTTAAGGCACTAAAATATGAAGTAACCAATCTCCCTCATACTTCAACACAATCATAATATGCATCTACATCACATATTGTATAAACTATCCAAATAGAAGGAGATCCTAAAAACATTTAATTTATGGGTACTCTCAGTCTCATGAAATGTGTGATTTTTTATACTAATCACCCTTCATATCATAATCATTACATCCCTAAAAATACTCCACATAATCAACAAACATCCTCCATCTAATACACCTTCCACTTCACCCTCCTTGGTATCACTCTCTATCATAGGGGCTATGACAACAACCTAATGAATTTGGAAGAAGGTAATTTAGAAATCAAAAAATTTAATGATGGCATCATTGAAGCACATACTTGAAGGATCCAATGTTGTGATTATAAAAATTAAAATATATATATATATATATATATATATATATATATATATATCAAAAATATAAAAGAGAAAAATAAACAACTTATCAAATAGTAAAAACCATTTTTATGGTGCCTTGGGCAAGTAACATGATGAAAACTATTTTTCTGACATCATGCATAAAAAATTCATTATCTATAAATATATCTATACTTGGTATTATCCCTATCCCTATCCAAATATTTCATCCTAACCATCCCTCCAAATCATATTAACAATCCAATTCCTTATCCTAAAACTATCATTATACATAATAAACATCATACATTATCTTCATATCCACCTTGTCATGTCCATATTTATTCTAATCTTGGCCTTAATAAGGAAGTGGAAGAAGTCTTGAGACTTTCTTTGTAACCGTCTTGGCATAATCCTTAAAATTTCACTTTGATGACTAGGAACTTGGTTCTTATTAACTAATTGAACCCCTTGGTCAAATAATTCAACCCCTCTATATATAAAAACTTTATATATGGTCTTTCTATGTCATAAAATGGTCACATGGTCATGTTCAGGGTCATTTGATATGTTTTACACCTTGGTCATTTGTGTCATTGTCTTCACTTTCTCTTATGTCACCTTTTTAGACTTTATAATGAACTTGTAAATAAATTCCATGAAAGTACAAATGTCAAAGTGTTTTCTAACATCCAAAGTGTTAGTTGAGTGTCAAGAGTCAAGTTTTTAATTGGCATAATGTAGGTTTAATGTCCATCTAAGGAAATCATTACAAAATAGGTAGTTAAGGACAGATATACAGATAAAGATAATCTACTTGGCATGTGGGAAGGCTCAAGAGTGTCCCTTTAGATTCATTTAGTCCATCTCCATGCTTGAGAAGTTATGACAGGTTTGAATTTGGTAAAAACTAGTTTATTTCTCTCTTTGTTTCCTGTACAAGGTCAAATAGGCTAGTCGGTTTTCTACTAGTATAGATAGGGGAAAGAGTTTGATTAAATGCATTTGGGATATGTTATTTACCTTCATGGCCTTTGTTTCTATGGAAATATTTTATTATATTGGTGTAATATAATCTATGAATTATCCTTAATAATGCTAGTGACTTCAATCTTTTTGTATAACTCTTGCACTTTAGCTTTCCTATCTATTTACAATTGTATGATGTTTCGAAGTAGTAAATATGATCTTCCAGAGCATATTTCTTTCCATGTTATTTTTAACCTAGTTTTCATGTGTGATCATAAATAAATAGGCAAGATCATCTTTGAGTTTGGAGTGATCACAATCAATGGTCTATAGATAATTATTTTCAATTTTAGAGGCTTATCTTCCTGTATTGGTATTCAGAATAAAGGTAATGCATCATTGTTCAACCCCTCATGGCATGGTGATAAACTTTCCACTAAAAATTTTAGTCTCAAAGGTAGAATTTATAGAGTGAAAGGGTCTATAAACATAAGCATAGTCAAGATCTCCTTTCAATAGTCACCTACAGTCAAAGGGAGTATTTGAATAGTCATGAAGATAAAATAAGAAGATTTCAAGATTGTGAGAAGATTCCTAAAGTGAAAACTAGGACTGAGTTATTCAAAAAAGTTAGAGATTAGTTGTGAGAACCAATTCCACATAGATAGTTTTACATCATGTATACCTATAGGGAGTCTCTAACAAGTGGCCTAAGTTCAATCCTCAAGAGGTAGATTAATTTTGAATGGGAGATGTTTGAGCTCAATGGATACCTTCAAGTAGGTCTAAGAGTAAAGGGAGCATCATTGTGACAATGGTGAGGCCATTATATGTAGGTAGACTTAGTTTCATGTCCATAGATTTATAAATTTGTGTTTGAGAAGTTTTACCTTAACTTTTTTGAATGAGGGATTTACCCATACTCTATTCCATCATCTGATGAAGAATTTGAGGTTTATGTTAGTCTAAATGTACTACTTATTGTATCCCAAGTCTAGAGGTCACATTTGAACAAAATAAAATGGCTTGTATATTAGGAGAGAGTGGTTTTTAACTTAGATAGGTTTTGACCTGAAATAATCAATAAACACTATGTTGAGATGACTAAAATCAACACAACCTACAGTGACCTATAACATACTAATAATTAGGCATGAAACCATGGCCTCAAAGTAGAAAAAAGCTCATCCCTAGATTTAATGTCCATAAGGACTTCAAGATAGGTCCAAATAAAGAGAGAAACATATTACTCAAGTATGAATGAGTACCTACAATAATCCTTTGTATTCCTCACTACGGTACCTATAATCTAATACAGTCATAGGTTAGCTCATGCTAATGGAAAGTCTTGGCTAATAGATAGACGTATATAAATGGATGAATATTTTTGAAACCAATCTCATAGTTTTGATAACAATTTCATATGATGCCTATGATAAAGGAAGGTTTAACAAATAAGCTTCAATTCTACATACAAATCTTGCACACAGTTAACTTAGTCTGCAAACTAACCTATGCTAGTAGAGAGAGATGGTTTGAAAGGTTGGAAAAGGTGTAAGGTGGGTAAAGATTTTTAATAATTATTGAAAATTTTCCAACACATCTTTATGTGATCCTAATATGCAAGGATAGTGAAAATACAAGTTTCAAACCTTTGCCTATAGTCATTTCAAATTTTATGCACAGTCCCATAAGTTTGTCTTGAGGATTTGAAATATTGAGAACTTTTGAAACATGATCAAGTTTGGGAACTAAATAAATAAAAACATAATTACTTAAAAAATATCTCTAAATTCTCATTTGAGTTTGAGTAATAGGTGAGATGCCCTCTATTTTGTCTCATATAGAGAGCACTCCACAGAGTCCATAACCTATAGACCTAACACATTAGAGATTAAAAGATGAGGTGAAGAGCCAAGAATGAATTTAAATAAGATGTTTGAGTTTGGTTATAATAATAACAAAGTGTTGGAGGGATCTACAATCATTTTAAACCCTCATAAGGGTCAAACACATAGTTAGACATAGCTAGGCCTATCAAGTCTAAAACTAGATATGAACACTCAAATACCTAACTCTATTCATATGACCATGAAACCATTATTAATCAATTTTAATACCTTAAATATAAATTTTAATATGATTGGGAGCCATTGGTTTATAAAGAAACATCAAAAATTGGCCATTTTGACACAAATCTCTCCCATGCCTACTCAGAATGCACACAAGGAAATCGAGAGGCCATGTTCTTTTGATCACAACTATACAAACCTTATGCATGAGACCTCAATCACTTAGGGTGATTTTTATGGGGTCCTATACCCCAAATTTATTAAATTAGTTCTAAGGTTGGACATCAAGATTTTATGAACAATGCTTAACAGTCCAAACCTCCTAAAACCCTTATTTGAACTTGATGAGAAAGATATGGTGGGAAATGATTCCAAGAGAGGTCAAATGGCCATGAAATTTCATTATACATGTCTATAACTCTCCTAGTCTCCATGATATATACTTTGGCTACACTATCATCTGTACATATAAGGATAATATTGAGTTTCTTATAGGATTTGAGTTGTTTTACAAGTGCAAAGGAGCATAGACAAGTGAGAACCATTTTATAAGGTCTTAAAAGACTTATAATAACTTCTTAAACTCATTTCTCACCTTGGTTAAACATTAAAATACCTTCTTTATCTCATTCATCATAGACAGTCTAAATAGATAGTTGAGAAGGTGAGATGACTATCAACGATTGGATGTGAGAATTTTATATGATTTTCATTGAGGTCTATTTGATAGACTAGAGGAAAAAGGAGGTTTAATTTAGTTTAATATCACCTCTCTAATGATATTTCTTTGAGAAATTGTAAGCTAACAGAGTGACATATGTGAATATGTAAGCCTAGAGGGATAATGAATGACTGTAGGTAGTGAATGACAAGTGACAAAGATGAATCCATCAGTTAGGGATGAGAAAATGACATGCACTAAAATCTTGTCTACCTTCTCATGTCATAACATATGTTTCAAGGATTCCTATGGTATTTTTTAATAATCAAGTGACCCCTTCACCATCATGAAGGTAGTTTCAAAGCAAGACAATGAAGGGTCTACACCAACTTGAGGAAGGTGCTTTGTTTTAGATTGACACATATTCATAATAACCTCTTGACTTCTTTTCCACTTCATTCCATGTAAATTATAACTATTTTATAAATTTTTACACTTGGTCTTATAACCCTTAATCTTCACTTATTCTCTATCTTCTCCTATGTCTATATATTCAAGGCTTTTTGGCTTTGTATGGGACCCATAATTGGTATGAAAAAGCCCTACTAGTTTTGACACCTCATTTGTCTTTGAATAAATTTTTTTTTAATTTTATTCATTCTTTTAAATCTATCACTTTAATGTGTTAAGTGGTTTTTATGGTTGACAAGTGATTGATATCTTCTCCTTGCTTCCATGTCTACTCTTACATGTTTTTTATGAATGAGATCTCTTCTAACAAGTTTCGTAAAGTGTATTTTTTATTAAGTGTGTCTTGAATTTTGATATGTAATATTAGTGTCTTGTATCATACCTTATTTTCCCCCACCTATAGATAGGCATATAAATCTACCTATATGATAAATACTTATGCTAGAAGGACATACAATTGAATTCAATTTGAGTACTCTTATTTCTTAAGTCTAGATGTGAGTGTGTTGTGTGGAGTTATCTTGGTGTATCACCCCATTAGAATAGGTTTATTTTATGTCTCCTTATTCACTTTTCACCCTCAATAGTGATTAATTTAGTGTACTGTGATCCTAAGAGATAAATCAAGGGAGTTGGCCCTTTCAAACATAGAGATCTATCTCTTGTAGTAGGCTTATCTTTGAGGAGAGATAGTTCCATGTTGTCCTAAAACTGAGAAGGTCTTATTGACTTCTCTAGGTTACAATTTTAGGCTACAATAGTTCCCATATGACATAGTCCTTGGAGATCTATAATTTATTCCTTAACATCTCTAATCATCCATCATCATCTTCCAATATCATTGAACATCATCCTAAATCCCTTCCATTCATTATCACTTCCTTCCCTAATACTAGAGCATGTTTTCCCTTTAATATTTATCCATTTGTATATAATTCTTCTTAAAATATAAAAACATTATAAAATCATAAAATATATAAAACCACAAAATATAAAATCATTTGTCTTGTCACATATTCATTCAAAATACTTGATCACTTTTTAATTAGATCATTCCATCCAATCCCCTTACATGTATAATTTATTAGGGAACCATCCAACTATCAATATAATTAAGCCTTAAAACATGGATTTTTATTTAATTAATAACAAGATTCTTTCTATTACTTTTGTTCTCTATTTTTTATGTGTTTGCTTGTTTCCTTGTTTATTTACTTTTCTTGTTGTGCTTTGACTCAATCTAGATGTGTGGGAAAATAAGGTTACTATGATTTTTGCATAGCATGGTGCCTCATGTCATGCACTTGTACTTGATTCCATCCATCAGCCTATGGAAATAGTGGAATCATGATTTTTACATATCATGGTGTGTTTTTCTCATTTGTCTATTGGATTGGGGGTCATTCCTTATACATACTACAACTAGGTCATCATGGTGCATACTATTATGTGAAAAATAAAAAATAGATATTCAAATAATGTGGAGACACATGCTAAAATATTGATATATCCCCTTGTAAAATCTACATCCATATATTAATATGTGTTTCCTCTAATCAACAATCCAATCAATTCCTCCATCTCTGACCATGTCAAAGTTAAATCATTTAGTCATCTTCCTCATTCCTCATTACATATCTCCCTATAGGGATAACTAAATCATCTTAAGGTCTATTTGGAATATGTATGTAGTGTTATTCTTATTCTTATTTCCATTATCCATCTCAAATCCTCCTTAAATCCTTATTATATCACTTGGGGGCATCTTCATGTGCCTTGTTTTTTTAGAACTTCTTCATTCTTTAAAAATTAATTATACCACATCATATAATTATGCATCAACTAATAAAATCATCCATGTTGTCCATCCATCATCCATAAACATGATCATCTCATCGATAATCTATGCAATAGGTTAAATCATTGATCTATGCTTACAAATCAATCAACTAATCATCCAAACCATCCAATATCACAACTTATTCTCCCTTGCATGGATCTCTACTTGGGTAAAATCAAGCATGAAACCTTTTCATTGGGATATATTGTTCCCAAATCCAATCCCATGACTTTTCAAAATATTTCCTTCCTAAATAAATCATGCTTTAGTCAAATCAACATGTTCATCTTATTTCATAATGTATCCTTATCTAATCCCCCTACATAGGGTAAATTAATCTATCATCATCAAAAATCAAAGCATGCAATCTTTAGCTCAAGATAATTAATATCATCCATGGATTAATCTCATCTATACATAAATCCTTTCATCTTCATTCCTTACTCTCTCTTTTGAGAGCTCATTTATGTCTTCATCCCTATATGCCCTCTTGAGGGG
The DNA here is from genome assembly GCA_037957365.1 of Torreya grandis. NCBI lineage: Eukaryota > Viridiplantae > Streptophyta > Pinopsida > Cupressales > Taxaceae > Torreya > Torreya grandis. Next base: position 192,621 of record JARHVA010003198.1, read on the forward strand.
TCATCATCCATCATCATTTAAATTTTATCCACATTTTTGAGATTCTTATTTATTTTGAAATCTATTACTTCACCCATAATATTTCATAATTCCCTTTCAAAGTGGGAATATAGACACTTTGCATCTATTTTAACTATCCACTAATTCTACACTAACATCTTTAGATAATTCAATATTCATCCCTCTTGATCAATTGATCGTTTCTTCCTCAAAAATGTTTAATCCCATAAAATACACATCCATTTTAATTAGTTAATTATTCTAGATTAATTAGCTAACCTAATTATAATTATAAATTCCATAGCTTTTGAAAATGCATATTTTCTAAAATATAAAAAAGTTAATACTCCTCACATCATTACATCATCCCCCTTAAATACCAATGCAATCTTCACACTCCCCTACTTTTTTAATCCCAAGTAAATCCCTTCTCTCACAAGGTATGTCATAATCCCATACCTCATTATCAAATATTATTACATACTCCAACCTATTCTTACATAATCAACCTCCCTAAATTATGAGGAGGAGGACTCATCCTCTACTGTCCATCTTGAACTTCATCTAATGGCTTATGTCAATTATTAGAATCTATAAATTGAAGGGCCCTCTCCTCATTCCAATAATATTTTTCATATAATGAAGTGATTCTAATTTATCTTCCAATATATTTAATCAATCAAAATCATATAATCAATAACACCATCTTTGCAAGGTGAAGTGTTATCAGTTTTTTCATGTGTTCCATAGATATTTGAAATGACATCCAACAAAAATATAAGCATAATGAAAAAATTGAAGCAAGAAGCAAGGCCATAATTGGTAAGATCAAAGTGATAAAATTTGTTTATTTCCTTTCCTTGAAGCTTATCTTAAGTATATGCATTAATATTTAGTTAGCATTCAATTTGTGCATTTTATTTGGATATCTAATGATTTTACATTTTTTGCTAACTTGAATCTTGACCGCGTGTATATAAAAAGTTTTCAAATATTTTAAATTTGGTATAGATTGAGATATATATGTATAACATTCTATATCATGTTCATATCGATTAGATAAAATTATGAGGCATGAATATTATTCATGCACATACATTATTACATTTTGATATTTAAGTGCACAAAATTGATGACATTAAAGGTTACATACTAAATCTAAAATTTTGTTTGTAGTGATTTATTCATAATCCTAACATAGGCTTCTCCTTTTATCTTGAGGTTTAAGATCAGTTAGATGAGTAGTGAGGTTGAGGTTAAACATTGCACAATGGACTCTCTACTTTTGATGATTGACAAATTCTTTATCATAAATCCGATGATTTTCAAATGATTCAACATGAAGCATAGTCTTCAATGTTTCATCAAGAACAATTATATCCAATAACATCACAAGGATAAACATGGTTCACCCACTTAAAAGTGTATTCCTTATTTTCTCATTAAATTTAAAAAGTTTTAATTTCATTTTCTTATATGTACATTGATTTTTTCAAATTCATTATAGGTTTGTTTGGATAAATTTTCACATTCAGAGCCTTCTCCCAAAGATAAAGTGTGTTGTACACTCTCAGTTACATCTCTTTATCCTTTTAATTTAACATTATATTTTGTTTCAATACTAATATAAAAGGGATGAATTTATAGACACAAAATTTGGTAATTTCAATATTGACCTACATTCATCTTACATAACATGTGTGTACACTTACGGCTCTTGTATACCCTTTTCTCATACCTACATGCTTTATATGGCTCGGATCTTCTTGATTTTATATATGTTACTTAAAATAAATCCCTATTATGTGCCAAAACTATTCATTATCATACTTAAACTATCTCCAGATCATAAGATCAATATTCTTGTATTTTAGACAAGTCCATAAAAATCAAACACCTATGAAATTTCATAAGTGTTCAAATCTAATAGACTCATCCCCATGCCAATCAATGGTCATTTTCCAAATTCAAATCATCTTTAAAGGTTATAATGTACCTATTACATGTTGGTGGTGTGATAAAGTATCTAAAGAGTCCCATATAAATACACATTATGTCAAAATATATTTCATTATCTAGCACTCATCAAAGATACATCTATATACTTTTACACATTCAAAGGGTCTACCATAAACTTCAAAATTCAATAATCAGTCATAAGTAATAGCCCCTAGCAAAGTTTGGATCACCTAAGCCAAACTAATTATTCCATTTTCCAAGTGTTGAAAGCTAGATTATATTTTATATTCGTTAAAGGAGCACCATTGCACATATACACTTAATGGGGAGAACTACATGTGGTTTGAATTATATCTTTAAAGTATTAGATATGTAGGTAGCACCAATAAATTCATTATGAAATGATTGAATGTAGATTAACCCAAATCTTTCTCATTTTTTAGGTCTAAACCTATTACCAAAATTGGACCTAAGTTTTTAAATAAAAGGATATAGGTTTATAGATATCGTGCACATAGCCAACCCTTGATATTTCATATTGAACTAGATTACAAATAAGCACACTAGATTTTGAGGAAATAAAAAAACACATTCTACACATATGAATCCTAGAATAGAGTTACTAGCATCCACATAATAATCTACAATTTGACAAATTCATCCAAGAATTTCTAGACACCCAGTTCTTGATCTAAGCAACTTGTATTCTACTTTTAACCTTTCTATCACCTGCATGCAATCTCAAACTTAGTCATAATAGTAACATGCTAAGTATCTTAATCCTTAGGTCATTTCTATTTATATAAAGTGTAATTTTTCAAATTATATTTTTCATTTTAAATTCAAATTCATGTGTTATTTTAGTACATTAAGCTATCTTAATCAATCCTTAGTTTTATCTTGTATAGGTTTATTTAATAAAAAATAAGGTAAAAAAATAATATACTTACCATTATTCATAGGGATCACCTATTCTAAGGGCATAATTCCATCATGATCCTTCCTACCTTTGTTCCTACACTTTCCCCATTTCATCTAATAGTAACATTAGGACCCACATTTAATCTTATTAGGGGCACACCTCTACCTCCATTATCATCACGATCAACTATTATTGCTCTGTGAAAAAACTCACTAAGTACTTATGCTCCAACCCACTATGATATATAATTAGTCATGACACCAACATCATCAGCTCATGAATCAATAAAGGGAGGATCCACACCCCATATACTATAAGTTCTATCTCATCAGCCCTAGTAGCCTACACCTTGCCCTATCTAATCAAACATCATAATAAACACCATCATACATGACATGTTGATGGTCCATCTTAGAATAATCCAAAATGTCTATTAAAAAAATCCAATTAAAATAACTCCAAATGATCATGTTGATCCTTGATTAACATGCTAATATGAATGTGTTGCATCATTTGTACATCCTCAAGCTAGTCAGGATACAATCTATAAAGCCTCCATAAGACCTAATCAACTTAAATTATATCAAATGTATACCTGAAATTAGTAATATCACATCCATATATTCTATGATCCTATGCATGGACCCACTGTTGGCTATACATAATCCACTATCATTTTTTAGCTTGAGAATTTCTCCACTAACCTTGAGTAAAAACCCACCTAGGTAACCTTATAACATATAAATTATGTAATTCCATATTTAATTGTCAACCCAAAAATATATAACTTTGTAAAGGTTTTAAATTGTATATGAAACATTGAACTATTTCAAATAATTAATTAGACTAACAAGTTTACTTGAAAATTATATACATGCAATCAATATTTTGGTTAGCACAAAATGTAAATTGTTAGATAATCAAATAAAATCCATAAATGAAATGCTAACTAAATATTAATGCATATATATCAGATGAAGTTAAAGAGGGAACAAGTAAACTTTGACTTTGATTGACCAAGATGATCTTGCTCCTCCTTTGTTGTATATTTTACTTGTATGTTATTGGGATATAGTTACAATATTTTGATGATGGCATGTGGACAAACTGATAGTATAACCCCTTACAAATTGATGTTTTGATTTACTAGATTAATGATTGGATTGATCTCAAGATTTGACAAAGCTTTGCGACTCTTTTTTATCATCTAGAATAAGAAGGGGAACCCTCAATTTATAGATTTTATGAACTGATGAAGACCATTGATCTTGTTTTAAGATCAAGGGTGGAGGATTGGTCCTCCTCCTCAAAAATGAGAGAATATTGAGGAGTAAATATGAGAGTTTGGATTGTGTAATAAGATGCATTGATGAGACATGGGTTATTACACTCCTTAGAAGAAGGGGGATTACATAAGGATTTGTGGGAGATTGCATGATGTGAGGAGTTTGGGATTTGGGGATGTGATGTGATGATAATTTGTATGATGATGTGATGACATGATGGATTTGAGGTATAAAATAGGATTTATTTCATTTATGAAAATATGAAATGTGCATGGATTATATTATCAACTAATTAACATAATTAATTAGTGTGATTAGTTAAAATTTTATTATTGATGGGATAGGGTAAGGTTATGAAAGAGATACGATTGATTGGATGGGGTGATGAATATTAGATTAGATAGGGTTATTAGTGTGTATAGAAGACTGATTTAGGATTTAGGGATGATTTTAATTTAAATTCACAAGAAGATTAAAATTGACATAAAGTGTCTAATTTTAGGTGTCTATATTTTCCCCTTTTTTGAAAGGGTGTTATGAGACACGATGGGTGGAGTAACGTATTTTAAAATAAATAATAAGACAAAAAATTGAAGGCTATATGATGTTGATGAAATAATTTTATGTATGATGCCCCCTCGAGAGAGCATGTGGGGAGGAAGGATGTTGATGGACTCTCAAAAAAGAGAGGAAAAGGATATATTAAAGAATCAATGGGTGGGTGATGATGTTTGGATAGTAATATGATGATGGATATAAATTATGAGATTAATAAGTGGGTGAAATTAGCCAACTTGAGATAATTATTGTACACTTTATTTTTCAATGACAACAAATTGATTTTCCCCAAATAAGGTGGATTTGGAAAGGATACATCCTGAGATAAACTACACGCTTTGACTTGCCCCAAGAATGGAAGATTTGGGATGTAAATATCTTGAAAATATGTGGGTTTGGATTGGGTAATGATCTATTCCATGGAAAATTTACACACTTTATTTTCCCAAAGCAAGGATACATGTAATGGAGTAGAAGTTGCGAGTTGGGATGGGATAGATGATTGATTGATTGGTTAATTTATTTATAAACATAGATTAATGATTTAACCTATTTCATGGATTAAGGATGAGATGATCACATTGAAGGATGTTTTATGGATAACATGGACGGTTTGATAGGATGATGTAAAATTATGTGATGATGGTATAACAACTTTTTAAAAAACTAATAAGTTGTAAAATGTTGGGCACATGAGGATGCCCCATGATTGAATGATGATGATTGAAGTGGATCAAATTGAGTGGAATTAGATAATATTGTATATAATTTGATTTATACAAAATGGATATGAGATGTGGAAAATTGATGTCTACATCCATGGGTTATGGGGATGATTGTTAGATTTGGATAGTTATTTAGAAGAATGGATGTTAAGAAATGGATGGAAATGGGAATGGAAAATAGGAATGGGAATGTTTGACTTGACCTCAAAAAATCTATGTGACTAAGCATTTCCTACATGTTTCATGTGGATCTCAATTTGATTAGTTCTCCCTCTAAATGAGATGTGTGATGAGGAATTAGGAAGATGACTAGATGATTTGACTTTAGCGTGGTCAAAAATGGATATTTAGATATGGATGTTGATTTTGAAAGGGGATATATCACCATTTTATCATGTGTTTCCACATGATTTACAACTTTATTTTTTATTTTTCACATGAAAATATGCACTATGATATATGACATCATGATGACCTAGTCATAGTGTGCATAAATATTGACCCCTAATTCAACAAACAAATGACAAAAACCCACCACAATATGACAAAATCATGATGTCATTATATTCATGGACTGATGGATGGACTCAAATACAAGTACATGACTTGAGACACCATGATATGGAAAAACCATGATGACCCCATTGTCATATGCATATGGATTGAGATGAGGAATAACAATAAAAGTAAATAATCAAGAAAATAAACAAACACATAAAAACTTGAAAACAAAAACAATAGAAAGCTTCTTGTCACTTATCAAGTCAAAATCCATGTGTGAAGACTTGAGGATATTGATAGTTGAATGGTTCCCTAGGAAGTGATGCATGTAAAGGGATTAGATTTGTTGGAATTATTTGATTAAAAAGTGAACAAATATTTTATCATATTCAAGATAAGACAAATGTTTTTGGATTTTATTATTTTTTTGTTTTGTAGATTTTTTGATGTTTTTTATTTTTTATCTTTATGGATTTTTAGGAATAAATATATATAAGGGATACTAGCAAATGGAAAACATGTACCTAAGATGGGAGTTGATAGTAGATGAAAGGAATTTAGACTGATGTTTGATGATATTAGAAGATGATGATGGATTATTAGGGATGATGAGTAATGGATTAGGGATCTCCAAGAACCTTGCAACATGGTAACCAAGTGTTTAGTGATCAAAGTGTCATTCGATGGATTATACCAATACATTTTTATAACAAATATCAATACTTATTCCACTTCCTTATCAAGGTCCAGATGAGAAGAAATATGGGCATGATAGGATAGACAAGGGGACATTATAAAATATAGATTTGGAAAAGATGGTTGCATGATGTGGATTTGGACATGGTGGTTTAAATGGGATGGATGTAGATACAGATGCAGTTTCCCCCAAGTGTTAAGGTACTTATAGACAATGAATTATTTACATATGATGCCATAAAATTGGTTTTCATCATGGTAATTTCTCAAAGTGCCACAAAAATAATTTTCACCATTGGACAAATTAATTATTTTTGTTTTGATTTTTTATTTTTTTCATGTAGCAACTAGATCTTTCAAGTATGTATTCTAGATATGTCCTTGGGAACTTCATTTATTTCTAATTTTTATTATTCCAAATTGATAAATATGACATCATAGGACCTACAATAGAGGATGCTTCGAAGGATGGTGAAGTAAAAGGCATATTAGATAGAGGATGTTGGTGGATTGCATGAAGGCTTTTATGGGATGTTGATATCATGATGCGAAGGGGGATTAGGAACAATAATCTCATGTTCTATGAGACTGGGATTATCCAAAAATTTTGTGTGTTTACACTTAATTGTCATCACTTTTGTGTCAAAATTTTAATCAAAATCACTTTCTTGTAATAACACACAAAACATTGAAACACCTAAATTTTCCTGCAGTCATATTGTGCATATTCTAAAACACATTAAGGCATCCCTAATTAGGTAAATTCACCATGACCATTTTTTATCCTTGTTTGTTCATTCTAGTCTAAATTTTTTGTTTTGTAAGTGATGTTCTAAGGCAATTGATTGGAATAAATAGTCAAATTTTGATTTTGCATAAATCACATGGAATCTAGTCTACATTAATTAGCCTGTCTATTCAAATTAAATGGATAATTATAAAATCCATATAAATTAGATAGTTTATAATTTTGAAATATTTAAATATTCTAACAATCTTTGAATTTTGACATCACATAGAAAATTGCCAAGCATTAACATAAATTCAAGAAATATTATAAGTTTGGAACTCATGCCTAATAAATGCAGATCCAAAACCTAAATTTTTTTTATATTTGGAAGGAGTAACAAATGATCCTCAATATAAATCCAAAAAAATAAAACCACAATAAAATATCTTGCTAACAAATAATAAACATTCAGTAATGAGGAAACACAAATTGAAAATATTATTACTTCAAAGAATGTAATACAAACTAATATAATATTATATTTTTCACACTCTCCCATCCTCATATGAAGTCTACAAGAATTAACAAATATATAGGCTTACAATAAATTTATCCATAGCTAAATAATAGCTTGGAAAGCCTAATATAGGGGATAAGTCAAATCCCATAAAACTAGCTAAATGTTAAATAAAACATGTGAATAAATTTTGTTAAAATAACTAATAACTTGTACTTATTATATACCATTACCTAAATAATCTTAAATAATTTAGGTGTGAACATAAAAGTTAGATTAGAGTCATAAATAAAAATAAAATAATTATCTAGCATGAACATTACTCTAACACCCTCCCTTAAGTGAAACTTAGGGAGAAAAAACAACTATGGGTCCTAGATACTAGGCCTAATAAGGTACACATGTACACATAAATAAGAAAAAAAGAAAGGAAGGAATGAATTCAAGAGGAAACACAAATTGAAAATATTATTACTTCAAAGAATGTAATACAAACCAAAATAATATTTTATTCTTCACACTCTCTCATCCTCATATGAAGTCTATAAGAATTCACAAATATATAGGCTTAAAATAAATTTATCCATAGCTAAATAATAACTTGGAAAGCCTAATATAGGGGGATAAGTCAAATCCCATAAAACTAGCTAAATGTTAAACAAAACATGTGAATCAATTTTGATAAAATAAATAATAACTTGTACTTATTATATATCATTACCTAAATAATCTTAAATAATTTAGGTGTGAACATAAAAGTTAGATTAGTGTCATAAATAAAAATAAAAATAATTATCTAGCACGAACACTAGTCTAACACCCTCCCTTAAGTGAAACTTAGAGAGAAAAAACAACTATGGGTCCTAGATACTAGGCCTGATAAGGTACCCATGTACACATAAATAAGAAAAGAAGAAAGGAAGGAATTAATTCAAGAGGAAACACAAATTGAAATTATTATTACTTCAAAGAATGTAATACAAACCAAAATAATATTTTATTCTTCACACTCTCTCATCCTCATATGAAGTCTACAAGAATGCACAAATATATAGGCTTACAATAAAGTTATCCATAGCTAAATAATAACTTGGAAAGCCTAATATAGAGGATAAGTCAAATCCCATAAAACTAGCTAAATGTTAAATAAAACATGTGAATCTATTTTATTAAAATAAGTAACAACTTGTACTTATTATATATCATTACCTAAATAAGCTTAAATAATTTAGGTGTGAACATAAAAGTTAGATTAGTGTCATAAATAAAAATAAAAATAATTATCTAGCATGAACACTACTCTAACACCCTCCCTTAAGTGAAATTTAGGGAGAAAAAACAACTATGGGTCCTAGATACTAGGCCTAATAAGGTACCCATGTACACATAAATTAGAAAAAAAGAAAGGAAGGAATGAATTCAAGAGGAAACACAAATTGAAAATATTATTACTTCAAAGAATGTAATACAAACCAAAATAATATCATATTCTTCACACTCTCTCATCCTCATATGAAGTCTACAAGAAAGCACAAATATATAGGCTTACAATAAAGTTATCCATAGCTAAATAATAACTTGTACTTATTATATATCATTACATAAATAAGCTTAAATAATTTAGTTGTGAACATAAAAGTTAGATTAGTGTCATAAATAAAAATGAAAATAATTATCTAGCATGAACACTACTCTAACACCCTCCCTTAAGTGAAACTTGGGGAGAAAAAACAACTATGGATCCTAGATATTAGGCCTAATAAGGTACCCATGTACACATAAATAAGAAAAAAATAAAGGAAGGAATGAATTCAAGAGGAAACACAAATTGAAAATATTATTACTTCAAAGAATGTAATACAAACCAAAATAATATTTTATTCTTCACACTCTCTCATCCTCATATGAAGTCTATAAGAATTCACAAATATATAGGCTTACAATAAATTTATCCATAGCTAAATAATAACTTGGAAAGCCTAATATAGGGGATAAGTCAAATCCCATAAAACTAGCTAAATGTTAAACAAAACGTGTGAATCAATTTTGATAAAATAAATAATAACTTGTACTTATTATATATCATTACCTAAATAATCTTAAATAATTAAGGTGTGAACATAAAAGATAGATTAGTGTCATAAATAAAAATAAAAATAATTATCTAGCATAAACACTACTCTAACACCCTCCCTTAAGTGAAACTTAGAGAGAGAAAACAACTATGGGTCCTAGATACTAGGCCTGATAAGGTACCCATGTACACATAAATAAGAAAAAAAGAAAGGAATGAATTAATTCAAGAGGAAACACAAATTGAAAATATTATTACTTCAAAGAATGTAATACAAACCAAAATAATATTTTATTCTTCACACTCTCTCATCTTCATATGAAGTCTACAAGAATGCACAAATATATAGGCTTACAATAAAGTTATCCATAGCTAAATAATAACTTAGAAAGCCTAATATAGGGGATAAGTCAAATCCCATAAAACTAGCTAAATGTTAAATAAAACATGTGAATCTATTTTATTAAAATAAGTAACAACTTGTACTTATTATATATCATTACCTAAATAATCTTAAATAATTTAGGTGTGAACATAAAAGTTAGATTAGTGTCATAAATAAAAATAAAAATAATTATCTAGCATGAACACTACTCTAACACCCTCCCTTAAGTGAAATTTAGGGAGAAAAAACAACTATGGGTCCTAGATACTAGGCCTAATAAGGTACCCATGTACACATAAATTAGAAAAAAAGAAAGGATGGAATGAATTCAAGAGGAAACACAAATTGAAAATATTATTACCTCAAAGAATGTAATACAAACCAAAATAATATCATATTCTTCACACTCTCTCATCCTCATATGAAGTCTACAAGAATAAACAAATATATAGGCTTATAATAAAGTTATCCATAGCTAAATAATAACTTGGAAAGCCTAATATAGGGGATAAGTCAAATCCCATAAAACTAACTAAATGTTAAATAAAACATGTGAATCATTTTTTTTTAAATAAATAATAACTTGTACTTATTATATATCATTACCTAAATAAGCTTAAATAATTTAGTTGTGAACATAAAAGTTAGATTAGCGTCATAAATAAAAATGAAAATAATTATCTAGCATGAACACTACTCTAACACCCTCCCTTAAGTGAAACGTAGGGAGAAAAAACAACTATGGGTCCTATATACTAGGCCTAATAAGGTACCCATATACACATAAATAAGAAAAAAAGAAAGGAAGGAATGAATTCAAGAGGAAACACAAATTGAAAATATTATTACTTCAAAGAATGTAATACAAACCAAAATAATATTTTATTCTTCACACTCTCTCATCCTCATATGAAGTCTATAAGAATGCACAAATATATAGGCTTACAATAAAGTTATCCATATCTAAATAATAACTTGGAAATCTTAATATAGGGGATAAGTCAAATCCCATAAAACTAGCTAAATGTTAAATAAAACATGTGAATCAATTTTGTTAAAATAAATAATAACTTGTACTTATTATATATCATTACCTAAATAAGATGAAATAATTTAGTTGTGAACATAAAAGTTAGAATAGTGTCATAAATAAAAATAAAAATAATTATCTAGCATAAACACTACTCTAACACCCTCCTTTAAGTGAAACTTAGGGAGAAAAAACAACTATGGGTCCTAGATACTAGGCCTAATAAGGTACCCATGTACACATAAATTAGAAAAAAAGAAAGGAAGGAATGAATTCAAGAGGAAACACAAATTGAAAATATTATTACTTCAAAGAATGTAATACAAACCAAAATAATATCGTGTTCTTCACACTCTCTCATCCTCATATGAAGTCTACAAGAATGCACAAATATATAGGCTTACAATAAAGTTATCCATAGCTAAATAATAACTTGGAAAGCCTAATATAGGGGATAAGTCAATTCCCATAAAACTAGCTAAATGTTAAATAAAACATGTGAATCAATTTTGTTAAAATAAATAATAAATTGTACTTATTATATATCATTACCTAAATAATCTTAAATAATTTAGGTGTGAACATAAAATTTAGATTAGTGTCATAAATAAAAATAAAAATTATTATCTAGCATGAACACTACTCTAACACCCTCCCTTAAGTGAAACTTAGGGAGAAAAAACAACTATGGGTCCTATATACTAGGCCTAATAAGGTACCCATGTACACATAAATAAGAAAAAAGAAAGGAAGGAATGAATTCAAGATGAACACCCCCCCCCCCCTCAACCACCAAAGTATAACTTCCTTTAACCCAAGCAATGTTGCGACTGAATATAATGAGGTGAAGTCAAGGACTTAGTGAATATGATAGCAACATGTTCAGTTGTAAGAATAAACTTCAATCAAAAAAGTCCATCATGGACACACTACCAAATAAATTGAATGTGTATCTCAATATTATTAGTGGGTTGATGTTATATAGGTTTGTATGTAATCTGAATATCACTTTGGTTATCACACAAAATCAAAGTGGGATTAATCTAAAGAAATACAAACTCACTAAGTAATTGTCATAGCCAGAGAGCCTCATGTCTAGCTTTAACAACACCTCTATACTCTACCTCAATGGATGAAAATGCAACAATTAATTACTTCTTACATTCCCATGTAATAGGATCATATCCAAGTGAAATATGAATCCATAAGTAGATTGGTGGATATTATTACATTTCTCCCAATTTGAGTCTTGAATCCCTCAATCTCTAAAGAACCATTTGGTGTTTATTGAATCCCAAAGTTCATAATGCCCTGAATATAGTGTAGGATATGGTTGGTTTCTTTCTAATGACTCTCATGAGACTCATGGGATAACCATGAGACAAGGTTAACAATAAATGTGATATCAGGACATGTATGTGTCAAATATAAAATATTGCATACTAATTATCTATAAAATGTAGGATCAACCAACTTAGATTTGTAATAAGTAGTAAGCTCAATACTTGAATATATGGTGTGGGATTAGGCTTGCAATTAGCCATGAAGAATAAATGAATCATATCTATTGTATACTTGTGTTGGCCAATATAAATATCATTTGGAGATTGATGAACCTATAAGCCAAGAAAGTATTACAAAAATCCTAGATATATCATATCAAATCATGCCTTCAACTTGTGTTTAATGTCCTAAATCAAGGTATCTAAACTACCTATGAGGATGGAGTCATCACCATATAAAACCAAAATTAAAATATCCTCACTTTGTTTTAGGATGTAAACATTATGATCAGACTCATAATGATAGAAGCCATAATCTCGTATAAAAGTGTCCATCTTCTCATACCAAGATCGAGAATCTTATTTAAGTACATAAAGAAAATGATGGAGTCTACAAATAAGTGAAGGATCCTACTCAAATCCCTAAGGTTTCTCTATATATATATCCTCTTTGAGGTCACCATGTAGGAAGGCAATCTTCACATCCATCTAGTATATTGGCCACTAATGTGATTCAAAGAGAAGAGAGAGAGAGAGAGAGAGAGAGAGAGAGAGAGAGAGAGAGAGAGAGAGAGAGAGAGAGAGAGAGAGAGAGAGAGAGAGAGAGAGAGAGAGAGAGAGAGAGAGAAGAGAGAGAGAGAGAACAAGGTGTACAAAATTCATATTTTCAAGAGGGTAAATTCTCATAGTAATAAATAAACCCCTTCAACTTATGAGAAACACTTAGCTAAAGGATAATCCTTATACTTATATATAGTATCATTGTCGCATACTTGGTCTTATAAACACATTTACATCATACAATTTTTATTTCCTTAGGAAGAGGCACTAACTCCCATGTGTCATTCTTAATGAGTAAAGAATATTCTTATTTCATAGAAACTTCCCACTCAGGTTTACCTATTGCCTCATAAAATAACATTAGATCATTATAAATTGCATGGATCAAAAGAATAATACCTAATGTCTAAGCATGAGTACGATGAGGATATATAGGATTACCAACCAAATCACTCGTTGATTGTAAGGTAGATTTTGCCCATTTGGGCATTTGTTGTGCAAAATGAGGTAAAGGAGTAACTTCAACATTTGTGTCTTCATCAATATCAATAAGTATGACCTCCCTATCATGTACATGAGGTATTATCAAAGATGGAAAAAATATGAATATGATACTAAAGGAGTGATATTATCATCAACTCTAACATCTCTTAAAAATAAGACATCATGTGTGATATAATCAAAGAGGTGATATGCCTTCACATCCTCATAATGACCGATAAATATGACTCTTGGCTCTTCTTTTTCGTAAATTTATGCTTTTCATGAGGAAAACATTTCCAAGCCTTACTTTCAAAGACACATAATCTAGAAACATTAGGTTTTTCTCCTGACCAAGCTTATTTAGGAGTTTTATTCACCACTACCCTATGGGGAATGTGATTATGGATGTAATTTACACAATTAATTGCTTCATCCCAAAACTAACGTGTTAATTCTTTAAATTTTATCATAGAATTCTCTATTTCCTTGAATGTTTTATTTTTCCACTCAATAGCACCATTTTGTTGAGGGGTGTAAGGCACCATGTATTTTTTTTGAATTCCATACTCAATATAATAAGCTTTAAATGATCTACTTATATATCCCCCCCCCCCATTGTTTGTGTAGATATTTTTCAATTGAAGCCTTGAGTACTTCTCTACAAAGGTGTTGAAGGCTTTGAATCTGTCAAAAAAATCACTTTTATACTATAAAAAATACACCCCAAGTCCTCCAATTAAAATCATCAATAAAGGTTACTACATATTTTGCACCATAAAATGAACGAGTTGGAAAACTCATCAAAACACTATGTACTAACTCTAGTGGAGCCTTAACTCTCTTAGTTTGTTTCTTTACAAAGGGATCTTGGTGTTAATTTCTAAGTATGCATCCTATATAAACACCATCATTGATGAAAACCTTAGGAAGGCATGTCACCATGTGTTGGGAACTCAACTTCTATAGATACGTATAATTGAGATGACCAAAAGTTTCATGTCACAATTTTCTCACAGTGTCAGCATGAGCAATTAGAGAATAACCTGATAAGGTTTCAAATTTATCAAATATATATAAGCATGAACTATGGTCTACCACACCTGTTATTACTACATCATGTGGATCACTCAATATTCTAATTACAACATTATGTGGAGTAAAGTCTATAGTATTTTCACTACCATAATTACAAATTTTATAAATGGACAATAATTTTGAAGAAATATTAGGAATACAGAGTACATATTTGATACATCCATAATGCATATTAACAGTGCCAAAGCCAAAAACTTCAATTGATAATGAGTTGCCCATGATAATTTGGGAAATGTTACAATCATAAATAGAACTCAACATACCACAAGAATGATTTGGATGATTAGAGACATCAGAATCAAATATCCATCTATTTGACATGGGAGAATTCATTCTAGCCGAGAGAGAGCTCCTCCTTTCCCTATGGTAGAAGAAGGTGAAGGTAAAATAATCTTGTTCTATTTTAGTGTTACTTATATACTTCTATTTTTGATACCATCTATACTCATGATGACTTGTTTGTTACAGTATGGGCATAGATCATAAACATTATTTTTTGAATGGCTTTTTGATTTTACTTGAATTGGAAGGTTTTGAGGACTCATTAGTGGAATCTAAAGACTTGTTTAATTCTACTAGTTTATTAGGAGCTCCTTATTTCTATTTTGGCTTCCATTTTACCTTTGGATAATTTTACATCAAAGCATGACTTGAGCTAGGTAATGCATCTAGTGACATTAATTATGTTTGTTCATGAGATAACCTTTCACAGAATATCTTGAAAGATGTTATTTTAAATTGATCTCCTAGGGCATCCATAGTAGAATAGAAAGAAAAATAAAATACATTGAATGGACCTTTTATATTTTATATAATCATAAAAATATAATTATTATCAAATTTTTCCTTACCACCAGCGTTTAACTGAGCTCTAAGTGATTTAAACATAGTGATAAATTCCTCAATAGATGGAAAATCAGAAGGAAAGCATGAAAGTAATTTTTCATCTAACTGTAACATTCTAAATTTCTTGATTTTACCAAATAAATTTTCAAAACTCTCCCATATCTATTTTGGTTTTTTGGCATTAGTGATATGGAACACCAGATTACTTGACACATTGAGGGTGATTAAACCAAGATTGTCATCTTACTTACATGAATATAAGTATTTGTCTTTCTCTAAGGTAAACATTTAAATAGTGTCATCAAAGACTCTCTATAGACCTCTAGATTTGATAAATTTCTGCATTTTCTCCTTCCAAAGATGATAATTGGTCATGTTCAATAGTTTCAATAATTTGTTCTTCACTGCAAAAGAGGAAAATAATTTAGACATTTTGTCATATATATATATATATATATATATATATATATATATATATAACCCCCCAAAAAACAATTGTATTTTTTTACCAATTTGCCTATTTTACAATTAAAAAATTAACACCCCCAAAATCCAATAAGGATAAAAAAAATTTAACCCCTTGCAATTAAATATTTGATATTTGACCTTGAGCAGAAATTATATTCTCATATTTCTTATAATTGTATAGTTGTGAGTTATAATATTTAGTTCTAAAGCAAGGGAGAGGATAAAATATAAAATTATATAAATACATATAGTATATGTCTAATTTAATAATTTTATAGCATTCTAATTATAAAAATTTACATTTAAAAAAAAAATGGCACCTTAAAATTCCATATGGATCTCAAGTTATGAGTCTACAAAGGTGCATTTCCAAGGTAAGAGGTAGGTCCTATAGGTAAAAATGTGCTTTTTTAAAAACAAATAAAGCTTAAAATGATGATAACTTAGATTTACCATGTCCACATCAGAACCAATATTTCAAAAAAAAAATGAGAGGTGTATAGGCTTCACAGTTTGCAAATTATGTCCTCCAAAGTGATTAGTTTGAGAAACCAAGTACAATGGTGAGAACTAACCCATATCAATTTTTAGACTAATTACATGGATAGTTAGATCTAGTGGTTAGGCTTGGTAGTTTAATGATCTCATTAAAGTACAAGGTGACATCATCAGGAATCAAAACTAATGTAGTGGCATGAAAACCAATGTAATGGGCATAAAAACCAATGTATCAAGGTATGACTCTGTATTGAAAATATTTT
Source organism: Torreya grandis (assembly GCA_037957365.1). NCBI lineage: Eukaryota > Viridiplantae > Streptophyta > Pinopsida > Cupressales > Taxaceae > Torreya > Torreya grandis. Next base: position 209,720 of record JARHVA010003198.1, read on the forward strand.
TTCTCAAAAAACATGTTAGGCCATACATTATTCACTATGCATGGAAATCAATGCAATAATGTTTAATGTAGATGACTATATAACCTCTTCTATGTACTAGAAACTTATAAAGTAAACTGCACTTTTCCATAACATACGCACGTTTTATATAAAAATGTAGGTTTTTATTCCCTCTAAACATAATTATGAGGGTTATAAAGCCTCAAAGCACACATTCCACAGTTTTCCTTTTGAATGTTAGAAAAATTAGGGAATTTGTAACTAGAGAAGCTCTAATGCTCTAATACCATGTGGGAGTTAGAAGGAGGCACAAGTGATCCTTAAGATCAATCCAAGAAAACAAAACCACAACAAAATCTCTTGCCAACAAACAATGAACACTCAGTAGTGAGGAAACACGAATTGAAAATATTATTTCTTCAAAAAATGTATTACAAGCTAAAATAATATTTTATTCTTCACACTCTCTCATCCTCATATGAAGTCTATGGGAATGCACAAATATATAGGCTTACAATAAAGTTATCCATTGTTAAATAAAAGTTTGGAAAGCCTAAATAGGGGATAAGACAAATCCCGTAAAACTAGATAAATGCTAAATAAAACATATACATGAAGCAATTTTGTTAAAATATATAACAACTTGGACTTATTTTATATCACTCCCTAAATAATTTTAACTAGTTTAGGTGTGAAAATAAAAGTTATACTAATGTCATAAATAACTAGAAAAATAAGTATCTAGTGTGAACACTACTCTAACAATATTAATGAAATTTATTACTCAAATTAAACTAAATTTTGTCCACACATCTTGATCTTGATACAATGATCATAATTAATCTAACAAACATATAAATATAAGGCTCACCTTATGCCTTCAACAAGATATTGGGTGTAGACTTACTATGCATAAATATAGAAAGAGCTTCAACAATTCCTCATATTGATCAAGAAAAACCATTCATAGACAAGGAGAGATGTCATTGAAATTAACAAGTAACATTGATAAAGTATCTCATCTCTACAATATAGTCAAAAACATACTTACAATCTAGCTTGGACAATAGATCCATGGGAAAAGTATAACTTTTGGTTTGTCTTTCTATTTTGTTTGCATCCTCCTAGATTTTTCCCCTCTGAGGGATCATGCTTGAGATGTTATGTTTGTCAATTTACTTTGGTTTTAATAATTACTAATGAAATAACCTATCTTTCACTCATGATCTACATCTGCCACACCTAATGGGACTCGATGCACCCCGTAATTATCTTGAGAACATTCCATCTTCTTCTAATTTTAAAATTAGTTTATTTTTAGATTAATTTCATCTATTTTCTCCTAATTTATTTTTTTTAGGATTTATGCTTTTCAATGATATTGCTTTACATATCAATGGGATCGCTACCCATAATTGATGGTATTTCCCTACTAATCAATGATATCATTTTCTATTTTATTTTCTAGTTTTCTATGTTTTTTAGGAAAATGATAGGATTGCTCTATAAAATGGTGAGATTATGACCAAAATGGTAGTTTCATTCTAAAAATGGTGGTTTTGCTTTGTAAATAATGGTTTCACTCTAAAAATGGTATTTTTGCTCTATAAATGGAAATTTCATTCTGCAAAAAATGGATTTGATCTATAAATGGTGGATTAATTTTTTAAAATGATGGTTTCACTTTGTAAAAAACTACCCAACTTCTGGAGGCTTGTTTTGGGTTGTTTGGACTCTATTTTTATGATTTTTTTTAAATTGCATGTTTTATTATGAATTTTTAGAATATTCAATTAATTTGGATTGATGTTACATAATTTTTTTGTAAAATAGAAGGTACAAGAGTGTTATTTTATTTCTTTATAGGCTGCCCATCAAAAAGAACATATTGAACATCTAACTTCTTAACTGCATGTTTTGCTTGCCAAAGACCACAATTAAAAATTTTAACTTATTTTCTTATAGGTTTCACTAGTTAGAGACATGTTTTATATTCAACCAAACACTCTTGAACTCTTATTTTGTTGAAACTAAAATTTACATTTACATTTAGTGTTTTATATCTTATTTGTGTTTTCATTTACTTGCATGTTTACTTGTTTGTGAATAGTCTATCATGCTTATACTCTCCCCTTGACCCCTTTAGGGATCCTGGGTGACCAAAAATGCATAGACTATTGTTATTATGGTATTTTCCAAAATTTTAACTAAATTATGATCTTATCTTTTCCAATTATGGTGTCCTAAGAATAATAAATATTGAACTTCCCCTTTTATTTTGGTTGTGAGGGGTGGACCTCATCACCTTCTCCCAAGTACATAAGGTGAGGAGATTGGGACTTCACTCCCAAAGGTATATAAAAACCATGTATATTATATGGGGTATATAAATTAAATCTATATTCAATCATTATTGGTTGAGTAACTTCATGTTTTAAGTGCATCGATGAAGTAGTAGGGATTTCATGCTCTAACACAAACCTTAGACTATACCCCTTAGAGCCTTATTTTATAGTAACACTTTATTGAGACCTTTTATGGCTAAAATTTACATTAAGTGATTATATCCTCTCATGCTACCCATGACTATTTATCCTACAATGAATTTTTAAGCCCCACATACCATAAGGTATATCAAGGACCATCTAGACAGCCTTCTAAGACTTTAACTTAAGATCATCAACGATAAATAACTTGTAGTGATATGGAAACCAACCTACCCCAATATACCATGATATACCACTTTAATTGATAGTTAGGTTAAACTAATCTATCATTGCTTCAATTAAGGTAGTTATGTATATTTTTGTTGCATTACACACCTATCTCACCATTAAAAATAAGGTGTATTCTTTATGATTGTCTTGATTGATTGTTATTGTGACCTATCTTAATTGTAACCTTTGAATAAAATCAAACAAAACCAAATCAAATCACATCCAAACATTTTCATATTGAATTTACATGATGATGTGTTACTTTTCCCAAATTTTTAGGCCTTAATTACCCTATTTTACTATTATGCTAGCCAATTATACTGTTACATTATTAGTATGGTACCATTATGTTACCCATTTGAAAATCAAAGATAAATCAAGTTCATTTTGATCCACATTCATATTCTATTAGGTTCATTTTGAACCATATTCTAACCCAATTATGTTCATTTTGAACCACATTCCAATCTAAATAGGTTCATCTTGAACCAAATCCAAAATGAAGCCAAATCAAGTTCATTTTGAACCACTTTCCAAGATATATTAGGTTCATTTTGAACCACATTCCAATTTTAATTAGGTTCATCTTTAAATACATTCTAATTCCAATTCTAAAGTGGTTAAATTTTGAAAATTCAACCATTTAAAGTCAAACTCTTTAATTTAAAATAAGTTAACATTCAAAATCAAATCAACTTTGACCAAAGTTAACTTCAAAGCCACATATTAGAACAATGTAAAATTAGGTTTATTTTGACCAAAGCTAATTATTCTGAATCAATCACATTCTAATTCAAATCGCTTATTATATTTTCATTCTATCTCCTATACCTATTGATTGGGAACAATGAAGTCATGTCATCCATCATTTATTTCATTTCAATTCAATCAAGCAATTCACCCTCTTTGGGTTTCTTTACACCAAATCAATTTTCCCTATTTGGTATCAAGCTAATCCAAGCCAACTAAACCTTTGGGACATGATAATTCCCCTAATTTACCATCTTTGGGGCCAATCTAACCATTTATCCTATTTGGGGCCAAGCAAATCAAAACAATATTTTGGGCCTATTACATTCAATATAATCCACCCTCTTTGGGGATAGGGAAATAAAAACAAGACAATTCACCCTCTTTAGGGCCATTTAATTTAAATCCAATCCCCCTTAAATGTATCCTTGCTTAGGGGTATAATATAATTAATTTTCTCTCTTTGGGGCCACTCCAATCACATTAATCCAATACCTAAATGGTATCAAGAAAATGAATATTATGCATGTCACAAGATTCAAGGCCATTATCTTAATCGATGTGTCAAAATCAAGACTTATATCCAAGGTTTGATTTCTCATAAAGACATTGAAATAAAACCAAGTGTGTTTAATTTTGATAACCAATTGATCTGGATATGTCATGATCACCTTCACAAGCATGATCAAATTCATCTACTTCTAAGTCAAGGTCAACATAGTCAATTCATCTTCAACATTTTTTTCAAATCACCCATGCTTGACATGTTCATTTTTGATGAGTCACCCTTTAACCAAGCCCCCATTTTTCATGAAGAATCCATATTTGATGAGCCTATCTTCAAAGAACCCATTATTGACTAACTACCCATCATTCTTCCATTTCCAATCATTCCCAATTGTATAAAATTCCTTCATCCCAAATCCTTCATTTCCAAGTTAAATGTGAAAAAGGAAATTGTCTACACTATAATCTAACATGCCTTCTTTGTGGCTACATTTACATCATAAATATGTTCCATTTTAGAACCAACATTACAATTAGCATAAACATCAGAATTGGATTCTATTTTAAAACCAATATAAGAATTAGTTTATATTCTATAACTAATATTAGATTTAGCATCAAAGGTAGAATCATCATCAGTTTCAACATCATATTCAAATTCTCTTGGCTCAAAATCAGCTTCAAAATATGAATATATTATTGGATATTATGGCATTGTCTATCCACTTCTACCAAATCCATTTGAGTTAGAATCAATTTCAGAATAAACATACATTAATAATTATTCTGACATTGACTACATACTTCTATAAGATAAACTTGAAATCATTTGTGACCCTTCTACTATTTTTTAGGACATTTTATTTATCATCAATATAGTTTCTCTCAATATCTTATATGAGGACTATGTTTCCTTTTACCCTTCCATTACCATTATACATTCCTTTAATTTTAATATACCTAGACATTATATTTATATTCCACCTCCCAAAAGTGTTGATTGGGACCAAAAAATTCACACATTATTTCACTTTTTCCATGGAAACATATTAGTTGCATAATTTTTAGAGATCCAAGACAGAATTTAGGTAGAAGAACAATCTCCTAGTGAAACCTTGTTTAAAGTGTTAGGGAATGATCAAATTCTAAATTCAACATCTTGTAGTGAAACTTGTTCGAGGTGATATATGATAATCAAATTCAAAATTCAATGTCCTTTAGTGAAACCTTATATGAGGTGTTATGGTAAAATCAAAATAAATAAGACTTGGTGAAAACCTCTTTGAGGCACCAATAGGTGAGCCAACTAGTTCCTCATTATTTGATGAAGACATTATTTAATTCAATCGGCACAACCAATAATCCTCAACATATTTAGACTATAACATTTCTTAGGCCTAAATAATAGAAAATTTGTGTGGTCTTATTGAGAGAATTTCTAGAGGTATTTAGCCCATCACAACCAAAATTGTTTTGAATCTAGAATCAAAAACAATGTGTGAGACTGAAAATCCCAATATTCATTTTTCCTCCAATAATTATAAATTCCATTGTGATCCTATTATTCATTCAACTCCTATATTACATTACCAAATAAGATCATGTATCTAATGTCTATCCTTCTTTACCCTCATTGGCAGTACTCTTTTTCAAAGAGACTAAGAAGACATATATTCTATAGGTTTAAAGGAAGTAGAATTAATGACCAACGAACATCATGATATCAATAGTGTAATACACATCCATAAAAACATCCTAGTAGAGTAGTTATTTAGAGCGTGTATAGACTTGACATCAAAAGGACTACATTATGCATGTCATAATCCTCCATTGAGTTGAAATGTTAAAAAATCAAAAAACCATTATAAAATAAATCAACAACAATAAAAATATAAAGATAAATAATTTATCTAATGGTGAAAACCATGTGTTTACACCTTGCGCAAGTACCATGATGAAAACTAGGTTCATGATATCATGCATAAATAATATGTTATTTACAAGTACCTTGACACTTGGGGGCATCCTTATTTTTATTGAATGCCATTCCATTCCAACCATTTTTTCCATTCAATTATATTCAATCAAATCCCATCCTATCATGCCCATCAATCTTCTCGTCTTGACCATGTTACAGGGTATATTAAGACCTATTTTGGGAAGGATTTTGGCATATAATCTTTACAATACTCTGAAACATGGACTATTTTGGTTCTCATATGACATGGTCCTTTGAGACTCCTAGTCCCTTCCCTCATTGTCATCCATTATTATCCAACATTATCCACTCATCTTTTATTCATTATTATCTCTCATTTTAGATGAACTACAATGGCTTGAGTTCTATTTGGACTATGTAGACAGTGTTCAATCATGTGGAGTTTCTAAGGTTAGATACACCACCATTTCCCCATTATCTCACCATTTTTGTAACACATTTCCTATGGTTTCTTTGTTTTATGAGTCATTATCCATTCTACTTCTAGAATAGGTCTTCCCTTTGCTAAGTGATCCTTTATGGATAATTATTTCAAAAATATTCAAAAACATTGAATAGTATAAAAGTCATAAAAATTATAAAATTATTACAATCTCCATGAGAGATATAAATCCACAATATCCTAAACATTTTAAAGGGCTTCAAATATCTATAAGAGATATTAAACCACAAAATTCAACAACATTGACCTTATCTTAAATCTAGTCAACAATCCTTGCTCAATCATTGATCTAATCATTTTATCAACCATTAAGATGTGTCCTTCCCAAGTCCACCCTATTGGGGTAGACTCATTATTGATTATAATCATTTTAGTCACTTTGGGATGTGTCTTTCCCCCAATTCACCCTCTTTGGGTCCAATCCATTCTATCTCATAGCTTTCACCCTTTTTGGGAAAAATCAAATTGTGCAACCTATTCTAGGATATCTTATCCCCATCCCATCCCTTTATATGTGACCTTTCATAGGGGAACCATTAAATTATCATTATCATTGAACCTTCACATGTGGATTTTGACTTGGCTATTTACAAGATGTTTTTTTTTTACTTTTATTTTATTTTTTATTGTGTCTTGACTCGGTCCACATGCATCCATAGGGTTATTCATTGTGTTTGTACATGATTCCATCCATTGGCATATGATGACAATATCACCTTGATTTTATATATCATGGTGTGGTTTATTATCATTTTCCTCTAGGATCGAGGGTCATCCCTTATGCACATTACAACCAAACCATCATGGTGTTCTATATCATGGTGCATACATTTATATGCTACATTAAAAATCAAGTACTTGAGAGACTTATATACAATGTCATGATACGGTGGTCTTTTATCCCCTTAAAAAATCATCCATCATCAAATATAATCATTTTAGTCATTTTTTACCACATCATATCATTTCATTATTCTTTTACATTTATCAAAATCATGTCAATCATATATTCTTCTATCATTGCTCATCATATTTTTCCCCATTTTTAGGAAAACTACATTAGCCTAAGATCCATTTTGACTATGTATATGATGCTCAATTATGTTTAGTTTCTAGATTCACCTAAACCATCATTATTAAACCATTATTATGTTCTTCCAATCATTTATTTCATTACCTTTGAGCATTCTCATGTGCCTAGTTTTTTGATGGCTTACTCATTCTTTGGAAATTCATATACTATTACAATTATGTTTTCATTGTTAATATCATTTTTTTATGTGTAACAAGTTAAATATTTGAGTTATGATTGCCAATAAATTTATAAATGATCAAATACATGATAGGAAAACTAAATTAATCAATCAATTTTGCACTCTTTTTGTAAATTCAATCATTATGTATTTCTTCTAATTCCAAGCTTAAACTTTCACCCTATTTGGGGAAAATCAAAGTGTGCATCTTATTTCAGGATATATCACTCCCTAAGCCTATAAATTTTACCTTATTTGGGGTAAGTCAAAGTGTGCAACTTGTCTTGGGATGCATCCTTCCCAATTCCACCTCTTCGGGGTAATTCATTTTTTTACTCTATAATCATCAAATATAATAGCATGAAAGCATTAACTCCGTTAGATTAATCTCATCCATAGGTTAATTTCATTATGCTTGCCATTTTATTCCTTTTGAGACCATATCCATCAAAATAATTTTTTAGCCAATCTCTTGAGGGGGCATCTTGGCCATCTCAAACAATGGTTTGGGCATTGGCGTGAATTTGTTTCAGTAAATTGAATAAGAATCAAAAAAATGTGAACACATCATTATCTAATCATTATTCAAATAATTTTAACAATTTATTCTTATTATTTTAAAATTCATTATTTTGTCTAGTATATAGTAATACCCTTTCAAATAGGGGCAAAATTTAGACACTTAATTCTCATCACTTTTGTGTCAAAATTGCAATCAAAATTGATTTCTTGAAATAATGATCAAATCACTGAAACACCTAAATTTCCCCACACACCTGATATGTATATTAAAAAACACATTGGGGCATCCCTGATTTGGGAAATACACTGTAACCAACTATGATACTCATTTAATTCACTTTGAGACAAATTTTTATTTTGTATGTGATGTTATATGGAAATTAACTAGAACAAATAGTCAATTTTTGATATTACATAAATCAAATGGAAGCTATCTAGATTAATTAGCCTATCTAATCAAATCAAATTGCTAAGTAGAAAATACATAAAATATGGATAATTTATAATTATGCAATATTAAAATATTCCACAAATATTTTAACTATGACATCACATAAAAGTTTTCAAGAATTAACATAAATGCAAGAAATATCGAAATTTTAGGACCCATGCCTAATAAATGCAAATCAAAACCCCAAATATTAATGACATTTATTACTCATATTAAACTAAATTTTTACCATGAATCTTGATCCCAATCTAGTGGTCACAATCAATTTGAAAAATCTATAAATACAAGGCTCACCTTATAACTTTAACAAGTTTTTGGGTGTAGACTTACTATGCATAAATCTAGCAAGAGATTCAACAATTCCTCATATTGATTAGTCAAAATCATTCCTAGGCAAGGGGAGATGTTGTCAAAATGAACAAGAGACATTGATAAATATTCATAGCTATACAATTTGAGCACAAACACGCTTACAATCTAACTTAGAGAATTAATCCATGGGAAATATATAGTTTTTTGTTTATCTTTCTATTTTGTTTACATCCTCCTAGACCTTACCTCTCTAAGGGATTATGCTTGAGATATTATGTTTGTCTATTTGATTTGGTTTCAATATTATCTACAGGGTGATGTGAGGAATTTATCAATTGATTTCCTCATCTATTGGTGCCTTAGAAAGGTTTTCACCAAGTGATCAATCTTATTGATTTTTTTGAATTTGAATTTGATCTAGATCTAATAATGCCTCAAAGAATTTTTCAATAAACTATATTGATTTTTTATCATGATTCTGATTTAGATTACCCCATAGTGCCTTAGAGAGGTTTTCAATAGGGGATATTGATTTTGGATTTTGATTTGTTACATTATTGGATTTATTTAGATTAAGGAACACTTTTTGTTCCTCAGGATATGTTAATGTTACTTTATGCTCTTTTGACTAGATGTTAGTCATGAATTCTATTTTTGTTTAATTATTATGGAAGAAGGTTGATGAAACATGATTTTTTCAATCCCAATAGATAGGTGTAAGAGATTGACTAAAAAGATGACAGAAAGGGATGGAAATGTCAATGAAAGTATTAATGGTGTTAACATAATCCTCATAGGGAATATGAAAAATGTCCATCTCTAATATGGATAATGTTTCCTCTAAAATTTTGAAAGTATTAATGACATGTCTGGATTGAGCTATAGATAATATATAGTCAATGTCATGAGATAATTTGTGTGCACATACAAGGATGGGTTTGATGATTCCTTGCTCATGGATGTCAAGGCCTCTCCCACTATAGTTCATGTTTTTGAGGATTCAACTTATAAAGGGATAGTTTTTTCTTTGGAAACAAGTCACAAGGTTATCTTTGTGTAACCATGAGTGATTTTTTTGTTAATTTTTTATTTTATGAGTATGCTAAATTTGATAAATAATGTGCTATCAAATTGGTAAAATGATCTTGTTTATTTTTTATCTATGATGGTCTTATCCATATGGAAGGCATTTTGATGTTTGTTGTCTACATGTACCATTGCCTCAGGAGGTATGTTATGTTAGGTGATAGAGGGTTTGATGTACGATGGGATATTGAGTGATGGTTTGTATATGGGATGGTCATCTATGAGATCATCAAATATGGTTGGTTTATCAAATGAGGGTTCATCAAATGTGTGCATAAAAAATAAGTGATTAGTCAAATATGGGTTGACTAAATATGGATGATTGGATAAGTGATGGTTGGTTGAGGATTAGCTCATCAAATTTGGGTCCTTTATCAAATATGGGTGGGCCAAGGATGATTTGGATTCATAAATGAAGGTGTAAGAAGTTTTATTATGCATTAAAAAGGGGTCTTGGAATACACATAATGGTTAATTATTAGACTTGAATGGACTTGAATCTTTGTTGCATGATGGTCCCATGAGAGGTGATGGCATGATATAATTGATTTTTTGGATTTGTTGTGGTTCTATGGATGGATGGATGTTAGATAAAATCTTGTTCAATTATTGTTGGATTCATTCAAGTATTATTTGATTCTAAGATAAAGGTACTAGAATTGGGTTCGATTTGTTGGTGTGATGGGGGATGCCATGATGGATGTTTATATAATATTGGATAGCATAGGTGATAGGGGTAAATAGATTTTGATGTGAAGAGGTTTAAATTTTCCTACTTAAGATGAGCATGGGTTTATAGGATTGTAATATGAAGTAAGTCAGGAATCTAATTACATGAGCTGCAAAATGATATCATCCTTGTTTTCAAATAATTATTATTCAAATTAATTTTTATCTAGATATGTTTTGGATGCCCTAGATTTATATGGGAGAAGGATGGATGTTATGATGTCATCAGTCCTAATTGATAAGTGTGAGATATTGAACAAAAATATGGGAAAAGTATTGGTTAATGTTTGGATGATTTGAACTTGACTTTACTTGGTCAACGATGGATTTATATGACGTTGATGGATTTATTTTATTTGATTTTAGACATTGGACTTTATTTGGATTTTTTTACTTTGGACATTGACCTGGTTTAAATTTTGATTTGATTTGATTTTTTCACTTGATGTGTGTGACTTAGGATTTTTTGAATTTGAATATTAGACTTTAAATGTTTTGCCTTTAAATAGGATTGGTTTAAATTTTGAATTGAATGAATCTGACTAGATTTGACTTTTATGTTTAAATTTTTAAATTAGTTTAAGATAGTTGGATTCACTTTATATTTGGATTTAAATTTGATTTTATACAAATTGGTTGTGCATAAGGATCAGTCAAGAACACACAAGCAATAAAATCTTATGCTAGTAGTGATGGGTGTGAAACTTATACATAGCCCACTTATCTACCTCACAAGAAGTGGGATTAGGTTGATCTCTAAACCATCACTTCATTCTCTATTTTTTTAGTATCTTCAAGAATGTTATTTTCCCTACACTATAAACTATTTACAGTCGATAGGTTTGAATCTAAGATAAAACATGATGTCTAGGGGTGCCCTCTATATACCTTTTTGATACGATGAGATCTAAATTCATGGAATATAAAGATTAATTGGTTTCATGAGCAGATATAGTCCCTTCACACTCACTTCATCGATAAGATTTTATGCTTCTATAAAATATTTCCTCACGAGTGTTGTCTAGGGCCTAGGTATTAGAGGATAAAACCCCCTCACTTCATGGTGTGCTTAAAACATGTAACCACTTGACTAGTAATGACATGCTCTTTCCAAATTTATATACCCCATTATAACATGGGGTTGGTCCTAATATTAGAAGATGAAATCTCAGTAGCTGAACCCTAAGACTTACACTTAAGGATTAGATCCAAGTTGTATATCCAAAATAAAATAGACGTGCATTATTTCTAGTTCCTAGGATCACCTTACTATGTGAGGTAAGAGAATACATTGTATTTTTATAGGGATTAACATGGTTGATCTAGGTCATTTATGATTCTTGAGGTCACCTTATAGTGGGAGGTAAGATCATACATGGCATTAGACTGCATAAATAAACACACACTAAAAGTAAAAATAATAAATTTTAAGCCTAAATCAAAATATGTGACTAATTTAAAATCGATACCAAAATGCTATTTGATTTTTGGTTTTTGACAAGTGAAACCTATGAAAAGGAATTAATAGTTTATCAAAAAATCCTTGATAAAGTGGAAACATGCATAATATAGAACAAAGGGGAATTTATTATAAATAGGGATTTTATACCAAAATACAATTCAATTTCATCAAAATATAAAATAATTATTTTTTTCATACAAATACAAAAACATTATTAAAAATGTAATTCTATTGATAGTAGTGCAATTCTATCAAAATATTGAGTGATCCTGCCAAACTATAGGGAAATCCTACTAGTGTCTCAAAACACTAATTTTTTTATGGCAACATGCATATTTTTGAAACCTTATTTTTTTCACAAACAAGAGGTTGAATAGACACTTGATTCAAAATTTATGGTTTCTAAAAATTAGGAAGTGTAAAAACACTATAAAGTGCAAATCCACCAATCTACAAGGCAAATCTACCATTTGACAAGGAAATCCTACCATTTGACAGTGAAATCTTACCATTTTATAGTGAAATATTGATAATCATTAAAAAAATTAATTTTTATGTGAATATGTCATTACAAAAACATGATTTTGGATGTATTTTGACAAATTTTTAATGAAATTTGATTCAAAGCAACTCATTATTATTTGACAAACAGTCCAAGGTGATTTTAAGGATTATTTTTGGGTGCACATTCTCAACAAGCATTCTAAACTATATACAGTTAATTAATATTTCAGTTAGCACAACATGTAAATTTTTTGATAATCATATAAGTGAAATGTTAACTAAATATTAATGCATATACCTTAGATGAACTCAAAGAGGGAACAAGTAAACTTTCACCTTGACCTACCAATACAATCTTTCTCCTTTTTATATATAATGCTCAAATGTGATTGGGATGTAGTTGTAAGATTTTGTGGATGATGTGCGGATAAACTAATAGCATAACCCATTAAAAATTGATGTTTTGATTGATTGGATGTTTGATTGATGATTGGCTTGATCTCAATATTTTGTAGAGCTTTGCTGCTCTTTTTGATCATTTGGAATGAGAGGGAAATCCCTCCATTTGATATATATTTTGAATTTATGAGGACCATTGATCTTGTTTGAAGGTCAAGGGTGGAGGATTGGTACTCCTCATTATAAATTAGAGTTAGAGAAGTTTAATGTGAGAGGTTAGAGTGTGTAAGGAGATGCATTGATGAGGCATGGGTTATGACATGCCTTGGAAGAAGGGGGATTGCATAGGGATTTTGAGGAAATTGAATGATGTGAGGATTTGGGGATTTGAGGATGTGATGTGATAAAAATTTTGATGATGATGTGATGACATCATAGATCTGAGATAGAAAAAAGGATTTATTTGATTTATGAAAACATGAAATTTACATGGATTATATTATCAACTAATTAACATGATTAATTATTGTGATTAATCTAGATTTTATTATTGGTGGAATATGGTAATATTATATTGGTGTAGGTTTTTTTTTCATTTAATGGTTTTCCCTACACATATTATTCAACTTGCTTAGGTGTCAGAAGAGGTCATTAGGGAAAATATGGATTAACCTTATTTTCTAATTTTGAGTTGGTTTTTGCTTCTCTATATAATTTGCCTTCCTAAAGCTATTTGGCTAATGAAACTAATGATAGTAATGAAAATATGAACATTTTACTGTCATTTTTTTTGCTTCTACAATAAATAAATTTTTTGTGCATTCAATCCTATCTAGATCTAATCCTTGATCATGGCCCACTCTGACATTCTATTATAGCAGTGTTGGTAGATAAATGCCATGGATTCTATTGTGATCTCTCTTGCACTCTAACTCTTTGGTGTTCTCTATCATCTTGGTTATTTTCAAGGGTTTGGTGGGTCTCATTAAAATCTATGCAAACTATACCAGCAAAGTCTCTAAATTAAAAATAGATAGCACCATTAGATTCAAAAGATGTCAAAACCTTAGGAATGGTTGTAAACATGACCTAGTTTTGTGATAGCCAATTTTTGACCATTTTAGAGGGTTTTACAATATTTTTTAGATTTTGTGTAAATTCATACCATATGGTGCTCAAAGAGGAAAATAATTTATGGTTTTTTATAATTTTTCCAAAATACCAAGTGGATCTTTTTTGGTTTTGGAAGAAGCTATATGGAATCTATACTTTTGAGGGTTTTTTAGTTTCAACAGAGTTTCTAACCCTTATAGACAATTTTATTAGTTTTTTTTGTAGTATATGCAGTCATTCAATAAATTTTTGGGTCTAGGTAGACATTTTCCCATGTTCAGACAGGTAGTGGAACCCACTTCCTACCTAGATTGGACCTAAAACATGCTCATTGTTCCATCTGACCACGTACTCCACTATCTCTACCTATAGACCCCTCAAACTTTTCCTACATTAGATATTTTCCCCCCATAAAACATTATCGCATGTCCAATTAGGGCTTGAACTCTAACATATGCCCAGATAAGGCTTATACTCTTGCCTGTGTCTAAACAAGGCTGGGGATCTGACCCCTACATATACTTAGGGTGGCATCCAACCCCCTAAACACTAAGGGTGGAATCTAACCTTACTATATATAATGATAGACTCCAACCCTATAGATGCATACCATGAGATCCTCCCATTTTCTTTACACCACAAGACATTTAGGGGAGTACTCATCCTAAGCCTTAACCCCTAAGCAATGACCCTATAGATATAACTAACTCTGCTCGACACCTATATGAGAGTTTAAACCTTGGTCATAACCAACCCAAATGGGCTTAAATTTTCCTCAAAAATTTGATCCAAATACTTGCACACCAAAAACATAATGCAAAGTGGATATTTATTTTTCAACCAATAACCTTTCCATTGACAACTTTTTTTAGGTGTTATTTTTTATAAAGTGTGAGTTTTTTGAGTTTTATGCATTAGTGATATTTGTGTGCCTTGTAAGATTAAAACTATATAGTTTCATGGGGTGATTATATTTAGTAATTTTTACTTACACACTCTTTTCTGCATTATGTTACTTGTGCACTGATTGCTCACTTATAGATGCATTATCAACTATGATCAATGTCCTTATTCAGAGTGTGCATTATTTCTCACTGATTTCTATATTTATTGCTCATTTGGACAAATTATTGTTTATTTTCAATTTCCTCACATTGAGCATGCATTATTCTCTTAAGTCAAGGGTTCATTAAAAAAATTATTGTGTAGTATTTCACTTCCTTGGTGTCTCTTATTTTAGTTATGTCAACTCCAATTGAGAGATACCAGATGAGGATACTTAATTCTACTCCAGTGGTTCTTCTTGGAAAGACCAACTATGCTTCATGGTGGATTTACATGAAATTAGTTCTCATGAAACATGGCCTTATTCCATTTCTATATGGACATATTCCTACCCACAATAACCCAAGTCAATACAATGACTAGGCTAAATTTTTTAAATGTGTCTATGGTCACTTATTGATGCACATTTCATGGACTATACACCACCATTTGGAGAACACAGAGTGTCCTTCCACTATTTAAAACTCTTCAGACTCTTTTTAGAGATCTTGTTAAGATTTTCATCACTCTTCCTCCTCTTACTCTTCCTATTGTCTCTTTAGATATTATTTTACTCCCTCATCCTACTCCTATTTATTGTGATGAGTCATTCCAGATGGACAATGATCTTCCTTTTGTCTATCCACCACTAGTGGATGAGTTTATGTCAAACCTTAAATTTCCTTTTATAGAATCTACATCAGTTCTAATATAAAATATTTCTCTTCTAGATCCATCATAGATTTATTATTTGGGGGAACATCTCATCTTCATTGACAGTGTGAGTGCACTTACTGAGAGCCTCAAAAGCTCATATGCTCTTGTGGATATTCATTTTGTAAATCTACACACTACATTTGAAGTCTAATATTCAGTTTTGAGGGTTGTTGATACATGATCTCCACTTCACACAACATTATTTAAGTGAATTTTCCATGCCATTCTTTTGACAAGTTCACTTCAATGGCATTATATTCAATTCTTGTGCATGATCTTTCCAAACATATATCACATATCACTTTTAGACCATATTCAGAGATATTCATACTAATACCTTCATCTTCCATTATGGAATGAGTAGATTTATAGTACACTCACTATGTTCTTCCTCTTGAAAAGGGAAGAAACATTATTTGATGTAGATGGAGATTCTTCAGTATTAAGTAAGAAGATTTCATCATTGACCTTGGTTATTTTGTTACCTCTACTATAGATATCCTCAACATATTCTATGGGGGATTCTTAGTTCTCTAGTTTCTATGTACTTAGGTACCTCATCAGGCCTCATTTTTGGGATCCAATTATTCTACACATCTAAGCTACACTTAAGGAAGGGGTGTTGTTGTAGGATTTTTCTCACTATGTGTTTTTATTTACAGGATCTAGTTAGTTTGCTTAGGTTTAGTAAATGTCATTAAAGGAAAATAAACTTTATGTATTTTCTAATTTGGAGTGGAGAATAAATACCTTTTAGGTGGGGCCCTTTATGCTCCTTTATGTATGTGTGTGTGTATACCTTCATTTGTACTTTTGCTAACCTATAATGTTATTACATTGAATGATTTATCACATTGTGACATTTTTTCCTCTCATGTGTTTGTGATTTATGTTTGCATAGTGTTGTCATTTATTTCAGTTTGATGTCATTAATGTCAAAGTATGTTGTCATTAATGTCTAGATGCATCTACTGAAGATGCATGGTGAGTGGTATTTGATGTATGATCATGTGATCTTGATGTGACAAGGTTATTATGAAGCCATGATGAGTTCTTATGCCAAAATATTAAGTGTTGTTTTAATGAGAGAGTTTGTAATCATGATGAATGAGGTTGATGTTAAGTAGTTATTTTAAGATTGGTGTCTAGATGGGAAAGGCCAATTGGCAGTATGTGTCATGAAAATATTATGATCATTGAATGTATGTAGTGATTATCATGAGAGAGAAAGGTATAGGTCTAAGTGTCTCATATCTTCTTGGTTGATGTTGTGTTAAGGTCATGATGTGGAAGGAACAAGTCAAGGAATCAAGGTATCTTGTAAGGCCTTGTCTAGACTTTGTGATAAGGTATGTGCATAGTGAATATTGGTGTAGTGAATGAGTACAAGATTTTGAGAGGTTTATTGGAATTTATTGATCATGTGTGTAAAGAATAGTTACCTTCAAAAGTGTTTTAAGGTTAGTGATCGAGTTCCAAATGCTTGAGAAGCCTATTCATAGCAAGCATAGTCATATCATGAGCATGTGCATGGTGAGCATGAAGATGTATGTGCAGAGGTAAGTGTATAGGTATGACATTGTCTAAGGAGCATGTAAGACATGTTATCAAGGTGTAGAGGCATCGAGGAGAGTTTAAATGTGAGATTATAGGGGTAGTACTTATAGATCAAGTCTGCATCTAGACCATTTTAAAACCCTGTTTGGTCTAATGAGATATCATCAAGGCCTATGAAGGATGTAAAGTATTGTTTAAGAATGATATAAATTGCTTGATTATGTGAGAGAGGTGGTTTGTGCATGGAAGGAGGTTTAAAGGTTATTTTTAATGCCTAATGTGGTTTGTAGGTCAAGGTTTAGAGAACAAAGAGAGAGATGGTGGCCAAATGAGGTATGAGATTCAGATTTCAAGATAAGAATGAGAATATGAGAATTTTTAGTGGTGTGATAGATTGTATTAAGTGTGTTTATCAAGTCTAAGGTCAAATTTTTAAGGTTTAGGCTTGAAAAAGTGTCTTAAGGTCTCTTGAGTTCATAGGATGAAGATTTGTCTACCTAAAAAGGTTTTTCAAGTGTTCACTGGCATGTGCAGCATTTACATGAGAACCTGAGATATTAATGTTAGATGGGTAAGGGTCCTATCTCAAATTTATAGGCATTAGTTTTTATAATTATGGGATAAGATTTATGAAAGATTGTTAATCGTGGAAGATGGTTTAAACTCTCAAAGAACCCAAATAATGACCCGATATGAAAGAAGTTGTTCTAAAATGCTTAAAATGGATTGGTATGGTCATTTAAGTGATTTTGAGTAGTATTAAACTCTCCCAAGCACCTCTAGGTGTGATTTTTTTGGTAGGTGTGTGAGTGGACCCTACAATAAATTATTAGTTTCTCAGATATTTATTATAGTAGTCAGAGTTGACCAAGTCAAAGTTGTTAAATGGATGGAGGAAAAAGTTTGAGACTTTTAGTTTATTTCTATAGTGTTTTATGGATAGGTTCTTATCATTTGATGTTCTAAACTAATCATCCAAGTTGATCAGTCGCTAACAGGTCTAATGGTGGAAATAGTGAGAAACCCAAGCAATAGTGAGAAGATGATTAGGGATGTGTTATCATGGAATAGGGATAAAACCATGTGCATGGATACATTGTTAAATATTTTTAATACATTTTCATTTTGGATAGAAATATTGGATATCATTGTATATAGTAAAACATTTCTCATAAGTAGACTTGTCTAGCTCAATGAGGTTTGTGTAAAGTGAGGTCATGGGATTGGTATGCAAGACCAATATTATCATTTGAACATATTATATTTATATATAATAATGTTATAATTATCACATTGGATCATTCACATGAATTAGGATTATTTTAATTTGTCATACAAGTGTTGAAGGTCAAAATCACCATGACTGGTCTTTAAGGAAAAATGACAGTTCTAAGTGAGTAAGTTATAGAAGTGTTTTTTAGTCCTTTTTCCATGTGTAATGAAATTTAATGAACTTATTGAAGTTTTTTAGGTCCTAAAGTTTCTTTCTTTATGTTTTATTTCCATGTTTTCTAACTAATTGATGTTTTATCTTCAGTATTTTAAGACAAACTTTCTGGGTATGCACAGGCCTAATTATGAACATTACTAATGGCATGCTTCAAGTGGTGGTTGGATCTAAAAGGTGTCATGAACCTAATATGATATTATTGTGGGTATATTTTAATGTAATATTAATTTTTTCTACCATTTATAAATTTTTAAAGTTCTCCAAGAAGATCAAAGGGTAATGTGTGCTAATGAAGGCCTAATGTAATTAGGTCTCCTTAAGGCCTAAAAGAGGTTTTGGTCCTATATGCTATGACCAACCTATTTTTAAATTTGATTAATTTTTTTGAAATTTAATAATACATATTTTATGTAAAATATAATTTTAAAAGTGTGTATTTTTGACCAAGAGTTGTATGAGCAAAAGCCTAGTATAAGAACAATGCCTAATTGGCCTAATTGATGAGTTAGAGAATGAGTGAGTTGAAGTGAAGGATATATAAATTTTAAGAATTTAATGAGGTATTTTAGACCATAATAAGGGTGTATATAAAGTATTATGTATTAAAATCAAGGTCAAATGACCTAATCAAGTCAAGAAGAGGGCTAGTTGAGTGAAGAGGCCTAGAAGGTAGGTTGAGAGGTATAGAGTGTGAAGAGTTGAAGAGGTGGTCATAATCAATTAGTTTATAAAAAAGGTGATATAAAGGTGATAAAATAAATTATGTGGTTGAGTTTATGTTGAGTCATCTAGGGGGTTGGTGCCTCCTTACAAGTGGTTGCTTATTAAAGCCTAGTTGGGTTAGTGCTTAGCTAGTTGGAGTTGGTGCATCACTAAATTTGATATTTTGAATTATAATAATGTATCCAATTTTAAAATATTAGTGGGTTTTCTTCCCTTTAATGGATTCCCACTCATATGTGTGTTTCTTGTGTTATACTCATGTGAATGACTCTTTATACATTGTTATATCTTTATATTTCTTTGATGGCTCAAGAAATGTTGAAGTACATGTAAAATAATTTCTTAAGAGAATGATTCACCCCCCCCCCCCATCCCTCTTAGTCATTTTGTTTATAATAATTGGTATCAGAGTAGGTCCTTTGAGATAGGCCTAATAGCTTACAAGTGATCTTAAGAAGCACAATCAAGGATTGTGATGATGACAATGTTTATCATGATAATAACGAAGGTAAATGGATAATGGATGTTGTTCAAATGGAAGAGTCTTATGAAATAATACTTCAAGCTTAGAGTATAAGTGGAGTCCTTAAAGTTAGAGTTAGATCATAAGTCATATTTGAAAGAATGTCAAGAGTATTCTTTGTCAACTTAGAAGGATGATAAAGAGGCCAAGTCAAAGGTCAAGCCTAAGTTAACAGTTAAGCCTAGAAGGATGTTGAAGAATATTCAGTCTTGTGAGAGCATGGAGATCTGGTACTCTCCTAAATTTGTGTTTTTATAGTGCCTTAAGGAAGGGGTGAGTCCATTAGGATTCATGGAGACACTCATCAGTAAGTGGAAGCATGGTGGATTCTTATTAATCTTTGGTAGGTGTTGTATGTCAAGAAGGTATGAATACAAGTTGAATATTATTTAGTCTAAGCTAGAAGTGTGGTTTTTTGGCATGTTAGGAGGTAAGTTTTTGGTATCTAGTTGTATTTGAGCTTGATCTATGTTGAGATTTGGTATTGTACCAAGGTTCTTGATCTATTTTGGAGATGGTCTATGTGTATTGTTGATTCATATGGTGAGCAAGTTGTGAATACAAAGGTTGAGCATGGTTGTGTAGTTATATATGATCTTTATTTTTTAAGTTATTACATTGATTTATATATGTTTGGTCTAATGGGGAGATTGGTATCTCTGAGTTATTTTTCAAGAGAGTTGAGTGTTCAATGTGCATCAAGTGACCTTAAGGTCATAGACAACCAAGGAACATGTTATATAGTCTTAGTTTTCATATCATGAATAAGAAAAATTATATGTTTATCATAATAAAGAATGTAAGTGTAGACCTAGTTGACAGAAAGATGCAAGGAAGATGTCATGATGAGGTTTCTGACATGGTAGTTTGAGAAACATGAAGGAGATAGAATAATGTAATAATAACATATGGGATGCCATATAGAGAGTAATCATTGCTCCATCATGGAGGACTAGATTATTCCCTTGGAATAATATCTTTGATTACAGACAGACCTAATATACATGGTAGACAAGCATTAATTATAGAGATGTTTTATGTTCATAAGCATTGAGTGTGATTACTCCAAGTATTTGAAGATGACCTTTGGGTAATGTATCATAGGTATATATGCTCAGTATGCCTTGTTTTTATGAGGTGAAGGTGATCAAGAAAGATAAAATTTTGGTAGATAGTGAACTAGGTGTTTTATAGACCTATTCAGTAGTGAACTAATACAAGAAGGGTTGTCATGATGTAGATGGATTATGGAGCTCAGATAAGATTAGAAAAGGTTATTTACATAGTATGTACATAGATAATGATAGATTGAGGAGATTAAAATCCTCAAAGAAGAACTTGGATAATTAATAATAGCCAAACCTACTGCAATTAGGTCTCCATGAGACCTAATGTAGCAATAAGGGTCTAATGCGTTAGGAGAATGATTTATAAGATGTTCCATGATTTTGTTTGTTGAGCTAGTTTTGAGAGAGAATTTTCAATTATTGGGGAAAATTTTATGTGAGTGGTTGCCATAGTTTATAAAGAATTTGTGCCATCTAATATATTTGAGAGCTAGTATGAGCCTAAGGTGAGTATTTGGTTAGCATTTTATTGTGTGGTCTCTTGAAGTTCAATTCTAAGGATTAGATAGATTTTTATGGAAGACCCTTTGTCATTAATGTCAAAGGGGGAGAAAGACCAGTTTTGGGGAAAAGAGATTGACTAGACTATAGTGTGTTTTACTATCAATGAAAAATGGGGATTTTGTTGGCATAGTGGTGTCATTGATGTCATTAATGTCAAAGTGTGATGTCATTGATGTCTAAATGCATATGGTGAAGATGCATGGTGAGTGGTATTTGATGTATGATCTTTTGAGTCTAATGTGATAAGGTTCTTTTGAAGGAATGATTAGTTATTATGCCAACATATTAAGTGTTATTGCTATGTGAGAGAGTGTAATCATGATAAATGAGGTTAATGTTAATTAGTTGTTTTAATATTGGTGTCTATATGACCAAGTCCATTTGGTAGTTTGTGTTATGACAATCTTATGAGCATTAAAGATATGTAGTGATTGTCATGAGAGAGAAAGGTATAGGGCCAAGTGTCTCATATCTACTTGGTTAATGTTGTGTTAAGGTCGTGACATGAAAGGAATAGGTTAAGGAATCAAGGTATCTTGTAAAGCCTTGTCTAGACCATGTGAGAAGGTATGTGCATAGTGAATCTTGATGAAGTGAATGAGAAAAAGCTTTTGAAAGGTTTCTTGGCATTAAGTGATCATGTATGTAAATAATAGTTGCCTTTAAAAGTGTTTCAAGGTTTATGGTCAGGTTCGAAATACTCGATAAGCCTAGCCATAGCAAAAATTGTCATATCATGAGTATGTGCATGGTGAGCATGAATATGTATTTTCAATGGTATGACATTGTCTATGGAGCATGTAAGACATTTGATCAAGGTGTAGAGGCATTAAAGAGAGTTTTTAGGTGAGATTATAGGGGTAGGACCTATAGATCAAGTCTACATCTAGATCATTTCTAGACCCTACCTAGTCTAATGAGATATCATCAAGGCCTATGAAGGATGTGAAGCAATTTTTGAGCATGATAAATGTTTATTTAGTATGTGATATATGTTTTTTTGGCATCGAAAGAGGATTGAAGGTCAAATTTAAGGCCTAATATGGTTTGTAGGTCAAGGTCTAGAGAGCAAAGAGAGAGATGGTGGAAAATGAGATATGATATTTGGATTTAAAGATAAGAATGAGCATATGAGGATTTGTAGTGGTTTGATAAATTTTCTTAGTTATGTTGACCAAGTTGGAGATCAAAGTTTAAAGTTTTAGGCTTTAAAAAGTGCATTAAGGTCTCTCGAGTGCATAAGATGAAGAGTTGTATACCCAAAAAGGTATTTCAGGTGTTCATTAGCATGTGCAACATTTGAATGAGGACCTAAGTTATTCATGGTAGATGAGGAATTGTATTGGCTCAAATTTATAGGCATTAGTTTTTATAATGAAGGGCTAAGATTTATGAATGATTGATAATAGTGGAGGATGGTTTAAACCCTCAAATAACCCTAATAATGACCTGATATAAAATAATTTGTTCTAAACTGATCAAAATGGATTTTTATGGCTAGTTAAGTGATTGGAGGTTATATTAAGCACTCCTAATCACCTCTAGGTGTGATTGGTTTATTAGGTGTGTGAGTAGACCCTATAGGAAAGTGCTAATTTCTCATAAATTTATTATAGCAGATAGAGTTGACCAACTCAAAGTTTATAAATGGATGGAGGACAAATTTTGAAACTTTTAATTTATTTCCATGGTGGTTTTTGGATAGGTTCTAGTCCTCATCCAAGTTGACCAGTCACTATTAGGCCTAATGGTGAAAATAGTGAGAAACCTAGGTAACTATGAGAAGATAATTAGGGATATGTTATCATGGAATAGGGATTAAAATAAGTGCATAGATATGTTATTCAATAATTTTAAGACATTTTAATGTTATATATAAGTTTTTTATATCATTGTATATAGTAAAAAGTTGATCACAAGTTGACTTGTCTAGCTAAGTGAGGTTTGTGTACAGTGAGGTCATGAGATGGGTACATAATACCAATATTTCCATTTGAAAATATTATATTTATATCTAATAATGGTCTAATTATCACATAGTATCATCCACATGCATCAGGAGTCTTTTAAGTGTTCATAAAAGTGTTGAAGGTCAAAATCACCATGATTGGTCTTTAAGGAAAAATGGTAGTTCTGAGTGAGCAAGTTGCAAGAGTGTCTTTAAGTCATTTTTCCCTATATAATTAAGTATAATTAACTTAGTGAAGTTATTTATGTCTTTAATGTTCTTTTTATATGTTTTATTTCCATGTTTGTTTGTATAATTGATGTTGTATCTTCAGTATTTCAAGATAGACTTTATGGGTATGCACAGGCATAATTCTGAACATTTCTAATAGCATGCTTCAAGTGGTGGTTGGATATAAAACACATCATGGATGTAATATGAGATTATTAGGGTCTATTTCAGTGTCATATGAATTTTTTCTACTGTGTATGAAGTTTCAAAGTTCTTAAATAATATAAAAGGGTAACGTGTGTTAATGAAGGCCTAATTGAATTAGGTCTCATTAAGGCCTAAAAGAGGTTTGGGTCATATATGCTATGACCGACCTATTGTAACATTTTAATCATGGTTTTTTCATGTCCTAAGACTTATTTTATGGGAATCATAAGTGTAAAAATGTGTATGTCTGACTAATAAGTGTATGAGCAAAATCCAAGTATAAGAACAAGGCTTAATAGGCCTAATTAATGAGTTAGAGAATGAGTGATGAAGTGAAGAATATAAAACTTTAAAAAGTTGAATCAGGTAATTTATAACATCATAAGGATGTATATAAACTATCATGAATATTTTATAGGGTTACTATGTATGAAAATCAAGGTCAGATGACCTAATCAAGTCAAGAAGAGGGCTAGTTGAATGAAGAGGCCTAGAAGGCAGTTTGAAAGGGATAAGAGTGTGAAGAGATAAAGAGGTGGTCATCATAAATTGGTTGATAAATAAGGTGATATTAAGGTGATAAAATTAATGAGTTAGTTGAGTTGATGTTGATTCATCTAGGGAGTTGGTCCCTCATTGCAAGTGGGTGCTTGTTAAAGCCTAGCTGGGTTGGTGCTCCAAGTGAAGTTTGTGCTTCACTAAATTTGATATTTTGAATTATATTAATATATTCTATTTTAAGATATTAGTGAATTTTATTCCCCTTAATTTTTTCCCACTCATATGTGTGTTTATTGTTTTATGCTCATGTGAATGACTCTTTATGCATTGTTATATCTTTATATTGCTTTGATGGCTCAAGGAATGTTAAAGTACATGTGAAAGAAAGTTTCAAGATAATGATTCACACCCTAGTCATTGAGTTTCAAAAAATTTCACTACTTCATAAAATGTCACCTTTGTTTATTCAATTCTATCCAAATATCGATCCTCAAGAGTGGCCCACTCTGATAGATTATGATATAGATATAATTAATTGGCTAGGAAGTGATGAATAGTGATTTGGTTAGAGTTATTAGTGTAGATAGAAGACTAATTTAGGATTTTTGGATGATGTTAGTGTGAATTCATGAGAAAATTAAAATCGACATGAAGTGTTTGATTTTAGATGTCTACAAAAATAAACACTCTTGCATGGAATTTAAACACTTCTTCAAAAAGTAAAGAATATGAGAGTAAATCACAAGTGTATAAATGGAAGTAAAAAAAATTAAATGTTAAATTTGAAATAGTAATCTAAGTTGGAATACTCCTACACAATAAAAATCAAATACACACAATATAAAAATTAATGAAATGAAATGCTCATACAACATAGAATGAACTAGTTAATGGATGGAAAATCAAATCACAAAATCATTACAAGTGGCACACACCTTGGTTAGAATCAGAGTTAGAATCCCTTCCTATTTAAAGATGAATTAAATCAAAATAAATAATGTTTATTAATTTATATCTATAGCAATAAATTAAGTACTATGGGATTGTTACAAATCAAATTACAATGCTCTACTATGATTTTATATCCTTCCTCTGATTAACAACTTATTTTCTAACTACTATACGGTATGCGGCTCTTCCTTTTATAAAGATACAAATGTATTATTATATATTATCTAAATCATGAGAGTTATAACAATGAGATCTCAAAAACTAAGAAACATAAAAGACAACTAAGCCTAAAATAATTAAGAACAAAATTACTATTTATATTTGAGAAACAACAAATCAGTCAATCCAATATAATCATAATAAGAATCCAATATTTTTACCCAACCTAACACTTGATTCTTTGCACCCATTAAATATTCATAGAGTGGTTATAGTTGACATGTTGTTTAATTGTCCATGCCTGGGTAAATAATCACCTACAATCATTGTTATGAGCTAACCTAGATAGTGGTTGTGGGAGGTTGGCACTAATTAATATGTGACTACTAGTGGTTCCTTCATAATGGTTGAATGTGATAAAACTTATGAACTAATATACTACAACACGTAATTCATCAATAAAAAAATTATAACATTAAAACCATGTAATCAAATTAGTTATAGGAATAATATATTAAACTAGGATCAACATTATTTATATACTCTTTACAATATACATAAATATTATCAAAGTATGAGTTCAAAGAGGTATAAATATTAAGAAAAATGAAACATTGTGAAATAAACTAAGGGGTAACATGAGGACCATTTCTTGACCTTTTCACTCACCATGTTGCATATAGCTTTGCCAATCTTCACCCTACAAATGGTATCCCTAGAGGCAAACTCACAAATATATGCTCATATTCCCAAACCTATACTATCATCCTAGTGACAAGTACATTAGAACCCCTCTCCATATTAAATTAATATAAATATCAATACAAATGGCCTAACATAAAATGACCCCAACTATATAAATTATTGTGATCCTCAATATCTTGGATGATCTGCCTCAAACCATATACAAGGACATAACCACTCATGTCTACCATAATGAATATAGAAACCAATATATATAAGTGTTTCTAAAAATGTAGATTAATCATATTCATATCATAAGTTACAACTAAAGTATCACAAGTCCTCTCCTAACCTCCCTAGCCACCTATATAGTATTACCTAGCTGTTTGATTTTAGATTAAGGCAAAGAAATAACACACACCCCTAATGGGTATTCATAAAATACATCAAACATATTATAAGGTGGTTATCATCTCCCTTATGTGAAGAAGGAATGTATAGGAAACACAATCCCATCACTCGATAAGGGCTATGAGTAAAGGTAGATCCATCAAAAATATCCATAACCATCCTACATATCCCAAACATGTAATATCTAATCAGGTATGTTCCTCTGCGTTGAGTCCCAACTCTAAAAGGGACTAGCCCCATGTTATAATATGTCTTGACATAAGAAAACATCAATTTTTTAATACAAAATAAGCATTCTAAAACAACATAAAAGTAGTGAATATTCAATCAAAAGCACATAGGTAAAATTTGGTGCCTAGTGAGTTAGCTTTAGTGCTTAGTGCATCAGATTAAATGAGAATGGGGTTAAATTCAAAAATAACAAGGTCAAATTCATTGAGGACACTTTTGGATGTTAAGGCATAATTTTTTTAGTCTAGTGGTAGATTTAGCAAGGGTCTAGATTGGTCTAGAACGCATAAAATTTCAAATGAAGCCACCTTTAAAATTTTGACAAAAATGGCTAGAAAGGGCCCACACCTCATCTACAACCTAATCAATGGTTACTTTGGTCCTCACATAGTTTTATCAACATAAAATAACATCTCATCTCGCTACAATGGTCATAAAGGTTAGAACTAAAAATTAGACAAAATAAGAAAGCTAAAAAGTACAAATTATTTCTAAAAATATAAATTTAATTGATCTATATACTTGAAATAAACTTATATATTTTCTAGGTGATACCTCTTTAGATCTCATTTTAATACCAATTCAACCTATTTCACCTACTAAAAAGTATACAAATAACATTTTTCATGATTATTCACATTTTTAAAATATCACAAATTATTTTTCTGTTATTGAGGCATTTATTGCACCTTTTTCAAGAATGTATTACCTCCTCCCTACCATGTTAACAATTTTTGACACTTGAATTTGCACCTTTGAAGAGATGCTCAACTCTCTTCATCCAAGTAGCAAAATGGAATCATCTCTCTTGTTGTGGGTGACACTTTTGTTGAGATGAATCTCTAGATTAGGGGATATCTCCCCTTGATGCACCTTTGAATCTCTTTATAATCTATCAATTATGTATGAAAAGGGTTAAGGAAAATAGCTATGAAACTAAAGAGTGATGCACCAATTTGTATTATCCTCCTATTTGACTGAGAACCCACTACTTGAAGATAAACAAGGATGTTTCACACCAACTCACAATAAAAGACATTGTTGCATTAGTATTTTACAAGTTAGATTCAAGAAGGTACTTAATACTTAGAAGGGTGAGGAATGATTCCAAAAACAAAATAAACATACACCACTTTTAAGACTCTTATACAGTTATTGAAGAATACTAACAGACACCTAAAAAAATATCCATTTTGCACATTGGTAAGTGACCATAGATTGACATGATAGAAAAGTAACTCTTTCACTAGTCATTATCAACAAGATTCAAACCTATACTCAATAGTATAATGTGTGAATGGTGAAATAACTTATATATTCCTTCAAGAGTTTTGCAAGTGCAAATCTAGCTAGAGTTTTTCCAATAACTAGTGAAGGCTTCTTAAAAGAATCTAAATAATACATATATATAGCTTTTGAGAGAAGGCTCAAGTGAAGGGAAGTCCAAAAATGACTCAGACATGTGTCAACTTGAGATTAGAATAGTTATGTTGCATTTTGTAAGATGTTCTCTTTACAATTATGTTAGTAGAATCAAGAAATTCTAAACTAAACTTTTCCATAAATGGATCCATTAGTTTGAATTTCGTTTGGATGCTAGCTACTCTTTATTATCTTGTTGAGTTATGAAATAGTGAAACAACTTGAACCATCAACCCCCGTATTTCTGATTGTTGTGCACCAGATGTTTAGAATTATACCATGTGTCACTTCCACATTTGTCTTTAGGTTCCCGTGCTTCTTTAATTCCAAAAGCTATCTTTCATAGTTTGAAGTTGGCATTTTGTATGCTATCATCCTTGGGTATTTTCTTTAGACTTCTTGTCCTCGGCACTTGTCTTCAAAAAATTTGTCTCCTAATTTCTATTGAATAATTTTTCCATAGCTATTTGTCTTCAAACTTTATATTTTTGTCACTTTTCTTTTCCTTCAGGTCTTTTATCTCTGCATTTTATATCGATAAGTTTTTTGAAAGAATTCTTCAAACAATATTTTAAAAATAATTCTTTCAAGCTTTCTGCAAATGACCCTTCATCTTTTTTAAAATACCCCTTTGGTAAGTTTTAAAAGGACTCTCCTCTTTAGAATTTTGTATCTGTACCTTTTCCCATGGACAATTCTTCAAACAACCTTTCAAACTTTTTGTTTGGCCCTTTATATTTGTGCAAAAGATCCCTTTAGAATTCTTGAAGTACCCTTCTAAAAGGAACATACCATTCAAAAGAAATGTAAAGTAATTTTCAAAAATTTTCAGTGATCCTTTGAAAATATAAGTACTCCTTTGGCTTTTGAAATTATCCTTTCAGCTTTTCTATTTGGTCCACCTCCTGAAAAAATAATCTTTCAGACTTTTGAAAACACCCCTTTTGGAAAGTTTTCAAGTACCTTTCAAAAATTTGAAAAACTCCTTTGGATTTTTTGTAAATGACCCCTTCGACTTGAAAGTGGCCTTCAAAAAAAATTCAAGTGTCCTTCAAAACTCTAGAAATGATCTTTTTTGAAAAGTTGAAATGGACCTTTTGGAAAAGTTGATTCGAACAATTTTCCCAAAACAATTCCCCTTCGAGAAAATTGCCTTGGACAATTTTCCTAAAAAAATTCCTTGTAGTTAGATAAAAAACTTAAAATAATTTGGAAAAACTTCCAAAATAAACACTTAAACAAGCACCCCAAAATAAATCTCCCAAATAAATTGAACACTTATTCAAAAATAAAAGACCTAAAGGCTTAACAAAAGACCAAAACAAACTATTTGAAAGAATTAGACTTGCGAATTTAATGTGGGTTTTGTACAAGATACTTCTCCTGAATGAAAAATTCATTACTGGGTCCAACCAAAGATATAGATAGGTGGTTGAGTTTTCGAATAGGGGTGCCCAATTTTAGCCTAAAAGGCCAAAATTTGGTCAACAAATTAGTGACTCACAGGGGTAGTATGCTTGTTATACTAACCAGACTGATAGCCTAAATAGTCCATTAGGCATGGAGTCAATATATACTTTAGGATGACTAACAAGGTTATTCCACAACAAATTAATAAATTAAACATACCAAAAACAACAACAAGACCATGTAAAAATAACACAAGAAAGCAAGGAGAGACCCACACTTGTGCATAAGCACTTAGGGAACACTAAGAAAGCAGGAAACTATGTACAACATAAAAAAGGAAAACTTTAATAATAATGTGTTTATATATATATATATATATATATATATATATATATATATATATATATATATATATATATATATATATATCCCATTGATTAGGATATTCAGCTCCTCTCCATCCAACTTTGAGAGTTGGAAAGCATTATGTTTCTTGCACTATGTGATCACATATGGGCCACTCCACAAAGCATCAAATTTTGTGTGTCTTCTAGGCTTGTCACTATCTTCATCCCATTTTATGAAAATGTCTCATTATTTTAAACTCATTGACATGGATTTCTTGTTAAAATACTTATTTGTTTGCTCTTGGTAAGTTGTCATGGTTTGCATAGCTTGATCTTTTGTCTTCTCTTATGTCTTTTGGAACATCAAATTGAGCACCAATAGATGTCAATCTATTAGCATGATTATTACTTTCCCTTGAGATATAAGTGATGTTTAATTCCATGAAGTCTTCTACAAGGCCCTAAACTCTATGTTTGTAGGACTTGAGCAAGGAATTCTTGGTCAAATTTTGCCCTCTAACCTGATTGACAATGAGCTCACTATCACCGAACACTTGAAACTCTTTGACACCTCTTTTTCTTCCCCACTAAAGGCCATGAATGAGGGCCTTATATTTTATTACATTAAAATTACAATAGAACTGAAATTTTAAATTTGAAAAATACCTTTCCTTTGAAGGTGAAACCAACAGCGCTCTACCACCAACCCCAATCTTGCTTCTAGACCCATCAAAGAAAAGCTACCACAAGCCATTCACATCTTCATTTGAATTCATCAAATTGGGCATGAAAGAGTCCTTCTCATGCATATAATAGACCCCAAGACTATATTCCTCAATAAACTTGTAAGGATCATGCTCATAGTTTTTATCTCCCTACTCATCTAGGAATAAATCAGAAACTCCATCAAGGGAAGATGATGGGGATTGATCAATGTGAAACTCCTCTTCATCAATGATAGCATAGTTAACATTTTTTACCTAGGTGAATATTATTCCAAGTGATCTCTATGAATATTTTTTGACTCAATATTCATCTTAGTGCCATATTTTTTTCTAAATACCATGTAGGACCAATTAGTTGCCAAGTATCCACCTATCTTGGATGTAAAGTCTCTTGACAAGCAAAGAGAAAAATAGGGAGGTAAATCTGATACCACCACATCATGAGGAATTGAAAATTTAGGACAATCATGAAGATTCAAGTTAAAATCTTTCACAACCCCCAAAGTCTTGGTTGGTGATCCATCTAATTGCAAAACTCCTTTAGTCACTAGCTCATATTTGATGCCTAGCTTATCTACTATGCATTTGGGCATAACTGATGTGCTTGATCACTATCTATGATGAAATTATGAACCAATAAATCACCAATAATTAAATATAGGTAGAAAGGAGGAGTTTTCTCATCTTTCTTCACCTGATCATCTATATATTGAGTTCCGTTGACCAAACCCACATTGTCATTTCGAGATGGGCCAGCTTATTTACCCAAACCATGCAATTTATTTTAGAGTATATCTTTATAACTTGGTAATTTTATATAATACCATAATTATATGTTCTTATTAATCTTATTCATCTGGTCCACAACATTAATGGAAGGATTACTTACCTTAGGATTCTCTTTCTGAACATTTGCACCTTATGATGTAACTTGTGGAGGTAGAGTTATAGCAATTAGCCTAAATCTTGGAATCCTCAAATTTTATTATGTTTTAGGAGATAAATTAGACCCAAATCCAATCTAATCTGACGTATGAGTTAAAATAGGTTCTTTATTGGTTCCTTGAGTGTCCTCAATATCCCTCCTTTTAAACCTAATATTGGAGGCAACACTATTATTCTGATTTCTTGTATTTCTCACATAATTAATGGCACAAAAATCACCCTCTAAATGATTCATGAGAGTGTAATTATATTTATAATGTATTCTCTCCATTCCAAATTGTGTTGGCATCTCAAAATTTTAAAATTGAGATGTTTGATCACCTTGTGTAGTCATGCCTTGATTTTGCATCTCATTGGCATAAGCAACTTGTTCTTGACCATGTTCAAAAGATGGATAATTAGGTTGTTATTAGACAAAATTATTTTGAATGGGAACAAGGGATTTATAATATGAGTTAAAATTAAGATTATATATTTTATAAGGTTTGACATGGGTGATTTGGCCTTGTCCTTGTGCATTGCCTTGAAAATGAGGTTTGTTTGTTTATCCAAACTGATTGTAGGATTGATATGACCTGTACCCTTGGGCTTGTTACCTTTTGAGAGAAACCAATTCATTTGTAACACTTTGAATCAGGATTTTAACTTCATGTATTTCATTGGTAGGATCAATGGTAGATTTTTTTTAACCATGCAAAGGATCTAAAGTGGGCAATGCACTTTGACTAGCAGAATCCAAATCAGGGAATAATGGCATTAGAGGTCTAGGAGTTATCTTTCCCACTTAGACAAGAAAATTCTTAGTATTTATGGAAATTTCATAGGAAAAATGCAATGTTTTTCCACCCATATATTAAATCATCATAGCAATGTCACTATTTAATGCTTTCAAGTAGTACAAAAATGCATAGTTTGCGATTGGCCTCACAAGAATTGGAATTTTGTCCCAAGTTTTTTGGAACCTAGTATTAAAATATTACATGAATTCATGTGTTTCCATCTTTATTGTGGTCAATTTATCATCTAAATATAATTGATCACTCTTTTCCCTGAACGTATCAGTCAATAGGGCCCCAAACTCATCCCATGAGCTAATAGAATTTACAGGTAGGGTCCCATACCAATCCAAAACTTTTCCTTTGAAAGACAAGGCCAACAACCTAATAGATAAATTCTCTTTGGTGATATTGTGGTTATTAAAAAAGTTTTTTATATTCTAAATATGCTCAATGGTAGTAATAGGACCATCCCCACTAAATGATGGGACACTTTTGAGGGCAGCTCCTAGAATTTGATCATATTGGGTAAGATGCAAGGGAGATGCCCTGGTGAAAGGCAAAAAAGGTTGTCTTATATCCATTTTATAATTATTACTATGGATGTTAAGAATGGAATGCAATACGAACTTGGAAGCTTTGAACACAAAACCTATTTTCTAAGGATGAGTGTTGACAAACTTGAACCTTTTAGTGGAATATGGAGGTAATTCCACAAACATGAAGGGTACACATTTAGCAATAGACATTTTGGTCACCTTTGTCATATAAATAAGGAGTGATCATCAACCAAAGACTTGAATTCTTCAATGGAGTCACCAGATACTAAATTTAGATGCTTCTTTATTTACAACTGTGTCAAGACCAATACCAATCTTGAATAATCTTCTATGACTTAGATGTCTCACTGGGTGTGCTAAAAATTATTGACACTTTAATTTTCACCCTTGAAGAGATTCTCTCTTCATCCAAGTAGAAAAATGGAATCATCTCTCTTGTTGTGGGTGACAATTTTGTTGAGATGAATCTCTATATTAGGGGCTAGCTCCCCTTGATGCACCTTTGAAGCACTTTCTAATCTATCAATTATGTATGAAAAGGATTAAGTAAAATAGATAAGAAACTAAATGATGATGCACCAATTTGTATTATCCTATTATTTGACTAAGAATCTACTACTTGAAGATAAACAAGGATGTTTCACACAAACTCATAAAAAAAGACATTAATTCATTAGTATTTCATAAGTCATATTCAATAAGGTAATTCACACTTAGGAGGGTGAGGAATGATTCCACAAAGATAATAAACATACACCACTTCTAAGACTCTTCTACACTTATTGAAGAATACTAACAGAGACCTACAACAACATTCCTTTTACACATTGGTAAGTGACCATAGATTGACATGCTGGAAAAGTAACTCTTTCACTGTCATTATCAATAAAATTCAAACCTATACTCAATAGTACAATGTGTGAATGTAAAACTCACTTTTACATTCCTTCAAGAGTTCTACAAGTACAAATCGAGATACAGTTTTTCCAATAACTAGTGGAGGCTTCTTAAAAGAATATAAACAATACATACATACATACATACATACATATATATATATAGATTTTGAGAGAGGGGTCAAGTTAAGGGAAGTCCAAAAATGAATAATACATGTGTCAACTTGAGATTAGAATAGTTATGATACATTCTGTAAGATGTTCTTTTTATAGTTATGCCAGTAGAATCAAGATATTTTGAACTACATTTTTTCATAAATGGATCCATTGGTTGGAATTTAATTTGGATGTTAGTTGCTCTTTACTATTTTCTTGAGATGTGAAATGTTGCAACAAATTAAACCATCAACCACCTATTTTTGATTGTTGTGTACCAAATGTTTAGAATTCTACCATGTGTCACTTCCACATTTGTCTTCAGGTTCCCATGTTTCTTTGATTCCAATGGCTATCTTCTGTAGTTTAAAGTTGACATTTTGTAGACTATCATCCTTGGGTATTTTCTTCATATTTATTATCCTCAGTACTTGTCTTCTATTTTCTTTTAGACAATTTTTCCATAGCTATTTATCTTCAATCTTTTTATTTTTGGCATGTTTCTTTTCCTTCAGGTTTTTTGTCTCAGCATTCTCTGTGGACAAGTTTTTTGAAACAATTCTTTGGGAAATATTTCCAAAAGAATACTTTTTGGATTTATATAAATTAACCTTCATCTTTTTTAAAATATCCCTTTGGGAAGTTTGAAAAGGACTCTCCTCTTTGGACTTTTGTATCTGTACCTTTTCATGTGGATAATTATCTGAACAACCTTTCATACTTTTTGTTTGGCCCTTTGGATTTTTGAAAAATATCCCTTCAAAATTCTTAAAGTGCCCTTTTAAAAGGAACATACCCTTTAGAATAAATGTAAAGTAGTTTTCAAAAAGTTGCAATGATCCTTTGAAAATACAAGTACTCCTTTGGATTTTGAAATGATGTTTTTAGATTTTTTGTATGGTCCACCTCTTGAAAAAATAATCTTTCAGACTTTTGAAAACACCCCTTTATGAAAGTTGTCAGGTACCTTTTAGAACTTTGAAACAACCCTTCAGATTTTTTGTAAATAACCCCTTCAACATGAAAGTGGCCTTCAAAAAAATTGCAAGTGTCTTTCAAAACTCTGGAAATGATCTTTTCAAAAAAAATTAAATGGGCCTTTTGTAAAAATTGATTCGGACAATTTTCTCGAAAGAGTTCCCCTTTAAAAAAATTACCTCAGACAATTTTCCCAAAAAATTCCTTGTAGTTAGACAAAAAACCTGAAAGAATTCAGCAAAACATCTGAAAGAAACACTTGAACAATCACCCTGAAATAAATCTCTTGAAGAAATTGAATACTTAGTCAAAAACAAAAGACCTGAAGGCTTAACAAAAGACCAAAATAAACTTTCTAAAATAATTAGACTTGTACATTTGATGTTGGTTTTATACATGATACTTCTCCCAAATGAAAACTTCATTACTAGGTCCAACCAAAGATATAGATAGGTGGTTGAGTTTTCAAATAGGGGTTCCCAATTTTTGCTTTAAAGGCCAAAATTTGGTCAACAACCCTATGTGACATTATTACATGTCAATTCACTTACCAATTACATATATTGATATAGATTGTGATTGATTTTTGTCACATGCTGTGGGAAAATTCCTTCTTATTTTGGGGCACATTTATTATCATGTGTTCTTTAAGAGGGAATGTCATATCAATTTATCTTAATATGATTACTAAATTTCCCATGGGGTCATGATACCCACACGTTCCCTATATGATTATTATCAATTATAAATTATTTCAAGAAGGATATAATAATATCCTCTATACTATAGAGATATCTAACTACCATTTAGGGGGAATTGTACCCACTTGATATTTAACATTTATTGCATCTACACCTTCCCTTTAGGGTCATCATACCCTTCTCTTTTTCCTTGATCTTACTATAAACATACAAAGCTTATGTTTGGGCTTACCTTTTATTTTTCATCACCTTGATATGAAGGCAAACATGGTTTTCCCCTCCTCTATATCATCTTCATAGAAAGATGCACATACATATTATGCATTACATGATGTTATCCATTCTATATGAGATAACATTTATATGACATTGAATTATCTTATCACTCATGGTGGGGCATAGAAATTATTATCGCTTCATTCCTTTGAAATTTATACTATATTATTGACCATACATGACATTTTATGATGGTTATATATGTTGTTTAACTAATTTTATAGATAATAATAGCTTTGAATATTTTATATGATGATCTATGATGTATTTGACACATTATTTCAAGATGAGTGATTTAGGAATATGTTTATGAAAGAGAATTAAGAAAACAAAATTAATCAAAATAATTGAGCAAATTTGAGTGAATTTTACCAAATTTGAGTGAAATGATAGTACTAAAATGGTCCAAGTTTTTACTTACCTGATCAAGAAGTGGATTGGGTTGTCAAAACTCCCTAAGAAGTGTTATACATGTCTACGACTTGTTTAAAACTTTATAATAGGAATAATAAAAATAGGGTTTTATTCTTAAAGTTATGACATCAAGGTTCAAGTACCACCAAGTGTTGTAGACACCTAAAAATGGCCACCAATGACCATGCTTCAGACTAATTTCTATCAAACATCCTAATTTAGCCTAAAAACACTAAAGCACACTAAATGATTTAAATTTGTCATATACAAGTGTTGATTTTATCTAAAGTATCCCTAAATGGGGTAATGCATTTTATGAAATAGTTAACTTTGATTAGATCATTTTGAGTGAAAATGACATTTTCACACTTGGGTGCTCTATATTGCTCTTTTCTACCAAATTTGTTACATAAGACACATGCCCTTGTTATTTTGTGTTGAAAACATCTGAAATGGGATAATGGATCCAATGCATCTAACATCACCTTCCAATTCCAATCCAGTCAAATTTTGAGCCAATAATATGACATTTTGACCAATTTGGTTAATTTGAGCACCAATTTCCAATATTTGTACCAAATTCGATAAATCGTGTTTAAGACTAATTAATATGAATCAAGATCTTAAGTTAATTTTCTATATAACTTTTTGAATATTTCATTAAATGAAATTGGTTTCTAATATATGCATCATCAAGTGAGATCATTTATGGGGTGGCATCCACAAGTTACAACAAATATCTAATTAAGCCCTCCCATGCCTCTTTAATGTCTCTCTATCCCAAATATTTATGAGGTAATTTATTGATTTTATCCTTCAAAATTAAATGGATTCTTAGCTAAACATATTCATGTTGAGATGGATGGTTTAGGTTCATTTTGATCAAATGAGAAAATCTATAAATAGAAAGCCTCACACTCATAATTTTAAGCTCTCTTGGTGTAAATTTATAATGCTTAAATGCTTTCAAGCCACATATTGATGTAGCATTATTATTCCCAATTATTTATCCAAGCCATCATAAACCAAAGGTGCCAAGGAGAGAAGGAGTAAAGTAACTCCATCGATGAAGAGTCTTTGATGCACAAGCTGAGCAAGCTACTCTATGAACCATTTAGAAGTTCCAAAGAAGGTAAAGGAATGTTTCTTTCATGTTTTCATTTTTTTTTCATATGTATGTTGTTACTAAGCTCCCCTTAGTGTTTAGGCCTAGAGATGTCATGTTTGTTAGTGTGTTCTTTTCATTTTGATTCCATTATGAAACTAACACTTGATCTAACTCCCTTTCTTGAGTCAAATTATTAGATCACATACTGGCATGCCTAGTGGTACCACACCCCATGAATTTGATCAAATAGCTCCTACAAACATACTACTAACCATTTTCATATAGAATATTGGAGTTTGAGGCCAAAGAGAGTGAAAATTTTGATCAAAAATGCATTTTCTAGAAGTCACAATTTTATCACTGTGGACTTGCGATATTATCCTCTGAACCACAAACTACAACTAACATAGTACATTTTTGTCTTACAGTAGCAATATTACATTTAAACTAATTTTTTAGACTAACATTTCTCTATCTACAGGTCAAGTTATGATATTACAATACCAAGACTTGACAGTCATGATATTGCAATACCATGATTTTGTGGTTGTGATATTATTGGTTGTAGTCATGATATTATATCTAAACCACTAGAAGCTAGCCTATACCATTGGGGTTAGGTGACAATACTGCAACTCTCTAAGTTGTGGGTTTGCTCTGTGATTTGTGATATTGTCTATCAGAGTAGTGACTTTGTCTATTTCTATTATCTAACGTATGAGTTATGACATGTTAATTAGTCATGGTTTTGTAGAGTTGCAATATTGGACTTTGGAGTTACGGTATTACACTGTGAAAACCTGAGAGTTCACTTTTCAAAGTTACTTATTTCATTCAAAAAAGATATTTTAAGCTAAACAACATGTTGATAATTTTATTATAGGGCTTACTTGAAAATTGATCAAATCATGCTTAATTAAGTATTTTTAAACCTCTTTTGGGTGCTTAAAAAGGATTAGGAACTTTTATTTGGTGCTTAAGGAAACACTTAGATGTCTATTTGAATGTTTTTGTGCTTGTTATTTAAACATTTTACAACTTAAGTCCAAGGGGACAAATAACACCACCAAATATTTCATTTTAGTAATCTAAAATTGAAATCATTTCCAATATTTTTGTTTTATGCAAGTTATTTATCATTTACTTATTTAGATTTTTTTATGCAAAAAAGAATTTATGTGTGTATGCTCTCCCCCATCCCCTATATGGAACTTGTGGGATCAAAAGTGTCATATTCATTACACACTTGTGCCTTAATCCAAAGGTGTAAAAGAGATGTTGTGAAGGCTCTCCCTAAGACCTGCATGGCTTGGGTAACCTAGAAATAACCATAAATCTCTTTTACTTAGTTTTTATTTTATGAATTTTAGTTTATGAGGGGGACTTCATTACCTCCCATAAGTTTTATAGGGAAGCTTTTACCTAGGGCTTCATCTCCCAACATCATCTTTAACCCCTCTCCATAGGGGGTATATAGATTAGATTCCCCTCACTGGGATGATGGTTTGAGTGGTTAAACCATCTCCATTAGTAGAGGCTAATCCTACGGTGTTTAAGCATGTTAGACATTGCACTACACTGAGTGAGTGATGGATGTAGTGGTTGTACAAGGGAAAGACCTTTTTACAATAAACCATATGATATAGACCTAAATGACATGGTGCTTCTCTTGTTTGATAATGTGAAAGTTGGTAGACATGAGATCCATCTAAATGGTCAAAAAAGTTAGAGTTTTAGACAAACCCCACTTGCCACAAAAGTATTGTTGATGCGAGGTACACCCCAAGGTCTATGTCATTTTATTTTCACTTGAGAGAAGGGGGTTGTAAAAACCATACTATATAATGTGTTTTAATTTTGGATGAACAATTAATTTCCTCTCAAGTGAACATATAAAGATGAATCTCAACAATATCATACAAAATTGTTAGTTTAGGGCTTAGGATGATTACTTTGTTGATTTTATATTTATCTTATATTACTTGGTCATTTTTGGAGTCAAAACGTGATTATTAACAAAAACCTTAAACCAAATACATTATCCACCACTTTTATTGAACAAGGAGACGTTATGTTGCCCAAGTGAAATCATATTTTTTCTTGTTTAAATTTGTCATCTAAAAACATTGTCATATCTTCCATTTTGGTGAAATTATGCTGCCCATTTGAGTCTAGACCATTTCCCAATTGTTCTTAAGTCTTTCATTAACAATTTAAATTCAAAATTGGACCTTTCTAAGTTCATAAGGTTGATTTTTTAAGTGGGTTCTCCATTTACATTAAAACTTGAGGGAATTTAGGTTCTATTTCCAATTTGGATTGAAGGCCATTTTAGACTCAATATCATTATCATCATTGGTAGGACTCAAGTCATCTTACATATCACTCATGATTTGAGTCCTAGACCACATTTCATACTACCTTGTCTATTATCATTCTTTTTGTGCCATATTAAATCGAGTCTTGAGTCCATTGGATACAACACTTTTTACCTTAGAGATTTGTCAAACTTTATGTGTGTGTCATTTAAGTTGAGAAGAGCAGTGTTACGCTACTGAAATCATGTTAAATAATTTTGCCCTAGAGTCTAAAAGTAAACATTTATCACATATTTTGAGAATTTTAGCATCGTTACACTATTCAATTTGTTTCATAGACCTATTTTCATAGAGTCCAATTTTTCCAAATTCAAACCAATTCGAGTTTTCTTTGTGAGCCTTTGTCTAGTACAAGTTATGTCATTCACTTTTGTCTAGCTTATTGGTCAAAAAAGTCTAGTTTTATGACATTATTTAGGAAAAAATAATTTATATCCAAGTTCTTTTTGTTTCATACCTCATACCCATTGGTCAATTTTATGTTCAAGAGTCAAATGCCTAGTTTTTGTTAGAAGTGTTACAAATCTGTTAGAAATAATATCTCATCTTTAAAGTCTATATTTTGACACCATTTGGGCAAAAGTCATAGTGTTTCTATCCAAAATTGCTTTCTACATTCAAAGAAGAAATAAGAAACTAAGGAAATGGTCAAGGCTAGAAGTACCTGATAAAGTCGTGCGCACCGAAATCAGACGTTGGAAGATTCTCCTCTTTTGCTGTGGAGGAATGACACCTGCGAAGAAAAGGCTAAAACACGGAAAAACGTTAGTCAAAGATATGGTGGGCTGTCAGGCGAACGCCCGATCCCGAAAGTACGAAGACTCCCTAGAAGGATATTAACCCACTGATAAAAAAGCAGAATATTGGATGAAAGTAGATAATAATAACAGAAATAAATGACAAAAAATAAAAGTGCATACCTGATATGCAGCACTATTCTGCACAGTCATCGGTGTCGGTCTCTGTGGTGCCAGCGTCGGTTAGGGAAGGTGCCGACGTCGGTTAAGGTGCCATCGTCGGTCGGGGTAGTGACCGGCATCGGTAGGGGCAGGTTCTGGGAAAAGTCTGAACAGGGTCGGGACAGGGTCTGGGAGAGTCGGGACAGGGTCTGGGATGTAAACGAGGGATGCTAGGTCTGAACAGAGTCGGGACAGGGTCTGGGTAAGGTCAGGTCGGGTATGAGAGAGTCTGGGGGTTTGAAGGAATCGGGATGACAGAACTGATAAAGAATAACCAAGGAAGAAGTAAAACAAATGGAATAGATACTTACCTGCCAGAAGACGTGATGAAAGCCATAGTGTCAGTTGTCTGTGCAGTGTCGGATTGAGTGTAGATTGGTTGATGCCGAGAGTGTTGATGCCGAGAGTGTTGATGTCAAAGTTTCACAGGTTGATGGAGGAATTCACAGGTTGATTGATTGCTCGGGTTCGATTGATCAGCGTTTCGAATAGCGTTTGGGGATCTGGTCTCGAATGGTTGGTGGAGGTTGATGAAGGCGAGAGACGGTTCCAGAGACGGTTCGTCAACCGTTTCGAGAAACCGAATGATAACTGGTAACGGATAACGGGAAGGTGACCGACGTTGGCGACATCGATCGGGTAAAAGACCGCCGTCAGCAGATGCATAATGGGGATAGAGTCTAGCTTTAGCTCTGTGCTCATTTTTACATGCTGCCAGGGTCAAGGTTGGTGGAACAAGTGATCGACAAGGGTTAAATAGGCGAAGAAGAATAAGACGGGGAAGGACCAGGGGAGTCGACACGATTTCGGTGTCTACATTTGCCCCTTTTTGTCTTGTTGGTTGTTCTGGACGAACTACAAGACAAAAATAGGAGTGAGTGCCCCAGGTGAGGGATAAGGTTAATTTCGTCTTGTTGGTTGTTCGAATGAACTGCAAGACAAAAATAGGAAGCGGAATGCCCCAAGTAAGGATAAGGTATTCCCCCTCAAAGCAGGAGTCGAGGGAAGGGAACCGGGAATCAGGTGCTGGTTTGACAAAGAGCGGATGAAAAAGGAGTGAGGGTGAATGCTGCAAAGGTTGTGATTGCACGCATACCACTACACGAGATGGTCAGGCCAAAGTGTCGCAGGTCAAGGGTCGAGGAGTGCCAAAATTGAAGTAACCAGGCCCCAGCATTTAGTCGTCTGCTGATCGGGTCACTTAATCTAAGCTGAAGCTCCAAATGGGTCATCGTGTCCCAGGTATCCAGGGCTCAGGAAGTGCTCCTAGAAAC
This sequence comes from Torreya grandis, assembly GCA_037957365.1. Taxonomy (NCBI): domain Eukaryota; kingdom Viridiplantae; phylum Streptophyta; class Pinopsida; order Cupressales; family Taxaceae; genus Torreya; species Torreya grandis. Next base: position 252,259 of record JARHVA010003198.1, read on the forward strand.
ACGAAAAAGTCACAAGTAGTGTGGATCAACCGACGTGCGATCCTATACTTGTGAGGGTCCAAAAAGGTCTGCGCACAATTCTGCTAACCAGTCATGAGGTAGCATACATGCAAAATCAACCAAGGCAACAATGTCTTGGAAGTGGTCGAGGTCGGAGGAGATGGGCATGATCTCCAATGGTTGGTGGTCGATGGATGGATGAATGGATGGACGAAAGGATGCAGCCGAGCTAACCCCAGAAGACCCCATGTCAACTGAGTGCTGCCTACATAGCCCTGGTGATAGGGCCTCAGGCCGATGTAGTTCTCCCTAGAAGGGAGGAAGGGTCAAAGGGATGGAAATGGGTCATGATGAAGGGCAAGGTTATGGTTAAAAGAAGGCAAGAAGGTTTGTCCATCAGAGAGACGAACAAACAAGAATGGTCGAGCTAACCCTAGAAGACGGTCGTGTCATCTGAGTGCTGCCTACATAGCCCCTGTGGAAGGGCCTCAGACCAATGTAGTTCAGACAAAGGGTCCGAGTGGTAGACAGGTGGTTAAAATAGTTGATAGATTGGTCATGGTTATGATGAAACGATGAGGGAAAAAAAGATGTTGCAGCCTTTTCCAAATGGTGTATTCTGCAACATTGGTTGAGGGGTTTTTCATCCCTAGCAATATTCCATATGCGTGATGGATGTATGCTAAAAATGAATTGAGGTCTATTTATGCTTCAGCAAGTATTGGTTTATGCTTAACATAAATTGGGTCTGGTCTGTAGTTTCCATGTGTATTGGTGTCCATAGAAACTAGGGTGAATAGGCTAGGTCATGTTGATGGTCGGAAAAGAGAGTTGAGTTAAGTCGATTGACAAGTGATAAAGGTGAATGTGACCAAAGTGTAGAGAAAAGATGAAAGGCGTATTGCTCTTTCATTGACAAGGACCAAAAAGAGAGCATAGATAGGGGTTATGAGAACCAAGAGCCCCATTCATGCGTGACGTCGTTGACCATAGTTATGTTAGAGCGGTAATCGAATCACTTAGACACTAAAGTGAGCTTGAAGTCCCTTGAGCAGGTGATAGGAGGAGGAAAGAGGGTAACCCGTTTTAAGAGCAGAGATAACTTTGCCCCTTTTTATAGGAGACCCTGAGACAACTACAAGCCAAGTTCGTGACTCGTTTTTTTTTTTTTTTTTTTTTTTTTTTGGCACAGACTGATCAATGCGGGAAGCCTGCATAGAGATGTCATTTGCTTGGTGGTCAGTTTGTGAAGCTGATCAATGCGGGAAGCTTCTAAGAAAAGTTGTTGTTTATTGCCAGATTAGTCATAGCCATCCTTCGAGGGAGTGGTCTAGATTTTTGTTTAATAATGTTTGAAAAGTTGGCCTAGCTGTCCTTCAAGGGATCAGTCTAGTAATACAGCAATGATAGTACAGCTGTCCTTCAAGGGAGCAGTCTATTTTTTTTTTTGAGTTTGATATTGATATAGTGACCATGGATATGTTTTGACATCTTGATTTGTTTTAATAGAAGTGTGAGTCATGGACAAGATTATAGAAGGTCAAGGGCTCCCTTTTATTAGGACAAAGCATCCATACATCATAAAAGGGTTATAGGAATTGTTAAGAGGAATAGGGTTGAAAGGAAGTAGGACGAAGAGGAATGGGGATTGCTCAAGGGATGAGCTCAAGTTAAGTGTCAAGTGGACGAATACTCGACTAGCAGTAGAACGGTCGCAGATGCAACGCATTAAGAGGCTCAGGTTCTGGGCGTCCATCAAGAGAAGACAAACGGTAAGTCCCTGATCCATACTTGTGCGTGATAAGGTCCGAGTCAATTAGGAGCAAACTTGCCCCATTTGCCTCTTTCCAGATTGGTCAGGTGTTGATTGATGAATGGATGTGAAGTTGGTTGATATGGTTGTTGATTGATTGAAAAAGGTTGAATGTTTTGATAAAAAGGTTGGGTCGAATGTTTGGTTGAGATTTGGTCATTTGATAATTGGTCAATGGTTGGTCGAGGGTTGATTGGTTGGTATTTGGTCTTTGGTTGGGTCGAATGTTTGGTTGAGGTCAGGTTAAATGTTTGGTTGCTAGTCTGGTTGAGGTTAAGTTGAAAGAGTGATTGATATGTGGTCGAGACTGTGTTGAAAAATTGGTCAAAGTTTGGATGAAGGTTGAATTCCCCCAGCGGCTAGGGAGAATGTTTGACAGATTAGTTAAGGTCGATTGAGGTTTAGTGGTCAGATGGACTGTGTTGATGTCGAATAAAGGGGTTAAAGGCAGCGAAGGGACCTTAGTCTGTCATGGAGATCCTGATTTAGATGACGAGGTTGGAGAGGTATGTGTCGGTGTGGATAATTTGTCAAAGGGGGGGTCAAGAGGATCCTTGATAAGAAAGGAATCCTTTTTTTCGGTGGTGACGAATGACAGCTTTAAGAGCGCAACAACGCTCGGTGTCATGTCCCGGAGTGTGATGATAATGACAGAATTTAGAGTTGTCAAACCAAGACGGCCTTGATCCGAGAGTTGATGAGTGGGATGGTGTTGAAGGTTTATTGATGACGTGGTTGAAAAGAGAGGTGTCATTCCCCAAACATTGGTGAACGACGACCTTGAGGGCATGACAATGCTCCGTGTCGTGCCCAGGCGTACGATGATACACACAAATGCGAGTGTCATCGAACCATGGTGGTTTTGGTCCGAGAGAGTGATATGGTCTAAGAGGCGGGAGATTGAGACGAGAGGACTGCAACAATTGCCGTAAGAGCAAGGCACATGAACCTGCTAACGGGTCGGGATGTTTTATTGCAGAGAGGGTTGGTGACATTGGTTTGGGAGGCGTAAGAGGCATTGGTCGATGGTTTGAAGGAGGTATAAGTCTGACGGGTTGATAGAATAATGGAGGTGACTTACCTCTGTGAAGTATGGGAGTGAGAAGCACTCCGAGTAAAGTAGACGGATGTGGGCCCAAGATTGAAGGTAATGACGAAGATAGGGGAGGAGGCCTCCGGTGTGGTTTAGTAGCCTTCTTTGGTTTGGGTTGAGGGCCACCTTTGTGTGAGGCGAGATTAGATGTGGGGCGAACACCAAGAGGTTTAATCTCTTTGGGCATGATGGACGCCTGCGCGAGTTTGGATTTAGATGTGGATGGCTTTTCTCTCAATGGAGAAGGGATTGAAGGTGTGCGCTCTTTAAGTGGAAAGAGCTCTGGAGTAGTCATGGCTTCTGTGTGTGGTTGGGGAGTCAAAAAGGTATGATCGTCTATGGATGATAATAAGGATGAAGGTGAGGCAGCTGGTGTTGATGTGGTCAAAGCGTCCTCCAATATGGGAGAAGTCGCTGGAGGACAAGTGGGAGAAGAAAGTTCTTCGCCATGTGGAGGAGGTATAGGGGAAGAAAGGTCTTCCACCTGTGAAAAAGGTTGGTCAGGGATAAGAGAAAAGATAGTGTCGATCGTGTGTATATCATGGTCTTGAGGGTCATTGGTTATGGTTTGGACGTTGTCTTGAGTAGGTGGGTGATTAGAAAGGGGTTGCTTGAAAATGTCAAGGTTTTGGTTGGGCGGCGCATTCGGGTTATCTAAAATAAGATTCCCCTTGTCTAGCATGTCCTGGACGATGTTTTTGAAGGTTTGACAGTGATCCGTGTCATGGCCTTTGACACGGTGATAGTTGCAAAAGTGGTTCTCCCTGTACCATGCAGGGATAGGTGTTGAGGGGTCGAATTGATGTGGTCGGATTGGAGGGAGATGGAGGACCCCCTGTTTGATGAGTTTATCCAAGACAGAGGCATATGACTCCCTAATTGGAGTGAATTGACGCTGTATGGATTGACGTTGAAAATGTTTATTGATGTAGTCTAATGTTGAAGATGATGAGCGGTTGGTTATTGTTGAAGATGATGGTCTAAAGATGACAGTGTTTGCCGACCCCTTGGTTTGAGAGTAGGCAGAAGAAGGTCTGGAAGAAGAATGGTCATTGGTTCTTGTGTTAGTGTTACACAATTTGACCTTATCTTCTTCAATGGCGTGGAGTTCAAGCTTTCGGGCCATGGTGAAGGCCTCGTCGAAAGTGTGGAATGTTTGAACCCGCAAGGTGGACGAGATGTGACTGACACATGCTCAGGAAAAGAGCTCAATGAGCTCGGGTTGAGGCAAGGAGAAGGAGAGCTGATTGATCAAGCTTCTCCAACGGGCAACAAAATCGGCGATTGATTCGTCGTCAAACTGTCTGATGGAGTAAAGGTCTGTGATCGAAACTTGTTTAGTGATATTGATTGAGAAATGGTCAACGAATAGTTGGGCGAGTTGGATGAATGAAAAGATAAAATGTCTGGCAAGAGAGCTATACCAGTCAAGGGCAGGGCCAGAAAGTGACATAGGAAACGTGCGTAGAAGTAACGCATCGTCGTGGGCAATAAGGTAACAGGCATGTCTGAATGCCCGTAAGTGTTGTTGTGGGTCTTCCTTACTCTGAAAGCGAGTAAATTTAGGAAGCTCCCAATGGTTGGGGTATGGTCGAATAGGGACGGAAGGGTGGATGGGCTCGTTGTAAATCTGGTCATATGAAGAGACATTACTTGAACCGGAGATAGAAGCTTCGAGACTGGACATTTTATCCATCAGCATCTTGATAAGATCTGCTGATGGATTGGCGGGTTGAGCGCCCCCTAGGTTGTAAGGTGCTTGAAAGAGGTTAGAAGAGGCGTGCGACATAGTCAGTTGTACAATGTATGGATGACTAGTCACAGGGGCAGAAGTAGAGGTTAAGGGTGGTTGGGTTATGAAGGTCGAAGGTATAGGCTGGCTAGATACCGCCAAAGGAGGTTGTGTGACGGCATTGACAAAGGGCGAGGTAGGCACTCCTGCATATATAGGCGCAAGAGTATGTGGGGTCGAGACAATCAAGTTCTGGTATGATGTAGAACTTGGTTGAATTGCAGGTGGTTGAGGGGGTAACGAAACCCCGATGGAGGTTGGTCTAAAAATAAATGAGGAGGCCGAACTTTGCGTATAGGCCATGGTCGGGTTAATGGTTGAGGCGAAAGGTTGAGTCGTAAAAGGTTGGGTGGCGAACGGTGTGGATGTCGTCGCCACGTCGCCTGAAAGGTCCCGCATTGGTTTTCTTGCGAGATAGTTTTGGAGGGCTGCGGTATTGAGGTCCAAAAATCTTGCAAAATCTTGGTCCCCTTCTGGGATGATAGGTGTCTGGGTTAGAGATAGTCTAGTAGGAATTCTTTCGGTCTTCGAGTAGAACTCCATTATATGATTGTTTATAGACGGGGTAGGCGAAAGCGATTGATGGCTAGCGTGGTCAAGAAGGGCCTTGGTTTGACTACGTGTCAGAACCATTCAAGGCAAGAAAGAACGTCCTCACAAGCTTAAACAAGCAGATAAGAACTAAAAAGATGAAGACACAAGCAAATCCTAAACCCTAGAAGTAAATTATTAGGATTATAGTGGCTTATGCCTTAGAATGTGTGTAGTGGAAGGTTGGTTTTGTGAGTCAGGTCCTAGAAGAAGCAGTCTATGGATGGTTTCGGGTTTTGTTTTAGGTGCTCAAGAAGTCTGTGTTAGGGTCTGGTACGTGGCCTGGTGCTAAGGAGCAAGCTCCCCTCACTTCACGATTCCAGTGGTTAGCTGGTTTCGCTTAGCCAAGATATACCTCGCCTAGAGTTTAGACTCCGCCAGAGAACGGAGTGGGCTTCCCCCTTGGTGATGAAATCCAAGTAGGGTCACCGGGATGGGTAAGGTATCCGCTGGGGGATGAAATCCCAGTCGGGCCTTGTCTCAGGTAAGTTTTATGTTTGTTTTGTGCAGGTGGTCTGGTCGTGTAACATCAAGTGATCTAGATTAATTCAATATGCGGTTTAATTACTATGTGTGGTCTAAAAGATGCAGGCAAACAAAAATGAATGCAAAGTGTTTTAATGTCCAAGTCGAAATGTTTGTTCGTATGAAGACGAATGGAGAAAGAGTCGAAGAGTATGAGTTTTAGCTAGTCTAGAAGTGCAAGAAAGAAAGAAGTGTTCATTTTAGTTCTGCTTATGATGTCATTTAAGAAGAGACGAAAGGAGGCGAAAAGGAAGAAACCTAATGCACCTAAATGAACGAAAATAAGAGAGAACCCAAGGAGGACCTAGGGTCCCACCGGGCGTGCCAGAATGTTTCTATGCAAAATTGCTTTCTACATTCAAAGAAGAAATAAGAAACTAAGGAAATGGTCAAGGCTAGAAGTACCTGATAAAGTCGTGCACACCGAAATCAGATGTTGGAAGATTCTCCTCTTTTGCTGTGGAGGAATGACACCTGTGAAGAAAAGGCTAAAACACGGAAAAATGTTAGTCAAAGATATGGTGGGCTGTCAGGCGAACGCCCGATCCTGGAAGTATGAAGACTCCCTAGAAGGATATCAACCCACTGATAAAAAAGCAGAATATTGGACGAAAGTAGATAATAATGACAAAAATAAATGACAGAAAATAAAAGTGCGTACCTGATATGCAGCACTGTTCTGCATAGTCACCGGCGTCGGTTAGGGAAGGTGCCGACGTCGGTTAAGGTGCCGTCGTCGGTCGGGGTAGTGACCGGAGTCGGTAGGGGCAGGTTCTGGGAAAAGTCTGAACAGGGTTGGGACAGGGTCTGGGAGAGTCGGGACAGGGTCTGGGATGTAAACGAGGGATGCTGGGTCTGAACAGAGTCGGGACAGGGTCTGGGTAAGGTCAGGTCGGGTATGAGAGAGTTCGGGGGTTTGAAGGAATCGGGATGACAGAACTAATAAAGAATAACCAAGGAAGAAGTAAAACAAATGGAATAGATACTTACCTGCCAGAAGACGCGATGAAAGCCATAGTGTCAGTTGTCTGTGCAGTGTCAGATTGAGTGCAGATTGGTTGATGCCGAGAGTGTTGATGCCGAGAGTGTTGATGTCGAAGTTTCGCAGGTTGATGGAGGAATTCACAGGTTGATTGATTGCTCAGGTTTGATTGATCAGCGTTTTGAATAGCATTTGGGGATCTGGTCTCGAATGGTTGGCGGAGGTTGATGAAGGCGAGAGACGGTTCCAGAGACGGTTTGTCAACCGTTTCGGGAAACCGAATGATAACTGGTAACGGATAACGGGAAGGTGACCGACGTCAGTAGGATTGCCGACGTCGGCCAATAAGTGACCGATGTCGGCGACATCGGTCGGGTAAAAGACCACCGTCGGCAGATGCATAATGGGGATAGAGTCTAGCTTTAGCTCTGTGCTCATTTTTACATGCTGCCAGGGTCAAGGTTGGTGGAACAAGTGATCGACAAGGGTTAAATAGGTGAAGAAGAATAAGACGGGGAAGGACCAGGGGAGTCGACATGATTTCGGTGTCTACACATAGCATATCCCATTTGAGCCTAGCTTTTGATGCTGTATTTGGCTAAAATTCTTAACAACTTTTGTTTTTTCTAGATTAGACTCATTTGAAACACTTTGATCCTAGAACTTGGCATTTCAATTTTTGGTCCATCTACTTGACCTTTTTATGTGAGATGTGTAATGTTAGACATTTGTCATTAACTTATTTTATCACAAGTCATTTCATAAACCGTTTTGGATATACATATCCATCCTATTGACTAAGTTAGGCTAAGTGTGAACCTTTTACCCTTTTGACATTGATTTTTTAGAGTTTGTAGAAGTATATTCTATTTGGTAGCAAAGCATTTACTATGGATCCCAACATGTATTACTACACTCGTAGTGGTGTCATACAATATAGGGCTTAGTAATGTGAGAAATCAAGAATAAATGGCTCAATACCCCTATTTAGACAATGTTTTTTATGATACAGATCCTTATCCATATTATAATACTCAAATAGGGACACAAAACCAAGACCCATTGGCTCATTATTTGGTTAACACAACTTCATATTCAGAATAGAATTAAGAACAAATAAAGCAATACCTAGCTATGGTACCTTCAGTTGAAGAACCATTTTTTCACCAATCATACTATGTTACTACACCATAAACATATGATCCTTATTTAAGTGTTACTTATTAGAAAACAAGGATGAGATTTTGGTCAGAGCTATAGAAGTAGGGGCTAAGTTTCCAACAGATTTCCTCCATGAGAATTTGTCAAGTCAAGTAAGAATGCCTCAAAACATACTATATAGTCAATAGGCTTCTTCTATAAACCCTTTAGATCTAGTCATAATGGCATATCAAGACCCTAGTATGCTTGTCAAACGAAAAGGCCTCATGGAGGATCACTTTCTATAGATGGAGATAGCATACCAAACTTATTTGAACTTAGTGCATAATTTTAATAATATGACCATGTCAAACAAGCCTCTTATTGATTTAGCTCATTCAAAAAGAGTTTTAATAGAATTTATTAGTTAATAAAATCAAGGTGTAGACCCATTTACACAACACACTTTAGTTGACAACATGTTCCATACCCCAACCATCCAAAAAGTGTCTTCTAATTCTACACATAACACTAAACAAAACACAGTGGACAATACCCAAGCAACGTCCAATCTAAACCAAAGTGGTGTAAGTGCACAAAAAACTAGTATGCAAACAAATGTGCCTTTAAATAAAAACATTAGTGGTTTTAAAAGTTAAGGTTTTTACATCCTAATCTCAAATAACTACCACAAGTCCTCAACTAGCTGCTTCTTCAAGCACTCAACCAACAAGATTAGGTATTCAATCAAAAATTAGTGTCATGCCACAATAAAATATGATGAATCTTACTCCTCCCCAATAGGTGATGGGTAATATTCCATAAAATTAGGTGTCATATAACATATCAACATAGCATAAGAAGAACATATTACCACCTCAATAGGGGAAACCAAAGTTCTACCTCGTCAGGTAGTAATGAACACACCTCTTTCATTGCAGACTAATATTCCAATTCAAAATTGAATGATGTCTAACCAACAATGTAAATATATTTTCCAATGGCAAATGGTGAATCTTCAATAAGCATCAACTTCCCAATAAATATTCTCATAACCTAGAGGTTATAATGTTTCTCAAGTAACAACTAGGCAATAATTACTTGTTGTCTATAGTGTACCACAAGCTCAACGATAGGGTCTTGGTTCACAAGTACCCCTAAATCAACAAAGTTTGACTAGTTGAAAATAGGTCCCTATTCAAACTCAACAGACATAGTACATCACTCCTATCCATATCCTTCCCTCTCAGTCATAATTTACCCAAAATTAAGCCCATAGAGAAAACCCCAACTATAATATTGCACAACCATAAGGACAATTTCAATAATCGCACCCTAATCTATGCATGTGTATTATTGGTTTATTCCCTAACCAAACCAACATTCCACAACAAGCTCTACCTCCACTACACCCTGATTAAGGTAATCCACTTGTGACTACCCAGTCTTCACCTCAAACCAATATTCCTTCTAGTTTCTTAGCTCAAGAACTATAATAAATGAAGAATGCCATTGCCACCATCCAAGTTGGGAAACAAACCAAAAAGTTTAAGTTGGATTACATGTGTTCTTATCCCTTCAACATGGAGTACGTAAAGATACCATTTCCTCTAGGGTATGAACTAATGAAATTTTACAAATACAAAGGGAAAGGTGACCCCAAGGCTCATTTGACAAAATTCTTCACAACATATCAGCTAGTAGCATATAGCGACATATACCTATTATTATTTCTCCTAAAGAGTATAGTAGGATAAGCCTTGGAGTGGTTTTTGAAGTTTCCCAAGAATTTAGTATCATATTTTGATGATCTTTTGGTCAGGTTTGTGCAACACTTCTCATAGAATCTCAAGCATGATATTTCATTGATTGACTTGACATAAGTTAAGTAAAAGGCCAGTGAGAGTTTTTTAAGTTATCTTCAATGATGGAGAGCCCTTGCACGCTAATTCACCCATATTTTACTAGATAAATAATTAGCTATTATGTTTACCAAAAATTTGCATAGTGAGATACCCTATCATCTAGAATTGAAGTGTGCACATAATTTTAAAGATATTATTAACAAAAGTTTATGGATCAAGCTAGTCCTTATTAATAATGAGATCATCAATTTTACCTCATCAAATCAAAATCAAGCTACCAATCAATGAAATAGCTAAAACTAAAACCAAAACTAAACCCAAACACAAGCAACACAATTGACATAGGCTAATAATTATGAAAAACCCATGACTTTCAATTGCAACAAGAATGTTGTGAGAAATGGATTAATTGAATCACAACATTTCAAAATTGTGTAAACACTATCTACTGAGCCCATGTAGCATATACAAATTACTCCTAACCTGCAACCTTTTTAGCAAATGTAGCAAATTCAATAGCCTAGGCCCATGCAACAAATGTATTAACCTTTACCATACAAACCCCTCCTCCAAGGATAACAGTGCCTACTCATCACTTTTTTAGTGACATTGGAGAACTTATTGAATCTATGTTTTGCAATTTTTTTACCACTAATCTTATTAACTAGACTATATCAAAACATTATCTTGAGGGCATTCCTTATTTTGATTGGTACCATCAAAGTGAATTATGGAGAATGAGGAGATAACATTAGATGGTGGTGCTTCCACTTCTAATCAAAACCTTTTAATCTATCAAAACCCTTTTTCATAGCATAAAAACCAACCATAGTAGTAACAATGGTTAGTGTAACATCAACAACAATAGTATCAATAACCAAGGCCAAACTAGCAGAATCAATTAAATCAATAATAGTAAAACCAATAACATCAACCTAATGGATAAGACCAAGGTTAGAATAAAAATAACCAGCAAACCTACTATATGGTTGCAAATGACTACAATAGGGTTCTAGGCCATATTTTAGGAGGTCATATTTCCACCATCTCCATCAATACAATACTAAATACCAATCAATCAAGACCTTTGCTAAATAATGCCAATCAACCAACTCACATTGATAATCCTTCCTTGACCTAGGACCACATACAAGCATATTGACAAGTAGGTATTATTAATTTTGGACCTTATACTGATAACTTGTCCTTGCTTTGTAACCACACACAAGTGTACCAGCAATTGAGACTTGTCATATCTGGTCCTCCACCATCACCATCATTTGTTATCAATCATGGTCCTTTATACCAAACTATTATGTAATCACAACTTGGTATTCAAAGATTACCATCCTAGGCCCAAAACCATCTACCATGTCACCCATCATCTAACCAACCATTTGATGTCAACATAAGACATTTAATATTTTTCAAGAAAATACATTTGACATTTTGGAATAATTACAAAAGACACTAGCACAAATATCTATTTTAGATTTGTTACATACATCAACAATCCAATAAAACATCTTAAATGAGCTATTTACCCAATCCATAGTCTCAAGTGACATATCCCCTAATAACTTTCAAGCTTTGGTTGGACACCTAGATCCAACTCAACAAGTGACCTTCAACCAAAGTGATATGTCATCCCTTGGCTTGCTACATAATAATCCATTATACATTGAAGCTTGCATAAAGTGGCACAAAATGAAATGTGTCCTTATAGATAATGGATCAGGTCTAAACATAGTGTCTCTAAATATCATCAAGCTTCTCAGGTACATGATAACTAATATTCAATAATAAATAATAGCCATTACATCCCACGATAATAAATAATGGGAATCATAAGGAACTATTTGTTTACTAGTTATCCTTGGGCCCTTGACCCATGATACATTTTACCATGTGCTAGATCTCAATTTTTATTACAATATTCTTCTATGTAGACCTTGGTTACATGAAATTCATGTAGTCTCAATGATGTTTCACTAATCTATTAAGTTCTCCCAGTCAGGAATGGAAGTTTGTATACTATGAGAGCTACATCCATACGAGCATTGAAAACATCTCAAGGTTGAGTTCAAGATCTATAACTACCATTTCAATATGAATCATAATCCTAAACAAGATAAGGGAAAGGAAACACTCCTTTATTCACCAAAGGACAAATACATTGATCCTAATACCCTTGATTCATTTTCCCACATGCCACCTCCTGATATATCCAATCATTATACCATCTTTGCTAATGGCCTAGGAGAGTATTTGACCCATGATACCTTTCACATTGAAAACCTTCCATAGAACTCCAAGTCCTTTGTAATACCTAAATCAAAACCACTTTGCATGAAACAGCCAAGAAAGGGCAAAGGCAAACTTTATAATCTAGCACCTGTCACTTTCATACCAGCATCTAGCCTAGAAAAGGACCCTCTTTAAGGTTATGAATCATGGTTTTACAATGACAATTAGGTTGATTATTAAAAGAATGCAAAGTATAATATTCCCAATAGGATCATGGTAAATCAATACTATGAAGGATGAGGCCTCAGACCAAATCAATAAGGAACGCTTGAGCTAATTTGTATGACTAAGTATAAAGGACCCTATGGACTTGGATTTAAACCACTTGGGGGTAACCCCATGTATTTTAATCATGTTTTAACACCTATGAATAGTGATAATGATGTTGACATTGAAGTAGAGTCTGATCATAGCCTTTTTGATGACCTAGTCAAGACCAATCTATTTGACATTCATTCCATTTATACCCTTAGACTATTCACACATCACAACCCACTTCCATTATATTATCCCCAATTGATAGACTATTACCAACAAGAATCTAATGTGTTGGTTAATGAGTTTCAAAATGATAGAGGCTTTCTATGATTCCTTAGGCCTTAGGGGTAATGTTTTTTTGGGGGACCATAAATTAGGATTCTCAATCAATTTGGATCCTAAAGCCTATTTTGGAGAATGGGTTAACGCCCTTAGTCAAAAGAAAATAAATAAAACATTGAGGTCCCAAAGTGAAAACCTCTTTGAGGCACTTTTAGACCAGGGAAAAAGTAAAGAAAAGGGCTAGTCTAGAGGTGAAAACCTATTTTAAGAACCATTAGATGGGGGTGTTCAACCTTTTTCAAGCATAGCTCAAGAGACCACCAATGACGAGCTTGTCTGAGTCTGAGTTCAATTGTGAAGAAAAACAAGCCTTTGCTCAAATCATTTAGGAGTTTCCAATAGTATTTATTACATGGCCATCCTTACCATTAGGGGATTCTAATTCATCATGCCTAAGATAACTAGAAGAGCTAGTTCTAATAGAGGACTCCAACATTGCCAATCAGTTTAAATCATTACCCACTATTCTTGAAGATAGTTTGACCCTTATAGTGGAAGACACAATAGAGGTTAACATCTAGTCCCCATATGACCCAAAATGGATAAATTTAGGTGTGTCCCTTATTGATAAATAATTTGAAGTCCTTACATCTATTTTGAGGGAAATTATTGACATATTGCATGGGCCTATTCTAATATGTCAAGTTTAGACCCCACCTTGGTTATGCACCACCTTGTGGTACATCTTGATACCAAACTAGTGAAACAAAATTTGTGTAATATACATCCTTTCATTACTATATTATTAAATAAAGAGTTGGAAAAACTCTTGGAAGTAGGGTGTATTCGATCGATCAACTATTCAGAGTGGATCTCAAATCTTGTGCCAGTCAAAAAAACTAGAAGGAATTAGAATTTGTACTAATGTCCACAACATAAACAAAGCATGCCCTAAGGATGACTTTCCTTTTCCAAAAATTGACATGATAATTTACTCCATAATGAGTTATGAGATGCTTTCCTTGATGGATTTATTTTCAAGGTACAACCAGATTAAAATCGCACTAGAAGACTAACACAAAATAGTGGTCACCACACCATGGGGAACATTCTATTATCAAGTTATGTCATTTGGTCTTAAAAATTCTAGAGCCACATACCAAAGAACCATGATCATCATATTTCTTGATATGATGCATGACATTGTTGAAGACTATATCAATGACATTCTTGGCAAATCAAATACCAAGGTTGATCATCTAGCCATACTACATAGAATATTTGAAAGATTACATGAGTACAAATTTGGATTAAATCTTAAGAAATGTGTCTTTGGAGTTACTTCAAGAAAAATTCTTATCTTCATTATGTCTCATCAAGGCATTAAAGTCAATCCAGCCAAAGTACATGTCATAAGTCAAATGTCATCACTAACTAATTTGAAATAGTTCCATAGTTTATAGGGCAAGATTCAGTCTATCCAATGCTTCATATCATAATTGGTCAATAAATGTCATCCTTTTACACATCTTCTAAATAATGGGGTCACATTTCAATAGGATTATCACTATCAAACAAATTTTTATTAGTTAAAGGACTATCTAGTAAACCCACCTATTTTGTTGCCTCCCATGCTAGGAAAACCATTTTTATTATATCTATCAGCTATAGATAATGACTTGGGGGCACTTTTGGCTCAATAAGATGATAATGGAAAGGACCATGCCATATACTACTTAGCCATACATTGTTTTTATATAAACACAATTATACACCCATTGAAAAAATTTATTTAGTTATAGTCTTCACAGCTCAGAAACTATGCCATTACATGTTAAACAATAAGACCATGGTTATCTCAAAAGTAGATCCGCTCAACTATCTACTATCTAAAGAAACTTGATAAGGTTACATGACTAAATAGATCATGCTTCTTATTTATTTTGACATTAATTATGTCAACCAAAAATATATTAAGTGGCAAGTTCTTGAAGATCAGCTTGTTGAAGCACCCCTTGTTGATATAAAACCACTCACATTCCAATTTCTTAATGAATCCATAATGACCATCATTAACACACCTCTCAAGTATCAGCACTAAAAGCTATATTTTTATGGATCATTCATAGCACATGGATTTGGGGAAGGCCTTTTATTTATTACACCATAATGAGATCTAATCCCTAAACCATTCAAGATTAGCTTTCCTTGTACCAACAACATGGCCAAATATGAAGCACTTTTTATAGGGATTCACCAAGTGTTAAATGGAACATATCTCATCTCAAGTTTTATGGTGATTCTCAATTAATCATAAATCAAGTTATAGACCACTTTTAGACACCCTTAGCAATAAATTATTGTCATTTAGTTTGAGCATATACTAAGAGCCAGCAACAGAACCACAAATGTTATGGATATTATGGGATCTTTGATTTTACAAATGGACACATCTAAAGAGTATCAGTTCCTCATTGAGAATTTATGAGTGCCAACTCATGTAACTTTAACCATTGTGATGATCTATGATATTATTTTTCCTAACTCTATCTGGTATTCAGACCTTTACAACTACATCTATGACCATGTTTTACCACTTGAATTATCCCATAATCAATAAAAATCCTTCATTCACCAAACCACTCATTATACCTTACTCAGATCAACCCTTTACCACTGTAATTTTAATGTAACTCTTCTTCATTATTTAACTTTGGTAGAATCTGCACTAGCATTATGGGAAGTTCATGAAGGATTATATGGAGCCCACACCAATAAGATGTTAGAGGTATAATCACTAAAGGGGGTGAATCAATGGGCCCAAATAATTGAACTTTAATTTTTATCTTTACAAATATTTTAATCGGCTACCAAAATAATTCATGAAGCATAAAAATATTCATAGAAATAAGCAAGAGAGATAATGCAAGATCAATCACATAACACAAGACATAGGTGGGAAACCCTCTTGGGTAATAAAACCCACTAGAACTTGAAATTGTACTACTATATTATAAACATAATATCCAATTTAGACTATTTGTAATTTAACCAATAACTACAATCCCTATTTAGTGAGACTCCAATCCCACAAGGTGATACCACACCTGTCTAGAAAAATTACAACAACAACTAGAATTTTTTGCAAGTTTTACCTTGAAAGGAGGCTACAACCACCTTAGATGATGAGCTACCACAAAAACACCTATAAAATAACTTTCACCTCTAAACTAATTTCAACAACACCTAATGATGGACCTCAATTTATTTCTCTTCACCTTTGCTTACACTCAATCTGTAAGAGCACTATTCTACCAATAGAATTATGACTAACAAGTCATACAAATAGTCCTCAATCTATTCTACTCTTAAATATATCTTCAAGTCACTCTACCCTTCCTTTGTGCCATATAACATAAACAATCCTCTTTGATATCATTCCTTAGTCTCTCACATCCAAATCTTGAACCCATCATCTTTTGTTCCACTATTTATGGAATAATCTTGATAATCACTACCTTGGTCAACCATTAGGCATGCCTTAGCTCTTAAGTCATATCTCACATGAATAAATATCTCAATACAATCTTCATAGTTTGGCCAAATCACCTATGGGTTACCTTTAATGAACTACACATTTTAATAAGGCCCTTGTATCCCTTATAGTTCTCATGTGAACCCATTCACTCTTTTAGCACTCCCTTGAGAAAAAAAGAACATAGGGCCACTTTCAAATGCATGAATACACTTTGTATGTCCCCTTTGACATCCTCCAATGATCATAGTAAACATATCTCACCTTTGTGTATGCTAAAACAACTCAAACAATGACCTGGTGTACATAATCATCATGAATGAACACACAGTCAACTTATTAAGCATTGTTCATACTCAAAATAAATTAATTTCACATCTAAAATCAACAAAGAGCATCCTTATGGAGTCTAAAACATTCTCCAATAGCTAATTCATCATGATACATCGAAACAACATCAATACAATCTAAAATATCCTTTCAAGTCACTTGCAAAATAAGCATGAACACACAATCAAATTCTAGGCACAATATCTTTTACTGTACTCACTTTTAGATCTTCAAATATGGATAACTAACTGCACCTTGGAATACTCTACTATTTTTATTTTTTTTTGCATGATAAAATTCATCTTCTATCAAAATATTTGGTCAAAATATAGATCTCTAGTTTTTCCCTATGTAAATTCAAATATTTGAATACCAACAGTCAGTTAACTTTTGAACACAATGCTTGAATCTCATGGACTCTTAGCTCAAGATCAATCTTGCACCATCGATCTTTTTCAAGACTTAATGCATATACTTCCAAACTCAAATGTTATTATAAGATTTAATGCATATACCACCAAAGTCAAATGTTAAACCACAACCACTTTGACCTCATCTTGTGTCCTCTCAAAATCTTGATTTAATTCACTATATCAATCTTTTTGGATCAAAAAGGTCAATAATGATCAATGCTCACCATTCAATCAACTGTACAAATGCCCACTCACTATTGGATCATTATCATGTACCTTTGCTCAATCATTAAACATCATGCACCTATCCTTATCTTGTTTCCTATTGAATCCTTTGAGAAAACATGTACCTTTGATCTTTCTCAAGCTTTAACACATTCAAAAATTACTAAGTATTGGGACCCTTTCAATATGCATGACTAACCTTTTTTGTATCTCAATAACTTCTTCCACGCTTACTCGTAAGATCTCAAATTTGGACTAGATGATCTCCTCACAAAGGAGAATCTAACCATGTAACACAATACCCTCACAATAAAATATATAACATCATTAAATTTCCATATCAAAAACCTTTTTCATAGAGCCAACCATGTCCAAAACTGCCTGAGAGGCCAACTTTGAGCATCCATAACTTTTGTCATGTTTCAGTGCATGAACTCAAATTTGGTGAAAATGATCTATGATCAAAAATAAACAAACCTATATGATAATATTATATTGATACCTTTACAATTACAATATATAATATCATCAAAATTCTCACTTGGCTCTTTTTGCCACAATGCCAACTTGGTTATGGGAAAACACAGTCAATCTACCTAGGAGCCCAACTTTGCATATACATATATTTTGATGCGCTCTATTGCATGATCTAAAAATTAGTGAAAATACATTAGGTCCAAAATTGAACAAACCCATCTAATAAAATTCTCCTAAAACATCCACACATGTGATCTATTCCATCATCAACTTGCTTACTCAGCTCTTTTTGGCCACATTACAAATTTGGCAAAGTATGGGAAAATAGTGAAATCTATCTTAAAAGCCAAAATTTCACCCTCATATATTTGACCATGATTTAATGCATGAATTGATATTTGGTTCATAATAACTAGGGACTAATATGATCACAACCATATGACCATCTTCCTTTGACTCCTTCCCACATGGCAATGGTGACATCATCAAACTACCAACTCATATTTTTTGCCACTTGACCCAAAGTGTCTAGATAAAAACTATGATCAACCAAATGAAATCCACTTATGAACACAAGATCTCCAATCATATATAACATCATATAAGACCCCTTTTACGTGTCCAAACCTCCATATGCATCCCTAATCCTCTCAAGCTATGTCAATCTAGAAGATCAGCCAACCATACATAAAGCACACTAGAACAAGCACATTACACACTTTGTTATTATCACATAGACTATCAAGGAACTTCATCCACTTCAATAGGATACCTCCATGACACCACCATGATATTGACATGACAACTCTCCAATATGGAGTCATCCTCTCTAAGAATCTCTTGCATATCAAGTAATATTTTGCCCATAATAGATGTAGATCAGTTGCATCTATGAAGAAGTGTGAACAGTGTCAATGGCATGTTCATCTGATAAATGCCCCAGCCAAGACTATGAAACCAATTATTACACCATGGCCATTGGGTATATGGGGCCTTGACCTCATTGGGAAGATAAACCCTACCTCATCAAATAGCCATAAACATATCCTTAATGCCATAGAATATTTCACTAAGTGGGTTGAAGTTATACCCCTTACATAATTGAAAACAAAATTTCCAAATTCATTTTTAACCATTTCATATGCTACTATGGTATCCCCTCCAACATTATATCTGATAATGGTAGATCATTCAAAAATAAAGATGTCAAATCTTTATGTACTGCATACAAGATTACTCAACATTTTTCCTTGGCATATTACTTGTAAGGTAATGGCCAAGAAGAAGCATCCAATAAAACCATTTTCAATATCCTTAAAAATATTTTCAATGATACTAGCCATGATTGACACCTCCAAATATTTCATGCCCTCTAGGAATACTACACCAATCATTATACCCCTATAGGAGCCACTCCATACTCACTTGTTTATAGCACTAAGGCCATTCTTCCCATTGAGGTGGAGGTATCTTCTCTATGCATCTCCTTGAAGCATTTCTTAGATGATGAAGACTACTAATTAGTTCACCTAAAATAGATATAACTACTTGATGAAAAATGCATGATCGTACTCAATAATTTGTAAGCATACCAAAACCATCTTCATGGATAGTACAATTGGTGTGTTAGGCATAGAGAATTTTAACTTGGTGATCTTGTCTCTAAAGAGAAAAAAAAGAATACCATGGCACATAAAGGTAACTTCAAACCAAACTAGATAGGCCCTTTCATCATTGTTGAAATTTTGGCATAGGAGCATATAGGGTCATTACACCAGATAGAGATGAACTTGATAAGCTGATGAACATTGTACACTTCAAGAGTTATTTCACTTAAGAGACCTAGGGTATTGTTTATAAATCTTGTTTCAGTTATACTATAATATTATCAATATTCTTCTTTATACCATACCATTTTACCATCCTTCTGACCATCCTAATAGCCTATTATTATTCTATCGCATGTTTATCCTAACCATAACTTTCCCATCAACCAAGTTGTTTTCTCCATCCCTACCCAACCCTAAGACATTGGTTCTTGTAGAGTAAAAATTTACTCTACGTCTCATTCTATTTTTCAGTCACGCACCATGAAATTCTGCCTTTGCATACTATGGTCTAAGATGGTGGAGTTTCGAAACAGAGCACGGGCTCTATTTTCCTTTTGATTCATTTTTGCCTAAGTGTTGAAATCAAGTAGAAGTCGATAAGTGTCATCATTCAAGGCACCTTTCATACTTTCTATGAGTTAGTCAAAATGTGCCACGTGTCTCATAGCAGCTCAGTAGAATGTGCCAAGTGATAGCATCCATAGTTACAGATCGGCACCCTCATTTTATCTCTTTATAGTAGAAGGTCTCAATGTTGCTCTTCCCAAAAGCGACGAAAGCTACCACATATCCTAGCTAAAGAGAGCAGAAGTCACCACATGTCAGCATCTGAAATATGTTCAGTTCAAAGCCTTGGTTCAATATTTTTGGTTTAATGTCTTGGTTCATGTGTAAATGGTGCGTAGTGTTGAACCATTAAACCATTTTTGGTTCAATCAGTCAATTTAACGATTTATTACAATTAAGCAGTTCAAAGGAGCATCCCAAAAAACCAAAGGGTCAAGTGCCTTTTTGGAAGGTAGCAAGGTGCAACCAAACCATTCAAATGGAGGCTGCCAAGTGTCATCTACCGAGCCCTTTCTACTCCATTCCTAGAAGCAGCGGAAGACACCACGTATCTTCCCAGAAGCAGCAGAAGCCACCATGTGTCACCATCCGAAAGATCTTCTTCATGTTTCATTACTGAATAAAGATTATGGTGGGTCTTGGGTTTTATTTCTAAGAGTTTGTAGAAGCTACCAAGTGTCACCATCTGGAGGAGCCTAACATGTGTCCCAATTGTTTCCACAATATAGCTAAAGAGTAGTGGAGATTACCACGTGTCCTAAGTCGAAGCAAGTGGAGATTTCCACCTATCCCTATGCCCCTTTTCAAAGTTGCTTAGGTAAGAGATGTAGTGAGTCTTATTTATGTTAAGCTATTGAAGTTTTGAGAAAGTGGATTGCGACAAGTGTTAAAGGCGAAAAGTGTAAGGCACAAAAGAGTATAAGTTATGCAGAAAGTGCCACATGTCTTCAATAGTTGCTGCGAAACATGCCAAGTGTCATCCTCTGGTGTCTCCTAAGTAATAGAAAGATTTTCAAGGAATAGGCTAAGTGTTACTTAGTATTTAAGAGAAGGGAGTGTCATGCAATCTATTACAGCCAATGAACTGCCAAAAGATGAAGCATTTCAGAATATATAAGATATCTTCTATTAGACACGTTTAGTTAGCAAAGATTTGATTTGGGCCATTAGATTGAGAACAAATAGACAATCTAGAGTGGATTTGAGGCTATAAATAAGGGTGCAGAGATCATCTAGAAAGAATCATCCATGATCAGAGAGAATTTTTGAGAGAGAATTATTGTAACAAGTTTAGACTTTCTGGAGCTATGGCTAAGTAATATCATTTGATTTTGTCTCATTTTCTTGAGTTGTAAGGTTTACATAACTGTACATGTTTATGTGCCTCTTATGTGATTAGAAAATTCAAATAAGAAGATTTAACCCTATGCCTTTATTGATATTATCTATGTCATTTGCAAAAGTAGTATAGGTTGTAGACTTCCTAGAGCTGTGATTAGGAATGTCATCTACTTTTGTCTCATTTTCTTGAGTTGAAAGGTTTATATAACTATACATGTTTATACGCCTCTTATATGACTGGAAAATTCAAATAAGAAGATTGAACCCTATGCCTTTGTTGATATTTTCTATATCTCAGCAAAAGTAGTCTATGTTGTGAGCCTCTGCTTCTATTGTTTCAAACTTTTACATTGATCATGCACTTGTTTTCTCTTAAATGTAAACGAATCCTACATATAGTCTCATTGTGCTCATGATTAAAATTGAATTACATTCAGGTGCATCGCCATAGATTAGATTTACTTTTTTTGCATTTGTGTCTAATTTAAATTCCTATCCCTTTTCCCAGTGTATACTTAATATAAGAAGAACCAGCTTCTCTAAAATCTAGAGGTTGTTTCAAGATGCAAGTCCCATATCTTGAAACTTCCCATTGTTGTTGATTAGAATCAATCACAATTTTAAATCATCAATAGTTTTTAGCACACCCGGTGGGACCAATCTTGAAGTCTCTTTCAAGATCGTATGAACCAAAGAGCTATGAGGAGTCATAGTTGTGGACCAGTGACCAGATCACAATTTGCTACAAATCCAAGTATTCTTTTGCCACCTTTGGTAACAAGTCCAAGAAGAAGAGCCAACTAGTTTGTACCAATACCCAGAGCAAATATAGGAGCCCCTATACCCCTAAGAAATTATGCAAGCTAAAACACTGGTAGTCCCTTGATTCTTCTAATACCACCAGACACTTGGGACCCTATCCCAATGAATGCCCTAAAAGCTCTACCCAAATTCAATGGGCAAGACTCTAAAACACCTGAAGAGCATCTGCATGATGTATCAGATGTCTATGTGATACATGTTGTCACACAGCAAAATGTGGCCATAAGATTATTAGCAACTTCTTTTAAAGGGAAAGCTTTAGAATGGTATAGGTCCCTAACCCCAAATACCATTTCTACATGGGATCAGCTCGAAGATCTTTTCTTTGAAAGATTCACAAAGAAGGGTGATAAGTCTTCTTTACTACAGAAATTAATCACCATTCAAAGGGGGCCACAAGAAGCCATGACTGACTTCAATTCTAGATTTCAAAATACTTGGGACAAAATCCCTGTTACAGCTAGACCATTACCAGGTATGGTCATAGTGTTTTATCTTAAGGCTTTGAATTCAGATATATCTATTATGATTCAGTCACTTGGAGGACACACTTTGCCAGAGGCTTATGAATATGTGGTTAGAGCTGAGAATAATTTGATAGATGATGGAAAGTTACCTCCACGGCCTCCCATGCCCATGTTCCCAAAAATTTCCTTGCCATTACCTCTAGAAGTCCCTAAATCTGTAAGCCCACTTATGTCTATGTACACCTATCCTCAACCATCTACTAAAGAAATTGTCCCCACTCAGTCATCTAAGCTGGATGATATCAAAAGTATCCTAAGGACATTTTCTAATGAGCTGATCAATATAAAAAGACAGTAGAATAATTTCTCTAAGCCTCCATATCAAGGTTATCAAGGAAATAGATTTTCATCTCAGCCAAACCAATATCAAGGTCCTCCAAGACAAACTAACCATCAGCCAGCAAACCAATTGGTTGCAATCCCCACACCCTCACAAACTATTCCTCCCAATTCAAATAAGGAGATTGTTCCAGGACAAAATAACTATGTGGATAATACTAATGCCTGGTGTTTCCCTTGCAACAATGCTCATACACCTAGAGACTATCCTATGGGTAATCTACAATAAAAGGTGGCAGAGCAAAGAAGAATGGATGGTTAGTTTGCAAGTTCCAGTGACAATCAAGCTTACCAGTCTCCTAGTATGTAGAATTCAGTCCTAATGGCTCAGATGCAAGGGATGTCCTTGCAATAAGAGGAAGAAATAGCCCCGGAATATGCTTTGTTCTAATGGGTTGAAGATGAAGAATAAATATTTTTGAATGAAGCTTCTATTTCCAAGAAACCAATGGTGCAATCAGACTACTATACTAGATTAAAGAGAAGAATGTTGGAACAACTTGAAATTATAAATAATAAAGCTATAGAGAATCCTTCATTTCCATGTCATCAACACATAGCTATTAGACAAGGAATGCTTCAGCCAGTGTAGAATCAAGAAGTTCCTAAACAAGTTCAAATAAAAATAAGATATCCTAATCTTCCAAGAATTCAAACTTTTGGACCAATGAATGCGATAGATCAGCTAAAGATGACCCCAGCACAAGTATCAATTTGGGACATGTTGGTTATTCCTGAACAAAGGATATTATTACAAGAAGATCTTCAAAATCAAGCAATGCCTAAATATACTGAATGACTTGCTAAAAAAAAATCTCAAAGATAGTTCATCTATAGACAGCAGCCTTAGTGAACAATGTGTTAGAGGTAAGCCAATCCAAACTAGATTCCTTCCATTTTACTAAGATAGGTGACTGGACTAAGCATAATCAGGAAAAAGAAAATAAATAGTTGTTAGTTATGACGCATAGTGACCCCTATGAAAATTATAGCTCTACTGGTTTGGTCACTTATGTTATTTTTGATGAGGACCATGAAATCCCAAATGTTTTAAGGGAAGAGACACCAACTACTCAAGGATCTGAAAAAGATTCAAAAATTTGGACTTTAAATTTTGATGGGGCTAGAAGTAAAAATGGTGCTGGAGAAAGAATTTGTCTTATTGCTCTAAATGGTGAAAAAAATTTAAGGGCTATCCATTTTCAATTTGCTTGCACTAATAATGATGCCGAGTATGAATCTTTAGTACATGGGCTCCTATTGGCCAAGAAAAAGGGAATAAAGCATCTAATAGTAAAAGGAGATTCAAAATTAGTAGTAAAGAAAATTAGAGAAAAGGCAGTAACAAAGAATGTCAGAATGAAATCCTATAAGCATAGAATTTGGGACTTAATAGAAGATTTTGAAGCTTTTAATATTGAAGTAGTTTCCAGGACTCAAAATTTTGAAGCTGATAGGATAGCACAGATTGGTTCACAGTTTGATCCAGCAACTAACCTATTAGATAACAATGAATCAGTAAAGGTTATAGTAAGGCCAGCTATTCCAGATAATGATGAACATTGGCAAGTATTTAAGAATGATTCTCAAGTACTCTCATTCTTGCAATAATTAGGGGAATTTGCTGATCAACTGCAACTAAAGATTGAAGAAGCATATGAGGATCAAATTATACAATTAAAGAATAATAAGCTTCCCAAAGGTTTACTCACTTTAGAAAGCCTTTTTGATCTAGAATATGTAAACCTGGAGAAGAAAAGTTTCTACGCAAACAAGGTAGATTATTCTAAAATAGAAGTGAGTGAAGGGAAAAAATTAAAAGTTGGAAATTCTGCAACTCAAAAAAAAAGGAAAGGCTAATTGAATTATGTAAAAAATATAACAGAGTCATAGCCTGGAGCTATGAAGACCTTCATGGATATAATAGAGACATCATTCAGCACATAATAGAACTGACTGAAGGATTTAAGCCTGTCAAAAAAAAATAGAGACCAGTGAATTCGAGAATTGAGCCTCTAATGGTAGATGAGTTGCAAAAACTTTGAGATTCTAAAATAATTTTTCCAATCAAACACTCAACTTGGGTATCAAATTTGATACCAATTAGGAAAAATAATGGTGATATAAGACTTTGTGTAGATTTTAGAGATCTAAACAAAGCATCTTTGAAGGATCACTATCCCTTGCCCTCCATGGAACAAATTCTACAAACTGTGGCTGGATCAGAGAGATTTTCTTTACTAGATGGTTTCTCTAGATACAATTAGATTTGGTTGGATAAAGAAGACCAACACAAGACTACTTTTACTACCAAGTGGGGAACATTTGCATATGCTAAGATGCCATTTGGCCTGTCAAATGCTAGAGCCACTTTTTAGAGAGCTATGGATGTTGCATTTGGGGAAATGATAAATAAAATCATCTTGATTTATCTTGATGATCTTACTATTTTTTCCAAGAATGTTACTGATCATTTAGAAGCCGTGTTTAAAAAATGTCAAGAATTTGGAATATCCTTGAATCCTAAGAAATGCATCTTTGCGGTCCCTCAAGGCAAATTATTAGGACACATAGTATCTAAAGAAGGAATTTCTATAGACCCAAAAAGAGTGGCAGCTATAATGAACTTACCTCTTCCAATCACTAAGAAATCAATTCAATCTTTCTTGGGAAAGATTAATTTCTTCAGTCGGTTCATAACTGACTTTGCAGGCTTAGTAAGACCAATAAGACTCTTGCTGAAAAAAGACCTAATTTTTAAGTGGACTATGGAAGGAAGGCAAGCCTTTGCAGAGGTCAAGAAAGCTATCTCAATAGCTCCAGTACTTAGAAACCTAGATTTTTCTAAGACTTTTGTAATATATGTATATGGAGGAGAGCTCAGTAGTGTTATTTTTCTAACACAGAAGGATGATAAATAGGAGGGAGAGCATCCAATAGCATTTTTCTCAAGGAATCTTAGAGAATATGAAACCAGATATAATTTTGTAGAAAAACAAGCATATGCCATGGTAAAATCTCTCAAAAATTTTAGGCATATAGTATTAGGAAGTAAAATTATGATACTTGTAGCACATCCAAGTGTCAGAGAATACATCATGGAGGGTGAAATTATTGAAAAAAGAGCAAATTGGATAACTAAGATCCTGAAATATGATGTAGAAGTCAAACCCACTAAATTAGTCAGAGGTAGGGGTTTGTGTCAATATATGACTCAAGAGCTTGAAAAGATGATTCTTGAAGAAACAAATTCAGGAACAGAAGAAGAAATTGTATTGAGAATACAAGAAGTTGATCAAGAATCCTGGGTTACAGATAGGATTCATTTTATGAAAAATGAGATTTACCCAAGAGAACTCCCTCAAAATAAAATAAGATACTATAGGATGCAAGGAGTTCATTTTGTTTTAATTGAATAGGTTCTTTTCAGAAGAAATTTTGATGACAAATTGTTAAGATGTGTAGAAAACGATGAGGCTAAGAAAATACTACATGAAATGCATCATGGAAAATCAGGTGGACATTTTTTTGCAAATACCACAGCTATAAAGATAAGTGAAGTAGGTTATTTTTGGCCTACTTTATTTACAGATTGTTATCAGTTGGTTAAAAAATGTCAATCTTGTCAATATTATGTAGGTATGAGAAGGAATGCAGCAATGCCTCTTAGTCCTATAATTGTAGATGAACCTTTTGCTCAATGGGGTCTTAACTTCATTGGAATGATAAATCTAGTATATAGCATGGGTCACAAATGGATCTTAACATCCACAGATTATTTCACTAGATGGACCGAGGCAGTACCACTCAAGGAAGCAACAGAAAATGTGATCCTAGATTTTCTAGGGAGTATCGCTACTCATTTTGGGGCTCCTCGAACCATAATTTCAGATAATTCTAAAGCATTTTTAGGGTCCAAAGTATCTTACTTTGCATTAAAGCATGGAATATATCTAAAAAATTCTTTTAATTATTACCCTTAGGGTAATGGTTTGGCAGAATTAACTAATAAGAACCTGATTAGACTCATCAAAAGAATAGGGGCTGATCATCACAAGGAATGGCATAAAGTGTTTAATTTAGCACTATGGGCTGATATAATTACACCTAAATAGGTGATCAAAATGTCTCCATATGAATTGGTATATGGGAAACCTGCTATAATTCCCCTAAGCTTGGAGATTCCTACTCTCTAGTTGATCAAATAGGTTGAAATTGAAGGAAATGGCCCCATGTAGGTCAGATTAGCAGAACTTCTAGAAGTTCAAGAAAAGAGAAATGCAGCACACGATTAATTGATAAAGCATCAAAAAATAGTTAAAGACTATTTTGATAAAAGGACTTCAAATCCCCATTTTGAAACAGGCTGAATTGTTTTAAAATGGGATGCAAGAGCTGCCAAACCAGGTCAACACACTAAGTTTGAAGCATTATGGACTGGCCCTTATAGAATTCGGGCATGTAAACAACAAAATTCATTTGAGCTAGAAATGATGGAAGGTGAACCTGAAGAGATTCCTATAAATGGAATCTATTTGAAACATTTTAGTTAAAACTATGTTTTCTAGTAATTTCAGATCATGCAGGAGTTGTGGTTTCTTTTTTAGCTGGCTCAAAAGTCCTTGAGGTCGCCAGTAACTGTAGAGTAAAAATTGACTCTACATCTCATTCTATTTTTTAGTTGCACACCATGAAATTTTTCCTTCGCATACTGTGGTCTGAGATGGTAGAGTTTTGAAATAGAGCACGAGCTCTATTTTCCTTTTGATTCATTTTTGCCTAAGTGTTGAAATCAAGCAGAAGTTGACAAGTGTCATCATTTGAGGCACCTTTCATACTTTATATGAGTTAGTCAAAATGTGCCACATGTCTCATAGTAGCTCAATGGAATGCACCAAGTGTCAGTGTCTACTGTTACAGATCGGGACCCACATTTTATCTCTTTGCAGCAGAAGGTCTCAGTATTGCTCTTCCCAAAAGTGACAGAAGCTACCACGTATCCTAGCTGAAGAGAGCAGAAGTCACCATGTTTTAGCATTTGAAATATGTTTGGTTTAAATCCTTGGTTCAATATTTTTGGTTTAATGCCTTGGTTCATGTGTAAATGGTGGGCAGTGTTGAACCATTGAACCATTTTTGGTTCAATCAGTCAGTTTAATGGTTTAGTACAATCGGGAAGTTCAAAGGAGCATCCCAAAAAACCAAAGGGTCAAGTACCCTTTTAGAAGGTAGTGAGGTGCAACCAAACCATTCAAGTAGAGGCTGCCAAGTGTCATCTATCGAGCCCTTTCTACTCCATTCCCAGAAGCAGCAAAAGATGCCACGTATCTTCCCAAAAGTGGTGGAAGCTGCCACGTGTCACCATCTGAAAGATCTTATTTGTGTTTCATTACTGAATAAAGACTATGGTGGGTCCCGAGTTTTATTTCTAAAAGTTTGTGGAAGCTGCCAAGTGTCACCATTCGTAAGAGCCTAACATGTGTCCCGAACATTTCCACAGTATAGCTAAAGAGCAGTAGAGATTGCCATGTGTCCTAAGTCAAAGCATGTAGAGATTGCCACCTATCCCTATGCCCCTTTTCAAAGTTGCTCGGGTAAGAGATGCAATGAGTCTTATTTCTATTAAGCTATTGAAGTTTTGAGAAAGTGGATTACAACAAGTGTCAAAGGTGGAACACTCTTGAGCAAAGACACAAAAGAGTATAAGTTATGCAGAAAGTGTCGTGTGTCTTTGATAGTTGCTACGAAACATGCCAAGTGTCATCCTCTGGTGTCTCCTAAGTAGCAAAAATATTTTCAAGGAATTGGCTAAGTGTTACTTAGCATTTAAGAGAAGGGAGAATCCTGAAATTTGTTACAGCCAATGAACTACCAAAAGACAAAGCATTTCAAAATATATAAGATATCTTCTGTTAAACACCTTCAGTTAGGGAAGATTTGATTTGGGCCATTAGATTGAGAACAAATAGACAATCTAGAGTGGATTTGAGGCTATAAATAAGGGTGCAGAGATCATCTAGAAAGAATCATCCATGATCAGAGAGAATTTTTGAGAGAGAATTATTGTAACAAGTTTAGACTTTCTAGAGCTATGGCTAAGTAATATCATTTGCTTTTGTCTCATTTTCTTGAGTTGGAAGGTTTACATAACTGTATGTGTTTCTGTGCCTCTTATGTGATTGGAAAATTCAAATAAGAAGATTTAACCCTATGCCTTTGTTGATATTATCTGTGTCATTTTCAAAAGTAGTCTAGGCTGTAGACTTTCTAGAGTTGTGATTAGGAATGTCATTTGCTTTTGTCTCATTTGATTGAGTTGAAAGATTTTGCACCTCTTATATGACTAGAAAATTCAAATAAGAATATTGAACCCTATGCCTTTGTTGATATTTTTTGTATCTCAGCAAAAGTAGTCTATACTGTGAGCCTCTGTTTCTATTGTTTCAAACTTTTACATTGATCATGCACTTGTTTTCTCTTAAATGTAAATGAATCCTACATATAGTCTCACTATGCTCAGGATTAAAGTCGAATCACATTCAAGCACATTGCCATAGATTAGATTTACTTTTTTTGCATTTGTGTCTCTAATTTAAATTCCTATCCCTTTTCCCAGTGTATACTTAATATAAGAAGAACCAGCTTCTCTAAAATCTGGAGGTTGTTTCAAGATGCAAGTCCCATATCTTGAAACTTCCCATTGTTGTTGATTAGAATCAAGTGCAATTTTAAATCATCAACAGTTCTATTCCATTAGTTCTATAGTCACTTTCATTGAGAGGATGCAAATTTAATTTTAACAGTTCTTTCAAGCATTCTAAATAGAGGTAGTATTTTAGAGCAGTAAGACAAAAGTTTGGTAATTGCATCTTTCATTTCTTATTGCATTCTCTTTGATTTTCATGCTACTAATTATAACTATCTATGGTAAAATTAGTATCATTGACTTATGCCATTATATCCTAGTTACAACTGCCTATGGGAAAACTAGGGGCAACGCTTCTTTATTTTGCCTTGACCATACCAACTAGCCATTTCTTAGGCCATAATGTACCATCATCCCAACTGTGCTCATTTTGTTTGAATTGGATGCTACACTCATTAGATTCCTTTGATGTAGGGAAGAACTACAGTGACTTGAGGTCTCATCTTGGGACTATGTAGGTAGTGCTTGATACTTTTTGAGGTTATCTTAGTCACCCTCTAATCCATGCTCTCACCATTTTGTGAGCAACCTAAGCTACACTCTCACCATTTTAAGAGTAACCTAAGCCATGCTCTATCCATTTTGTGAGAAACCTAATCCATATTATCACCATTTTATGAGCAACTTAAGCCACACTCTCTCCATTTTACAAGAAACCTAAGCCATTCTCTCACCATTTTATGAGTAACCTAAGCCACACTCTCATTATTTTATGAGCAACCTATGCAATGCTCTCACCATTTTATGATCTTGGACTATTTGGTGTCTCGTCATTCTCGATCGATTTGAGATACCTAGAAAATTCCAAAAATAGTAGAAAAACATTTAGAAAAAACAAAAGCATTGACCACTTCTTTGCCTTAAGGATTTTGGGAACCCTCACTAAGTCACAAATAAATCACTTATTCCTTAGTTTCCCCATCATTTTTTGCCTTTTATCCCATGCACTTGCTATTTTAAAAGATTTATCATATTCTTCTATCACATCCATCATGTTGTTTTCATTAGTTATCATTTTCTTCCCGTTTCTTAGAAGAACTACATTTGGCCTAAATTTTTTGTTGGATATATCATCCATGGAACTATGTAGGTAGCATCCACTTGCCTAGTTCATATGGAAATAGCTCAACCGCCCCCTTCTTTTTCTTCTATTGTTTTTTTGTTAAGTTATCACCTATTTTCTAGGGGAAATGTTCATTGTGTTGTTTATAATAACATTAGGAATAATTGTTTTTTGTTTCTTTATTTATTTCTTTTCTTGTTTATTTGTTTGTTTTTTATGTGCTTGTCTATTTTATTTCAATACTGTTGCTTTTATTTAGTCTATGTGCATTAATTAGGTGGGTCCTTGTGCATTTATACTTTAATCCATCCATATTTATATGTATATATTGCCATCATGGTTTTTAACATTAGTGTATTATTTTTTATTGAGTATTAGATCTCAGGGGTCAGTCCTTATGCATCTTTTGGCCTAGTCCTCATGGTGTTCTATCATGAGGCCTACCATCACATGCTATATAAAAATTTAGTTCCAAATATCCACTCAACAATGGTATCATCGACATCTCTTTCGCATTAGCATCAATCACATCCCAATCTAATCCTAATCATATCCCAAATAGAGTAATTAAATAATAAAAGAATTTCAAACTTTGTTAGTTTGGATGAGCATATACCTACTAGTAGGTTGCCCCACTTCATCTTTATCATATGTATCAAGTTATCATCATCATGTCTTCAATCATCAGCCACTCAATCATGTTTTTAATAATTAGGGTCTAATGATTATATCCACCTTTGGGCAAATCATTATGTTGTCACCAAATTTATTTTCTTTTACCCAAATAAGGGCATGGTTTTATCTTGTTTATCTATCCTAACTATGACATCTCCATCTTCTCAATGATTATAACCTCCTTTAGACAAATCATTTTGTTATCATACCACATTGCAACTATCAAGGTATAATGCTTATAACCACCTTTGGTAAAACCCTCGTACACCATCCCACTTGTATTCTCAATTATTTTGACAACTTTTTCAAAATCATTGTGTTCTCAACCCATCATATTCATATGTTTGGTCCCCTCATCTCACTTTTTTTTTTAAGTACCCTTTGTCAACCTCCTTGTGCCAACCATTCCCTCGAAGGGGCATATATAATTCATCCATTATCATTTAAATTCTAGGCATGCAAGACCTTTTCATTCTTTGAGAAGATGTTCCTATGCCTATAGCTTACAATGCCTTCCTAAATAGGGTAAAAATATAGACACCTAAAACTGGACACCAATGACCATGCTTCAGACCAATTTCTATCAAACATCATAATTTGGCCTTAAAACACTAAAACATGCTAAATGATTTGAATCTGTCATATACAAGTGCTGATTTTGGCTAGTGTATCATGAAATGGGGCAATGCATTTTATGAGATAACTAACTTTGATCAGATCATTTTGAGTCAAAATGACATTTTTGCACTTGGGTGCTATGGATTTCTCTTTTCTACTAAATTTCTTACACGAGACACATGCCCTTGTTATTTTGTGTTGGAATTATCCTAAATGGGATAATGAATCCAATGCATCTAAGATCACCTTCCAATTCTAATCCAATCAAATTTCAAGCTAATAATATGACATTTGGACCAATTTGATTAATTTGAGCACCAATTTCTAACATTTACACCAAAATTGATCAATCATGTTTAAGACTAATTAATTTGAATCAAGAGCTTAAGTTAATTTTCCATGGAACTTGTTGAATATTTCATTAATGGAAATTGGTTTCTGATAGATGCATCATGGGGTGAGATCATTTATGGGGTGGTATCCACAAGCCTTAATTACAATAAATATCTGAGTAAGCCCTCTTATGCCTCTTTAATGCTTCTCTATCCCAAATATTTATGAGAGAATTTATTGATTTTATCCTTCAAAATTGAATAGATTCTTAAACACACATTTTTATATTGAGATGGACAGTTCAAGTTCATTCTGATCAAATGAGAAAATCTATAAATAGAAGGCCTCACACTCATAATTTTAAGCTCTCTTGGTGTAAATTTATAGTACTTTTAGGCTACATCTTGATGTAGTTTTATTATGCCCAATTTTTTATCCAAGCCATCACAAACCAAAGGTGCCAAGGA
Organism: Torreya grandis; assembly: GCA_037957365.1. Taxonomy (NCBI): domain Eukaryota; kingdom Viridiplantae; phylum Streptophyta; class Pinopsida; order Cupressales; family Taxaceae; genus Torreya; species Torreya grandis. The sequence continues at coordinate 284,955 of JARHVA010003198.1, forward strand.
GAGAAGGATTCAAGAACTCCCTTGATGAAGACTCTTTGATTCACAAGCTGAGCAAGCCACTTTACAAAACATTTAGAAGCTCCAAAGAAGGTGAAGGAATTTTTCTTTGATGTTTTAGTTTTTATTTTCATATGCATGTTTGTTACTAAGCTCCCCCTAGTGTCTAGGCCTAGATAAGTCATGTTTTTTAGTGTGTTCTTTTAATTTTGAAACTAACACTTGATCTAACCACCTTTCTTGAGTCAAATTCATATATCATATGTGTTTTCATTCATATGCTCTTTTTTATATTTTATATTATTCAAAGTTACTATATTTTACATAGATTGTATATGTGTAGTCATATATAATGTCATTTTAGTGCAATGAGTGTCACTTGAGACCACCTTATCCTAGCTTAGCCCTAGACCTATATTAGGGCCTATATTGATCATTTTCCAACTTTTGTGAGAGTCTAACCTATTCCCAAATACACCAAAAGTATGACTAAGCCACCTATTAGCCACCCAAGCCCATAATTCATCATCTTCTACCACCTAGACATTAAGGTGACCCTTTAGACACTAACACATTGCACTAGTGACCTAAGGACTGCACTATTATCATTTTTCTCCTAAATCTTCTAACAAATATCTTTTCATTTCTCTAAGCACTCTTAGGGTTGGCCTAGACCTATTTCACATCTTGACAAGCACCAGAAAATTATATATAAACCACTTTCAATCACTTATCCACTAGATGTAAATCAAATGAAAATACTCAAACAAACATAGAAATAATTTTTCAAATCAAGGTCATTGATCTTATTTCTATCTTATTTATACGTACACACATCTATAACATCCCAAAGCACAAATTACTTAGATTTCTAGTCTCAATTCACACTCAAATTAGTACTCATACTAGAATTCACTTGCACTTGCACCCATACTTAGATTAGGAGAACTACATTAGGTCTAATCCCCTTTCAAAGTATTGGTTGTAGGAAACACTCAACACATGGGGTGTTGGGGTCACATCCATCGTAAACTAATAACACCACTATTTTCTAATTTTTCTACTTAAATACCTTAATAAACATGTAAGCCTAGGGTTTCACATTCAAATCAATTAAAATAAGGAATAGACAACAAACAAGAATCTATGCACATAGGCACAAACTCCCTAGAACTAGGCTAAGGTACACCCATAAGGTCAATATCCCTAATTTAAAAAGGACACTACCATGGTATAGAGGACACTAGTACAATGCACTACCATCTAAGGGATCATGTTATTATCTAGGAGGTTTTTTTTACTTTTGGTTCATATTCATGACACTTGATATAGTTCCTACACTAATTTTTAGCCTATCTTTCATCTGTCTCGGTCAATTTCTAACTAAGTAAATCTCATGTAATTCATTTCTTATATATAAAATAATTAGAAAAGTTAATTATTGTATAAATTAGTGGTTGTAGCTATTGCATATTTATTCCTTGGTTTATTATTCTAGCACTTTAGTAAACTAGGGGTTTATATTCCATAATCCCTTTAAAATTTAGATCATTTGGTGAACCCAAATTACTTCTAATAGTGAAAAAACCCTATACCTATATGCTCCTAGGGTTTGTGTCCTTATTTTTCCTATTTTCATTTTTTGTCTTAGGCTTTTCATAATTCATATATGTTGTTATAATATCCCTCTTTTATTGTGTTTACTATATGTCATCTAAAAAAGTTATATCTCTTCATTTAAGAAGTCTTAGTCTTAGTGGTAGCCCTATTGAGCATACCTAAATTCCTTCTATTTGATCCTATATCATGGATAAAGGACTAGTTACAACCCCCTATATTGATCCTTCACATCTTGATTATGTGGAATTTAATGATAATACATCAGAATATGAGTAATACAATTAAGATATTGATGATACACAAGATAGGACTTGAGACACAGTACATCCCCCTCAATGATGATCATCTAATAATTAATAAAGATGAGGTCTTACAAATTTTTAGAGATAGACTTCAAAAAAAAACCCCATGATCATGCACAAATTTTACAATCTATAATGGAAATCAATAACACATCACTTGGTCAATCCTCCAACCCCACAGATACTAATATTGTTACACTTACGATGGGGTAACTTAGATTATTCAACAACCTATTATAACTAGTCCACTCTCATTAATGACACCACCTCTTCGAACTAGTACACATCCCTCTTCTTCAAATGTAAAATCACTTTTGTAGTAGAATAATTTTCTTTAGTCCAAGGTGTTACATCTTTAATAGGGTGCTACTAGACCATCTTACACTTTGGATTCTCATATGATCCTACATACACCTTTAGCACAATATATAGATAAAACTCCTTCACCCTCTATATTTTTGATACCCAAGCTTATTTTGTATGATGGTAAAGGTGACATAAAGCATCATCTCCATACTTTTCACACAGCATGTTTAGACTACATGTCCAAAGATTAGCTCCTAACTAAGTTATTCCCTCATAGTTTAAAGGACTATGCATTACAATGGTTCTATGATCTTCCTAATTATTCCATCATATAATTTAATCCATTTTAATATATGTTTTTAGCACACTTTTGAATTGTTATCAGTGGTAAGGTTTCATACGCTCAAGTTGAACAACTCAAGCAAAAATCCAATGAGCTAATAGTTGAATATGTCTTGCAATATAAAACTATATTAACAAAAATGATAGCCCCATGGTATATAGAGAACTCCAAGACATATTTAATTAGAGTTTGTTATTGGTATTACATGAAGTTATAATACTCAAAAAAATTCCATCATTCATAGATCTATACCATACAGTTAAAGAAAATTCAACTAATAAGAGTTAAGATAAGCCCCCATATAAGATGAGGCCCACTAAAAACAATAAATATTAAAATACAATGGTTTATGTAGCTACAGAGTTATCTAATTTTATGGTTTTATTACCTCCTAGAGACACTTCGTAAATCTTCTTGAATCACCAACACGTGTTCTCCAACAACTCTTAGAATGCAACATTATATCTCTCCCTCCCATCAAAGAGGTTGATAAAACTAAGCCTTTTAAAAATATTTATGATGCCAATGCATTGTATGACTATCACAAAGCACTAGGCCATACTACAAATAGATGAATTATCTTATGACATAAGATAAAATATTTGATAGATGGTAATATCATTGATTTGACACTCTTATAGAGGCACCTATAACACAACCAATGGAATTGAAAGTATTGAAAATATTTTTAGATCTATTTCCAAAGCATATGACTAATAAAATGATAGGCACATTATGTCTTCATTATACTTATTATGCACATCCCCACTATAATTATATCATACTCATATGATGGGCACACACCCTATAAATAATATCATTGGTGTGTATCATACTACAATGCCAGCTAGACCTCTCATCTATTTATCAGAGTAGGAGATCATCGATGATGACTCAAATTTATAGGCACTCTTTATATGATCTTACATTAACCATCATCCTATTCAAAGTGTTATGATTGAAAATTAGTCAAACATTAACATGTGTATTATTAAACTTCTACATCACTTGGGTTATTCATAGCAAGATATTTCTCAGACAGATACAATTGTTCATGGTTTTAATGGCCATGTTTAGAGCTCCATCAGGGAAATACTAATTATATTATAGGTTCATCTTGCACTTGTGGCCACTAGATTATTAATGGTTCTTAGTGCTATTTAACATGTTATTAGGTAGGCCTTAGATATAATAGCTTATATCCATTCCGTCTATTGTACACAAATGTCTTTAGTATATATATGTTAATCAGATAATTATGGTCAAGGGCCTTCCATATGAATATCCCTTACCTATTCCATAACTATTTACATAGAATACACAAATTACATCTCCAAACACACCTTATATTATCACACATCTGATATTAGTTGAGCAATCAATTCAAGTGAAGTCTACTCATATAGTATTACCACATACACATAGTCTCCCATGGAGACCTTTATTATACATACTCATGCATCAAAGACATGTTATGAATTATAGAAAGCTTATCTCTACCCCATTATCATCTATATTAGTTTTACATCATAGATCATCCATGCTAGTTATATCTTATTATACCATATGGATCCCTAAGAACCCCACAGTTCACAAGCCTATTCAGTCAGCTTCATATATTCATAGCCCCACTCCACACGTAGTTTCAACTACAGATTACTCATTACATCTAATTCATATATCTCATATACTTCCTCATATATCATAGATGGTCACAATTCACTTATTTGATATAGGACACCTTAATAGTGAGTCTTTTGTGACACTTGTTTGCTAGTATGTTCCTAAATACTTGTATATAGTTTTATTTTCATATTGTTTATACATAGTTTATACTCAAAAAACATAAAAACAATATATAATATATTAAAAAAAAACATTCAAATATTTTCTCATAAAATACAAATTTTATATTTCATGCATTTCCATGATTACATTCCTTATATTTATTAGGTACTACATATGTTATCTATGTTAATATAGTTAGTTTTATCATAATACATGCTTCACTTATTTTATTCAAGTGTTTACATATCACTACAATATTTAGGTCCTCTACATAGATCCATATTTTCTATTATCTACCTATTGGGGGAAAATACACATATATATAGATCCAACACTAATACATTCACCCATTGGGGGCATAATAATACATAGCTTTTGGTTTGCCAAGTTATATCTTTATATACTCCATATCACATATTTATCATTGATTATATCTTGATATTGATCATCCTATAATAATCATTTTTTTTTTTACTACCACTACTATAGACTCAACTTATATACATATTTTCTCTTACACATATTTATGCATTAGTTTCATTTCTAGCTTTCCTAGTTTAGATTTGATTATATCTCTTAGCTTATACATCTATGTGAAGGTATTTGAATATGCCATTTTTATATAGATATAATCCACTTCCTTAACTATCTATATGATTTGGAAATGTTCCCATTTTAGTTGATATTACTAAACCTCCCCTATCATTATTGACACTAAAGGGAAAGAAGTAGCTTGGTAAAAATTGGTGGCTAGAATATTCCACATAGATCTAGCTATGGGATCTTATATTATGTAGTAATAATAACTACCATCACAATAAATCACACCACCAACATTTTTATATGGACCTCAAACACATGCCATATTTTAACCTTCTCCAATGATCAAGGATATAATGGTGTATTTCATAGAACCAATAGAGGCAAGTGCAGTACAAAAAGAATAAGACTATCTTCAATAGATATAGGCACAAACTATGAAAAATTAAAATTATAGCCTCAAATCCCCTCAAAAAAATAAAAAATATGATTATGCATTGAGGTGTTAATATGTAATCTTCCACTTTGGAGGATTCACAATTAATTACATTACTATATTCTCCAACCCGCTTGGAAGAATCAAAAGAAACTAATGTACCACAATTTGATCTTTAACAAGAAGCTATGAAAGAATAGGATGATCATATAAAATCAAAAAAATTGGATTAAAGGAGGTAAAAAAGGAAGAGAATAATAGAAATAGAAATGAGACAAAGAGAAAGGTAGTTATGGAAGAATAATAGTGCAAGCAATAGGTAGTTACACAAGAGGAATAATGCAGATAGTAAGCTACAAAAAAAACAATGAAAGAAATAAATTAAATAAGTCAAGACTCATAATAAAAGAGATAAATAAGTAGAAGCTACAAAGAAACAATCTGAGTAAGTAGAGGCTCACAAGAAACAAGCTAAAGAAGTAGAGGCAAAGAAAAAGGAACAAAAGGAGGTAGTAAGAAAACATCAATAAGTGTAAGTTGCAGAAAAAAATAAGGATGTTGTAGAGGCACTAAAAAGGGATCAAAAAGATAAAAAGGCCAAATAAAATTAATGCATCAAATAAAAATAATCCAATCGTGCAATTGAATAATAGGCAATTAGAGACAAAGCCAAGGCTAAAGCTAAGACAGATGCAGATGCCAAAGATAAAGTTGAGGTGGAAACAAAGCCAAATCTAAAACTAAAACTAAGGCTGAGGCTGAGGCCCAAGCTAAATCCCAATTTAAGATAGATGGTAAGACTAAGGTTGAAGCTAAAGCTAAATCCAAAGGATAAAAATATACCAAAGCTAAGGAAGAAGTAGAGCACAAAAAATAATAAAAATTGGTGCCATGAGGTGTGTAGGAGGAGGCTTCATAGCCAAACCTAAAATCACTATCAAGTGGTTTTTGGATATTCTCACATCATCCACACAACACACCACCTTTTATCTTCCTTTGGCATAATTCATGCCATCTCTTATAGTGATTACAGCCACATCCATAGACCTTGTTACAATATGCTTAAAACATCTTTGGATGTTGCCTAGTTGCCACTAACCAAACATAATAAGGGTGTATCTCCATTCCAAGAGTTAATATCATAGAAGGATTTGGCCTTATAATAATAATTTTTCTAGTTATATGACAATAATGTAGAATTGATTTGCCAATTTAAAAATATGTGTCAGTTGATTAATAGGAACTAACCCACACTTGTTACACAAGTTCTAGGTGACTAAGTAATGTCTAAAGAAAAGTAGCTCACAACTTTACTAAAATAACTCATCAAGGACTAATTGCCTATGCAATAGTTGCAAATAGTGCAAGCTCAAGGGTAAAATATAAAATCATAAAATGAGGTAATCTATAAACTACTCAAATAATTTGAATAAGTTTGGGATACCACTACACAACAATAAAAGTAGATAGAATAAGGTATGTTTAATTGGAGGTAACACTTTAACAATTCATTGGATACCACTAAACCTAAGTTCATAATAGCAGACAAATCTAAAGTTATCATAGATGATAAAATGGTTACTTCTGATGCAATGAACAACACCCTCAAGTAATTATTAGATTCGAGCTATATAACCATGCAAAAAATTCAAACTTAGCACAATGATACTTTGTGCACTATATTTATTGGATTATGAACTCAAAGGCATGCAAATCAATTAGACAATCTGATATAAGACATATAGCTCAAGGTATCAAATGCAAAATCATAAATCACCATCATATAAGATTAATATGTTCAAAAATTAATGGTAATTTAGATCCTACTATGCATATTGCTTACCATGGTGCAGGATATGCTAATGGATTGGAAGATGTTCAAGCAAGATCTCTCCTAGATTGATCCCTCTATTTCTTAACCTATAAATATCCTCAGTTCATTTCATTGTAGTAGCTCTAATAAGTGATACAATAAAATAAGTTAGCCACAAATTAACAACTAAATAGCTAGCAACAACAACAATCTCCAACATCAGATTTTACACATCCAAGTGGTTCATTAGTAGGACAAGAAAAACCAACATGATAACAGCCTACTACACAGCCTCTTCAAAGTATACCACCATCCACCCAGAAGATACTACATAATCCAATTTTGTATTTTCCCTAATTTTTGCATAGTTGTGTAGGATACCCTTAAGCATTAATAATAGGGCCAGGTTGGTTGAAAACCTATAAAGAGAAGTCACCTGGTTATGTTAGTCTATTGAAAACCTAAAAGGGTGGTAGGCTAGTAAGATAGTTGAAAATTTAAAAGGATGGATAAGTAGTATGCATAGGGATAAAATTGGTAAATGACACCTAGATCAATAACCATGACTTGTGTTAATGGTTTATTCCCTCAATTTCAAAATATAACATTATTTATGACTTTATCTCGAGACAAGACAAAATTTTAAGTCTGAGAAAGTGTTGGGTAAAGAATAGGACTTACTAAACTTTGTTTGCCTTGATATGTTAATTATATAAGTATACGTTGATTGTTAATATTTTAATAAACCTATGTTCCTTTGTGCATAAATCTATTTGATGAATACCTTCAGTCAAAATATAGTATCAACTGTGTCCTTTTTTTAATTTTTGTGCAATCTATCCCTAAATTAGCATGTTTTGAAGGGTTTCTAAGAACCTCTTCTAACATTGACATATTCTCAAATTTAACATATTTTTTAAAATATTATAAATATAAATTCATTTAATTGGCCTTATTTATAATAGATGATTCCAATTTGATTAGTCTATTCTCCCCTTAAACCTTAAAACCACAAAAAAGGGTTAAACAAAGTGTTGGTAGAAATTTTGGTTGCTTTAGTTTTATGAATTACCTAAAGGGAAGTGACATAAAGTTACCAAAAATATGAGAAATAATCATTGAGATGATGATTTTCCTTGGCATTTGAGAGGGGTAGCTCCCTTGTATAATATGGGTATTTTTTAGTTTTTTATTTAATTATAACCTGAAAGCACAAAAAGGAAACAAAAATGAGAAATGGTGAAAGTTGAAAATGGAAGAAGAATGAAGGAAAAAAGAGGTGAAGGTGAGAAACACACTCCATAATGAATGTAAAGAATCATTAGAATAACTATGTAATAAATGAATGGGCCGTAAATTATTCCTCTCACACAAAAATGGGCATAGGAATAGTAAATATAATTAGAACAAAAGGTTGGCTTAGAAACACAAAGTCTTTTTAAAACTTAGATTGGGTACACTTGGTACAAAAACCATACACATGGTTTTCAACACAAAGTTTTTAAACACTATGAGTTACACACAACCAACAAAATTTCATAATTTCAATGGCTTCTCTATCTAAAAATAGAAATACATAATTCATAAATAAAGAACATCAAAACCCACAAAGCCCAAGAATGATCTCACCCAATTACTTTAATTCTATTGCTCAAATATTTAAATTACATAGCCCACATAAAGTTTCAGCCATATTTTCAAAATATCTTCAAATAAATAAGAACCCCTAACAATTATTTGTATTTTCTCTTTTGTGCAATACCTTTTCCCACAAGGGAATCTGAAAAGTCATCTTTTGGACTAAGTCAAACTAGAGCTAGAATCTGCCTATGTTTTATTTTATTATTTGGGAATTTTAAAACATTACATTTGCTTGTTATTTTACATTTAAAATATATAATTAATTCTAAAAATAATTATTTTAATCAATGACTCCAAAATATAGATATTTCAAGGCATCATTTTACTTTAATAAAAATTACTTAATACTAAAAAGAAATAATAATTTAATTAAGTCAAATAATTTTAACTTAAGCCCAAAAATATCATATTTAAAATACATTCCATGTGAATGTGCCTATAATTTTTCCTTGTCCATTAAGATATGGAATCAAACATTGCATTATAAAGGACTAGACAATGAAAATTGCTCAAATGGGTAGTTTAAATTTGGATGATTGATTTTCACTATAATAGATGGCTCTTATTGTGATATTGAATTCCCTAATAGAATTTAAGATAACTCTATAAATCACTAGTGACATATGCCTCATCCAACTTATAAATTTGAAGTGCACTCACATAGTACAATTCAGCCAACTAGTAACTAATTCACCTACCCCACTTGTATGAAAATGAGGACGCATTGTTAGGCCAGATCATACTTATTGAAACTCAGTATATCACATGATCTCAAGTATTTATCTAATTGAATGTCAGCCAATTATCATATCCCAATCATATGGGAGTGAACAAGCATTATTGAACTGCATCTTTAACTTGATAATTCTCTATGTTTGGTCTACTCACTTGTTTGCTTGAGAAAGTGGGAAAAATATTTTTTGTTGATTTTGAATTATGAGAGCTAGGTATTATTTACCATATGGATGTTTTCTATAAATATTTCCATTAATTCAAATTATAACCAAAACAAACATTGGATGCTTGAAATAATGTGTAAAATCAAATAAAGGTATTAATTTTAAGACATCAAGTTAAAAACACTAGGCATTTTGGAGGATATACGAAGATAATTTTCAATTATTTTTCAAAACACAAGTGGATTTTATTAAATATTATAAAATGGCATTGCCTCCTTGAAGCTATTTTTTACCTCTATTTGAATAGATACTAAAATTCATGGGTGAAAAAGGAACACCAATAACCAAACTAAAGAAGTACCTTTTGACCATTTTTTATGAAAGGTTAGAGCACCCTCTTGACTGAATGTGCAAGTGATAAAATAAGTGAACCATTTTTCTTAATTATTTATCATTAAATTTCATTTATTTAATAATACAAATCTCTAACATTTGATGGGTTTGAACATTGCTTTAAATTAAAAAGGTCTTGATTGACCTACCACATTTTGCTAAGGCCCCACATCCTTGTGCCTCATGCCCATTTTTTACCCATCTTGATCAACCTCAAGGATTCCCATTACATGAAATCTCATCCAAATACTTCATAATACACATTTTAAATTTTAGCATGCTTAAGAGGCCCAACTATCCTAATTTCTAAGGCATGTTCTACACATATTTCTACCTTTTTGGCCTCTAGTTTTATTTCTTGATTATTTTTCCCAAGCACCAAGTTATTTCAAATAATTTTTATAGTTCTTTAGTTGGGATAAGCATAACTAGCATGAAAAAACTATGTGTTTTATGGTTTCAGCTAGCCCACCCCCACCACTGGTAATACTTTTTAATGATTGCTTATAGACAAGTAGCATAACCCACTTAGTTTTCAAACTGACAATGCTAATGTTAAACCCATAATGCCAATGCTAAATTGGTGATGCTAATGTTAAATTGATAGCTAACAATGACCTCTAATAGTTACTTGACCACCACAATTCAAACTAACAACATCTCTACCAACTGTTAATTAACATGCATCAGTAACCTCCACCATTGACTGTCAGGCTAAACGTCACTACCTATGTGGAATGTACACATACATGGCATGGGGATGAATCCCAAGCATGCACTATTTTTAATGATGTTTAATTTATGTGTTATCATTATTCATGTGGAACATGGGGTGTCTTGATCCATATTAGGAACTTTCTATTATGAGTTGGCTAAAAGCTAAATGCTAAAGTCTATGTCATTTAAGATTTGATCCCTACTAGGTCTAGGGTGGAGGGAGATAGCTCAGGCGCAGATGGATGGAAGAATCTTAGAGACTAATACCACATTTTATCCTAGGTTATTAATGGACAATTTATGCATTGTGTTTGACATAATTTCTCAAACAAGACTATTAGGTCACTAGTCTATTCTCTCACTGAAATGTGCATATGAAGTTTGGGACAAGGAATTTGACAAACAAAGCTTTAAAATAGGGTAGAATAGGGTATATGGTGTATAAGTTTTGGTATATGGTATATAAGTTTAGGAGTCTCTATTTTTTATTTGAATAATCCATTATTAAATATACCAGTATATTTATTTGTATACATGCCATGTGTTTTTCTAAGGTTTAATCATGAAGCTTTATGATTCGTTGGATTCTTATCACATAAATTTTTATTTGTAGGATTAGTGAAACCTAGATTTCCAATATAATACATGTTTGTATAATTATTTAGTGATTTCCTTTTCAATATGACACTTGAAATTAAACTACTAAAAAATATTCTAGTTTAATAAATGTGCATATGAAGTTTGAGACAAGGAATTTGACAAATAGATCTTTAGAATAGGGTAGAATAGGGTGTATGGGTTTTTCGGTACATAATTCATATAAAAAATCCTTCATATTCTCAACCAAATAAAATGTGTACTTATTTTACTTTGTCCTATGTATATATATTTAAGCATAGTATTAATTATGGTATTGATTCATAACTGTTTATTTTTATAGGCCCCTAGGTGCATTGTATGTTGGTCGTATGGTTTTAATCTTTGAATGTTATGATCCCTTGTATCCATTACAACATGTTTTATTCACTTTTATATGGTTTAGAAGCACTTTAAATTGAAATTAAAATAAAAAAGTCAATTTTTTTCAATTTAGTATTAATAAATTCTAACATGTTATTGAAGTTTTCATTGATTCATGTGTATTTACCCATGCATGTGCCTAAATGCACTCCATTTTGGTTTAAGAGGTGTGTGTATGAAGCTTAATAACCCCTTGTGATGGGGTCATCATGTATGTGTGTTTTTAATTATATTGAAAGGGTTATTCTTATCATATTTTGATGTGTTTGTCTAGACTTCCACTTTGTAAGAGTGTGTCAATCCATGTTTACTATACACAAATTATATTATATAGTGAATACTTATTATTTTTGACTTCTTCATTCAGAATCTTCACTATGATTATTAAATATTTCCATCAACCTCTTTGAAAGAAGATCCAACTTAAATTGATTTTTTTGCATACAATCTCCATGGACTTGATATTCCTTGCTTCAAAAATATCATTGTGAACCTTTGAAATTTATAACAAGCATGTTTTGATTTTTTTGATGTTTTAAAAATCTAATGTAGCTACTACATTTTATTTATCTCATTTACTTCATAAAAAAAAATTATTATCTTTTCCTTGAATTGCCACATAAGTTGTTTCCATTTTATATACATTATTTCCAAATCAATTGGTACATTATGTTTCTATAATGTGAAAAGGCAATCTCTGCTTTGGAATGTTACACTATCTACAACTACTTTGATGTCTTCTCATATGTACATGTCCTTGTTGGAGGCTTGTAAGATATAATTTCACTATAGGATGATAATTTCATACATAGTGGTTGCTTTGTTATTCCATGAATGTTATGTTACACTGCCAATTACTTGGTTTTTCCTTTCCATCAACACACCATTATACTCTCCTAATGACCAATATGATGAATTTTTTAAGCAGTTCATAGCTAAGGGTGAGTGTCGTAAACCATATTATGAACTAGTTTATATGCAAATTATTATATGTTGGAAACTAATACTATGAATGTTGATTGTTATAGATTTAAGATGGATGACTGGGAATTAGATGGTTGTTTGAAATAACTTTATGCTAAGACTAAAAAAATTGTATGCCATTTCGTATACTACACTGAAAGGTGAATTTGAGTTTCATTATTTATTTCATTCTAATCTATTATGAAATCCATTGTGGTAGGAGAAATAATTGAGTGGGAAGTCTTCATTTCATACATGAGATTAATTTAGAAATTCCACTCCACTCCTCCAAGATCTAATTTATATGGAGCATCAACCATTGGGGATGGTATTCCCATTGTTCTAGGACAACCATCCCCTACCCATGAATGACCACGGGTGGAATCCTAGTACATGATCAATTTTTTACCAAATAAAAATGTAGACAAGGGGATAACACGAGTTATTTTATAAATGGCCTGTGTATTTTCCATGCTTGATTTAATATTCTTGTTGCATATGTGAAATTCTCAATATTTGTAAACTTTACATTCATATTTTGATTTGTTATGTCTTGCTTAATACTTTACAAGGATGGGGTGGAGCAAACCAAAGGTGAAGAGGGTGTTCATGAAGCACCCAATGACTATGTCTCATAAGATATACAAGAACCTTTAACTACCCTTAATATTTGATTGTTCCTTATGTTAAAAAATGCTTCTTTATTCCCTCTTACAATACTCAACATTAGACAACTTTTGACACACCATCTATTTTTCTATGTTCTTATTTTTGTGTTATAGTTTGATGGGGTGGAGATGAACCATGTGTATTTGGTTGATCTTCACCTACATAATGACTTCATCCCTACAAAAGTGCATATTTTTTAAACTTTCTCTTTCATTTTCCATGATCATACATGTTTGTTGTTCTATATATGTTTGGAGTGATATATATGTCAATATTTGCATCAAGAGGAGGTGGAGTCAAATAACCTTGATGACAACACTAATAAGGATGTTGATGATGATGATGGTGACTAGATTCCAGATCTTTCACAATCTAAAATGAAGAAGGAACCAAATATTTTAAGAACATTTTATTATCTCTAAGGATGTTATATTTTATTTATTGATTTATGCTTATAACCTCACATGCCTTATTGAATGATAATATATAGGTGAGTATAATTTCATGGATCTAGGTATTGTAAGGTAGAATGTTCACCTTTACTTGTTAAGGCCATGTGACATATTTAGTGTTGATAGTGGTATCTATTTTGGTCATGAGATAGACTTAACAATCACTATCGTAAGATTCATGATCAGCATCCTATTCCAAGGAGTCCCCTAGGGTGTAATAGAAATGGGAAATGAAAGTTGAAGGGAAGATTAATCACAAAAAGATAAATAAAAATGAGGCTAATAGAGTGACTATTGAAAAACTAGAGCATCAAAAATAGAAATAGGTTGGAAAGATCATGGTTGGCCAAGGAGAATGTCTCTGACTTATTTTATCTCAGTGAGATAACCTTTAAGGCTATCAGTGATGAGATGATTACATATGATTTGAGTGAAAAAATGGTAGGGAAAATGGAAGCTTGCATTAGGTGAAGAGAATATAATCAATAGAATAATAAATCAAATGGGAGTAGCAATAGTAAAGTGTATGCAACATTGAACCTCAGGTTAGATGCATTTTGTTGAATGGTTTTCATGAGCTTAAAGTTAAGTTTAATTTAGCTTACTCGATATTAACATTGATATTTATACAATGATCACCATTCAAATTTTAGATGGATGACCCTCAATCCCATTCTATAGGTGATGATCACATTCCTTTAAAGTAAATCCTTTTATGGAATAGTAGAAGTGTTTGTAATGGGGATCATAAAAGAAGAAATTGTGAATGATAGATTACCTCACAAATTGATATTATACTTATTACGATGACTATTTCTTATATGCACTCTTCTTTATTCCCTTACCTTTCATTGAACTCTACCATTAACTATTTTGATAGTGTTGTATATTGTTCTTACATATAGGCTTTTGTTGGAGATAAGGTGGTGCAATCCTAAACATTATGAACCATTCATTAGAGGTATAATAGTCACTTATTATTTACAAATTTGATAAGTATATTTTTCATGTAAAGCCAAGGCTGAGGTGGAAGGTAAAGCCCAATTTGGAGTTGAAGCTAAGGCTAAGGCCAAGGCCAAAGTTAAATCCCAAGCTGAAGTAGATGATAAGGATAATGATAAATCTAAAGTTAAATATAAAGAATAAAAAGATGCCAAGGCCAAGGAAGAAGTAGAGCATGCAAAATAATAATAATTGGCTCCACAAGGAGGTGTGCAGGAGGAATCTTCATAGGCAAAACTTAAAACCATTATCTAGTGGTTATGGGATGTTCTCACATCATCCATCTAGAACAACACCTTTTATCTTCCTATGGAATAATTCACACCATCTACTATAGTGACTATGACCATATCCATGGTCCTTTTTACAATGCACTTCAAACATCTTTGGATGTTACCCAATTATAACTAACCAAATAGGTTAAGGGTACAACTACATTCCAAGAATTAATACCATAGAAGGATTTGGCTTTAGAATAATAATTTTTTTATCTATTTAACAATAATTTATAATTTATTTTCCAACTTAAAAATGCATTTTAGTTGATTAATAGCAACTAACCCATACTTATTACACACGTTCTAGGTGACCAAGTGATGTCTGAAGAAAAGCAGCTCATAGTTTTACTAAACTAACTCACAAAGGACTAATTGGCTATGCAATAGTTATAAATAATACTAGATCAAGGGCAAAATATAAAATTAGAAAAGGAGGTAATATACAAATTTATAAAAGAATATGAATAGGTTTTAGCTATCATTATACAACAAGCAAACTATATAGCATAAGGTATGCTGAATTAGAGGTAGCACCTTAACAATTCATTAGCTACCACTAAACTTAAGTTCGTAATAAAAAAAATCCAAAGCTATCATGGATGATCAAATGGACACCTCTAATGTAATTAACAATACTCTCAAGTAATTGATGGATTTGAAGGATAGCACCATGAAAAAAAATCAAACTTGGCATAATGAGACTCTATGCACTATATTTATTGGCCTCTCAGCTCAAAGGCATGCAAATCAATTGGATGAGATAATAATATACATATTTTTAAAAGTTATCAAATGTAAAATCACTAATCACCATCACATAAGATTAATATGTTCAAAAATTGATGGTAATTCAGATCCCACTATGCATATTACTTATCATGGTGCAGGATGTGCTAACGAACTGGAATATGCTTAAGTAAGATCTCTCCCAAATTTATACCTCTATTACTCAACTTGTAAATGAGCCTAAATTCATTCCATTATAGTATCTCTAATATGTTTTATAACAAAATAAGTTATCCATAAAGTCACAACTAGACAGTGAGCAACAATAACAACCTCTACCATCATATTCGACATAACCAAGTGGTTCATCATTAGCATAAGCAGAACCAACATAACAATAATCTACTATGAAACCTTTTAAAATTATACCAACATCCACCTAGTAGGTACTATGTACTCCATTTTTTTAGTTTCCCCAAGTTTTGCATAGTTGTGTAGGATACCCTTAAGCATTAGGAATAGGGCCAAGTTAGTTAAAAACTTATAAAGGGCAGCCACCTAGTTATGTTAGTATATTGAAAACCTAAAATGGTGATAGGATAGTAAGCTACTTAGTTGAAAATATAAAATGATAGCTAAGTAGTGCGCATAGGTCCAAAACTAGTAAATGACATCTGGATCGATAGCCATGAGTCTTGTTTATGGTTTATTCCCTCTGTTTTAAAACATAACATCTTGCTATGACTTTGTCTCAGGATAAGATAAAATTTTAAGTTTGAGAAAGTTTTGGGTGAAGAATAGGGCTTACTAAAATTGTAGAGTATAATTGATAGACACATGTGTGAATTGAGTTATTTTGTCTTTTTTACAATCTTTTCTATGTATTTGGCCTATGTAAGCATAAGGATAAATATTAGAATGCAAAGAATCACTCATTTTAGGCATATAAAAAGGTTCGAATGTGAAGATACAAAACTAAGTAAAACTTTATATATAGCATTCATTGTAATTGGATATAGTTCTAATTGTGAAAAAGATTAATACATATTATTTTGAAATGGTTTTCCTAAATATATTTTATCATTGTTATATGCATACTAAGTACTTTGTTTTTCTTGATCTATTAATTATATAAGTATATATAAATTTTTAATCTTTTAATAAACCTATGTTCTTTTGTGCATCAATCTATTTAATCTATTTGATGAATATCTTTAGTTTGAATATGGTATTTGTAGACACCTAAATCTGGCCACTGATAACCTCCAATCAGGATTTTGGCCAATTTTCACCCAAAATGCACAATTTGGCCTAAAAACACTAAAACATGCTAAATGATGTGAAACTAACATATTAAAGTGCCAATTTTGGCCAGGGTATCCCTAAATGGGGCAATGCAATTTATGGGCCAGCTAACTTTGATCAGATCATTTCAAGTCAAAATGCCAAATTTGCACCTGGGTGCTCTAGATTGCTCTTTCCTATCAAATATTTTACATAAGACACATGCCTTTGTTATTTGAGGTTGGTAACATCCTAAATGGGATAATGGATCCAATGCATTTTAACATCACCTTGTAATTCTAATCTAGTCAAATTTTGGACCAATAACAAGGCATTCTGATCAATTTAAGTAATTTGTGCACAAAGTGCTTAAACATGCTTAAGAGCTAATTAACCCAAATCAAGGCCTAATCAAGAATTCCATGGAAAATTATTGAATAATTATTTTTGGAAATAAATATTTAATAGCTGCATCATTAAGTGACCTCATTTCTTAGGAAGACATCCTTAGGCCATAAATGCCTCAAATATTAGGATTCATGCCCTCCATGCCTCATCAATGCCTTCCATGATACCCTCCATGCCTCTTAATTTCCCCTTATTCCAATTTCATAATGAGGATAATTATAAACTTAACTCCAAAAATTGAAATAATCCTCAACCACACATCTCAATCTCAGGATGGATGGTTCAGATTGATTCTAGACATTTGCAAAAATCTATAAATAGGAGGCCTTACCACATCATTTCTAAGCCATTTTGGTGTAAAGTTATTATGCTTAAATATCTTCAAAGGCTTGATAATGCCAATTTACATTTCAAAAATGATTCAAAAAGCCATTGAAACTAGTGTTATCATGTCAAATTGATTCTAAGCCAAGCCAAGTCATAAGCCAAAGGTGCCAAGGAGAGATGGAGGTAGCCAAGCTTCCATTGACAAGAACTTCATGAGCACAAGCTGAGTAAGCCACTAAAACAAGCATTTTGGAGCATCCAAGGGAGGTAAAAAAAGGTTTCTTTTGCATTTAGTTGTGTATTTTATTCATGTTTGTTAACTAATCTCTCCCTAGTGTCTAGGCCTAGAGATGTTATGTTAGTGTGTTTATTTTATTTTGTTTTCATTTTAAAACTAACACAATACTAACCATCCTCTCTTGATTCAAATTCCTAGATTACATATGGCACACTTGGTGGGACTAGATGCATCCCACACATGAAGAAGATCATTTTGAAGCTTTAAAATATTCATTTGGACCATTAAAACTCTTACAAATTAATTTTCTAGCTTTATTTTATCATTTTTGTTTGCCACGGGTTTACATAGTAACTGAAATTAGCTAGTAAGACTGACATCGATTAGATAGCTTAACCGATGTTAGTTAGTAAAACCAACATTAGTTGGATACCTGTAGTCAATCACATTGGTATAACTGATGTCAGTTAGATAACTATCATCAGTTAGAAAGTGTAACTATCATTGGTTATAGAAACCGACATCAGTCACTGTGTTTTTCTTAAAACATAGACTTGAGAGCTCTTTTTCTAAAGTTTATTATTTCAAACTAAAAAGAGATTCAAATCTAAAGGACATGCTAACATTTTTTCTACAGGACCAAGCTTGAAATTTGACTAAAACATGTTTAGAGCACCTTTTGCATGCTTAAAAAAATTAATTAGGAACCTTGTTTTGGTGTTTAACAAAATAATTTAGATGTTTATGGTGAATGTTTTCAAAGTTAAAACTAAGACCAAGAGGTCAAATGAACACCACCAAATCTTTCATCTGGGCTTAAAATTGAACACACTTGTAAATTTTTATTTTCAATAGTTGTTTAGTTAGATTTTGTTTGGCAAAAAGAGGAATGTTGCATGTATTTTCTTCAATTTGTCCCTTTTAAGGAACACTTGGAATCAAAAGTGGCATTCCTATTGCAAGTATCCTATTCCAAGGATTAGAAATAAAGTCATCTAAAGCACTCCCCAAAAACTTGTCAAAGTTTGAGTGACCTTGAAAATGACCCTAAAGTATTTCTACTTTCATGCTTTCTTTATTTTTATGCAAACATGGCTTGTGAGGGGGACTTCATCACCTCCCATGAGTTCTTTATGGAAGCTTTGACCCAGGGTTTCACCTCCCAACATTGACTTCATTTGGCTCCTAATTGGAGTTGCACATGAGACGTAGATACACTTTGGACATCACACTACACTGAGTGAATAGTAGGATGTAGTGGTTGCAAAAAAAACTAAACCTTTTTGCAACAAGCCAAGTGATACAGACCCAATATTCATGCTTTTATTTTGCATTTTTTGGCATGAAAGTCATTGTGAAATTTATTCCCCTAAAATGATCGAAACCTTTCTAGTTTTAGTCAACCCCATTTTTCCATACCCTTGCTAGGATTTGGATGATTATACTTAGTGTATTTTTAAATCATTTTCTCATTTGGTATGTTTTGAGACTAAAACTTATTTGTTTGTTCATAAAGCCATGTCAAAACTAATTTGTCTATACATCACTCTTTTGTCTAAATAGGTGTTATGTTGGTCATTTTACACAACACTTGTGCCTTAAAATTTTTGCTAAACTTGTTTGTGTGTATGTCATTTGAGTTTCAGAGGGTAGCATTATGTTGCCCAAATCATGTCAAACCATTTTACCTTTGAGTCTTTGAAACATAGTATTAACCACATCATTTGAGCATGCTTACATCAGTAGGCTACTCAATTTGTTTCAAGACTTGTTTCACTTTGTATCAAAAAACTTTTGTTTTAAACCATTTTGTGTATACCATTTGGACCTTTATCTTATGTCATCATGTTGTCCAATCTTATCTACCCTGTTTGGTCAAATCTTAGTTTTCAATGTTGAGATTTCAATTAGCCTTGTCAATTTTGGATTCAAACATTGACTTATTTTTGTTTAGGCCTTAAGTCATGGGGCTGATACATAGATCTTTCTCTTTTGACTTGCATAACTTCAGTTAATCAATTACCCAAATTTGAAAACTATTGATGGTTTGTTTGTTCAGCACCTATCCTCATCATTGTTCTTTATTTGAGAAAACATAGTATTTCTTCAAATATCCTTTTGTCTTATGCCTTATGCCAATTGATCATTTTTATGTTTGATTTCATGTGTCAGTTCTATGTCAAAGTTGTTTCCAACATTATTAGATTAAACCATATCACTTCAACCTTTATTTCAAGTCTAGCTTTTGATGTCATTTGGCCAAAAGTCATAGCACATGCCTATTTGTTTGAGCCTAGCTTTTGACTCCACATTTGGATAAAAGAAATAGTAACTCAACTTTTCCCTTTCCTAGTTTAGACATTATTTAGAACACTTTAACCTAGACCTTTGACATGCTAGTTTTTATTTAGATGATTGACCTTTTGTGTGTATGACATTTAATGTTAGATGTTTGATGTTAGATTATTTTATGCCGTGTCTTATCACAAAACATTTTAGAGATATAGCTCCACTTTTAGACCATATTGGAGATACATCTCCACCCCTTCGACCAAGTTAGACCAAGTTTGAACTATTTATCCTTTGGATAGTTTTTTAGAGTCTGTATAACTCTAAGTCTTTTTATTTTTAGAGCTTTCATAATTTATACGAATATGTCTAACTACACTTATGGTGGAGTCACTTAAAATATGACTTATGATAGAATGGCCACATAAAATGATTTTTATAGATTTAGTCAAGAGCCCAATGATGCTAATATGGTTTTTGAGATAGATTTCTATCCTCCTCATATGAATTATTCATGGGGAAAAAGTCATAAAATAACTTACGATCCAACTCAAGACCTTGATTGGTATGAAGAGGATTATGAAGAAGAATTTTAAGACCCAACTATAGATAATGTTGTTTGGGATATGAATCTATACCCTATTTTCAATAATCAATACATAGAACACAATCAAGAACTAGCTTATGAACCAACTCACAATTGGGATGATATGGTTTATGAGGAAGACTTGTATGCTTTGGCTTATGTAATTAATTAGGCTCCACCACATTGTATCATTTCTATTCCAAGACTACAATATCTAAAGAATACCATTACCATTCCTAGACCTAGTCTTTTGGCTTGTGTGAGCAATCAAGCTCCACAATGCCCCTTTATCTTTCCAAGACCTAGTCCTTTGGCTTGTTCAATAAATCAAGCCCCACAATTCCCTATCATTACCATCTTAGGATGTTTTCCTTTACCTCATGTAATAAATCATGCTCCATAATTCCCTACCATTATCCAACCACAAGTTATTCCTCATCTAGTACCAATCCCATTCAAACCTCAACCTATCCAATCATTCGAAGACCAAGCTACTTTCAAAACTAGTATTTTCCAACTCATTGAAAACCAAGGCCAAGAGAACCAACCAATTTGAGATTTTTTATTAAACCATCCATTTTTTATAAGTTAACCTATGATAAATCACCTATTGGTCCTATCCTAGTTGTCAAGGAGTCTCACTCTGATGAGCCAATATTTATTGAGTCACTTCTTAATGATTATAACTGTCTTTGGGAAAATCATTAACTTGACCATGTACTTATTTTTCAAGAGCTTCCTATTGACAAGACAGTCTCTAAGGAGTTTTCTCTTGGAATTTTTGCTATCCTAAAGGAGTCCCACTCTAAAAAACTAGTCTTTGTGGAGCCCATTATGCCATCACAAGTTATTACTTATTTAAAACCAAATATTCAATAGGACATCATTATAACGGAGTACCTATCAGATGAAGAATCAGAGTTAGATTTAGGTTCTATTCTTGAACTGACATTGGATTTACCATAAAAATCTAAATCCACATCAATCTCAACATCAGATGTAGAGTCCCTTGAGTTAGAATTAGATTCATAAGAAGAATATGTTCATGGCTATTACAGCATTGATTACACATGCCTTAGAGCTCAATTTGAATACATTTGTGATCCTTCTACAATTTTTGATGATGAGTACTTTAGCTTTGACACAAGTTCTCCTAGTATCTTCTATAAGGATTGTGATGCCAACACCCATCCATTACCATTCCATAGGCCATTACCATCAACCAAGATAGCCATATTATTAGCATTCTATCTCCCATAAGTGTTGATTGAGATCAACATAATCACACTTTTTTGAACTGCATCCATGGTGGCATAGTAATTGAAGAAAATCAAGGAGGCCAAGACCACATTCATGTAGTAGAACACTCTCCTAGTGAAACCTTTTCAAAGGCACTAGGATAAAATCAAAGTTTCAACTCACCATCTTCTAGTGAAACTTTTTCAAAAGTGCTAGAAGAAAATCAAAGTCAAAAGTTAACATTCCTTAGTGAAATATTCTTGAAGGTGCTATGGGACAATCAAGACAACTTCATTGGTGAAAACCTCTTTGAGGCACCAATAGCTGAGCACAAAATTTCTTCACTACTTGATGAAGACAAAATCAAAGATAAAATTAAAATAGCTTCCATTCTACAGCCTAATCAGATGGTAGCTACTCTTAAGATCAAACAATAGAAAACTTTAGTGGTCCTATCGAGAGAACAAGTCTCCAACCCCACCACAGCCAAAGTTATATTGAATCTAGCATCAGCAACATTAAGTGTGACTAAAAGTTCTGATCTTCATATGTTTCCCAACCATTCCACATTCCATTATCATCTACCATTCCATTTCAAAATAAAACCTACCATCTATTAATTTTCCTTATTTACCATCCATGGTTGCACTTTCCTTTGTAGAGGCTATAAAGATACCTTGTCTTGATGCTTAAAGGAATTAGAATCAATAACCAAAGAAGATCACAAAAGCATTCTCAGCAACCAAATTCGTAGGTAGTTCTTGATAGAGTAGTTATTCATATGAGGTATGGGATAGAAATTAACATGATTAAGTATATTTTTTGTATCATTTGTTGATTATGATGTGCATCTCCCCATTAGTAGGAATAACATAATCAAAAACTACACCCAAGCCAAAAACATGTACCATGCCATTGCCATTATTACATATGCCTATTTGCCATTATCATCAACCCAACCATTTACCCCATCACCTAGGGGTAACCCTCTTACCATTTTATATAATTTATCAAACCATCATTATCCTAGAGCAATACCATGTCATCTTATCATTCCATTCCTATCTAGACCAAAGCCTACTTTTACTCATCCTACCCAATCCTATTTTGATCTTGGTTCATTTTGTTCTTCCTGCACCTTTTGTGAGAGGATTTTGATCAAATTTCAACAATAAATATAATTCATGTTTCAATGGTAGTCTATGAAAGTAGTGTGATAGTTGATCTGGCAAGATATCTTTCATTTTTCATCTTATATCAAGTTTGTTTATTTGACCCTGATTATAACCACCTATAGGCAAATCAGTGTTTCACCAATTTTACTACTAATTATAATCACCTATGGGAAAATTAGTATCATTAACCTATATTTTTGTATCCTATTTATAACTACATATGGCCAAACTAGGGGAAACATTTATTTATCATGCATTGCTACATCACCTTACCATTACTATTTTCATTTGACTAGCCATTTGCCAGATTTGAGAACTTGTTGGGACCTAGTTGCTTTTTCCTCACCTTTTGTGTGGATAGAATTACTATGAATTGAGGTCATTTTAGGACTATGTGGGTCATGCTCAGTTCATGTTGAGGTCACCTCAGTCCCCCTTTCCATATGCTCTCATTGTTTTGTGAGCAACCTAAGCCAAATGTTCTCACCATTTTGTGAGCAGGTATCTTGTCATTCTCTAATGAGTTAAGAAACCTCAAAATGGCAAAAACATTCATAACATTTCAAAAATCCAAAAATATTTGTCCTATCTAAGCCTAGTTAGTTATCCTCGATCCACCTTAATGGGGCATTATCATTGTTAGGATGATTTTTTTTATTTTGTTTTCAAGATTTCTATTTTTTTGTTTATTTCAAGTTGTTTATTTGTTTATTTATTTGTTTGTTTGTTCGTTTGCCTCTTTTTTTTCTTTCAGCACTATTGCCTTGACTAAGTCTATATGTGTTCATTAGGTGATTCCTCAAGCACATTATTATTGAGTCTATCCATATTCATATTTTAATATTATCATCATGGTTTTTATCATTGGTGTATTATTTTTGAGTGTTTATTAGATTGAGAGTTAGTCCTTATGCATATTTTAGGATAGTCTTTATGGTGTTCTATCATGAAGCCTACCATCACATGCTATAGAGAAAATTAGCTTCAAAAATGTCTATAATAAATGGAGCCATAGAAGTTTCTCCTTGGTACCTTGGCAAATACTTTCACCCATCTTGATCAAATTAACTCATTTGACCATTCTAGTAGTATCATTGCTAATCAGGACAAGCATCTTCTTGTTGGTAGGTACAACTAAATCATTTCTAATGATCAGTCATATTCCCTTTATCCATCTCTTTCATCACTTTGCACTTGATCCTCTTTAATCTTTATTCTAGGTTATATTCTTGATTCATGCTTGTTAATCATCCATAACTGGAGCACTATCAGTTTTAACCAATCTAGGTCTGCTTAATGATTATAATTATCTATGGGCAAATCATTATTTTGACTTTTATTCCTAATTATAACTACCTTTGGGCAAATCAAAATATTTTTTACATCAATGAATGCAAGTATTGTCTTATTTGGATTAATCTCAACCATGGATTAATTCCACCTTTCTTCTTGTTTCTTTTTGAGGGACCACCCATCAACAAATGTGATGACCAATCCCTCGAGGGGGCATCATCATAGGCTTTCCAAATCCATTTAGAGATTTTTTATTCAACCATCATCTTATTTTTGGCATATAGGCCATCTCTCATTATTTGAGAAGATATTTCTTTGCCTATGGTTTGCAACATCATCCCAAATAGGGGCAAACTATAGACACCTAAATCTGGCCATCAATAACCTATAATTAGGATTTTGGCCAATTTCTATCCAAAATGTACAATTTGGCATAAAAACATGATAAATGATGTGAATCTAAAATATTCAAGTGCCAATTGTGGCTAGGGTATCCCTAAATGGGGTAATTCAATTTATGGGCCAGCTAACTTTGATCAGATCATTTTGAGTCAAAATGCCAAATTTGCACCTGGGTGCTCTGGATTGATCTCTCCTATCAAATGTTCTATATATGATATGTGCCTTTCTTATTTGGTGTTGGTAACATCCTAAATGGGATAACAGAACTAATTTATCTAACATCACCTTACAATTCCAATCCAATCAAATTTTGAACCAATAATAAGGCATTCTGATCAATTTGAGTAATTTGTGCACAAAATGCTTAAACATGCTTAAGAGATAATTAATCCAAATCAAAGGCCTAATCAAGAATTCCATATAAACTTGTTGAATACTTATTTTTGGAAATAAATATTGAATATTTATATCATTAGGTGACCTCATTTATTGGGAAGACATCTTTAGGTCATAAATGTTATAAATATCAGGATTCATGCCCTCTATGTCTCATCAATGCCTTCTATGATGCCCTCCATGCCTCTTAATTTCCTCTTCTTATAATGTCATGATGAGGATAATTATAAACTTAATTTCAAAAACTGAATTAATCCTCAACCACACATCTCAATCTCAAGATGGACGGTTCAGGTTGATTCTAGACATTTACAAAAATCTATAAATAAGAGGCCTTACCACATCATTTCTAAGCTATTTTGGTGAAAATGTATTATGCTCAAATATCTATAAGGCTTCATAATATAAAGTTATAATGCACAAATGATTCAAAAATCTATTAAAAATAGTGTTACCATGCCAAATTGATTCCAAGCTAAGCCAATTCATAATCTAAAGGTGCTAAGGAGAGATAGAGGTAGCCAAGCTTCCATTGCCAAGGACTTCATGAGCACAAACTGAGAAAGCCACTACAACAAGCATTTTGGAGCTTCTAAGGGAGGTAAAAGAAGGCTTCTTTTGCATTTTAGTTGTGTATTTTATTCATGTTTGTTAACTAAGCTCTCCCTAGTGTCTAGCCTAGAGATGTTATGTTAGTTAGTGTGTTTCTTTTATTTTATTTTCATTTTGAAACTAACAGAATACTAACCATCCTCTCTTGTGTCAAATTTCTAGATCAAATTATTTGTCCTTTTTTACCATCCATTATTTGTGTTAAGCATGAAATATATTGAGGGGGGGTGAATTAGTATATTATATATCTTATTTCTTAATCAAATTCTTTTTCTTTAACCACTTAACCACATATTTAAGATATGCAATAAAATAAAAACAATAATATGCACCACACAAGAGAGAGAGAGAGAGAGACCAGATTTTTATGTGGAAACCCAAAGTGGGAAAAACCATATAGAACAATCCCAAGTATATGAATGAGCACCAATTTAATTTACAAAGTTTGCAAGCACCAACTTGCAGAAGCACCAACCCATTTGCCGAGCACCAACACAGCAACTATTTGTGAGCACCAACCCATAAGAGCACCAACCCCTTGAAAATATTTGTAAGCACCAACCCCTCTTGTGTACAAAACACAACTATCTCTCAATGTTGCTTACTCAACAAATGATATAACTCTACAATATCACCTACTTTTCTCTCTTTGAAAACAAATACAAACCATGCACTCTCTTGCATATTACAAATGGCTTGTCAAGCCTTTACTTATAGCTTTCCAAATGACCTTTTAATCCACCCTTTGTGACCCTTGAATCCTCATAGAAAATGGTACCCAACTTGCATGACCCTTCGTATCCTTACATTTAAAAGGTCATATGGTGACCTTTCATAAGCAAAAGCATCCTTTCCTATTTTGTCTTTATTTTGGTGACTTTTTATATTCCTCAAAGTGTCCCTTCATGTAAAAATTCACCATACCCTCTTTTGTCTTCACATGGTGACTCTTGGAATTCCTCAAGAGGACTCTTCATGATAAAATACATCCCATTCCTCTTTCATCTTTTACCTCATGACTCTTTGACGTCTCCATGGGCCTTCTTTTGACTTATATGCAACCAAAAACATATTAATTAATATTAAATAATTATTAACACACATTAGCTGAGATATGAATATTAAAAACACCATTAAATGCAATGAGGCCTTTATCACCAATAATGCTAGACCTTTGACATCAATGATAATATTTCCAATAATTTGTCTTTATTTACTATACATATCCACACTTTCCATTATAGAGGCTATAAAGATACCTTGTCTCGATGCTTTAAGGAATCAAAATTAATGACCAATAAAGATCACAAAAGAATTCTTGACAACCAGATCTACATCAAGTTTTGATAGAGCAGTTATTCAAATGAAGTGTGAGCTAGAAATTAACATGATTGACTATTTTATTTGTATCATTTTTTATTAGGACATGCATATCCCTATCAATAGGAACAACATAATCAAAAACTACACCCAGGCCAAAAACATGTACCATGTTATTTCATTGACATTGCCATTACCATTGTTGCATATCCAGTTGCCATTATTGTAAATCCCAACCATTCACCCCACCACTTGGGGGAAATCCTCTTATCATTTTTTCCAATCTATCAAAAACCATCATTATCCTTAGCAAGACCATGCCATCCTACCATTCCATTCCTATCTAGACCAAATCACGTCTTTAGTCATCCTACTCAATCCTATTTTGATCTTGGTTACTTTGGCTCTTCTTGCACTTTTTGTTAAGAGGATTCCAATCAAGTTTCAACAATCAATCCAAGTCCATGTTTAAATGATATTATATGAAAGTAGTGTGATATTTAATCTAATAAGATATCTTTCATCCTATCAAGTTTGTTTATTTGAGCTTGATTATAACCACCTATGGGCAAATCAGTGTTTCACTAGTCTTGCTATTAATTATAACCACCAAGGGGAAAATTAGTATCATTTACCTATTCTATTATATCCTAGTTATAACCACCTATGGACAAACTAGTTACAACACTTTTTTATCATGCATTGCCACATCACCTTGCCATTACTATTTTCATTTGACTGGCCATTTACTTGATTTGAGAACTTGTTGGGACCTAGTTGGTTTTTCCTTACCTTTTGTGTGGATGGCATTACTATAACTTGAGGTCATTTCAAGACTATGTGGGTCATGCTTAATTCATGTTGAGGTCACCTCAGTCCCCCTTTCCATATGCTCTCACCATTTTATGAGCAACCTAAGCCAAACACTCTTGCCATTTTGTGAGCAGGTATCTTGTCATTCTCGATCGAGTTAAGATACCTTAAAATGGTAAAAACATTCATAATATTTCAAAAATCCAAAAAAAAATTGTCCTATCTAAGCCTAGTCAATTATCCTCAATCTACCTTACTGAGGCATTATCATTGTTAGGATGCTTTCTTTTGCTTTTGTTTTTAGGATTTTTGTTTGTTTATGTCAAATTTTTTATTTGTTTGTTTTTTTGTTTGCTTGCTTGCCTATTTTTGTGTTTCTAGCATTGTTGCCTTGACTCAGTCTATATGTGTTTATTGGGTGATTCCTTAAGTACATTACTCTTGAGTCTATCCATATTCATACATCAATATTATCAACATGGTTTTTATCATTGGTTTATTATTTTTGAGTGTTTATTGGATATTGGGAGTCAGTCCTTATGCATATTTTGGCAAAGTCTTCATGGTGTTCTATCATGAAGCCTACCATCACATGATATAGTAAAAATTAGCTTCAAGAAGGTCTAAAATTAGTGGAGTCATAAAATTTTCTCCTTGGTACCTTGGCAAATCATTCCATCCCACTCTTGATCAAATCAACCTAATGACCATTCTATTTGTATCATTTCTAATTAGGGTGAGCATATCCTCATATGGTAGGTATAACTGAATCATTCACACTGATAAATCTTATTCTTCTATTCATCTATTTCATCACTTTGCACCTGCTCATCTTTAATCTATATTTTAGGTTATATCCTTGAGTTATGCTTGCTAATCAACCTTAACTAGGGCACAATCATCTTTAGCCAATCTAGGTCCTCTTAATGATTATAAATACCTAGGGAAAAATCATTATTTTGACTTTTATTCTTGATTATAACCACCTTTGGGCAAATCAACATCCTTTTTAAATCAATGCATGCAAGCATTTTCTCATTTGGATTAATCTCAATCACAGGTTAATTCCACATTTCTTCTTGTTTCTTTTCAAGGAACCATCCATCAACAAATGTGATGGCCAATCCCTCAAGGAGGCATCATCATAGGCTTCCCAAAACCATTTGAAACTTTATTCTTCAACCATCATCTTCTTTTTAGCATACAATACATCTCTCATTATTCAAAAAGACATTGCTTTACCTACGATTTATAATGCCTTCTCAAATAGGGGAAAACTGTAGATACCTAAAACTAGCCATTGATAACTCCCAATCAAGATTTTGGCTAATTTTCACCAAAATGTACAATTTTACTTAAAAATACTAAAACATATTAAATGAGTTGAAACTGACATATGGGCCAACTAACTTTAATCAAATCATTTCCAGTCAAAATGCCAATTTTGCACCTAGGTGCTCTGGATTTCTCTTTTCTATCAAATTTATTATATAAGATACATGTCTTTGTTATTTTATGTTGGTAACATCCTAAATGGGATAATGGATCCAATGCATCTAACATTGCCTTCCAATTCTAATCTAGTCAAATTTTAGACCAATAACAAGGCATTCTGATCAATTTGAATAATTTGTGCACAAAGTGCTTAAACATGCTTAAGAGATAATTAACCCAAATCAAGGCCTAATCAAGAATTCCATGAAAACTTGTTGAATACTTATTTTTGGGAATGAATATTTAATATCTACATCATCATGTGACCTCATTTCTTGGGAAGACTTCCCTAGGCCATAAATACCACAAATATCAGGATTCATACCCTCTATGCCTCATCAATGCCTTCCATGATTCCCTCCATACCTCTAAATTTCCCCTTCTTCTAATTTAATGATGAGAATAATTATAAACTTAATTATAAAAATTGAATTAATCCTCAACCACACATCTCAATCTCAGGATGGATGGTTCAAGTTGATTCTAGACATTCTCAAAAATCTATAAATAAAGAGGCCATGAACATCATTTATAAGATATGTTGGTGCATAGTTATTGTGATTAAATATCTTCAAAGGCTTGATAATTCAAATTTATAATTCACAAATGATTCAAAAATCTATTAAAACTAGTGTTACCATGCCAAATTGATTCTAAGCCAAGCCAAGTCATAAGCCAAAGGTGCCAAGGAGAGATGGAGGTAGCCAAGCTTCTATTGTCAAGGACTTCATGAGCACAAGCTGAGAAAGCCACTATAATGAGCCTTTTGGAGCATCCAAGGGAGGTAAAAGAAGGATTATTTTTCATTTTAGTTGTGTTTTATTCATATTTATTAACTAAGCTCTCCCTAGTGTCTAGGCCTAGAGATGTTATGCTAGTTAGTGTGTTTATTTTATTTTGTTTTTATTTTGAAATTAACACAATACTAACCATCCTCTCTTGAGTCAAATTCCTAGATCCATAGTATCAACTGTGTCCTTTTCATTGTTTTTGTGCAAACTATCCTTAAATTAACATGTTTTGAAGGGTTTCTAAGAACCTCTTTTAATATTGATATATTTTCAAATTTAACATATTTTTTAAAATATTATAAATATAAATTCATTTAATTGTCCTTATTTATAATATATTATTCTAATTTGATTAGTTTATTCTCCCTTTAACCCTTAAAACCACAAAAAAGGGTTAAACAAGGTGTTGGTATAAATTTTGGTCACTTTAGTTTTATGGATTGCCTAAAGGGAAATGACATAAATTTACCAATAATGGGAGAAATCATCATTGAGATGATGATTTTCCTCTGCATTTGAAAGAGGTAAATCCCTTGTATGATATGGGTATTTTTAGGTTTTTATGGAAATTTAACCTAAAAGCACAAAAAGGAAATAAAAATGAGAAATGGTGGAAGTTGAAAATGGAAGAAAAATGAAGGAGAAAGGAGGTGAAGGTGAGAAACCCACTCTGAAATGAATGTAGAGAATTGTCAGAATAACTAGATAATAAATGAAAGGGATATAAATTATTCCTCTCACACAAGAATGGGCAGAGGATCAGTAGATATAATTGGAATAAAAAGTCGGCTTAGAAACACAAAGTCTCTTTAAAACTTAGATTGGGTACACTTGGTATAAAACCCATACACATGGTTTTCAACACAAAGTTTAGAAACACTATGAGTTGCACACAATCAATATAAGTTCATAATTTCAATGGCTTCTCTATCTAAAAATAGAAATACATAATTCATAAACAAAGAACATCAAAACCCACAAATCCCAAGAATGATCTCATTCATTTACTTGCATTTCATTGCTCAAATCTTGAAATTACATAGCCCACACAAAGTTTCAACCATATTTTTCCCAAGATCGTGAAAGAAATAAAAAACCCTAATAATGATCTATATTTTCTCTTTTGTACAATACCTTTTCCCACATGGGAATCCAAAAAGTCATCTTTTGGACTAAGTCAACCTAGAGCTAGAATTTGTTTATGTTTTGTTTTATTATTTGGGCATTTTAAAACATTACATGTACTTGACCATTTAAAATATATAATTAATTCTAAAAATAATTTTTTTAATTAATGACTCCAAAATATAGATATTTTGAGGCATCCTTAATCAAAATTACTTAATACTAAAAAGAAATAATAATTTAATTAAGTTGAATAATTTTAGCTTAAGCCCAAAAATATCATTTTCAAAATCCATTCCATGTGAATTTGCCTATAATGATGCCTTGTCCATGGGGATATATAATCAAACATTAAATTATAAAAGACTAGATAATGAAAATTGCTCAAATGGGTAATTTAAATTTGGATGATTGATTTTCATTACAATAACTAGCTCTTATTATGAGACTACATTCCCTATTAGAATGTAAGATAAATCTATAAATCACTAGTGACCTATGACTTATCCAACTTGTGAATGTGAAGTGCACTCACATAGCACAATTCAGCCAACTAGGAACCAATTCACCTACCCCAATTGTATGAAAATGAACACACATTGTCTGGCCAGATCATACCTATTGAAACATGATATATAACATGCTCTCATGTATTGATAGAATTAAATGGAATCCAATTATCCTATACCAATCATATGTTAATGATAAATAATTGTTGGACTACATCTTTGCCTTGATAATTCTCTATGTTTGGCTTGCTCACTTGTTTGCTTGAGAAAGTGTGACAAAATATTTTTTGTCAATTTTGAATTATGAGGGCCAGGTACTATTTATCATATGGATGCTTGATAAAAAATTATTTCCATTGCTTCAAATTAGATCCATAAAAAACTTTATATGCTTGTAATAATGTCCAAACAATGTGTAAAATCAACTAAAGGTTATAATTTTAAGACATCGAGTTAAAAACACTAAGCATTTTGGAGGATATACGAAGACAATTGGTTTAAAACCACAAGTGGGTTTGCTTAAATACCTTATAAAATGGCATTAACTCCTTGAAACTAATTTTTTACCTCCATTCAAACAAATGCTAAAAGCTATGGGTGAAAAGGGAACACCAAAAACTAAACTGAACAAGTAGCTTTTGACCATTTTTTATGAAAGGTTAGAGCACCCTCTTGACTGAATGTGCAAGTGATAAAAGAAGTGAACCCTTTTACTTAATTATTTATCATTAAATTTCACTCATTTAATAATATAAATCTCTAAAATTTGATGGGTTTGAATATTGTTTTAAATCAAAAAGGTCTTGATTGATCTATCACATATTTCTAAGGCCCCATATCCTCATGCCTCATGCCCATTTTTTACCCATCTTGCTTGGCCTCTAGGATTTCCATTGCATGAAATCCCATCCAACTACTTCATAATGCACATTTTCATGTTTATCACACTTGATAGGCCCAACCATCTTGATTCCAAGGAATGCTCTACACATATTTCTATCTTTTTAGCCCCTAGTTTTATTTCTTGAGTATGTCTCCAAAGCACCAAGTTATTTTGAAGCATTTTTGTAGTTATTTAATTGGGCTAAGCTTAACTATCACACACAAACTACATGTGTGTTGGCATTATCTATCCTAACCCCATCACTGGTAATACTTTTCAATGATTGCTTATAGATTGGTAGCGTAACCCACTTAGTTTTCAAATTAGCAATGTTAATGTTAAACCCACAATGCCAATGCTAAACTAGTGATGCTAATGTTAAACCAATAGCTAACTATGACATAAAATAGTCACTCAACCACCACTATTAAAAATTCCAACATTTCCACCAACTATTAATTAGCATGCATCACTAACCACTACCATCGACTGTTGGGATAAACATCACTGCCTATGTGGAATGTACACATACATGGCATGAACATGAATCCTAAGCATGCACTATTTTTAATGTTGTTTCCTTTCTATGTTATCATTCCTCATGAGTAAAATGGGGCACCCTAATCTATATCAGGAACATAATATTATGAGCTAACTAAAAATCTAAATGCTAAAGTTTATCATTTAAGATTTGATCCCTAATAGATCCAAGGTGGAGGGCGATATCTCACGTGCAGGTAGATGGAGAATATTACAGACTAATGCCATGTTTTTTTTAAGGTTAGTAGTATAAAATGCATGTATTGTGTTTGAAATAATGTCTCAAAAAATATTGTTAGGTTACTATTCCATTCTCTTGTTGAAACATTCATATGAAGTTTGAGATAAGGAATTTGACAAACAATGCTTTAGAATGGGGTAGAATAGGGTTTATGGTGTATAAGTTTTGGCACATGGTATATAAATTTAGGAGACTTTATTTTCAATTTGAATAAACCATCATTCAATACACCAATATATTTATTTTTATACATGTCATGTGTTTATCCATGGTTTAAGCATGAAGCTTTCTAATTTGTTGGATTCCTATCACATAAATTTTTATTTGCTAGATTAGTGAAACCTATATTTCCAATAGCATACATGTTTATATAATTATTGATTAATGTCCTTTTTAATATGATACTTGAATTTAAACTGCTAAAATATATTCTAGGTTAGTAAATACACATATGAAGTTTGAGATAAGAAATTTGACAAATAAAGCTTTAGAATAGGGTAAAACATGGTGTATGGGTTTTGGGGTATAAAATTCATACAAAAAATCCTTCATATTCTCAACCAAAGAAAATATGCACTTAATTTACTTTTTCCTATGTGTATTTTGATAGATTACCGATGTTATATATATTTGAGCATAGTATTAATTAATGGACAGATTCATAATTGTTTATTTTTATAGGCCCCTAGGTTCATTGTATTTTGGTCACATGGTTTTAATATTTGAATGTTATGCTCCCTTGTATCCACTACAACATGTTTTATTCACTTCTATATGGTTTAGAAGCAATTGCAATTAACAGTAAAAGAAAAAGTCAATTATTTTCAATTTATTATTAATAAATTCCAATATGTTAAATTTTTCATTGATTCTTGTGTATTTATCCTTGCATGTGCCTAAATGCACTCCATTTTGGTTTAGGTGTGTGGATGAAGCTTAATAATTCCTTGTGGTGGGGTCATCATGTATGTGTGTTTTTAAGTACATTGAAAGGGTTACTCTTATCATATTTTTATGTGTTTGTGTAGACTTCCACTTTGTAAGAGTGTGTCAACCCATGTTTACTATACACCCATTATACTATATAGTGTATACTCATTACTGTTGACTTCTTGATTCAAAATCTTCACTAATCTTATTAAATATTGCCATCAACCTCTTTGAAAGAAGCTCCAACTTAAATTGATTTTTTTGCATACAATCTCCATGGACTTGATATTCCTTGCTTCAAAAATATCATTACAAACCTTTGAAATTTATAACAAGCATGTTTTGATTCTTTTAATGTTTCCAAAATCTAATGTATCTACTACATTTTTTGTATCTCATTTACTTCATACAGATTTTCTATTATCTTGTCCTTGAATTTCCACATAAGTTGTTTCCATATTATATACATTATTTCCATATCAATTGGTATGTTATGTTTATATAATGTGAAAACACAATCTCTCTTTTATAATGTTACATTATATACGATTACTTTGATGTCTTCTCATATGTACATTTCCTTGTTGGAGGCTCGTAAGATATAATTTCAATATAGGATGCTAATTTCATGAATAGTGGTTTCCCTATTATTCCATGAATGCTATGTTACATTACCAACTACTCAGTTTTTCCTTTCTATTAATAGACCATTATACTCTCCTGGTGACCAATATGATGAATTTTTTAAGTAGTTCATAAGTAAGAGTGAGTGTTGTAAAGCATATTATGAACTAGTTTATATGCAAATTGTTGTATATTAGAAAATAATACTATGAATGTTGACTGCTCCAGATTTAAGATGGATGACTGGGAATTAGATGGTTGCCTAAAATAAATTTATGTTGAGACCAAAAAAAATTGTATGTAATTTTAGCTACTACACTAGAAGGTGAATTTGAGTTCCATTCTTTCTTATTCATTCTAATCTATTGTAAAATCCATTATGTTAAGATAAATAATTGAGTGGGGAGTCCTCATTACATGAACAAGCTCAATTTTGACATTCTCATCCACTCATTCATGATCTAAAAAGGGTTTCAAATGGATCATCAACCATTGGGGATGGTATTCCCACTATTCTGGGATAGCCATCCCCTACCCGTGAACAACCAAGGGTGGAATCCTAGTGCATGATCAATTATTTACTAAATAAAAATGTATATAATAGAATAACACAGGTAATTTTATATATGGTCTATGTATTTTTCATACCTAATTTAATATTCTTGTTGCATATGTAAAATTATCAATATTTTCAAATTTTGCATTCATATTTTGATTTGTTATGTCATTTTTAATATTGTAGGAAGATGGGTTGGAGAAAACTGAAGGCAATGAGGATGTTCATGAAGTGCCCAATGATTGTGTCTCAAAATATGTATGATAAACTTTAGCTACCCTTAATGTTTGATCACTCCTTATGTTAAAATTACTTTTTTCTTCCCTCTTACAATAATCAACATTAGACTACTTTTGACACACCATCTATTTTTATATGTTATTATTTTTTTGTACTAGTTTTATAGGGTGGAGAGGATACATTTGGATGTGGTTGATAGTCACCCACATAATTAATTCATCCCTAAAAATGTGTATATTTGATGTACTTTCTATTTCCTTTACCATCCTCATACATGTTTGTTGTTCCATATATGTTTAGAGTAACATATATATGTCAACCTTTTCATCAAGAGTAGGTGGAGTCAAATAACCTTGATGACAACATCAATAAGGATTTTGATGATGATGATGGTGATTGGATTCCATATGCTTCACAATCTAAAATAGAGGAGGAACTAAATACTATAAGAATGTTTTATTATCTCTAAGGGTGTTATATTTTATTTAATACTTATAACCTCACATGCCTTGCTTAATGAATGATAGTATGTAGGTAAGGATAATATCATGGATCTAGGTATTATGAGGAAAAAAATTCACCTTCATTTGTTCAGGCCATGTGACATATTTAGTACTGATAGTGGTCATTTATTCTGGTCATGAGATAGACTTAACACTCATTATCGTAAGATTCATGATCAAAATCCCATTCTAAGGAGGCCCCCAGGGCATCCATAAGTGGGAAATGAAATTTGAAGGGAATATCAATCACAAAAATATAAATAGAAAGGATTCCAATAGAGTGAATAGTAAAAAACTAGAGCATAAACAAGAGAGATAGGCTAAAAAGATCATGGTTGGCCAGGGAGAATACCTCTAACTTATGTTATCTCAGCAAGATAGCCTTGAAGGCTATCCATGATAAGATTATTGCATATGATTCAAGTGAAAACATGGAAAATAAAATGGAATTTTGTTTTAGGTGAAGAGAATATATCACCAAATGGATTGATAAAGAGAATGGGTGGAGCAAAAGCAAAGTGTATGCAATAGTGGACCTCAGGTTAGATGTATTATGTTGAATGGTTTTCATGAACTTAAAGTTAAGTTAAATTCATCTTAATCAATATTAACATTGATATTTATACAATGATAACCTTTCAAATTTTAGAGGGATGACCCTCAATCCCATTCTAGTGATAATGATCACATTTATTTAAAGGAAATCCTTGTGTGGAATGGTAGAAGTGTTTATCAGGGGGACTATAAAAGAAGAAATTATGCATGGTAGGTTGCCTCATAAATTGATATTATAATTATTATAATGTTTATCTTATATACACTCTTCTTTCTTCCCCTAACTTTCATTGAATTCTATCATTAAATATTGAGTGTTATATATTTTTATTGCATATAGACTTTTGTTGGAGATGAGGTGGTGCAGTCCTAAACATTATGAACCATTTATTGGAGGTATGGTAGTCACTTGTTATTTACCAAACTAATAATTATATTATTCATGTTAGTGTCTTATTCTTAATTTTCATTGAAATTTATAACCTCCACATTTTTAAATGTAGGTGGCTTCATGACAAGGTGACATATGCATATACATGATAGGACCTAAGTTCCCCAAAGCTCTGACACAACTTGTCAGAATTAAGAGCACACATGATTACCATTGTATAAGCAACTTAAGATTGTGGAAATAACCAGAAGAACAAATAACTATCAATGAGAAAACACACACAGAATATGAGAGGCAACACACAATTGTATTCAACTCATTACAAAGGAAATTACAATAAAGAGATCACACTCTTCTTCCACCTCTGTGAGGCTTCCTCCTCAAGGGCTCCCAGTAATCTTCCCACCTGAGTAATCTTCTCTCATAGGTCACAACATATAGCTAACACAAGCTGTTGTTCACCTCATTGTACGTCCAGTACAACCGAGTACAAACTGGTACTCCAAGTAGATCTCACCATGATCCTACTCCTTGATGTATTGTTGTCACCTTGGATCCTGCTCCCCCACCGATCTCCTTTTGACCCTCGCATACACACACCCCTGCAGACCAACCTGATCTTACTTATCACATGTAGATCTCCACCATGATTCTGCAACACCCTGCATATCAAACCTGATCTTACATACATGGGGAATCCTACTTGATTCCACCATGGGAAGAACTCTCCAAGTTTTACACTTGGGTTCTACAAGTTCTACACTTAACAATACAGCCCATGAGTCTATTATATAAATCTCATGCATACACTAATTTAGACAAGCGGCTCAAAGACTCAAACTGGTCTTCATCATGCAAACTCTCCGTTCACTTAACTGACTGTTCGTCAACAGTAGTTCTGACCACCATAGGCGATCGACGTCAATCCCTGCCTACCTAGAGGTGACCAACGCTAGCTGATATCCTACCGATGTTAGTTGCTATAAATTGATCCCTGACCGATGTCGGTTGTGGCCTATCGATGCCAGTGACTGCATACCCAGTGACCTTCTGTTTGCAATAAGGTGAAGCTTTTAGCTCCACACCCTAACAATCTCCCACTTGGAGATAAATAGCTGCACCTGTACCCATACCAGTAATTTGTCTAATCTGCATCCTAGCTTATATTCCTCTTCAAGCTCCCACTTGAAGACTATGCACCACACTCCTTGTGGTGTTAATCATGTGCCTAAATTTCTTCATCCTCAACTTACCTTCTTCTGCCATTGCTATACTCCCACTCAAACAGCAACCCCTGTGAGTAACCTATAATCAACAAACCACTAACTAGATCTAGCCATCTGTTAGTCAAACTCACTCTGAGAACATCCAACCTCGCTCTGATACCATTTGATAGGACCTAAGTTCCCCAAAGCTCTGACACAACTTGTCAGAATTAAGAGCACACATGATTACCATTGTATAAGCAACTTAAGATTGCAGAAATAACCAGAAGAACAAATAACTATCAATGAGAAAACACACACAGAATATGAGAGGCAACACACAATTGTATTCAACTCATTACAAAGGAAATTACAATAAAGAGATCACACTCTTCTTCCACCCCTGTGAGGCTTCCTCCTCAAGGGCTCCCAGTAATCTTCCCACCTGAGTAATCTTCTCTCATAGGTCACAACATACAGCTAACACAAGTTGTTGTTCACCTCATTGTACGTCCAGTACAACTGAGTACGAACCGGTACTCCAAGTAGATCTCACCATGATCCTGCTCCCCCACCGATCTCCTTTTGACCCTTGCATACACACACCCCTGCAGACCAACCTGATCTTACTTATCACATGTAGATCTCCACCATGATTTTGCAACACCATGCATATCAAACTTGATCTTACATACATGGGGAATCCTACTTGATTCCACCATGGGAAGAACTCTCCAAGTTCTACACTTGGATTCTACAAGTTCTACACTTAACAATACAGCCCATGAGTCTATTATATAGATCTCATGCATACACTAATTTAGACAAGTAGCTCAAAGACTCGAACTGGTCTTCATCATGCAAACTCTCTGTTCACTTAACTGACTATTTATCAACAGTAGTTTTGACCACCACAGGCGACCAATGTCGGTCCCTGCCTGCCTGGAAGTGACCGATGTCGGCCGATATCCTGGCAATGCTGATTGTTGTAAACTGAACCCTGACCGACATCGGTTGTGGCCTGTTAACGTCGGTGATTGCATACCCAGTGACCTCCTTTTGTTTGCAACAAGGTGAAGCTTTTAGCTCCACACCCTAATAATACATGCATTTATTGGCTGACCACTTCCACTTGTTTGTCCTCTGAGAGGATTCATGGCTAGAGCATTAACATTGATATTGCCTTGTGGCTACTACCTTGGACATTATTCTTTATATACATACATTTTTTCTTAATTGGAAGACATGTATGATGTGTGTTCAAACATATTATTTGGACACAAGATTTCAACACAAGTGTTTTGTTTTTTGTTTATGCTGGTTACAAAGTTTTTTATTTATGTACAACTTAAGTAATAGTTTTATCATTAATTTTGAATTTACTGATCTATTTCATGATAGTGCATGATTAAATTATGCAACTTTTTTTCCATGTACTCATTAAATCATTTTTATGTATATGGTATGTGATGTTATCAATAAGTGGTCTATTGTGTTCACATTTTTACCTTATTCTCCTTCCATTGCTTTATATGTTGGTGATAAAGTGCACATGTTTGCATGTCTCTATGTCTGTTGAGAAGTAACCATGATGGTAAGGAGTGAAATATAATATTTTAATACATGGTTTATCTCTTTTACCTTCATTTACATCATATCACATGTATGTCTATTCAGGCAACTAACATAATAGAGGTTGATGTCTATGGACCACGGTTTGAGGCAAGGAAGGAGGGGCAAAAAGGAATGCAATAGTATAATACATTAGAATGACCATGTAACAAGTAAATAATAATGGTATTATCTATTGGTTTTTATTGTTTATAATTATTTTGAGCATTCATCATTATCTAGTGTAACATGCAGTACTTTTGATTTCACATGCCTACTTTTCTCATTTATCAATAGTGGGATAATTTATTATTTTCATTTAAGTTATAAAATTATGTGTAAGGAAATTATTCTTAATCTAAAAAAAATTGATATTGTTAGCTTTTTCATATTCTTAAACAAATCATTCATATTTTGGACACTCATTTATGACTATTTTTTTAATTTGTCACTTTTAAAAAAATTGATTGTTATTATTGACTTTCACGTGTATTTATGTAGATGAAGTCCCAAATCCAAAAGATATTGTAGCTTCCCAATTACCTAAGGACATGGAAAAAAATCTCACAAGGATGAGATATGAGATAATAATGGGTGTAGAAGAACATCTTAGTTTGTAGTTGTCTAATGGCTCTAAAAAAACAATCACTTGAGAGGGAAAACTAGTTTTTGTTTGAGCTTCCTGATAGTACAAGGACAAAGGTTAATAAGTTGTAAATCACACTAGTTGAGAAGAGTATATAGGTCCATAAGTTTCATTGTACACTTTTCACATTGATGGATGATAAGATTGACATTGAAATAAAGTTTTTCAATCTATAAGTTACACCATGGAAGAACTTTATGACGTAAGGGTGGAGACCTTGAGGATCATGCAATTAAAAAACCAAGGATTAGTTTCCATATATGATCACCACATACATATTTTGAAGGCAGATTATAAGATTTTTTTTCACAAATTAATGGGATGTCTTCCAATAGCCATGGTATTTTATAGAGAAACAATGATACTTAATTATGTACAATGACTTATGTGATCGGTATTTCATGTATGCTTATGAATTTGGATGGAAAGAAATTAAAACACCTTATTATTCATATTTTAATCTAAAAATCAATGTTTATTTTCCATCACTTATTCACATTTTATTTTACAAAATGGCATGTCTTGTGAAGTGTTTCAATGAGGGAAACTTTTGATTTCTTAAATGTGCTACTACATTCTAATGAGATGGTTCAAATGTTTACCACAACACATTAAAATTTGATGTTGATTTATTGTTAAATAAACCAACTTCAGCATTCCCAAGTTTTCATCATGTTAAATAAACCCACATTCACCTCTATGACTTTCCTTTAGGGCTTTGTAGCCTTGTAGGGCTACATATATGCTTATATTTTCATGATATTTAGGTCTTCTTAAGACAATCAAGTCCTTTTATATGTTTTATATTAGTCTTACACTAATATTAACTTCTAAGTATACTTTATTTGAATGTAAAATAATATTCATATAATTACTAATCTTACACTTGATCTTGTAGCCTTCTGTTAAAAAAACTATTAGTATTTCACTTCCCTCTGACTACTACTACAATCTTATGTAACTAAAATCTTGCTTCTCATCCTGATCTTATTTGATTATGTGAGTATGATTCATAATTTAGGCCTTTGAAAATCATCACATAGTTATCATACATTCATTTTCCAATCATTCATTCCAAGAAATAAAATCACAACCCTTTACTAGATTTATCTATCAAGGAATGTAAAAAACCAGCAATAAAACCCTATTTTAAGGTCATGTACAAGATTTGTACCAACCCTATCA
The DNA here is from genome assembly GCA_037957365.1 of Torreya grandis. NCBI lineage: Eukaryota > Viridiplantae > Streptophyta > Pinopsida > Cupressales > Taxaceae > Torreya > Torreya grandis. The sequence goes on from JARHVA010003198.1 coordinate 327,271, forward strand.
ATAATACCCTATACTTTAGGTGCCTTGAAGAGTTAAAATTACTTGAATCACCTTTTACACATCTTATTATCCCATTATACCAATGTATACACAATTATCATGGCTCACTTATGAGATATAATCATTTTGTGGTAATTGTGTATGCATTGATATAGTCATTTTCCTCCACAAATCCTAGTCTAAGTCTGCACAGTCACAACGAAATATGATAACAACAAAGTTTATATAGAGGCAAGTAGTTAATATGATGTCTTGTGTCACAACTCAACCTTATAACTTCTACCCTCGAATATACTTGTATTGAATTTAAATTAGTCGATTAAAGAGAATTGAACTATCATGCCAAGTATGTGGAGTAAGATGTTACTTTTAAAGGGATTGACTATGAAAAAATAAATATTTAAATTGGACTTTAATCTCAAATTAAACCATTCAAGAGACTAGCCAAAAACTAGCTATATACTTTACTCAAAGTTATTTATAAATTCAATCCAAAACCAATCTTATACTCTACCCAAAATCACTTATATAGCTTGCTTGAAAAAATGTTGTTATACCCGACACCAAATTTATATTCTACCTAACAACATTTTTGGTGCATGAGCATCACCTGTAGAATGTACATAATCCATTTTATGCTTTTAAGTGGTGTTTTTGACAATGAGGATGCCCTCTCAAGCTTCCCTCTCTTTTGTTAATAGTTCATATTTGTTTGCATGAGTTTTCCTTCCAAAAAGGAAATTTTTAAAATTTGATTGTAATTAAGTAAATATGATTTCATCCTTGGGAGTAGATGTTTATCCTCCCCATTTAATGGAAAAGTGTTTTTAATTAATCAAAATGAAATCTAGTGTGAGAGTAAGGATAAAGCCCAATAACTAAGTAGTAAGGATGAATTTTAGGATAGACCTCCTTGACAAGTCAATAGGAGAAGATAATGGGATTTAAATCCAAATATATAATGTTGTTTCATGAGATAGAGCTCAAACCATTGAACTAGGAGCTCAATAAGCTATAAAACAAAAAGTGTAGGAGGTAAGTGAGTATGATAAGACTTTTTTTAGGTCTCTTACACCTACAAAAAATAACATATATAGAATGTTGAATGAATAAATGAGATTTATTTGTGCCAATTTATCTTGATTATCCTATTAGAATAGACTTGAGGTATGATATTACATTGTTTTGACTTTTAATTAAGTTACCTATAGTCTCAAATCTAAGTTGCAATCTAATGCAAGTCTGCCATCAAAAGTATAGTGGTTTGTTTTGTATACTTTATCATATAAACATAAAGGATTTTGGTTTCTATTAGTTATTTTCAGTTTTTTATACCTTTAATAATAATTATCTAGTGTTTTTATGAATATATTATTTTATTTTTGATGTTTGATTTCTCATCTCTCTCAAATATTTTATTTTCATCTAATACAATCATATACAGTGGCTTGTAAATACATGCCAATATGTGCATGAGCTCAAAATTGAGATTGTATAAATTATAGGAGGTATTAAAACTAATATTCCAAGTATTAGTTAGTTGAAAAAAAAATAAGTTCTATAAACCATTCATAATAAGCTTTCAGGCTCTATAAAATATAGTCAAACCTTAAATGAGGGTTCCTACAAAAAAAGTCCAATATATTTAAAACTATCCACTAATTAAATGGAATTTTGGGAAAATATGATAAATGGAGTAAAAAATCCATTACAAGTGATTATATTCTGAAAGGAGCTTAGGAAAGTCATTTATTGAATATTGTGTATAGGCTTTACTGTAGGTAGTCATTGAAGAGACCATCAAAAAAGCTTTTAGTGAGTATTTTGTGTTATTTGAGACTATAATCCTATATAAGGATAGAAATAATTTTGAAAATATTAAATATCATATGATAAATGGTTTTGTATTGGTTTAATAACTTCATTTAATCTTTGTTCCTTTAGCGCACAGAATTAGGCTTGTATAGACCTAAAGACTAAAAGTTGCTATTAAAACTACTCTTTTGGGAAACCAATAAAATCATTAGTTTCTCATCATTTTAATTTATATATAATATCTTATGATTTTATTGAAGAATATATTTATAAAAATTTCTATAATAATAGCATCTTTTCAAAGAACAAGCCAAGCCGAGACAAAGCACAGTAGCATAGCTAGAACAAAGTGAAGTTTGGTGATCTAATTAAAGTTTTCAAACTTACATAAGCTTGGTACATGAGTATCTCATAGAGTTGTGAATAAATTAATACATATAATATAATTCACTAAGATAATTCATGAAGCCATTCTATGTCTATTAAAAAATAATACCAACAATAACATTTTTCTTGATATCTAAAAGATCTTCACATAGTCCTACACCAGTTTTCAGGACTAAGTAAAGTTCTTGCTCAATTAGATACCTAATAAGGGTTTTGAACCTTCATAAATCCTCAATAATTTAATTTATATAGTCTTTAAAAGCCTTGTGAAGTAAAAATAGAGTTAGAATTGTAGATTGTTAAAGATTATAGACATCTAGGCAGAACTTAAAGATTAAGTGGAGTAAATTCTTCTTGGTGACAATTTATAGAGGATCCTTAGTGACAATTAAATTGAGATGATTGAGATTGAAGTTATATAAAACAAATATATTGGTCTCTTGAGTAATCTAAATTATTTTTTTGAAGGGTAATGGTCCTTTTAATAAATAATACACCTATTTCAAGTTGTTACCATAGTATAAGCCTAATAGAGAACAAAATTATAGAAGGAATATCATAATATTTTGAATGATAAAATCATAGGGTTTGAATCAGTAAGATTTAGAGATAGAGATTAAATTACCAATATAATAGATATTCATTTGTTACACTCGTTAAGATATCGAGGAATGGTTTATATTCTTTCAAGTTGATCATAAACAAAACAAAGGAATAATGTACAGAGGGTAATGGATAATCTTAATCAAGTGAAAAATATTTCATGAATACAAATAATAGTATTTTGGGATAGTGAAAAAATGTGATATTTTCATCAATCTATATACTTGGCTTAAAAGAGATGTATCCTTGTTTACTAGCTTTATTCTTTGCCTAGAACCATTTCATATACTTCACCCATAAGATATCAACATAGGAAATTTTCACATGTACAACTACACTCTTAAATTAAGATTGAATATATTATAATGTAGGATATTGAGACAGAATCAACAAATATACCTCATAATGTAATCAAATCATGAAATATAATAAATAATCCTTCTTGGGTTATCAAATACATATAATTTCATTCCCAGATTTATAGCATGCATCTAAACCATTATAGAATAAATGATGATTTCACAATTACATAGGAAATTTATTCACATAACATACCAATATGAACTTCAAGTAAGAGACAAACAAAAATGTACTTTTTTATCCATAGACTAAACATTGTCAAACATAATTGTTAACAACACTATAAACTATCAATCATATTGTGTCTATAAGTAAAAAACATAAGTTCATTAAACTAAAAATAAAGGTAATGGTGAATAAATATGCCAAAAAAAGATCCTCCCATACCATGTTCACCGATTATTCACTTTCTAAAGTGATATTCTCATCTGATATATTTTATTCACCATTATTATCATCATCTTGTGTGGATGTGAAGAAGTATAGATGTTCCATTCTTGATATCTTTTGGCCTAATCAAAAGAGAGGAAATTTTTTAGCATGGGATATTGTGTAACTCTTTTTAAAATCTATATATGGTTGGGTTGGACAAAGTATTTATGCATCACAATGGTTATTTTGAATGTTGTGTAGTTTGAAATTCACTCTAAATGGGAGCTACATTGTAATGAACACATTTCATACTTGATTTGGGTGTACATACACATGGATAATTTGACACCTTCATTGACAAGAAATTTTCTAGGAATGGCCTTAAGTATGTCAAGATTGTGTAAGGAGTATTCTAAATATCATTCAAAATCACATCTTTCTCTAGCCATTAATATGACCATTGCATGAAGAAATCAGTATCGTGCCTCTTTATCAATGTTAGGAAATCATAACTCACAAATGGAATGTGGTACCTAGGATATTCCGTGTTATAATGTAGAATAACATTACAACATCATAAAATGTTAGGTTGGATAAAATTTTTAATGTATTCCATCCTTATCCAATTTATGGTAGTGACTACCACACATGAGTTCTAGCTCATTATATCATGTGATAAACTTAGCTCCTCTAAGATAGATGTTTTTTTCCAAATGTTTTTGTAGAATTATTCTCTTATTTCCACGAATCTCCCCATATTTGTGTTTATATATCATGATAAACTTTTAATATGTATGACACCTACCACATAATTAAAAAAATGTTTAGTGATATTTTCAAAAAAAATCATAAAGTATACTTAATTGTTTTGCATATAGTAATTATCATAGTTAAATGTTATGGGTTTTTTTTCAATCAAAAAATAATTTAAAATAAAATAAAATACATTATACAATCAATAATTTATGTGTGTGAAACATATAAAAATTTCATCTAGACCTTCTTAAGTTCATAAACATCTTATAAGGTCAATAAAAGGCAAATGTAACGACAAGGCTATTCATAACAAGTCATTTTATATCTTGAGTTTGAGTGGTTGAGAGAAGATGTCAACCAAACTTGGACATGATAATATTTGAAAAAGATTAAAAAATAATATCAGCATAAAACCTATAAAATTGGAGGCATTCAAGACTTTCTTCAATCATAAAGGATCAAATTCTCATCATTGTAAGGGGTAATGAAGAGTCTGCAGTTCAGAATAGAGGTTTGTGTACTCTTGAATTCAATTTTCTTAAAAATTAAGAGCATAGAGTCAATTGAATCAGTGTATTAATTTTTTTTATGTATTAATTAATAAATATCAAGTTTTCCTACAAATACTCGAAAACTTATTTAATTTCTTTTCTCCAATAACTTTCAAAAACCCCTTGTTTTCACCAGTTACAGTCATACATAATGGTCCTGCTTCACATAAAATCATTATATGAGTTTGATTTTTGGATTGAGAAATTAGGACAAGGTTGCTATGTCCCTATTATATATATTAAGAGGTTAAAGATACTCCAAGTTCTATGAATATTCACTATTAAGCTATTGGATTCCTCCAAAACTGTGTGAACCTTAAGACAGGGTTATAATCACAAAAAGAGTCTTAAAATCTAAAATAACCATTCATTCTTGTTCAAAATTTGAAGAGAGAAGAGTAATGACATTCTTTATGAATTATAAATGATTTATGGCTCTATAATATCCTACAATTTCATCTATATTTGATTGTGTATAAAGTAAAGTGTATGTCACAGTCTTAGATAGGGTTAGAGAAACCAAAAGTGGTTTACAGTAGTCCATTGATCCAAATTATCAATAAATTTGTATATATGCTTTAGATAAAATTTCATACATTATCTAATGTTTTATATAGTCTAAAATTTACTTGATTACATGGATTTTTAGATTTATTTTTTCACAAACCTAGTATATTAGGTCTATAAGGGGTTATTATTGAACTTTTCTCTTTAAGAAACTAATAAAGAGGGATTAGTTTCTTACATTTATAGTGGTATTTAAAATTCAATAATATATATGAGTAAATAATAAGGTGTTATAAAACTATAATATCTTTCTTAATACTTAAAAGGGCCTATACACAATACTAAAATAGAGTCGGGATTGAATTGAGTTCTTGATCACTTAATATGTCCAATTGGTATTTTGGATTGAGATAAAGACACTTATGAGTTATATCTTTGATATTAAATATTTTATAGCATGTGTATTATTTAAGTAAAGTGAGAGTATTAATTTGTCAAAAGTGTCTCAGTCAAGATTCAAGGTGACATTCATACAAAATTTGTAAACTTTTCAGAGAGGATTAGATTGAATATCACCATTTGGCATCAAAATTCAATTGATAGGTGTAAGGCATACTCTAAAACCTTTATGGTAACATCTTCCAAACCTATATGAAAATGGGAGATTCATAACATGACATTGGCATCCACTAGATCATAATTGAATGTGCATTTTTTTAGAAATTTTTAGTTGAAAGTGCCTCGATAGATATCTAATCCAAATGTGGAAGCATACACAAGGCAAGTGAATTGTTTAACAAAATGTCTAAAAGATATGTGGTTTCAAGGACGCAATTTTTTCAAATGATAAAAAAAAGGTTTTATTGAAAAATTACATGAAATATTTTAAACAAATGCAATCAACATATGAAAAATTAGATTTTACATCCTTTTACAGCTTTCCCCCAACATGTTCCAAAAATGGAGCTTTGGAACAGGGCATGGGTATACATTAAAGGATAATTGAGAATTGATTTTTGATAAATGTTATATTTTCAAGTTCCATAATAGACATGTATGAAAATTTTAGAATCATATACAAGGCATGAGAACTACTTGACAAAATACCTCAAACTAATCTTGTCTCATGGAATGCATTGATTGCAGCATATGCACAAAATAGGTTTATTGTAAAGTCTGTGCCAAAGTGGGAGGTTTCAAACACGTCACAAACATTAGTGAAAACATAATCTAAATTATTTTTTCAAATTTATTTTGGAACCCAAATATAAATATCTATGAAATGTGGAATCATACACAAAGCATGTGAACTATTTGACAAAAATCCTTACAGATGTGATTTTAAAAATATGCAATGATTACAGTGCATGCACAAAAGCATCAATCAAATCATAATTGAGATAGAATAGTTTAATTTTTTTGAAAAAAAATTGGGGTGAAAAATTAATGAGAAGCACATCAATTTATTGGGAGAAAGTGGTTTACTATAGATAAATATCAATCAATTCCAAAAATTGTGAAACATGAACTACTAGTGAAACTTCACAAGAAATTTTACATTTACACTTTAACAAATGAAATACTAGAAAGACAAATGTGCGTATAATGAAATTGATATTACATAAATTAAATCAAGATGAAACTAATATGATATTTGAAATATGTTAATGGTCCATTTCATGGTCTATGATGCTTTTGTTTGTTTCCTAAAATGATGTTTTGTTTGTTTCAAAATGATGATGCTTTTGAATGTTCATATTTTAATCAAGAAGTGAATAATTTGATGAACTATTGTTAGCTTTAAATATCTTTGACAAAATCCTTTTAGAGATAATACATTTATGCAATATGTTACCACATGTGTGTAGTCTAAGTGAACTTTTCACCTTGAAAATATGATATTTAATTTTCCTTGATTGAAGGTATTAAAAGATTGATCTGATAAGTGGTTTTAAATACTATTGATGATTCTTCAAATGAATACAATTATATCATAGGATATAATAATAACATATTTTTATTGAATGTACATGTATTTTTTTTTTTTGTGTTATCACTAAAACCTATAAAGGGATGCAATAAAGATGCATTATCTTTGTTATGTCCACCCCTATCTCACTTAATTAACCTATTAATATCATCATGCTAGACTTTTCGTTTGAGACTATTATGAGGGGGGTTTGGATAAAGTGTTTTTTACTATACCATGCTTTGATGTCTTCATAAATTTATATTTTTTATGAATTATTTATGTCTATGAGTGTAATTTCCATGCCCATCCTACACTTGTTGGAATGGATAAGCCATCGGGTGTTGTGTGTTTGATATATCCCTACTCTAAAACTTGTTGTAAACATATGTCATATAGTTTCTAAAGAATGACATAATTTCTATGGTTCTAGATGTTATACAACATTTATCAAATATATCCCATCCTCTGCATATCAAGGCATCAACATCATCAACTCCATCAGTGGATATGATCTATTCATAAAATGAAAAGCATCTAGTTAGAAATGTCAAAATGTGAAAAATAAATTATTGTGACTAGTTACAAGTTTTACACTATCAACCTTTAATAGTTGGTTTTCAGTGTCATCTGCTAAATTTGTTGTGATACCTTATAATGCATGATTTGGTCCTTACATATTCATAGCTTATACACCATGCATTTTTGTGTTCAAACCTCTGACATCCATGATTTTTTTCCCTCATTTTCAATTTAAACTTCGTTGTCTATGACCTAGGCAATGAAAATGTATTATGAAAATGAAAATCATCTCAAAAAATTTAGTGCATTAGATAAGGAAAGAAAAATTACATTTTACTCAACATTAGTGTTATTGATGCTCTCATTAAAACCATGCCCTGCATCCTTTATAACTACCTGACTTATCATCTTTCTCATCAAGTCCACCTTGATCACACGCTTGAAAGTATATCCTTAGATTGAAAATGGGAAATTGCACATTGACATGGATGGACTTACAATAAAGACATGATAATTCAATGTCTCATCCTTCATACTTTGCACCCATGTTGTACGAGGATAAATTTTATGGAAGGTAACATGATAATTTGGGATTTACAAAGCTCATACCCATGAAATATTTTTAAGTCTCTCTAATTTTAAGTTCATATAGAGTTGATGTCCTTGCATACTTGTATACACCAATAATATATGTAAACAACTATTGTTAGTTGGTGAACCAACCAATCAACCCTGTGATGTGCAAAAGTCCGTATTGTGATTAGGAAATGATGTTTCAAATAAGAATGGTAAGATTATCTGGATACATTTATTTGTCACCCAATATACAAAAGTGCATAGCAACATCACGACCACATTCCAATCCTATCTACCCAAAGTTATTCTTGTATTCACCAAAAGTGGCCTCAGAGGAGTGATACCTTTATATAAACTTTTTGGACCCACTTTTTACCATGTCTTCATCAATATAGCTATGCATTATATACCCCGATGCATCAAACATCTCATGTCTTACATCATCATCTTTCACCTTTGCTATCAAGTTCTTCAACCACATGCAACAAACATGCCAACTACATAAGTATACCTCATAATTGATTGTCTCCTTGCATAACATGATGTTTTTATAAGAGTTAATGGTATAAGTTAGGGATGGTGTCTATGAACATCAAAATATGAACTCCATGATGCATGTATGAATAATGATGATGCACCTAATAGATTTTATCTCCACACTATTTAGCATGGTCATTGATGTTATATTGTAATTGATGTCAAAGAGATCATGATTCATAGTGAATTAATGACAAAGTGATTAGACTGATAGTTTAGAGAGTGTTTGTCTAGTTAAGTAATTAATGGATGGCATTGATGGTATGGTCATGTTTTGAAGCCCCTATAGGGTATTATGAGTACTTGGGTCAGTTATGAAAGTGAAATGAATTCATTAGAGTAGTCATATGAGTGTCTATGTTCAAGTAGTCATCTTGATAGATAAGGTCGATTGAGTAGATTGATGATATCATATTTCACATGTGTGAAGATTTTAGGAATAGTTTGGTATATGGATGGATTCCTCTATGATAGGTTATCATGAGGACCAAGATTTAGGTTATGATGTTGAGCGTAGTGAAAGTTATTAAGGTGAGGAGTTGGATTCTCAAGCAAAGTTCACTAAGTTCCCATACTTAGCTAAATTTTCATTATCAAAGATCAACGGTGAACATTTAATTGGTTCATAGATCTAATAGTGAGAATTTAATCTAAATATATAAGGATATAATGGATATAGTTATACTTTTTAAATATATATCAATGGTGAACATGAATTAAATTAGTCAAAGATCCTAAGAATGAATGTGATGAAGACATGTGTCATAATCACAGAGTTTGAGCAACAGATCTAACAACGAGCATGAAACCTGTCAAATAGAGATCAACGGCAAGCATGTGATCATGAAAATTTTGATCCAATGGATCATATTGAGTAAATAAGTCAATATGATGCTTATAAGTCATGTGGGGCTGCCAAGTGGTGGAAGTTCATTGGAAGACTAACTATGGGTACGTAGAGGGCACACGGGACTTCTAAGTGGATTGATCATGGAAGCGTGGATCTAAGATCAATGGTGATAATTATAGGTTAAATTCAAGATAATTTTAGGGATATAAAGAAAAAATATATATTCAATATATGAGAGGATACAAGATAAAGACATGTGTCTGTAATATTTGTATTACATAGTGACCGTTGGCATTTGAATTAACAAAGGAATAACTAGTCTGTAGTATTTGAGTTATATATTTTGATCCAAGATGAATTTCATGGTGATTTAAAAAGAAAATTTTTATAATAAGTTAAGTTTCATCCATATAAGAGAGTTATAATGTTTTAATTTCTATACATTCAAAGATATTAAGCTCCAAAGTTGACTGTGTGTTTGACCATGTTTTATAAGTGACCTAAGAAAGATATTTGAGTTATTTTTATAGTATTTTGATGTTTCAAGATGAAATATCTATTTAAAAGTGTTTTATAATATATTATATTCATCTATGTGTATTTTTTATGCTTTACCAATTCATATTTAGTGTGAATAATTACTTAGAAGTTAAGTATGTTTGTTCAATATACTGGAAGATTGAGTGACCATGTTGTAGGAGCAAGTTGAAGGTGTTATAAGTAGAATTTAAGAAGTAAATGAGTATGGATATGTTTTATAGGTATATAAGTATTATGATAAGGTATTTTTTTCATATTTTTCTCTTGATCAGATATAGAGAGTCAAAATAGTATAATTATATTTTAACTATGTGTGACTAGCCTAAGTGGTCATTTTGAGAGAATTGATTTAAGTGTTTAGAGATTGTGTTGAAGTATCTAAATCATATGGAGGAATTTAATATTTATTTAAGGGATCACCCATTTGATTTATTCATATGGTTATTTGAAATACTTTAATGTTTGATTTAGAAGTTTGAGACTATGGTTTTTGTATATGAAGACCTAAAGAGTAAGGAGACCCAATTGGTAAGTTCAAGTGTTGAGTTGGTGTTCTAGGTGGAATGGAACCATGAGGGAGTTATCAAGGGTATATTAGATATATTTTTGATGTTTTTTAATATTTTATATAATTTAAAAGTGGTACAATAGTTTTAAAGTGTAACATGTAGATGTGAAGGCTTAATTATTTTGGGTCTCATTAAGGCCTAATGGAGGATTTGAGTCTTAAGGACTATATCCAACTTATGGAATGAATTTTTTCACCCATATAATATGTTTAGAAAAATATTTCAATTATAATACAATTTCTTTAAGTATCTTGGCTGACCAAGATGGGTTAGATGAGTGAATGGTATAAATTATAGGCATAATTGACCTATTTGGAGTAGTGTTGAAAAAGTGTAGAACCAAGCGAAGGAGAGAATATTTGAAAGAGAAGTAAAGTTAATTGAGGACCAATAGATATTAAATATGATCAGCCATGCTTGTCTAATCAAGGTGATGAAGGTGAACACATAGGTCATTAGACATAATGATCCTAGAAGAGGCAGATTAAGCGAGTAACCCCTAGAGGCTGATTGAGTGAGTGTGCTTAGTGGATGGATTGAAGAGAAAAGAAGATTGAGGATTGTGTGCATAACTTATAGGTCATGTTTTTGATGTTTTTATAGATTTTTTATAGGTTTTATGATTATGTATGTGATAATAAGTAAAGATTGATCCAAAATGGTGTTTTGGATGTATTACTTGTGTGTGCAAGTTTGTGAGAGTATAAAGGATAAGAGTACAAACAAGATAATTACATCATCAGGTGTAGAAAACATTAGATCATATTTTGTGTTTATATCAAGGTAGCTAAGTTAGTGCTTGTTTGCTTGGGGGGTTGGTTCTTCCTTGTGGGATGGGTGTCTCACTAAATTAAGGGAGGGTGTTTCTTGATCAATTGGTGTTGGTCTAAATGTTGGATCTTGTTTTATAGGATTGTAACTAAATTTGTAGGGTTTAGTGGGTTTTATCCTCCAAGAGGGTTTCCCATATATATAATGTGTTAATGTGATGGATGCTTTGGATGTATGTGCTTTCATGTTTATGTTGCTTGATCAAGTTGATATATGTTCAATGTTTAAGAGTTGAGAATTGAATTGGCTTATCTTGTATCACTAATTCACCCCCCCCCCTCTTAGTGATTGTACCTCTAATAGTTGGTATCAGAGAATGGCCTTATTTTCATGTTTAACCACTTGAAGGTGATCTAAGGTAAAATATGGCTAAAATTTTGAAGAAATATAATCAATATTTAAAGGCTTAATTGGAGGTTACTAATGCATGTCTAAAATCAAGTGAAGAAAAGTGCAATCATCTCAAGGAATTTTTTGAGAATTATAGAGGTAAGTTGAGTGAGTTTGATCAGAATAAGATCATGGGCTCAAGCTATAAGGATATTAAGGATTAGTACATCAAGATCAATAAGGAGCTAGAATCCTTGAAGGCAAGCTCAAGATCAAAAGATGATAAAGAGAAGATCAGCATTCATGAGGATCAATTAAGGGTTACAAAGACAAATCTAAGTTCAAAAGAGGAAGAATGCAGACATCTCAAGACTCAACTATAAGAGACAAATTCCAAGTTGAGTTCAAAGCAAGGTGAGCATGATGATTTGAATTCCAATCTTGATTCTATAAATATTATTGAAAATCAAGCATGTATATTTAAGGATGACATGGCTAAAGAAGCTAAGAGGGATAAGGAGACTATCCAAGTTATCATAATTTAGTTGGAGGCTGAAATTTCAAGTATGAGAGCTAAATAATATGAGAGTGTTAAATTGAAAACCAATCTAGATTCATTAAAGGATGAGCATGAGCAATTTGTTTTAAAGGTAAACAAGACTGAGAAAGAGTAAGAGAGGTCAGCTCAAGACAAGAAGGATGCAAGCACCAAGATTAATAAGAAAAGATTCATCAATAAGCCAAGTGCCATGAGGTATGAAAGATATTTTAATCTTCATTATTATGTTTATCATAGGTTTGGTCATAAGGCAAGAAAATATAGAAAGAAGAGCACCTAATCAGCTAGAGGTATGGATAATGTAATCTACTATAATTGCCATGACATGGGACATATTACTAGATTTTTCCCTAGAATACATGGGAAGAGACTTACCCAGATATGTAAACCTAAGACAGACAATCTTAAGCATAATTAACCTAAGAGACAAGATGCTATGTTTATTGAGATTCATAATATTCATCAAGTAGAAGGTATGAACAATGTTATTTATTTCTATTTTCATCAAGTTGGTCATATTACAAGATATTTTAAAATCAAGCTCTCAAGTCATAAGAAGGTGCATGGACATCCTGGAGTGCTCAATAAAGGTCAATCCTTGGTATGGAATCCTAAGGAAGTGAAGACCAAGAAAACTAATTCAGTTGAGCTGAAAAATCAAAGTGGACTACCTACTAAAGTAAAAGAGGAATTAGATATGAAGAAGATTTAGGAATGCCAAGAGAATGTGTCATTTGTCTAGATATAAAAGGAGAATCAAAATTCAATTCAATTCAAGTTTAAGGAAAAGACCAAAGTGCTAATTGAGGCTTGTTCTAAGGGATGTATGGATCCAAGAGAACATCTTGCTATTATAGAGTAAGTTTCATGCAAATAAAATCAATTTTCAATGCCTATTGATGAGGTTATTTCTTTAGTTGAAAAGGTATGTCATGAATCTTTGTTGTCTCCATATGTTGTCAATCCAATCTTAGAAGAAAAGGAGAATATTATAGTGGATGAGCATGTTGCTTTTCTTAAGCCTAAAAAGAATAAGAAGAACTATCAATATCAGATCAACAAGGAGGAAAAGGAATACGAGGAGTTATGGGTAAGTCCTAGTTTCACATTTTTCTAAGACATTATGGGTTAGGGTGTCTCTATCTAGGCTTTAAAGATACACTTGACAAGTAAGAGGAAGTATGGTGGATGCCAATTGAGCTTTGGTTGATGTTGCAAGACAATAATATCATTTGAATATATGTGAGTTCATGCATGAGCAAAGAGAATTTATGAGTTCTATAGATAGATAGGTCCAAGGATCAGAGAATCCCAAGTTTAGATTGGTGTATGTAAAATAATATATGACATGAGATGGAGCTTAATGTTATGGGGATCTTTCTAAGCTCTGTGAGTAGTTTCTTAGGTCTAAGGATCAAAGAAGTCCAATTTTAGATTGGTGCATGTAAAAAGGGGAGAAATTAATTAATATTATTGAAAGTATGTAAGTATCTTGAGCATCTTAAATATTATTTGAATGCACACATGATGTTGAGTAATGATTGTTTACATGTTGAGGAAGAGACCCTTTGTCATTAATTTCAAAGGGGGAGAAAGATCAGAATGAAGGAGTTCAAATAAATTCATTGTTTAAATAAAGTTATTATGATGGTGTTTTACCATCAATGGCAAAGGAGGATATTATTGAGCATGGTCATTGATGGTAGGTTGTCATTAATGTCAAATATATCATGATTCATACTACATTAATGATAAAGTAATCAAATTGATGATTTGGAGAGTATTTGCCTAGTTAAGTAATTAATGGATGACATTGATGGTATGGTCATGTTTTAAAGACATTATGGGGTGTTATGAGTGATTGGGTAATTTATTGAAGTGAAAGGAATTAATATGAGCAGTCATATGAGTGTCTATGTTCAAGTAGTCATCTTGATAGGTAAGGCTGAGTGATCACATTGATGACATCATATTTCACACATGTGAAGGTTTCAAGAGTAGTTTGGTGTATGGATGGTTTACCCTATGATATTTGATCATTTTTTCTGATTTTTAGGTCATGAGGTTGAGCATAGTAAAATTTATCAAGGTACAAAGTTGGCTTCTCAAGTAGAGTTCACTAATTTCCCATACTTAGCCAAATTTGCATTATCAAATATCTATGGTGAGCATTTAACCAGATCATAGATATAATTTTGAGTATTTAATCTAATAAAATAAGGATCTAATAATAATTATTATAATTTTTAGATATATATTAATGGTGAACATGAAGTCAATTAGTCAAAGATCCTGAGAATGAACGTGATGAAGATATGTCACAATCACAAAGTTTGAGCAACGGATCTAATTATGAGCATGAAACCTATTAGATAGAGATCAATGATGAGTATATGATCATGAATGTTTTGATATAATGGATCATATTTATTCAATAATTCAAAAATATTCTTATAAGGCACATGAATATGCTAAGTGGTATAAGTTCATTGGAAGATTGATTGTAGGGTATACACAGTGGGCACGTGGGGCTACCAAATGGCTTGATCATAGAAGCACAGATCTAAGATTAATGGTGAGAATTATAAGTTAAATTTAGTAGAATTATAATTGTATCAATGGATAATATTTTTTTAATTTGTGTGATGGTATGAGATGAAGACATGTGTCTACAATATTTGCATTCCATAGTGATCATTGGCATTTGAATTAATAAAGGAATAACTAGTCTGTAGTATTTGAGTTATATATTTTAATCTAAGATGAATTTCATGGTGATGTAAAAATAAAAATTTTGTATAAATTAAATTTACATACAAATAAGTGAGTTATAAGGTTTGAATATCTATATATTTAAATTTATTAAGCTCTAAAGTTGACTATGTGTTTGACCATGTTTTGCAAGTGACTTGAGAAGGATATTTGAGTTGTTCTTGATAGTATTTTTATGTCTAAATAAGAAATATATATTTTATAGTGTTTTAAACTCCATAAATACCATATATGTGTATTTTTAATGTTTTACCAATCCATCTTTAGTGTGACTAATTGCTTAGAAGTTGACTATGTTTGTTGAATGCACTGGTAGATTGAGTGACCATGTTGCAAGAGTAAGTTGAAGGTGATTTTAGTAGAATTAAAGAATAAAATGAGTATATAGATGTTAAATAAGTCTCTAAAGCTTATTTTAATGAATATTTTTCATATTTCTCCCTTGATCAGATATAGAGAGTCAAAATAGTGTAATTGTATTTTGACTATGTGTGACCAGCCTGAGTGGTCATTTTGAGAGAATTGATTTAAGTGTATAGAGCTTGTGTTGAAGTGTCTAAAGAAAATGTATGTGTTTAAAATGTCTATAATTTTTCACCCATGTGATATAATCATATGTCTATGTGAAATACTTGAGTTTTTGCTTCAAAAGTTTGAGACTATATTCTTCTATATATGAAGACTTGAAGAGCAAGGAGACCTAATTGGTAGGTTCAAGTGTTGATTTGGTGTTACAGGTGGCATGGACCCATTAGGGAGTTATCAAGGGTATATTGGAGATAATTTTGATTTTTTTTAATGTTTTATATAAGCTAAA
The DNA here is from genome assembly GCA_037957365.1 of Torreya grandis. Lineage (NCBI taxonomy): Eukaryota > Viridiplantae > Streptophyta > Pinopsida > Cupressales > Taxaceae > Torreya > Torreya grandis. Next base: position 343,494 of record JARHVA010003198.1, read on the forward strand.
AGTGTTTCAAGAGTTTATAAGTGTAACATGTGAATGTGAAGGCCAAATTATTTTAGGTCTCATTAAGGCCTAATGGAGGATTTGAATCTTAAGGACTATATCCAACATATGGAATGAAGTGTTTCATAGTTTTAAAATATGTGGAGACCTATTTAAAGTATAATAAAAGTGTTTAAAGGATCTTGGATGACCAACATGGGTTAGATGAGTGAATGGTATAAATACTAGGCATAATTGGCCTATTTGGAGTAGTGTTGAGAAAATGTGGAGCCAAACAAAGGAGATATCCTTTGAAAGAGAAGGTACAAGTCATTAAGGATGAACAAAGAGTAAAGAGTATTATTCATGCTTGTCTTAACAAGGTGATTATTGTGAACACATAGGTTACTAGACCTATTGAGCCTAGAAGAGATAGATTGAGCGAGTAAGCCCTCAAGGTTGATTGAGTGAGTGTGATTATTGGATGGATTAAAGAGAATATTAGGTTAAGGATTATTTTCATGACCTAAAAGTCATGTTTTTGATGTTTTGATATATTTTTTTTAGGTATTAAAATTTTTCATGTGCTAATAAGTGAAGAGTGATCTAAAAGGGTGTTATGGATTCATTATTTGTGTGTGCAAGTTTGTGAGAGTGTAAAGGAGAAGAGTTCAAGAAAGATAAGTCCATCATAAAGTGTATAAGACATAAAATTATAGGTGGTGATATATCTAAGTGGGTGCTTGGTTTCTTAGGAGTTGTTTCTTCCTTATTGGATAGGTGTCTCACTAAATTAAAGGATGGATGTTCCTTGATCAGTTGGTGTTGGTCTAAATGTTGGATCTTATTTTATAATACTTTATTCCATATTTAAAGGTTTAATGGGTTTTATCTCCTAAGATTTTTTCCCACATATATGATGTGTTCATGTGATTTATTCTTTGGATGTATGTAATTTCATGTTTATGTTGCTTGATCAAGTTGATGTATGTTGAATGTTTAAGAGTTTGGAATTAAATTAGATTACCTTGCATCACTGATTCACCCCCCTCATAGTTATTGTACCTCTAACACATACCTTCATCATCCACCATGAAGGCACTTATTATCCATTCAATGTATTTTAAATGCACTCTTTGAAGAAGAATTGCATCATTTAGCTTATGTTGATAGTACAAGACCATGACATATGACCCATGTAATAGGCACACATTCATGTTTGAAATTAAATGTCGACAATGTGTATAATTAGAACTATATAAAAAATACATAACCCAAATGGGATTGGATGTTTTGAAATGCATATATTATCAACTACTATTACAAATATTAAAAGCATACCTTCATTCCATTCATCCCAAACATTGAATCCATTACCAATAAAATATGCTTCCCAAAACTCAATAACCATTCCAGATGTTGTGGGATTTTGATGCCCAAGACAAAGGGGATTTCCCCCTCCCCATCAATCTCTCCCCTATTGTATCCCTGATAGAAAAACCACTTGTCAAGATTTTTCAGTGCCCACTCCTGAACACTTTTTACATCATCAGGACTATACACTTATTTTTCCTCCCTAATCAGTCATTCTCTATTATATATGTCATCCTTTCTTAGGAAATCATCCCTCTATATTTCACCATTAAATATTTTAAGTTTATCATACACCATATCCCAATGTTTAATATGGATATCATCAATAGACATTCCCAACAATAGTAGCTTATGAACCCATTCATTAAGTTACAAGATGATGTAAGGAGCAATAAAACATTTATTTCCCATGAACTATATATATTTTTGGCCATGGAAATAGTTTCATTCATTATTTGTGTGTTCTACATGATTTTTTGTGAGTAACACATGATTAGGTCTAACAAATATACATAATGTGTTGAAATGACATCAACAATCACACCTTATATGGATTTGACTTGACCAGCTACCCTTTCTAGACTTGGGCATTACAGACTTATCTTTTAGTATGGCATCAATTTCCTAAAAATCATCAAGCCCGTATAAACACCAATATCTACATGATTGTAGTGAATAAATGAAAAGTCATGCAAATTAAAAAAATGCATCAAGGGAATAGAAGAACATATTAATAGATACCCACTTATAATCTATAATGTGAGGTGACTTACATGACATATTCACATATGGCATTGATCCTGCTATGCTTTTCAAGAACATGTGATTTTATCTTATGATGTGAAACACAAAAATTTTGTAAAGAATAACTCCCTTCTTGATTCTACTTTGATGAAGTCATCAAAACTATCAACATCAACCTAGGCAACCCATAAATCTTCATCATTGATGTCAGGAAAATTATCTAACTTGATATTACTGAAATCAAAAGGACTCTCACTAATTTTATAGTGTAAGCTATATAATTTCTTCCCACCTATTTTCCATCTATTTTAGCCTTCAAGGAGAACATTTCATTTAACCAATCAACAATGGAATTTTGTTATTGATTTAATGTCATTTTCCATATATTACAATGTATTAATGACAATGATTAAATAATGCAAATATCACAAGTATATGGTGTTTAAAACATCACTAAAACAACATCTACACATCATCACAATGGATATTCAGACATATTTGAATTGATGAACATGATAACATTTGTTTGACTACATTTCTTGTACCTCTCATTCAAATACATTACTTTGCATGCACTATTCCATTTAACCCATATTATACCACTCAAGCTATAAAGTTATTTTATAGTTTCCATATGTAAAAATATTAGGAAATCCGTTAGTGTATTTTAATATTGTAAACACATCAGGCTCTTAACTAGTTTGATGCTCCAAAATTTAGGTGATCCATAATGGTAATAGAATAAAAATATCATTACGATTATAATAATTACATAATGTTATGATAATAAAAATTTTGTTGTCTTTTGATAAAATTGAAACATATATACAAAAAAAACTTTTCATGACATCCATTCAACATTACATGGAGTCGGGGAAGATAATGGATAATAGTATGATAGTAACAAATGTGAACATTATACAATGAGTAAATGAGAATGGGCACATGTCATCAATGATGTCAACCAATATAAATTTAGATAAAATATCAAATAATTTATCTATATACATGTCTTCTAAATCAAGCATGTTGAATGCATCCATAGTGATTTCATGTATATCATTTTGTTCATACCCTGATGTTGCTTGTTAAAGACATTTATTTGTGCAATAGATGTGAATATCTTCAAACAACCCATACAATAAAGTCACATCATCATGTAGCTCACTAAGAAGTCCTCTAGGCATATCCCTATCTCCTATCATTTTGTGAAAAAATTCATTGAAATTTACCTCCATGTAGACACCTATTTCATCGCATAAATACAAACATAAGCTCAATCCATATATTAAAACAATGTAAGAGGCATGATGTAAATTTACTTCATTAAACATAAAAGTTCCATATTTCCATATGACTTCATTTTTAGGATTAATTAACATGATTTTGTTATAAATATGTCTTCCTTTCCATTCATAAGTAACCAATAAATACATGTGTTGGTCAAACATATCGTAAATACAAGCTATGAACTGCACATAAAAATCAAAATATGAGAATTGAAAACACTTCAAAAAATATGATAGAAAATCTCAGCTCAAAGGATAGAACAATGTATAATATCTTTTTTAAATTGATATAAAACCCATCATAAAACATATGAAAATGAAAGCAAGAAACCATAAAAATGGATAAACTAGTGTGTGCAAGAAGGGGTCACATTTATAGATGAGCTTAAGTGGCACACACTAACTACATGTACGTAAGCATGGCATTGAAATGTGGGTTTGATACAAAGCCCATGATTTTATAAAGGGTTAAATGCCTATAAGGCAATGAAAAAGTTGGAGGCATCACCCATATAAAGGTATTCAATTTGTAGAGTAGGCTAATACATATTATGGATGAAGTGTGATAGATCTGACATAAGGGCATGCTAACCTTTATAAACCTCATGGGAATGCAATTTATCCCATTCATATATAATTTTGCATTGCCTTATCAACCCTAGTTATGTGGGAAGATCATTCTTATTTCAAAATTTAGGGTATCAAACAATTCCACTTTCAAAAAATTATTTCACCAATAACAGTACAAAAGCACACATTTTAATCTCTCTAGTTCTAAATATCGACCAAGCTTACGTAGATAAGGGACCAAAAACATTCACCATTAATGATAATCTATGCTCACATTTTTTGGGATTAATATATCTTAATATTTTATCATCTTGTGCATAAACTAATCATTTGATGTATTGAATTTAAGGCAAGGGCATGATGATGATTATGGACACATCTAAAATTAAATGTTGGTTGGCAACACAAAAAAAATTATACATTATGTGTGCATTAAAAAGTATGCCTCATGGATGGGGTAGCATTCACAAATGAGCTTTATTATCATGCACTTACTATGTGCATATCGGCATGGCATTGGAATGTGTTATTACTATTTCACCATTAACAATAATGTATGCTCACATTTTTTAGGGAAAAGACATCTTAATATTTGATTAGCTTGTAAATAAACTAATCATTTGATGTATTGAATTAAATGTGAGGGCATGATGATGATGATGATGATGATGATGATGATGATGATGATGATGATTATGGACACCACATGAAATTAAATTCTAGTAGGAGACATAAAAAAAATTGTACGATATGTGTGCATTACAAATCATGCCTTGTGGTGGGGGTAATATTCACAAATAAGCTTCATTGGCACACACTAACTATGTGTATATCGATGTGGCATAGGAATGTTTTATTTCTATAAATCCCATAAATTACAAAATGGGTTAAACATTTATAGGCTAATGAATAAGGTTAGGGCATCATTCATATTGAGGTATGAAGAGTTGTAGTGTACTGAAACTTGTGTAGTGAACTTCATGTGAATGAAAGAAGATGCCAGATAATTATAATGTAAGGGCATGCTTACCTATATTAATCCTATGGGAATGCAATTAATCCATTTCTATAGTGGTTCATTCCTTTTTCACTCACACTTATGTGAGTAGCCCATTCCTCTTTGACAATGTGAGGTGTCAAAGAATGCATCTTTCAATTATAAATTTCACCAATAAATGCACAAACCCCATAATGTCAACTTTCCTATATGTAATCTCAACATATCTTATGTGGATAAGGAGCCTATCATATTTGATATTAATGCCCATGTATGTTGGCCATTTTTGTGGAATAAACATGTAAAGTTATTTTGTGTTAGCATTATATGTCATTATAAAATAATAAACTAATCATTCAATGTATTGAATTCAAGGTGAGGGAATGTTGATGTTTTTGGACACTGCATGAAAGGAAATATGATTAGGCAACACAAAAAAATTGTACAACATGTATGCATTACAAATTATGCCTCACAATTGTGATCATATTCATAAATGAGCTTCATTGGCACACACTAATTGTGTGCATGTTAGCGTGGTGTTGGAATGTGTTGTTACTACAAAGCCCATATATTCTAAAATGGGTTAAAAATTCCTAGGAAAATTAATAAGGTTAGGGCATCACCCATATTGAGGTATGAGAGTTGTAGTGTACCAAAAGGTATACAATGAACCTCATGTGAATGAAATAAGATGTAAGATAGCTCTGATGTAGGGGCATGCTTACCTAAATGAACCTCATGGGAATGCAATTTATCCCATTTCTCCAGTGGTACATTACATTTTCACTCTCACTTATGAAGGAATCCCATTCCTCTTTGAAAACCTAGGGTATTGAACAATCCAGGTTTCAATTATAAATTTCACTAATAAATGCATAAAACCAACATTGTAATCTCTCCTATACATAATCTTGACAAATCATATGTGGATAATTATCCCATCATATCCACTATTAATGGCCATTTATGTTTGCCTTTTGTGTGTAATAAATATGTAAATCCACATTATTTTATCATTGTACATCATATAGAATGAAAGATGTGCAAATATTTGATCATCTTGTACATAAAATAATCATTAAATGTGTTAAATTTGAGGCAAGGGCATGATGAAATTTATGGGCACCAAATGAAATTAAATGTTGTTAACACAAAAAAAAAATCGTATGACATGTGTGCATTACAAATCGTGCCTCAGGTTATCATGTCCAGCCTAGTGGGGGTCACATTCATAGATGAGATTTATCAGTACACATTAACTACATGCATGATGATGTGGCACCAGAATGTGTTGTTTCTATGAATCCCATAGATTTTATAAAGGGTTAAATATCTATGGGACATTGAATAAAGTCAATACATGACCCATATTAAGGTATGAGAGCTACAGTGTACCAAAATAAGTCACCAAAAAAAATTAAATATTTTCCTCACACACCACTACTACTATACTTCCCACCTACTCAACAATAGTTTTTGGCCCTTGAATTCATGGAGGCACATGAGATGAGTCACTTTTATATTTATATAGTTTACATATAATTGATCATGATAGGGAACTCATTAAGGATGTTATCCTTCCTAGGTTGTATAAATATGCCTCATATGTAATGCCCTACCCTTCATCATTTTAAAACTAATATGCCATAATTGGATGACCAATGCAACTAATCGCTTTATTTATGGCATGAAACACTTTATATATCAAGACCCCCAAACACAATTGTGGCAACCTAATGTTATTTTAGATTCAATGTACCTTAATTGAGTGCCCTATTCAACTAGTGGCTTGATTAGCTATAGGAAAACTTAATTAGGGCATACGCATCCCCATAAACATAATTACAACAATCTCATGTCATTTTATACTAACATAATTTAGTTATCCATATATCCAATCACTCAATGTTATAGTGAAATTACTTAACCAATATAATAGATATCAGTAATAGATCACAATATGACTAGTAAGAAAGCCTAGTAGCAGGTATGATTTTTGGAATTTAAAATTTGTAAGTGGGCATGGAAATATTTATTAGACCAAAAAAATATATCTAATGGAGATAATAAAGAGATTAAAAATAGATTTGATATATTAATGTTAATAAGGGATAAGAAATATAGAGTGGGGGATTAGACAATTGACAAGGAGGGGGTTAGTAAGGCTTTATGAGGTGAAATCAGATGGAATTAGTGACAGAATTAGAAAGAGAAAGTAGGAAAGAAAAGTATGATTCATAAAACAAGCATAAAAACTAAAGTGATAACCAAGAAAAATAATAGATATTTTAAGAACAAAATTGCCCCTTTAACTTCATTTTCTTAGATTGCATTCTAGACTCTAAAAATTTTCTTAAGCATTCATTGTCCAAGTCATATATAGACATGGATCCTAGTGCCAATATAATAAGCATATATGTACAATGCAACATAAAGTGTAAAATTATGCACCAACTAGATCATAAAGGTGGAATAATGTGACTAAAGCAAATTACTGCTAGACAGTAGGCATCTGCTTTCTTTTAGCAATTTTCCCAAGAAAGGGATAATGATTTATGTGCAAGTTTCATGTGGTTTTTCACCCTCATAAATTATTTTATTTTATTTCACTTGTTTCATCTTATGGAACACATATAAGCTTGTTTTATCCATGTATGATATAAAAACACCTCACACCATGATATGCATAACATAGGTGCATCTGATTACCATGCAATATGTATCAACCTACAACACTTCCAACCAAATATATAGCCTCAAGGCACATTTGCTTATTATGAAAATATTGATCAACATAATATTTTGGAACATCCATGTGTCAACATTTCACTTCCATATGGCATATCAATTGGTAATTCCTATATTAATGTCATGTCAACATTGATGTCAACGTACCTTAACTTTAGAATTTAAAGCATCACACTTATTATCCCATTAAAACACCCCCTATGGAAAAGATTAATTATTTGTTAAACTTTCACTTTTATAAATTCTTTATTGTAATGACATATATTGTAATTCTCTAACCCAAAAGGGGTCAAAGATGAAAGACATCACATAGGTAGATAGAAGAACATTATCATGTGTTGAATATATAAAATATCACAAATATTTTTAAATCATGTCTAATATAATAAAATTAGGAGATGTATTTCCCCTTCTAATCATAGGAAATTGTATTCTCAACCTTGATGCACATTTTATACCCTCCATATTCTTTATATTGAATATAAGTTGCATCATTATACAAATACTTCTGAAACTAATTATGTTTTAGTTTACTATTTTTATAGTTTTACTTTATGCATTTTACAACCTATAGCTTACTACCAAGTACAAGGTTAACTATCACATTGACATCTTGGGCATTATCGTGTGGATAATATTCATCTAACTTTATTTGTGACACATCATTGAAGTTCATAGTTCAATAAATAAATTTAAATTAAATACAAAATGAAAAATAATATTTTATATTTCCTTTATTTAGTTTTAATTGAATGCTCACATATTTTTTATCACTAATAACTTAATTATTTTTTAGTAACTTAGCTATAGTAACGTTAGATTACTCCTTTTGGCTTCTCTAAATTTATGGAAAGATAAATATTGTGACCATCCAATTAATTATAATAATGTATATAATTGAAAATATGGTCTACAAAATGATTTTAGGTATATTAGAAAACCAATCAAGTAGTATGCTACTTCTCTATTGCCATGATAGGAAGAGACTATTTTAAAAAATTCAACATTAATCCCTCAACAAGGAGGGACAAAAATTGATATTCCATTCATTAGATATATTATTTTTGAAGGATATATTATAGTCCCTTGGAATATAAAGATGTAATATATGACATTATGAAATAGTCAATTCAAAGAAATTTGATGATATAATTTCTAAAGGAAACGGAAACGAAAGCATCTGAGTATGATAATATCATGGCTACTTAAGTTTTTTATATATTTGTTAATGCTGACAACACAACTTCGTTAAATTGTACAAATCCAAACATATATAGCTTATATTTTTACAATTTAAACATGTAATAGAAAAGTAATAGTTCACTTAAAAATATAATAGAAAATGATTTTCTTCCCAACTTTCAACCAAATAGAGATTTGAGACCCCATTTATTTAAAATTTGATCTTTGTTTGTTTTAACCTATAAAACATTAAAGTAATGGAATAATATGAATGAATTGAATATCTAGGAATAGGGGATTCAACCTTCATTTGAAAGGATATCAAATATCAAACTAAGAAAATAGTAGTTATGAATGCAATGAAGTATATTCTATTTTTGGAGAGGGAAGAAATAGAATGCTTAAATCAATTGAACCACCCAAATATTATAAAATTTGGTGGATATAACAAACTAAGATAATAGGTTAAATTTGGTTTTTGAATACATGAAGACGGATCCACACAAACTTATCAATAAAATAAATATTTTTTTGTCAAAGGATGAAGTTTACAAGTTTTACAAGGGATTTCATATATGCATAAACAAGGATATTTTCACTATGATTTGAAGCCCTCAAATATTCTAGTCACCAATGATGAAATAAAAATTGGATATTTAGGTCTTATAATTAATATATGGGAAAGAAAATGAATGGGACAATCATTGCCCTTATATGTTGTTACACGACCATATCAGGCTCCTGAGCTCTTTTTAAATCTTCCCAATATGACTTCAACATAGATCTATGGGTAATGGGTGATATTATGGTAGATATTTTTACCCAATCACCTATATTTAGTGATTCCATAGACAAAAAATAAATTTATAATATTTTATCAGTGATTAGATATCTAAATAAACATTGTAATTGAGGGTTTTTATGGTTTACTCAACCTACAAATTCTAGTTGACCTCCTACATGAATGTCCTCCGAAACAGTGTGTTGGTTAAGCAAGAGAAAAATGGCTTTGTCCTCTAAACCAATGTGCTAGTTAAGCAAGATAAAAATGGCGGAAAAATGGTGGGAATTTTGAAACTAACTTTGGAGGGCTGAAAAGTTTAAAATGTTGTGAATCTCCCATTATTTTCTCAAATTATCAATGCCATGTTAGATGATATAAGGTTAATCCTGACATCTATGGTTGGTAGTTAGTTTCACAATCAGCTAGCAATTAGTTGTATTATGGTAGAGATTTTTACCCTATCACCTATTTTTAGTGATTCCACAAACAAAAAAAAATTTATAATATTTGTTTAGTGATCGTATCTCTAAATAAACACTACAATTGAGGGTTTTTGTGGTTTCCCTGAGTGTAATCAGCCTAAATGTCCTCTGAACTGGCGTGCTAGTTAATCAAGAGCAAAATGGCTTTGTCCTTTGAACTGGAATAATGGTTAAGTAAGAGAAAAATGGGAAAGATAAAATGGCTTTATCCTCTAAACTGATGTGTTGGTTAAGCAAGAGAAAAATAGTAGAAAAATGGTGGGACTTTTCAAATTGGCTTTGTATGGGTGTGAATTTCAAAATTATAAAAAAAATTACTCTTTTCTCAAACCATCGATGCCAAATTAGATGGCATAGGGTTAATCCTATAAGTTGCAATTAGAATTTATTTATTTTCATAGTTAGAAGGTAGTGGTAGGTAGTTTTACAAAAGTTATAGTGGTAGTGAGTAGGTTACACTAGCCGTCTATGTGGTCATTAAAAATTCTTACCAATGGTAGGATCGGGCTAGTTGATGCCAAAATGCACATAATTTGTGTGTGTTAGTTAAGTTCAGTGTTTTCATTGAAGTCTTCTTGTTCTTGTTATTTTATATTACTATATCTATTTTTGTCAATTTTATTATGAATAAATGAATTAGTTTTATTTATTTGGTATGAAGGTGAATCATCATAAGAATCTTGTTTCTAGGTATAAACTACATCGATAACTTTCCTCTTCTGATATTTTTTTAACTTCAACGTCTCTTCACAAAGTTTATTTATTTTTTAGTTCTTCCTTGTAACCTCTATCTGTGTAGTCTTGAATAAACATGAAATTTTGTGAACCAAGGCAACCTTGCCTTTCCTGAAGATTAATTCTTGGATTGTCAGCCTGCTCCACCTAGCACAAGCTAGGAGGATGCTAAAAAGGTTATGATTTTTACTCCCACTTGTCAAAGATATTTTCATCTAATGTCTTAATAAAATTTTCACTTTGAACTATATGAATAAATTTGTAAATGAAACTCAGCCATCTAGAGGCACATGAACAATTTGAAAAAATGCCTTGGTACCTGGGATATATGTTTAGCACATGCTTTGCCTTTCATGAGACCACACATTGTTCAATAAGTTTTAGATTGAATGTGATGCATTTAACAAAATGCTTTGATAAAAATTTCACCTAGGACTGACTACCTACTACTATTGATGATACCACATATCAATAAGATGTTCTAATAAGAAGTTTGAAGCATGTGAGATGTTTGATAAAATATCTCAATGAAAATTTGTCTCACAAGATATTTATCATTTCATATGTACTAAATTATCTATTGAATTCCATGTGTGTTCATTTTAGTGTGAAATTACACTTGATATGTTTTCCAACAAGAACATTCACTTCAGAACTTGCATATTTTACATATCACTCCAAAAAATTCAAAGAAGTGAAAAATGACCTTTCCATTCTCCTTATAAATTATTGGAAGTGCATCACCCACTTAGTATTAATTTAATTATTTTCATTCTCATATTTGAATTCATCACAAAATAAGTGAACTATTTATAGTAGGTATGAGAATTATTTGACAAAATTCTTCAAAGAAATTTAGGCACCAAGGACACCCCTCTGCCTATTAAAGAGGTAGTAAGCATAATCAATGAATCAAGAATGTTCTCCATCTATCTCAAAACATCATGAACTGTTTGTTTAATATTTGTAAGTTTTTATTGTGTTTCATGAGATTTAAGCAATGTAAAAGGACAATCATCATTTATTGGTTACTTTGGAGTAGCTATCATACTTTCCACATATTGTTCTTCACTATCATCACTAATTTGGGATCAAAATAAAACCATTAAGAACATTATATTTTGTGTTTATATCCCCTAATTTTTCAAATGGAATATAATCTGACATAAGTTGAGTCATTGACACTAAAGGCAACATGTTACTTATGGTGGTAAAAGATCTAGAGTCCTCAAGCAAAATAGGACTCCCCTGAAATAAGTTTCTTTTAGATATGGATGAGAGACCTATGGAGGTAATTATATAGGAAGGTGTATGGATGCAAATATCAAATGTAGCTCTTGCCAAATTTTCAAAATTTTGAGGCATTACTAGAGACACTTCATTTATGCTTGTCAAACATGTTCCTATGATTACTAATTTTTTAATAGTCAATTTAAATGAAATGTGAGGTTTAGTTTAAGCATAGATTATTAAATTTGAACTATGATTCCTAAAATACATATTTTATGGCTTTAGAATTGTGGTGGCAACATCCAAAAACTTTGACAAAATGAATCATTTTCAGTTAATAGCTTGTGACTCAATGCCTAGATTTCCAAATAAATATGTGAGAATTTATCCTTCAATTCATCCCTTTCACAAAGGAATTGTCTATCTAAATTTTTTAGAATTTCAACATCCTTTCTCATATAATTATCCAAATATAATTCTGCAAGTTCTTACACTAAACATGAATTTAATTGGCTTTGAAATGAGACACAAGATTCACTTGAATATTTTCCTTTGTTTGATGATAGATTTTCAATAACCATATTTTTTGTTTGTATCTTGAGTAAAAACATCCTTTTGATATAAAGGTTGGGTACAAAAAGCATCTAACAAACCCAAAGAAAAACCCATCTTCTCATAAATTGTATATGTAAGCATGCAATTTTCCATATCCTCAGTAGTATCAACTCCTCTATCTTGAGAATATTTCATTGAAGCTTCATCAATGATGGATATGGAATTAAGCCATGATTAGTTTTCCATGACCAATTTTCACAAAGGTTTCCAAAGGATTTGATGACTGTTCACATACTAACATTACTCCTGACTATAATTCTTAGTTTATTCTGAGTTTCCTAGCCATAAAATAGGTTTCTATTACACATAGTTTCCCCCAAACATAATATGTGTCAAGATATCCTTGATGAGATCTCTAGGATCAATGATTCTCCTATGTTAAGCCCACATTTCTCTTTCTAGAATAATAAGACCATCTCCATTAAAATTTTGTTCAGAAAAACACAACCAAAAAACACCATCCCATCCAATTATGAATATATAGAACACATGCACACTAAATGTATAACTCCAAATCAAGTATGTATACAACATGTTTTTCACCATTTCACTAAATAGTAGGTCATCCATCAAATATCATAATTGAATGAAAAATTGCCAATTTAAGAGATAAACACAAGGAAAAGGGGAAAAATCATAATGCATAAGTTGAATTTGTTGAACATGAACACACACAACAATAACAACAAAATTAAAGGGAAAACACAAGCCAAAATTATGTGGAAAATTAAATTGTTTACAAAGGGAACAATAGGACATCATGACTAAACATGACCATTCATGGGTTGGTTAAAATATGAGATTTTACAGGATAAACTTTGGTGGTAAAATGAGTGACAACCCCACTCACATAGGTAAAAGTAGGTTCCTTTGCTCCTATGACAGTAAAGGATGCATTTCACATAGAAAAATCAAATCATGTCAACCAATATAAAAGTAATATACCAAATGGGCTACCTCCACCATAATTACCTTTGTCCAATATGTAAGACCTCCCCACTTGAAATATAGAGTCATACAGGCACCTATTCCCAAATGTCATCATAAAATAATGTGACTTAACTAAAGATAAGTCAATCACTATCATGGTTGGTAAAGGTATGCTTGGCTACATACCAAGTAGTAGGAGTTCAAACTACCTTACTCTACCTTACCATAAGTAGTACACAATTATGTATAATCCACATAGTTGATAAAATGTAGCATCCTTTTAATTATTTGATCAATATGAGGACAAAACTTGTGAAGACATGAGTAAAGATAGTAGAATGATTTTAATTAGATCCATGGGAAAGACATGATGCATGGATGGAAAGACAAATACCGATTCAAACACCTAACCTAACACAACTGGGATGTAAATATTACTTATGTTTACAAAAATATGCATGATACTCACATTTTTTTCAAGAATGAAAAAGGTACATTTTGATTTGAAATTTGAAACATAAACAACATAAGACATACCTTCAATGTCTTTACTTTTTGGATGTTCTTGTGGTTCTTCAACAATGAATGGAAGAATTAAATCTTCTTTAGATGCCTCCAAAGGTGAATTTGGGACCAAAACCTCATAGTTCACAACATGACCATAAATTTCTTATTGATTACTTCTTATTTTTTCTTCAAAATATACTGTGTGCTTATGCTTGACATCATCAAATACCTCTTCTTCATCAATGTGAATCTTGCCACTTTCATGACTTATCTCTTTTTTGGGGGAAGGAGGTTAAATTCATCTTTCAATGAATTATCTTGTGACTTCCTTCTCTTAGGTTTTATTTCAATATTTTCTTCATAACACTGAATGAAAGAAGTTGGTTCCTCTATCAAAATGTTCACTATAGTGGAATTTGAACCATCACTTTCATACCCAACACTAAAAACTTATTTTTTTTGTATTTTCTCCATTATGAAAAAAATTTGATTTAGGAAAAATTATATTTATTTGATATGTACAACCTCATAAACATCTTTCAAAAATTGTAATTTTTTTAAATCATCAACTATTTTGTAAATTGGATTATTTAAAGGTTGATATGAAGAGGAAAATACTTCTCATTGTATCATTAGTTACAAAAATCTAATTAGCCATTAATTTGGGCTCTTTCAAAATATTTTTCATGTTTATTTCTTATTATTTTTTCCACCCAATATTTTCAAGGTAAACGTATTATGATTTCAACCAAAATTTCTTCATGCTTACAAGCAGAAATTAAATAATGGACACTGATATCACAACTAAAAAAATATAAACATTGGCTACATTCCATCATTTCAAAGTATAATTTCAACAAAGTCACCAAAATTCTTTGTCTATGGGAATATTTATTTCAAATTATATAAATTAAAGGCACTTTTCAATCCCCAACAGAGTTGAAAGAAATTGTTGCTATAAATTCTAGTCATTTTGGTTTTATGATTTACCTAAAAGGAAGCAACATAAATTTACCAATAGTGTTATAAATCACTATTTAGATGGTGATTTTCTTTTGCATTTGAGAGAAAAAAATCCCTCATAACATATGGTTATTTTAGGTTTTTATGTACTTGTAACCAGAAAGCACAAAATGGGAACAAAATTAGGCAATGGTGGAAGCTAAAAATAGAAGAAGAATGGAAGTAATGGCAAGAAACCCATGGCATAATGAATGTATAGAACTATCAAAATAACTCAGGAATAAATGAAAGCATGTAATGATCTAACTTATATACCTACTTCATAGAATATTATATGTTTTTCAACATACTTTTATATTGTTAACTATACTTCTAGAACTATTATTTTGATGGTACTACATTAGTTATATTATAATCTGATTCTGATCATGTTTATTTGATACTTTTAGTTTTAGTTATGTTACAACATGGTGATTTGGTTATATTGGTTATAGCATTAGTTTCAATTAGTTATTGTACTTTTTACTATTCAATTTAGTCATATTATTATACTACTTTATATCATTCAAGTGTTGTTGATGCTCATTTGTGGCTATAGGTACAGGTACATGGGCTAGGTTGGCAGTGGATTTTAACAGTTGGGTGAATGATGGGTTGAAGTAGTGATCAGTCAGGTGACACTGACACATGTAAAAGGGATATAATTCATAATCCACTAAGCAGCAATATTCCATCAATTGTGATCATTTCATCACTTATTGTCATCTTTTATTATTTTATTATTTTTTATTTTGATCATCTTACTCAAACTCATTCTTGATTTCGTGTGAACTTGCCTTCTTGTTTAATTTTATTATTATTTTGTTTAGCTTTTTTGGTGTTTTGTAAACATGTAAGGTTATTATTTTTATATTATTAAATCCCCCTTAATAGTTTCATTTGATCCTATTTATATTGTTTAATTATTAGGTAAGAGGACCTAATTAAATGATTTGTTAAATTTTTGATTTTGTAAATATAACCTATTTAAGGGGGCATGGACATTTTGACTCTAAAAAAAGCTATTATGACCAAAATCTTGGTTGATGGAACAACTTATTCATGAATTTAGCTTGGCACATTTGAAGGATTTATCTATTTGTCCATATCATTATTTTTTTTGTTTTTGTTGAAGGTAGTTGAGGAGAGAGGCATAGGAGAAAATATGGGGGGAGATAAGAAACCCTAGGAGGGAAAAAGAATGATATTAGCTAGTAGATGGACTCAAAAACCTTGTTAGGAGAGATGAGTGAGAAGAGAGAAGCTTATGGCTCAGCTATAAAAAGAGGCTGATCATGGTGCTAAATAATCAATCTCTTGGGAAAGTAAGCAAGAAACTTCATCCTTTTCGTAGAACGTAATCAATTTACAAGTAAGTGTTTTTTTAAAATTGGAAAAAGGAAAATGAATTATGTTTTATGTTTGTAATCAAAATAAATTATTTTTAGGTTTATGAGAAAGTCATAACACTTTATGATGAACCTAAAAAACACCTAAAATTGATTAAATCGATGTAAAATCCTGTTGTTGGCATAGGTTATTTTTATTTTGAGTTACCACACTATTTTAAAATTTTAGATTTGAACTCTAGCATTGAAATCTTTTATATATATATAAATCCTTGATGGAAATATGGGTAGATTAAATATTTTATTACCTATATTTTTGTTTGGTCATTTTGGCATTAACATTGAGTAAGACATTTTGGGTTTCTAAAATAAGAGTTATTATTACTACGGCCATTTTTATAGAGACCTAGTAATATAAATTTGTTGGGTTTTATATTGTTAATTCCTTATGATATTTTGGGATTCTAATCGAGGTTTTAGTACTACAACCATTTTGGGTAGAAGTTGTGTATTAATTTGTTGGGTTTTATTTTTGTTATTTTTTATGACATTTTGGTAATTTTATTTATTTTGCCTACTAAAATAGTTGATTTGAATAGCTAAATTTTAGATTAAAACCCTAGCCTATTACGACACCATTTTAAGTGAATTTGGCTTGCTTGATTGATATTTTGTTTCATATATAAATTTAATCTAGTAACATGACTTCTCATATTAATGGGCTTATGATATTAAAACTTTGATCAAGACATTTAGATTCATAGCATTATCATCTATCTGCAATTTTTTTTAAGAATTAATTTTTGCCATATGAAGATCAGTTATAGTGATTTCATCACTTTGCACAATTATTGTGGGTGATTAAATAATTGTACTTAGTTATATGATTAAGGTGTGATTTGTTTAATTCCTCAGTGATTTATTTGTTGGTTGAATATTTTGTCAATCAGCGTACTGATAAACAAAATAGGTCTGATTAGCCAAAGTAGGAAGATTAGTCATCCAAATGTGTAGGTTTACCACATCAGAAGGGGACTGATCTCTCCTCTCATCAAGGGGAGGTTCCCTATAGGTATGCTATATATATATATAAGCAAAAAATAATACTCATGGGTAGGACAAACCATCCATCTCTCTTTTTTCAGAGATGATGTGTGCGAATCAAAGAAAAAACTCAAGGGAAATGACAGACAGTACTCCTCTTCTTTCAGAAGTACTATTCAGAAAACCACAAGAATACTCCTGATAGTAACATCAAAATGTAGCAAAGGATGTAACAACCAGCAAATCGAGATTCAGCACAAAGTCTTCACCTGAATTGCTCAAGAGTAAGATACGAAGGACAATGAGGGGACAAAGTCATCCCATAGTCCTTTACATAGAAATGAAAATAAAACACACTAAAGGCAATTATGGGGGCACAAAGTCTCTCCACACTTGACTCTTTAGGACACCTTCCTGATTGTTGTCACTAATTATGCTTGTTAAATTAAAGGAACAGAAGATATATTAAAGAAAAAGACATAAGAACAATTTCCTCAACAACAAAGATATTACAGCACAAAGTCTAAAAAACCATTTGCTTTCTTATTCCAATAACAAAATATGATAAACAAACTGAGCTCAAAGTCTCAAAAGTTCCTTTCAATTTGGGCAGAGTTTTGTTTTGATTGTCAAAAAAGAGATCCTTCTACAATAGAAGAGAGTTCCTTATATAGCCATTTCAAGGACTCGAGAACAGTAATACATCATGTTGCATTGGAATCTATTAAGAAGATAGACTGAAACTTAGGGGCATTTTACCCATTTGATTTTATCAATGCAGGGAAATAAGTCGCGCTTATTGAAAGTTTGCAACTTTCAATGTCCACTTGGCAATCTGATCTTACCTTCATCATTCCTCCTTTTTTGGTTAATTGAATCGGTTCTTGAATTTAATTTATTGTTTTATTCCTTCCTTGTTTTTTGTTGGTCTTGGCCTTGAAATCTGTGAATGCATTCTAGTCTGTAGGTTCAAAGGATCAATGGTTATTTTGTTGTCTTGAATTTGATGTCTTCGGGCGCATCACCCCTTGGTCTTCTTTTAGCTCTCTATTTGGCACTTTTCTAGATTGGACTTGCCATTTTAGGCCTTAATAAATGATCCCTAAATGGCCTTTGGGCTTCTTGTTTTACATCCTTCTCGAAGGGAAGGTGACCCTTCAGCTTTAGGAAGTGCCCTTTAAGTTGGCAGCTGAGAGTCCCCCGCAAGGGCACCTGCCCTTCGAGGTCCTTCGGTGGCCCTTTTTCCTTAGATTCTTTGTGGGTTTTTCTCAAGTTTTTCCCTTGGCAAATTCTTGTGAAGAATTCCTATGGAAAAATTCCCGCAGACAAATTGTCTTTGGAAATTTCCTGTGAACAAAAAGTCTGTGAAAATTGTTTGCCTCTGTCAAGTCTTTTGAATTTTCCTGTGCCCATGGCCGATTCTTGATATCTTTCAATCTTTTTTATCTGAAGGAATTCCTTCAGACAAAAGTCTGAAAGAATTATAACTGTTTGTCTTAAACAAAAAATTTTGAAGGATTTTACCTTTGTGACGTTCTTTGAAAATGACCCTTCCAAAGGGTGTTTCTATCGATCAAGTGCCCTCCACAAGGGCACTTGTCCTTTGGGAAGCTCTTTGAACTTTGGTGATGAACCAACTATTGAACCATTTCATTGAACCATGGCTTTGAACCATTCTATTGAACCAAGGCTTTGAACCTCTTGTTGAACCACTTCATTGAACCAATCGGTTGAACCAAGCTTTGAACCAAAATGGTTCAAGCTGATGGTTCAATTAAATGAACCAAGCTGATGAAACACTCCATTGAAACAAGACATTGAACCTTTTCATTGAACTAAAATATTGAACCAACTGTTGAACCAAGTTTTGGTTCAACAGTTCAAACAAAGCCTTGAACCGATTGACGAACCACTTAATTGAACCAAAAGATGAATGAAAGCGTTGAAACAAAGCAGATGAACTAAATGAGTGAAAAAAAATGTTGAACCACTTGATTGAACCCACCTTTGAACCATTTTATGTTGAACCAAAGGATGAACCAAACATTGAACCTGCTATTGATGCTTGTCAATAGAGATTTTTGTTTGAACCAAGGCACTGAAATAATCTTGAAAATGATCAAGTGTTAGAAACTGATTCTTTTGGTTGAACCCACCTATATAAGCCTTTGAACCTATAGAAATGAACCTACCTGTAGAGTCCATATAAACCAAGTCCGTAGTTTTCTCTAACCTTGAAAGAGTCTATAGATTTCAACCCGTAAAGCTCATTAAACTTGACCTGCAAAGTCTGTAGATTTCCTTTTCTTGTTGAGTCCATAGATTTTCTCTTCCTACTGAGTCTGTAGATTCAAGCCTACAGAGTCCATAGATTTAAGCCTGTAGAGTCCGTAGATTTATAAAAAGCTTGAAAAAGAGGAATTTGAATGCTTAAGACAAATTTTGAAAAGGGAAGAGACAATTTTGGTCTGTAAGACCAAAATAGTTTAAATGTTGTCCCAAAAATGAGTGATATTTTTGGGGAACAATAGCTAGCTCCAGTTGAGGAACTTCTATCAATTGCAAAAAGAATTGAAAGGAGTAGAATCCAAAATCTCTAGTGTCTTCATGTGTACCATTGGGTTACGGAGTCATGATACCCAAAAATGAAAGACATCAAAAATAGAAACAAACAAAACAAAATAGAATTGAAAACTGTATAAATATATATATATATATATATCTATATATACATATGCAAAGATTTGACACTTCAAGAGTTGAAATGTTTCAGATACTGCTTTCTCCTAGTAGACCATGAAAATAGTGTGCCATCTTGGCAAACTAGCAGGAAAACATTTTGCCCCCAGAAACGGTGATGGGCAAATGGAGCTCTCCACCAAGAAACCAATTTTTTGTGTCTTCTTGGCCTTTTCTTCTTGTTGTTCCAAGGTAGGATGTGGTCTTCAAACTGGAAACCATAACTCTTTGCTCTCTTGGTGAAGGATTCCTTTGCCTAATTTTGATTTGCAATAGCATGGTCCACCATCATAACTTGTTGTTCTGCTAGTCCAGTCCAGCACATGATTGGATTGTCCATATCAAACTCCTAACAAACTATCAAATTAACATCTCCTTTGATGTGAAGGAGCTTGACTTCTTCATCTTGAGCAATCTTCAATTTAAGCAACAGAGATTCACATCCAACTGTGTTGTTGGTGTTGCTGACTTGCAAATTGCATGAAGGAAGAATATCTCCTTGAGGAGATATCAACACAGTTCCAACTTCAACATTGGTGAAAGAATTATTGTCATCATCAGAAGTTGATCTCCTATCAAATTTCTCTCTATTAGAGATGGAAGATCCTTCCTTGTTTATACTGCACCCTACCAATTCTCTGAAGTCTTGTTTGGATCAATTCCTGGATTGTCAGCTATAGGACTTTCATCTATAGAAACATGAACATCCTCTATGGTAAAGAAATAATTACCCCTACCTGAAGAATCAAATAGAATTTATGCTGTAGGGGCTGATGTTTGGATGACCATGTATTTTGCTTCCTTTTTAGGGAGCAATCTCTTATTATGCCTTGGACAGGAATCCTTGCTTCAGATATGTCCATGCTTAGTTCTCCTCCCACATCCCTACAGAAATTTCATCTAATAAAAATTCCATATGATGCTGAGACATCAGCCACCAAGACAATCATCCTGATTCTCTTATCTGGAAAGGCTACTAATGCAAATTGGGCATCTTTAATTTGCCCCAGTAATGACACTTGTTTATTCTCCATGGATAAACATCTCCCAAATGTCTTGGTTAGTGTGAGACCCAGAGACTCCTACTTTAGTAGGCATGACATTGTCAGATGCCCTGAAATCAATGATGTAATTATTGAGCTGATAACCATTTATTAACAGGGAAACATAAAAAGGTTCTATTTTCCCAAGGGTAGCTGGAGGAGTGAATAATAAGATTATTTAGAATGGGCATGTTCTTTGGGGAATCAAGAAATATCTTTTTAGATTTTTGCCCTACAAGAATGGTTTGGTTCTTGATACATTAGACCAACTTATCCAATTGATCAGGATTGGATTGCAAGTATTCAAATTTAGACATTTTTATTTTAGTTTTTTTGGCATGATCAATTATGTCAAATGGCTGAATTGGACTAGGAATAGAGGAAAGCATTTCAAACTTTTGGGTTTTAGGAGGGATGGGAGGAGGCCTGATTTATGAAATGGGAGTAAAAGGTGAAGGTGAAATTGATGTAATTACATTTTGAGTGGTCACTGGATCTTTTGACTAAAAAGAAAGAGGAGTTCCATACTTAACAATCATGACTACTGGCTACAGTTGCTTTTCTATCTTCCCTTTATCAGCTTGTTGGACTGGATTAGTTCTTGGACCTGGTAAACATTGCATATGATCCATCAAAATCTTCTCCTTTTCTTTTAGAGTTCATCCTAGTAGTTTAGAAAACCAATGTGGGAGTCACCAGCTAATTCTTCTTAATTATCTTCAAGGAGATCAATGCATCATTTTCTTGATTCAATTCAGGCTAGATAGAGAACTCTGATTTTGCTTCAAGATATCCCATTGCTGAATTGGTTGGAGGAGCTTCTAGGGCAAGTTTCCCTTATGGGGGAGGAAGGTGAATTCTATTGCCCTTGATTCCTGGATACATGTGTACTCTGATATGATTGATTTAGGAATGTCCTTCTTGGCATATCTCTATATGAAGGAGTAGAAGACATTCCTTGTGCCATTTGTTTTTTCAAGGCTAGCACTTCATTTGCCAACTTTTGCACCATTGGATTAGTGGTGCCTATAGATGCATATTCAAAATATGATGAAGGTCTATTTCTGTTTGGATCTCTTCTTATTTTCCTTGCTAAGATGAGATCATCTTCTACCTCAATGGCCAAAAGTTGAGCTGCAACAAGATCTATTTGACTAGCACGTCTCAAGAGAAAAATTACTTTAGGTAATTGAGAATTAATGAAAAAGCATTTGAGATTCCTAGTTGTAGGTCGAGAAATTATAGGAATTTTGTTCCTCAGTTTGTCAAATTTAGCTATGAAATCCCTCATAGGCTCATGAGGCTCTTTCTTCATCTATGTAAGTTGAGCTAGAAGTGCATGTGCATCTTCTGTAGATTTGAATCTAGCTTCAAACTTATCTTTGAGAGTATTCTAATCAGTTATTGACCAAACCTGTAGATGATAAAACCAATCTACATCAGCACCTTGTAATGTTTCTACAAATAACTTGACTGCTACATCTTCAAATTCTACTCCGATTACTCCACAAGTTATGCTGAAGGTTGCAATGTGTTCATCAAGATGAACTTTCCCATCACTATAGAATTTGGGGAAATTTTTCCTTGAACTACGTGGAAGCTCATGTAGAGGTGGAGTAAGATTGAGAGGACCAAAAGCATTACCATAGGGGCCTTGAATTTCCATTGTAGGATTATGAAGGATAACAAATCTCAGAGTGGTAATTATTGGCAAAGCTTTATCAATAGTAGAAGTAGATACTTCGTCTGGCAATGGAGATCTAACTTTAGTAGGAGGAAAACTCTTGGTTCATTAGAGATGAGATGGTGAAGGAAATAGATCAAAATCACTTTGCTATACTAACTCGAATATAGGGTCAATGATACCTTTAGCCCTTTGGCTTCGTGTATACCTTGAATCTCCCAGATTGTGAAACAAAAATGGAAAAGAATTGACCTTGCTTTAGTTAAAGCTTGAGGCTTTAAATTGTGCATTCTTTCCCAATTAGTGTGGAGGTGAATGGATAGATTATAAATGGATAATGGATATTGATATCCCCAACAGAGTCACCAAAAGCTATTGCACAAGGCTAGGAGGAAAATTTTAACAATGGGAAAACACTGGAGCAGTTTGCTCTTCCACAGTGGAGTACAATGGATAGGTTATAATAATAATGGATAAGACAAGTAACGGAGTCACTAGAATCTATAATGGATAAGGGTTATAATGATAATGGGTAAAACATAGGTGATGTTGCAATCTGAAACTTGAGGTTCCAAACTGCACAGAATTATGTATATCCCCAGCGGAGTCACCAAAAATATGTTGGTTGAATATTTTGTCGATCAGCGTACTGATAAACAAAATAAGTCTGATCAACAAAAGTAGGAAGAATAGTCATCCAAATGTGTAGGTTTACTACATCATAAGGGGACTGATCTCTCCTCTCATCAAGGGGAGGTTCCCTATAGATAGGCGATATATATATATATATATATATATATATATATATATATATATATATATATATATATATATATATATAATACTCAAAGGTAGGACAAACCATCCATCTCTCTTTCTTTAGAGATGATGTGTGTGGATCAAAGGAGAAACTCAAGGAGAATGAAAGAAAGCACTCCTCTTCTTTTAGAAGTACTATTCAATAAGCCACAAGAATACTCCAGGTAGTAACAACAAAATGTAACAAAGGATGTAATAACCAACAAATCGAGATGCAGCACAAAGTCTTCACCTGGATTGCTCAAGATTAAGATACGAAGGACAATGAGGGCACAAAGTTGTCCCAAGATCATTTACGCAGAAATGAAAAGAAAAACTCTAAAAGCAATTATGGGGGCACAAAGTCTCTCCGCACTTGACTCTTTAGGACACCTTTCTAACTGATATTAATAATTTTGCTTGTTGAATTAAAGGAACATAAAATAAATCAAGGAAAAAGACATAAGAATAGTTTCCTCAATAACAAAGATATCACAGCACAAAGTCTGAAAAGTCACTTGCTTTCTTATTTCAGTAACAAAATATGATCAACAAATTGAGCTCAAAGTCTCAGAAGTATCTTTCAATTTGGGCAGAGTTTCATTCTGATTGTCAAAAAAGATATCCTTTTACAATAGAAGAGAGTCCCTTATATAGCCATTTCAAGAAGGACTCGAGAATAGTAACACATCATGTTGCATTGGAGTCTGTTAAGAGGATAGGTTGAAACTTAGGGGCATTTTTACCCATTTGATTTTATCAATGCAGGGAAACAAGTCACACTTATTGAAAGTTTGCAACTTTCAATGTCCAACTGGTGATCTGATCTTACCTTCATCATTCCTCCTTTTTTGGTTAATTAAATTGGGTCTTGGATTCAGTTTGCTATTATATTCCTTCCTTGCTTTCTATTGGTCTTAGCCTTGAAGTCTGTGAATGCATTTTGGTCTGTAGGTTCAAAGGATCAATAGTTATTTTGTTGTCTTGAATTTGACATTCACGCGCCTGTCACTATGTTTTCAACAGTTAGTTCGCTGTGTTGAATTTGAAATTTTCAGTCACGTCACCCCTTGGTCCTCTTTCAGATCTCTATTTGGCACTTTTCTAGATTGGACTTGCCCTTTCAAGCCTTAAGAAATGATCCCTGAATGGCCTTCAGGCTTCTTGTTTTACATCCTTCCTGAAGGGAAGGTGACCCTTCGACTTTAGGAGGTGCCCTTTACAGTTGGCAGCCGAGAGTCCCCCGCAATGGCACCTGCCCTTTGGGATCCTTCGGCAGCCCTTTTTCCTTAGAGTCTTTGCACGAGTTTTCCTTGGGTTTTTCCCTAGGGAAAATTATTGCAAACAATTCCCGCAGGCACATTATCCACGAAAATTTCCTGTACGGACAAAAAGTCTGTGAAAAATTGTTTACTTCTATCAAGTCTTTTGAATTTTCCTATGCCCGCAGCCGATTCTTGAATTATTTCAAACTTTTTTGTCCAAAGGAATTCCTTTATACAAAAGTCCAAAAGAATTATAACTGTTTGTCTTAAACAAAAATTTTTGAAGGATTTTACCTTTGTGACGTTCTTCTAACAATGACCCTTTCAAAGGGTGTTTCTATCAATCAAGTGCCCTCCACAAGGGCACTTATCCTTTGGGAAGCTCTTTTAACTTTGGAAATGAACCAATTATTGAACCGTTCCATTTAACCATGGCTTTGAACCATTCCGTTGAACCAAGGCTTTGAACATCTTGTTGAACCACTTCATTGAACCAATCGGTTGAACCAAGCTTTGAACCAAAATAGTTCAAGCTGATGGTTCAATTGAATGAACCAAGCTGATGAAACACTCCATTGAAACAATATGTTGAACCTTTTCATTGAACCAAGATGTTGAACCAACTATTGAACCAAGTTCTGGTTTAACGGTTCAAACAAAGCCCTGAATCGACTGACGAACCACTTGATTGAACCAAAGGATGAATGAAAGCGTTGAAACAAGCGGATGAACCAAATGAGTGAAACAAAGCATTGAACCACTTGATTGAACCCACCTTTGAACCATTTGATGTTGAACCAAAGGATGAACCAAAAGTTGAACCTACTGCTAATGCTTGTCGATGGAGATTTTTGTTTGAACCAAGGCATTGAACTAATCTTGAAAATGACCAAGTGTTAGAAACTAATTCTTTTGGTTGAACCCGCCTGTAGAAGCCTTTGAACCTGTAGAAATGAATCTACCTACAGAGTCCGTAGAAACCAAGTCCATAGTTATCTCTAACCTTGAAAGAGTCCATAGATTTCAACCTGTAAAGCTCATTGAACTTGACCTGCAAAGTCCATATATTTCCTCTTCTTGTTGAGTCTGTAGATTTTCTCTTCCTACTGAGTCCGTAGATTCAAGCCTGCAGATTCCATAGATTTAAGCCTGCAGAGTCCGTAGATTTTTGAAAAGCTTGAAAAATGAGAAATTTGAATGCTTAAGACAAATTTCGAAAAGGGAAGAGACAATTTTGGTCTATAAGACCAAAATAGTTCAAATGTTGTCCCAAAAATGAGTGATATTTTTGGGGAACAACATTATTTACCTGGTTTTTAATACCATTTGCATGTGAATGTTGTATTTTTCCTCATGGTTTTAGGTGATGATTTTTATGTTACTATGATTTTTGGATTATGTTATGTGACCATTGTCATACCTATAGAATAAATTATAAAGGTTTGATTAAGTATGTAATCAATGCCAATAAATCTTTAGAGAAAGACAAAAGTTGTTAATATTTGTATGCATATTAGTGATTATGTTTTGACTCAAGTTTTAAGCTTGTGGTGAATATATTATCTATTGAATAACTATTGTGATTTTTATTATTGACTTTTATATTCCTTATTTCTCATGTCCTCATCCTATAAGACTCAAAATTTCAACTCCACCTCCCAACTGATGGTTAGGGGTGGTAAGGACCACCTATTGGGAGGCTCTCATAGGATGGGTTCGGTCGACATAGTTCATGAGGAGAGGCTCTCTTAGTATGGTTTAGCTAGTTACTTGTTTTATCTTATAGATGATTGATTGTATTATTAAATTAAGTAGATTTCCATGATGATACTGGTTTGAATAAGCTTATGGATTCATCATGTTGAGATTATTTAAAATTGGCATTTTAGACATAATATGTGTGTCCATCTTCAGGGTTAGAGATCATAGAAATAAAAATAATGAATGTTGATTGCTTTGAATTCAAATAGCAATGATTTTTTTATAAATACATTAATCAAATTGAAACAAACATAAAGTAATATATAAGTACCACACACATGTCAGAACTCGTTGGGTGAGTGGGCCCTTGCTCACCCTTGGATCAAGTGAAAAATAAATGAGTACTTCTTGAATGTAGTCAACTTCATTAATTCATGAAAATAAAAATTATAGATTTACAATATCTTTTTCTATCACAAATTTTGCTTCTATTATTCCAAAATCTCCTTCTCTAATCAAACATGGTTTTGTCTTTTATTTAGTTGGTAATCTAATAGCTTTATAGATATATGGTAACCACTAATTATTATAATAAGATTGTTTTTGCTAAGATTAGATTAACTAACAAACTATATATGCATTACAACAAAAGATACACATTATTTTGAAGAAAATTCATTGAACTTGTAAATGCTTATCAAATTGTGTTATCAATTCTTACTTTGTCGTAGATTTATAAAATTTTGGTTACAAACCTAGATATAGATATAGTCTATAAAGAAAAAGTCTATAATATATATTTATATAGAAATAATATAAATATTAAATGCTTTAAGGTAGCTCTAAATTCCCTTGAAAACCTTTCTAAGAGAGTTTGTAGTAATTTTGTAAAAATTTGTAACATCTCCTGTTGAAGTCCATAGCATTTACTGATGGAGTCTATAGATAGGACTGGTGAAATCTATAGCTCTGCCAAAATATTGGATCTTCTACCAAAATCTTCTTATAAGGTCATGGGATCATACCAAGACTTACTATCATCTATTTTATCATGTTATATTACTTGTATACATAAAAGTGGAGGTTTAAAACATGTAAAGAGTTAAAATAGAATGTCAAAATTATGAACTCAGACTCACGTATACTAAGTAAGATAAATTTACCTATCTTATACTTTAAACTAGTTAAAATTTATAATGATACATTCAATGCTCTATCCCCAATGGTGGATTAGTAAGTGTAAAGGAGATAATATATGGTTATAATGAGTCATATATTGGGCTCATCAAGTGATGCAGTAGAAACTATGTTTGATTGAATATTTTATAAGATCCATTTAAGGAGTAGATTCATTATTAATTGAAGAGTTTTGTTTATTATTAAATTGTTGTTCATAATTATTTGATTTGGTTGTCTATAAATTAATAATAGTGATAAATTGATACCATGATGTTAATAAGATTCAAGTCACATTTAAGAAGGTTGTTTTCCATTTTCAAAATGGTAGTTACTTTATAGGATTAATTAATTTGAATACCACAGTAGTCATAAATATTATGATCCTTGAAACAAACTATTTAATAATTACAATATTAGAAGAGGATGACAAGAAATGACAATAGTTGTAAGCGGTGCATTAGAAGTTAGTTTTGTACAAACATGCCTTGGCTTAAAAAGTGGAAAAAGCATGTTTAGTATTATGAGATGAATATGATAAAGAATTACAAAATATTGTCAATATAAATGGTTTTTATGTTTTTAGAAGGATGAATTATGGAAACTAATGAATAAAATAAAATATTTATAATCATATGGATTAAGCTTAAGTGATGTACTTTTGTTATTGATTTAAATTTAATCCTACACTATAATTGGTTCTTATAATAATGATCAAGTGATAAATAGTTAGTACTTTAAGATATTTAAAATCTAAAAACTTACCTTTAGAATGGTCTTAGGTTACTATGAGAATGAGTTAAGCAGTATTAATCAATGATATGATGTTCACTTGTGTGAAGACATTGATCCTTGACAAGAATCTCGATAACTTAATTAAATCATAGTGGTAAATTGTTTTGTATAAAATGATAAGTGAGAGCATGTAGTATGAGGACCCCTAAAAACTTATATATCATGGTATAGTGATCTAAATAGGGATATTACTACAAATGGATCTTTACTTACCCAAAATTTATTAAATTTATGTGATAATTTTAGGGATTTTAAAGGTATAATTCTCATTTATTAAATTGATAGATGAACATCATTGATTGATTCAAATAGAACAATGTTACTTATATATTATGAATCATTGCTTATAAAATAATGTCGCAACTTTTGAACTTAGAAATAATAAATAATTCCCTAGATATTTAACATATCCCTAACATTCAAATATCCTTATTAACCTGAGCATCCCAAGTATGAATAAGGGGTGGATAAACTACCCTAGCCTATACCTAACCTATACCTAGACTTATGTAGATGTGATTCTCTTAGATAGGATGATCTTATTGGGAAAGTGTTTACCTCCATATAGTTCAAAGCTTATCACTATAGACCATATATCGATACACCCCAAACTACATGTAGATTTTATAGTGCAATAATCTTCTTTATAGAATCTTATAGGGAAATTACTCTAATTAAAGGATTCATGTACATAAATTTGGTTATGGGGATTTTGGTATGTCATGTAAAACCAAGTTACATGTAGTGGACCCTATTCATTATTATGTTATTTACTTTCAATAAATTAATACTCAAAAACAATTTAGGGTTATTTCACCTAGTATCAAAATTTATGTTAATGTTATTAAATCATAAACATAGCTCTAATTAAGACTCTAAAAGGGTTTAATTCACCCAATACTACCTAAGAGATTATTTTTATGACTCAATAAAATGGTTAAGACTAGAGCTAATAGTAATCAGATTGACAATGATCAAGGTATTAACAAGCCAGTATTGAAAGGTAGAGGTTGGGGTTGAGGTAGAAATAGAGGTAGGGGTCATTCCACCTAAAACTAGAATCAAAACAAAAAAGAACCTCCCCTCCGCCATGACAATGATAATAATGAAGCCCCTAATAATAATGTAATTAGGGATAACCAAGATGATAAGAAAGAAGAAGTCCTTCATGGAATCTCGACAACTCTGAATGCTATTTAAGGCAAGATTAAAAATCAAGAACATTGACTAAATAATCTTGAGGATGCTCCTTAGGGATAAATTCCTCAATTAGAAGTTGGTTAAGTAGAGGTGCAAGTATTCCAAGAAATACCAATAAGAATGATAGATCTAATCATCAAAGAACTCAAAAATATTTCCCCACCTATCTTTTCAAGTGAGAAATCAAGAGACACAAATGATGCATGGCTTGTAAATCTAAAAAAATATTTTAACTTTCAGAATATGCCATCTAGTGAAAAGGTAAAGGTTGTTGTCTACTAGTTAAATGGTTATATTACCTTATGGTGGAACAATATTTATGCTTTGGAGAGGTATCAACCTATGACCCTTATCTATCCAACTTTTGAGAGTTAATTTCAAAAAAGGTATTTGAATGCAAACTTCAAGGAGTAGAAAATAAAAGATTTTTAGCTACTGAAGTAGGAAAATATAATTGATTTGGAATATGAAAATAAGTTCTTAAATATGATACATTATGTACACTACATGCATGATGAAGAGACAAAAATAACTAAGTTCATATTAGGATTGAAATATATATTGATGTGTTATGTCAATATGACTAACCCTAAGACATTGGTAGCTACCATAGAGTCTACCCATAAAGTAGAAGAAAATAAAAGTCTCGACAAAGGGTGAGATAAGACTTCAAACTAAATAGGCAACAATCAAAAACCAAAAATCTACCTTCAGCACCTAAAATTTTTTAAAAATTAGACAAGAATCATAATTTATGTGAGAAAAATAGAAGTTTCAATCAATTCTAATGACAAAACAAGAATTTTAAGTCTCATAAAACCCTAAAAATGGGGTCTTTTAAGAAATAAAATCACCAAAACAACCAGTGTAGACCAGCCATAATGGTAAATATTATCCCGATAGCTCATTAAAGGGCATTATTGTGTTGGGATTATAGTGATAACCACTACTACAAATATTTCTCAAAGTTGAGAATGGGGTAGCCAATAGACCATAGAGTGCATGCAACAGTAAAAAATTAGAAAACTAATTTAAAGAAAAATCATATCTTAGATAAAGATGTTGTTAGTAGGTATGATTCCCCTTCGAAGTAGAATGTAGGGAGAAACAAAATGGATGGTCACTCAAATAGGAAGCCTCAAGGTGAGATAAGATCAAGATAATGATAAGGGGTTGGGATGCCCTCAGTGTGGATTTAGTTATGATTGAGATTCCCTAAGCATAAGTTCTAGAGATAAAGTGTCTGAGCCTTGAAAGATGAGATCTAGATAATGATCAATGTCTATAAAGGAGGCTGATTGATCAAGATGATAAGACTTGAATTTTTGGGACATGGGGATTTTTTAGGGAAAGAGAGATGAGATAGGCCACAAGCTAATGATATTTAGCATAATAAGGACACATGTCAGGGATGGATGAAATCATATAGATTAGATTGGATAGAGGATAAGGGATAATAATCCACTTTATGTGAGATGTGTATCTTAAAATAATGTCGCGTGATTCAATCAAGATGGCATGGGATTAGGGGTTAATAGTGGTTGAGTTATTCTTATGCACAAGACCATGGCCAGGTGTTGCCTAAATAGTCTTAGGAGACCTCAGGCTGATGTAGTTTTGACTCAAGATTGGGATGAATAATGGGGGAATAGAAGGCCATGCCCTAGAAGACTTAGGGATGATAATTGATGATTAAATGGGATAATAAATTAGGAAATAAGATTTAAATATGAAAATTAGGTGACTGGGTAGGATAAGGGGTTTAGTAGAGGTCAAATGGGTGATGGAGGGTTACAAAAGGGTAAAAGAAGGGGGTAAAATAGGAAAAGGAAGGTGAAAATGGGTCATTTTGACTTTTACCCTTAATGAGATTAGTGATCTAGAGCTAAAACTATGGATCGCATCTTGCATGCATCACATCATAGCTAGAGGGTCATAGAGTTCTAGAGGCTATAAGACGCAGGACCACCAGTATGTAGTCAATCCATAGCTTATCAATTTGGGTGATTTTTAGTGTTTTTGCATTTAATTCATCATTTTAGGGTTATATATTCCATGGGTAAAATACCATGACTAAAGGCAATGCCCTTAGTGGTGATATAATGCCCATGAATCATGATATCATGGTCACGAGTTGTGGTATTACAATATCATGATAAGTGACTCATCATATTGCAATATCACAAAGAATGACTAGTGATTTTATGATATCACTATAGGGGAATCATGGTTTTTTATGATTGTGAGGTTACATGCATAGTTATGCAAAACTGTAAGACTCGAGTCACATCATTATTGATGTCATGAATAAGGGGTAGTTCATGAGTAGCTATATTACATTGAGTAAAATAAAGGTTTAAGTGGTAGTTGGATGGTATTATGTTAGGTGAGGGACTTAGGGGGGATGAAGGGATAATTAGTGGGTAGGTAGGATTATGTGAGTAGATAAGGTAATGATGTGGGGGGAATTAGAGATGGATAAAAGTGAATTTGTTTAGGTATGGGTTTTATTATAGTTAGGGAGTGAGTTATTTGAGATAAGAGTTAGTTAGAATTAGTTAGGGGATATGAGGATGAAGGTGAGAAAGATAGGGGGAGCTTTTATGGGAATGGTTTACGGGTTTTAGGACTTGCGATGGGGGTTAGGATATATATATAATAAAATAAAATAGAGGGGGAAAGATGGGATTAGGTAAAGATGGATTAGGGATTAGGGTAAGGAGTAGAGGGAGGGGTTATATTTGATGTCCACATGGGTAAATGAATGAATAGATGGTTTAGGTAAGGTATTAGGATGATTAAAAAGGATATGTTAAATATGAATGTGATGAGATGAGCCCATTGTGATAGGATGCATGATTTTGTGTAAGAGGATTTAGGATTGATGGTGTTCTAACTATAGCATCCCAATGTGCTTCATGATATGTATCTATTTACACTAGAGGAGTAAGATGTGCTATAATTGGTTAATTTATATTATGTCACCACCATACTTATAGTATGAATAGATAGAGCTTTGATCACGGCCTTAGTGGAAGGATGGCACTCAAAGATGAGTTCCTTTCACCTTGTGATGGGAGAGATGATCATCACCCTAGAGGATGTGTTTTGGATTTTTTGACTTCCAATGAGAGGGCATAGGATCTACTGGTGGTCACACACCCTCAGTGTGACAATGCATAGGCTAGCAGGGAGATTATGGATTGGAGTGTCAGATGCACAGGTGGATATTGATAGGTGTCTAAGGGAGGGCATTATTGACATATTAACATTGGTAGTGATGTCTCCTATAACTAGAATATTCTTACTAAAAAAGAGTGAATAGTAGTTCTATTTAGGATCAAGAGACTTGGTATCAGATATGGTGTAGGAATACAAAGTGTTTCTCTAGGGCCCAGTAGTGTTGGCACACTTATATTGAGAGTTACACATGGGAAAATATAAGGGAGTTATGATCTTGGGTCCATATTTACTATTATATATATGGAACTAGGATCATATAATGATAGAGCATCCCTTAGGTACACATATGACTAGATAGCCCCATGAGTTGATAATGTTTGGGTGGTATATCCTTTTATGGGTATAGAGAGGGCATATGGGAGATATGTAATTTTATAGGTAGGCATTGAATAGTTTATGACATGAGCATATCACATGTATGTTGTATAGATAGGCACAATTTGGATGGGTTGAGGAGGTAGAGGTTACTCAATATATGTTGATAGAGTATTACCTCATGAGATGCAAGGATTATATCATTGATTGCTACAAGGTGGATTAGGTGAAAATATAATTTGGGAGACCTCAAGATGTGCCAGGTGAAGAGCACCTATTTTCCTAGAGTGAAAGGGAGAGGCCACAGTCGGGGATATTGGTGGATAAAGCACTAGCATGTGTAGACTATGAGAGAAATCCCCTGATAACATGGGATTTTTAGACACTGATCTCAAATCCTATTATTACTACAGTATACATTACTTTGTAGACGTATAGATGGCCATGTAGGTTACTAATATGGAGGGATAGAGTGAGGAGGGGGGCTATGAAAGTACTTTTATAGGCATAAGTGAGACTCTAAAGGAGGCAAGGGAGGAGAGTACATGCTCAAGTGTAAGATTCATAAGATGGTATGGGGTCTTGATTCCATGGATATATACAAGGGAGATTAGGGAGGCCCAAATAGGGATCAGATAGTGACTACAAGGCAAGCTAGGGGGAGTGGGGTACAGGCTGGAGGTAGTGGGGCACAGGCTATAGGTAACAGAGGTGGAGATGAGGTAGGGCCATCTTGACAACCCTTGATAGATGATGAGTGAGCATTATTGGATTTCCTAAAGATAGAGGTCCATGCTCATGTCTTAGAGATTTTAGGGATCATAGTAGAGAGAGACCAGATTAGTTCATAGTTATAAGGACAAATAGCATAGAGGGATGGCTAGTTAGCCAGTGCACAAGGATAAATTACAAGGTTATAAGGGTAGGTGACAACTTTGCAAGCCCAAATAGTGGTATTATAAATCCAAATCCAAAGCCATGATGCATAGATTATATATCTTTAGGGTCATATTGGGTAGTTACAAGCCTGAATGAGGGACTTGATGATAGAGGTATAGATAGTTGAGACAGCCAAGGAGGAGGGGGTTACAGCTATGATAAGGAGAGGGATGGATGGTTTTAAGAGTAAAATCATGAGAATGAAATGAGAATCATAGTATTATAGAGAATTATATGAGGTAATAGTGCTAGCTAAGCAATGCACAACTACATTCAGATCCATCTCATCATAGTCCGTGCACCATCATCCTAGAGGACCACCTGGATCATAGTCAAGATTTAGTGATAGATGAGACTTTATATTATCTAATGGATGTTTATATATTGTATCACATTAATTCCCATGGTCCCATATTTTATATCCATATATTTTGACACGGACTTCATGTGGACATTATGGATTGTTATATATGATTATGATTTTTGTGATATATGACGTGATGCATTATGATTTTGTTGGTCATATGTGATTAATGTGAGGATTATGTGATTTTATTATTATTATTATTATTATTATTATTATTATTATTATTATTATTATTATTATTATTATTATTATTATTATTATTATTATGATGTTATATGAGTGATGTATTATAGATTGATGTTATATGTTTATACATGTGATTATATATAATGATGATGTGATGAACATTTTATTATGTTATGATAAGTATTTATGAATTGATGTGAGGGGAGTTGATATTAATGATATGCATTATATTAAATGTTAAAATGAGATGGTCATGGTTTATGAGAATGTTATGAAATAGGGTTCATCAACTTTCTAATAAATATAATCCATTGGGTTTAATTTTGTGTCTCATAAATTATGAATGGGTAAAAATCCTCCTACACCAAGGAGATGGGTGGGAATGGGATAGTAGGTTAGGATGATTAGGTTGGATAGTGGTTTGATTAGGTTCATGGGATGGGGGAAATTAAATCCATTAGAGATGTAGGTAATTCATTTTAATACTTCACATGTGAGTAAATGTGTGTCACTATCATGATAGTGGTTGAGGGCACATGAACATCATAGTGCATGAGAACTCTATTTTGGGTGACTTGCCCAATTTGTTGAGCATTGTAGTCACTTAGACCATCCTTGTTCCCATTTTATCAAGAAGAGAAACATATAAAAAGACTATTGACATAATTATGAAAAATATTTACAAGACTAAATGACATAACAAACAATAACACAAACTCACACATAAAATAAATAAAACAAGACACTTTCATAAAAGACAAAATAGACTAAAGGTGATGATGATTGATTTATATACATGTGATTTTAATAAACAACCTAAGGAAATGAGTACTAAAATAGACCTAATAAAAAAGTGAAATATGTACATAGGGTGATTTGTACCCAAAAGGTGTTGTAATCATGATTGATAAAAGGATCCAATCTAGTCAAAAATAATTGTTTATAGGGTCTAAGATTCAATTGTAAAGTGCATGACAGATCCAAGTGTAAGACTATTATGTGATCCTTCCATAATGATGAGATGAGTGAGGTCTTGTGGATCATGGATTAGGGATGTGTAAGGACAAATGAGAATGGATAAAAGTTGAGGCTAGTAGGATATATGATCATCAAGGAAGAGATAATTAGGATATGTATGAAGGTGTAAATAGGATAGAGGATACACCAAAAGTGGATGGATATATGTCTAAAAACTCCTCAAAAAATGTTCCTCTCACATGACTAGCAATGACTAGACTCATCTTAAAATATTTATCGCCTGATTATGTATAAGCTTGTGATATATACCCACTGTGAAGACCTTAGTCAGGAATCCACATCTAATCATATAGATTATCATGCCATCCTATACCATATATAAACACCATCAAGATTTGTAGTCCCTAAGAGCCCACTCCACCACCATCCACAATTCTTAGGATTAATTGAGCCACAATTGACTGTGTAGTCACGACACAGTATATAAAAATTATATTTTCTGGTACACCACCAAAGGACCCATACACATCAACATCCCAAAGGTTTAATGCCTCTATAAGATTCATTACATCTTTTGATAAACCATATGGCATAATTCAATAGCTCGATAAGGCCCCCACCCAAATCTCACTTATGGATCTTCTAAAAATGTCATCAGTACATCAATAGATCCTTAATCAAGTCTTGAATGATCTTAAAGTCCCTCGAGATGTTGACGCTAGCCAATTCCAAGCATTGGTGGGTTACTTTTTTTCCTCATAACAAATAATTCTTAGTTTCCAAGACATTCGTCCTACTAACCTACATCACAATTACCCATTATTCATAGAAAGTTCCATTTACAACCATAGAATTCTGCAGGTGCTCATAGATGGAGGATCTACATTGAATTTATGCAATTTGGATTTTCTAAATAAGTTGGTGTACTCTGAGGCATCATTAAGGCCCATTTATTCATGATTAAGGTGTATGATGATAATGAAAGGCCATCTATGGGCACCATTTACCTTATTATTATGGGACCTATTATCCATCAAACCTTAATTCAAGTTATGTCAATCTACCATATAGTCTACTTTTAGGTCATCTATAGATCCATAAAATGTATGTAGTCCCTTCCACTCTCCATCAGTGTTTGAAATTCCCTCATTCTGACATGGAGGTCATAATTTATAGGGAAATTGAACATTTTCATAGCTATCAAATGGATCAATCTCAGCCTACATGTTATTTCCCTAGCACACATAGCTACACTCCTAATCTAGTAGTTACCAAATATGTGCACTTGGAAATATAGTATATGCTTCAAATCCATCACTAGATGTCACTTGTCTTTAGATCACATCTATAGGTTATGTGGAATAGGAATATAAGACCTTTTGTGTATAATATTTACCTCTCTCCCCATGTAGTTATGGGTCCCTAGCTATAAGGAAGTATAACACTATCAGTTATCAGTTCAGCCCAACAATCTTTACTAGTACAGGTTTGTTATCAAAGGCTTATTTTGATGAGCTTGATGATTCATGTCTTATTCCAGACTATAAGGCCCTTACATTCCATAGATAGAAGTACCCCCAAATTTATAAAATGTTACAAAATATGAATTATCAAGTACAAAGACTAGGGATACATGAACAAGGTAGGTTAGAACCTATAGAGATTCAAGAACATCCACAACACATTGTTTTAGGGTTAAAAACTCTTAAAATTGACCTAAACAATATCATCTTGGATACTTATTTGGTTCCTGAGGAGTATTCTTCTGATGAAGAAGTTGAAATAGGATTCATTTATATTTTTTATGAAGATGTTGTTGCCACCAACCTCTTCCATGATACCACCATCTCCATTATTAATTTATCCCTCTGTTACTCTACCTTAATAGACTAGGATCACAAACATGAGCCATATTTTGACATGTTCCAGAGTGATGAGGCCATTATGGAATATTTGGGAGCAAGAGACTTTATGCCTTATATAGATCATAATAAGGGGTTCTATATTAATCTCAACAAGTCAGGATATTTTGGGCAACAACAAATATCCATCAATCAAATTGAAGAAGAGGAGTATGAAGATGAGGATCCCTCTAAAAATCTAGCTGATTTTTCACCCATCCCTGATGAATCAAAATTATATACAAAATTAGACATAGAACTCCCAGCTGATTTTGATTCATACATTCAAGATCTACCATCACCTCTAACCTATCTTCAAGATTAGTCACCCTCCCTCATTGAGGAGGCTGTTAAAGTGAACATTGGACTAAAAAAATCATAAATTTTCAAATTAGGGGTAATTATTATGTCTAAGGAATGTCAAATTCTAATTGAGCTACTCAAATAATTTATAGACATATTTTCATGGTGTTATTTAGACATGTCAGGACTTAACCTATCCATGGTAGTGCAGTTCACCCTAATGCAAAACTAGTCAAGAATAAACTTCGTAAAATACACCCCAAGGTGGATTTATTAGTCAAGGAAAAATTACTTAAATTCCTAGAAACAAGATTTATCTGACCTATTGATTATTCTGATTAGATCTCTAACATTGTTCCTATGGCTAAGCCACAAGGTAGGATCTAGATTTGTACTAACTTTTAGAAGATCAACATAGAATGTGAATTTCCCCTACCAAATATAGACATGATCATGGACTCCAAGATAGGGTATGAGATGTTTTCCCTCATGGATGGATTTTTGGGCTATAATAAAATAAAAATTATGCATGAAGATCAACACAAGATAACATTTATTACTCCATGGGGAGCCTTTTGTTATGAAGTAATGTCTTTTGGTCTCAAAAATGTAGGTTCTACCTATGAACAAATAATAATATCATCTTCCATGATATGATGTTGGACATATTTGAGGTTTATGTAGATGATGTTATGAGGAAGTCAAAACTCCAATCAGAGCATCATATGGTTTTAAGAAGAATATTTGAGTAACTACATGAATATAAATTTAGATTAAACCCAAAAAAATGTGTGTTTAGAGTCACCTAGGGCAAGCTATTAGGGTTCATAGTATGCCAAAGAGGCATTAAGGTTGACCTAGCTAAATTCAAAGCTATTATAAAAATGCCTCCTCAAAATTTGAAGAAACTCAGGAGCCTTCAAGGCAAGTTACAGGCCATCTATCGATTCATTTCTCAACTAGTGGACAAATGTCACCCCTTCACTTATATCTTGAAGAAGGGAACCCATTTCAATTGGAAATTTGATTGTCATTAAGACTTTGACAATATTAAGTAATATCTGGCCAGGCCTCCAGTGTTATCACCACCTGTCATGGGAAAGCCTTTGATTTTATACATATTTGCAATACCTTGTGCAATAGGGGCCCTTATATTGCAACACAATGATGAAGGGGAAAAGTGGGAAATCTATTATCTTAGTTGAACATTTATTTCCTATGAGCTCAATTATACCCCTATCAAAAAATCTTGCTTTGTCATTATCTTTGCATCCCAAAAACTTCAACATTATATGATCAATAAATAAGTTTATCTCATATCTAAATTTGATCCCCTCAAGTAATTATCAAAATTTTCTCTCACTGGTAGGATGTCCAAGTGGATAATGTTGTAAAGTAAATTTGATATAGAATATGTCTATCAAAAGGGCACTAAAGGACAAATAATCATGGATCAACTTATAGAACCCCTTATATATACCAAGCCCCTAATCGCAACCTTTTCAAATGAATCCATCTTGAGCACCATGGTCATCAATGTGTGATCATATTTTGGATTTTTCACAATATTACTATATTTATCAATAAAAACTCAAGAATACAAACAACATCAAAAGAGAGGATAAAGGAACAATCAAAAAACCATCCTTTTGTCACTTAGAGATCCTCTCTAATATTTTCAAATTGATTTGAGTGTAAAATAATTGGATTATGGATTGCTTTATTAAGCTTCAAAAATGGCTTCAATAGCTTCTTTGACTTGTTTGATATATTGATAAGAGTATGAAAGTGATTTGATAATTGCTAATAATGATAGTATAGTGGAGGCTTATGGATTTTCAATTTAAGTTGGCCATGGAGGAGTGGATTTTATATATAATTAAAGGGGGAAAAATCAATGACTCACATTCAAACTTGAGCCATGAGGATCAAGGGTGGAGAAATTTCTAAGGAATTAAAAATTCCTTGAAAGCTTCTAGAATAGAGGCTTCTAGAGAGGAGGGGCCAAGTTAGAAGAGGTTCTAGAATTAGAGAATTTTAGAGTCTCTTTAGGGATTAATTAATATTAGTGAAGGATTAGGATAGGGATTAGATATGTATTTATGGACTAGGGGTGTAAGAGAGTGTAGGAATAGGCTAGGTAGATGAGTAGGTGAATAAAAAGGAATTTTAAATTGTCAAAAGAGCTAGTGGGTGGATTAGTAGCTAAGAAGGCTAGTTAATGGGTTAATGGGATAATTAATTGGTTTAAAAGGTATGGTAATGTTTATGGGATGTAATAAATTTTATGTAGGAATTAGGATATTAGTTAATTGGCTAAGAATATGGTTTAATGAGTTAAAATAGTGGATTTATTAGGATTATTAGGGTAAGAAATTTTAGGTGCATACTCTAAGTTCTTCTTCTAAGACCATGGGATCATATCAAGACTTACTATCATTTATTTTATCTTATTATATTACCTATATATAAAAAATTTAAGATCTAAAACATGCAAAGAGTTAGAACAAAATGTCAAGAATAGGAACTCAGACTCACATATTCTAATTAAGATAAAAGTACTTATCTTCTACTTTAAACTAATTAGAATTCCTAAAGATACATGCAATGCTCAATCCCCAATGATGGTTTAGTAAGTGTAAATGATACAATACATGGTTATAATGAGTCATATATTGAACTCATCAAGTGATGCATTGAAAACTATGTTTGATTGAATATTGCATAAGATCCGTTTAAAAGAATACATTCATTATTAATTGAAGAGAGTTTTGTTTATTATTAACTATTGTTCATAATTATTTGAGTTGGATTTTCATAAATTAATAAGAGTGATAAATTGATACCATGATGTCAATAGGACTCAAGTCACATTTAAGAAGGTTGTTTTCAATTTTGGATGTTGTAGTTACTTCAAAGGATTAATTAATTTGATTACTAAAGCAGTCATCAATATTGTGATCCTTAAAACAAATAAATTAGATAATTAAAATATAAGAAGAGTATGATAATAAATGACCATAGTTATATGGGGTGCATTAGAATCTAGTTTTATATAAGCATGTCTTGGCTTTAAAACTGGAAAAAGCCTATGTAGTATTATGAGATGAGTATGATAAATAATTATAAAAGATTGTTAGTATATATGGTTTTGATGTTCTTAGAAAAATGATTTATGAAAAATAATGAATAAAACAAAGGATTTATAATCATATAGATTAAGCTTAAGTGATTTA
Source organism: Torreya grandis (assembly GCA_037957365.1). Classification (NCBI taxonomy): domain Eukaryota; kingdom Viridiplantae; phylum Streptophyta; class Pinopsida; order Cupressales; family Taxaceae; genus Torreya; species Torreya grandis. The sequence continues at coordinate 384,927 of JARHVA010003198.1, forward strand.
CTTTTATTATTAGTTTAAATTTAATCATATACTATAATTGGTTCTTATAATAATGACCAAGTAATGATTAGATAGTACTTTAAGATATTTAAACTCTAAAAACATACCTATAAGATGGTCCTAGGTTATTATGAGAATGAGTTAATTAGTATTGGTCAATAGTATGATGCTTACTTGTGTGAAGACATTGATTATTAACAAGAATCCTAATAACTAAAATAAATCATAGTGGTAAATTGTTTTGTGTAAAATGATAAGTGGGAGCATGTAGTATGAGGACCCCTAAAAACTTATAGATCATGGTATAATGATTTAAATAGGGATAGTACTACAAATGGATCTTTACATACCCAAAATTCACTAAATTTTTATTCCAATTTTAGAGATTTTAAAGGTATAATTCCCATTTGTTAACTTGACATATGAACATCATTGATTGAGTTAAAGAGAACAATGCATGTCATCATTGATTGAGTTAAAGAGAACAATGCTTCTTCTATATTATGAATCATGGCTTATAAAATAATGTCACAACTATTGAACTTAGGAATAATAAATAATTACTTAGTTGTTTAATATATCCCTAACATTCAAATATCTTTATTAATCTAAGCATCCCAAGTATAAAGAAGGGGTAGATAAATTACCCCAACCTATACCTAAACTTATTCAAATGTGAGTCTCTTATATAGGGTAAGGACACCTAAGTGGTATTATTAGGAAGGTGTCTATCTACATATAGTTCAAATCTTATCACTATAGACCACATATTTATATGCCCTGAACTTCATGTAGATTTCCTAAGACAATGATCTTCCCCATAGAATCTTCTAGGGGTAATTACCCTAATTAAGGGTTGCGTGTACAAAAATTTGGTTATGGATTTTATGTTATGTAATGTAAAACCAAGTTTCATGTAGTGGACCCTATTCATTATTCTATTTGTACTCTGAATGAAGTGACACTCAAAAAAAATTTAGGTCATTTCAAAGCGTTGAAAATTCTTTCTCTCACACAAAAATGGACATAGGAACATCAGATGTAACTAGAACAAAAGGTTGGCCTAGAAGCATAAAGTCTCCTCAAAAATTAGATTGGGTCTACTTCTATACAAATTCCATACACATGGTTTTCAACATATTTTGGAAATACCATGAATTATATAGAACTAAGAAAAATGCAAAATTCAATGGCTTATCTATCTATGAATAGAAATACAGAATTTGTAAAGAACATCAAACCCCATAAAAAACAAGAATGATATCACCCACTTAATTGTATTCCATTTATAAAATATATAAATTAAATAGATTACACAAAGATGTACCCAGCTCTTCTCAAGAGATTGAAATAAATAAGAACCCCTAATAATGATCCAAATTTTCTATTTTGTACAATACCTTTTCCCACAAGGGAAGTCAAAAAGTCATCTTTTAGAGTAATTCAACCTAGATCTACAATTTTCTCATGTTTTATTTCATTATTTAGGAATTTTACAACATTGCATGTACTTGTGGTTGTGCATTATAAATATATAATTAATTATAAAAAGAATTAATTTACTCAATGACTCCAAAACATAGATATTCTAAGGCATCCTTTTATGACTTGAATTAATATTAATTAATTATAAAAATAATTAATAATTTAATTCATCTGATTAATTTTAAATTAACCCATAAATATTGTCTTTAAAATTTGTTCCATGTGAACTCACCCGTAGTGTTGCCTTGTGTATTGGGTTGTGGAGTTGAACATTACATTACAAAGGACTGAACAATAAAAAGTTCTCAAATGGGTAGTTAGCTTTTGAATGACCAATTTTCATTACAACAATAGGAATATTCAGTAATAGAGTTGCCTCAAGATAGAGGGTCATCAACATATAATTAGAGGAATTGCAGGTTAAAACCATGAAATTGAGCATAGGTTAAGTGTGCATAAAGAGTGAAAACAAGTGCATTATTTTATAATTAAATGTTAATTTTAGTGACAACATAAACTATCTATAAATCTATCTAAGTATCAAATAACTCATCACATCATATCACTCGTTGAAATAGATTTACAATGTTTTGAATGAGAGCTAAAATAGAGTATATTGTGTGAAATATATGACTAAAACAAGAATATACATCTATTTATCTTAGACCATTTCAAGATTTTTATGCAATCAAGACCATTCAAAAGCTATGGCATGTTTGAGGGACATAAGACCATTTTAAGGGTTTTGATAACCTATGACACCTTGGGAACCTACAGACTTAATTGGGTAAATCATAGTTTAGAGGAACTCATTGATATGTAGACCTAATCAGTAAAATCAAAGGTTTGGGGAAATCAAGTAACCATAGACATAATCAATAAAATCATAGGTTCTAAGAACTTAGGGAATTTTACACCTAATATGTAAAATTGAAGGTTATGATAACTTAGGGTAGTATAGACCTAATTGGGAAAATTAGAGGTTTTGAGAACTCAAGGAAGTTCCTAAGGTGATGAAAAGTTATAAAAGTTTTGATTAGGTCTTGGGAGAATAAAATTTTGTAGATTGTTTTTAGTGAAAATTTATCCATTAGACTTGGTCTACACATTGGTGCATGAATTTTATAATTTTAATGAGATCAAAATTTGGGTATAACTTATGGTTATTGAGGGTAGCGTGTATCTCCTTTTGGCCTTAATTTAGACTCTCATATATTAGCTCTTTGGATGATTAATTTTATCTTTATTTCCACTACAATTTTGAATCAAATAGGTGCCAAATTGAATGAGTTTTGAATGCCACATTAAATCTTAATTTCTGTGAGCACCAAGTACAAGTAATGCTAAGATGAATAAGCATTGAGTTTAAAAAGTGTTAAATGTCATTAAACACCAAATATCAACAAAACTGAAGTGAAAAAAAGTGACAAATGCTATTGAAGTTGGCATTGATTTTCATGTTGTTAAATTCACAAGCATCTATACCTATTATATTTAATTAATGATTTATACATTTTACATGTTTCCTATCACAAAGTGTTTAATTTTGGTTCTTATTCCATGAATGCCAATTCTTGAATTTTCACCATGCATAATTTCCCCTTGTTAATTTTCTTAATACAACACTTTAAATGAGTTCAGCAAGCCTTGTCCATTGAGCCATGGAGTCAACATCCTTATTTTGGAAAAACTTTATGGTTTGTATCTTTGATTTACCTCCAATTGCCTACTTGTAGTGTGAGTGGGGGTGTTATCGTGAAGTGCAAAAATTCATGACAATAAGTATACATGCATCACCTCATACACATCTCAAAGTGGTGGCATTATGTAAGCACCTAATTTGTTTACAAGCCTTGTTATTTCAATGTTTTTAATACTTATTTGTGCATATGGTTCATTACCTTAATTTAATGGTTTATTATGTGTGTTTTATCCTCTTTGTGTGATCCTATGGTCTTGTATATTCTTCTATTTATCATTTTATCACTTTTTCATTGTGCCTATGGGATTATTTCTCTCTCTTCTTTCTCTCATATGTCATTATTTCTTCCTAGGTAGATTCATAGGCTCTACAAGTTCACCGTAGCCAAACTCATAGAATTTACAAGTTTGCCTTAGCAAAACTCATACCACCTGAGTTTGACCCTTTGGATTTTTTTGGCCCTTATACCCATATTTTCATCATTTTATTTTAGATTCATTTTTTTGGTCGTTTACCTTTTTTTGGATGCCTTATGTATGCCAATTAGTCATTAATTTAACTCATGATAAAATTGTATATACAAAGGGTTTACAAGCATTATAATAAGAAAGTATCACATTGAAAACTCTAAAGTTTAAACTCTTTTCAATTCCAGGCACACCTAAAAAAATTTATTTATGTTATAAGGAATTGCATCATAACATTGCATATTGTACCAAAAAAAGACATAAGCAATATCTAGTTGCATCTCCACCTAGGGAAAGCAGGAGAAAACCCTACCTCAAATACATCATCTACACATTTCATGAACTATAAGGAGTTTGATTCTGGCATGCAAGATATGTAGCCTTTTACTCCACTTTGGTGGTTTCCTAGCCTAATTATTTCTCCCTTATCTCTTTTAAATTGACATCTCATTGTCCCAAGCTAAGTCAATAAGGAAAATAATAAATTCTATAAATCTTCCTAATGAAACAAGAAATAGAGTATACATTATGCAATGAAAAAAAACAAAATAACCATAAAGAGTGTAGGTCCTAAGACTCTACACAAGTCAAACTTGATGGCCATAGATAGACTCGGTGTGCAAATTTTCCCAATGGTGAGTCTACCCAGGAAGTTCAAATTTTGCACACCAAGTGACATATGATATAAAAAGTCATATTAGATATTCAAATTTATAAAAACAATTAAGGTGTGATTTTTCTAACTCATTTATTCTTATTTACATTACACTTACCATTTTTACACTGTACTTGAGCTATGTTCCTGATTTTGAGACTAGAGTAGATCTAATTTTTGTAATTCATTAAGTTGTGTATACTTAGATTTATTCATTAGTGTAATTATTTATCCTTATTTTATATAAAACCAAAATTAGAATTAGGGTAAATGGGTAAACCCATCATAAGTGATGGTTGGGGTGATTCCCTAATTGTCCATGACTACAGTATAAGGCAATAAATTTTCATTTTGTAAGTTTTGGAGTAATATATTGTTAATGTGTAGCTTTGAGATTGGGAAATTCCCATAGCTATACTTAAGGTAGAAGGGGAGAAATTGATTAGGTTTTTTGTGGTCAATTAGACATTTTTAAAAGTTTATTTTGTGTTTACATGAATTAGTTTGCACTAGATGTTTGCATATGATCCATTCAATCCAAGACTTGAATAATCATTTAATTCAGATCCATTAGGGGATTTTATGTTACTTAAGTGGCTTGATTAAGGGTGGCAGTTCTATTGGTTTGAGGAGGCACAATACTAGTGGTAGCACCTGTCATGGTTGTAGTTATATATGGGGTTGTGAAATAAGATGGGGCATGGCAAGTCATGACTTGACTTAGCCCCATGCTTAAGAATTTGATTAACCTAATTTGGATCACAATGAAATCAAGAACCATGAGGACCTAAATTTTTACATCTAACTTTCCTACATGTTTGGGATCTACAAATATATTTTTTTGCAGTTCAAGATTGAGCTCAACATAGTTTTCTTTCTCTCACTCTTAGTTTGAATCCTCGTGTAATGGATATTTTTGTTTTTGACTAGTTTCAAATCTTGTGTTAACCTTGTTGGTAGGAATGTGATTATTTTTTTCTTGGTGTTGGTAATAGCCATGTTGACATATTTTTAAAGGTGGGCCCTTATCAGGCTCCCACTAGGGAGAAAGAGAAACCTTGAGTGGCTTTATCTTGGGTATTATTAAAAAATTGCAATGTAGGAAGGAAAAAATAACCTTTGGGGTTGTTCAAAGGGGAAAATCAAGGGATTTGGAAAGCAAGGGAAACTTGGGAAACTTATTATGATAAGAAGCTAGGAAAATGAAAAACATGAATATAACCCAACTAACATTGGGGTCATATTCCTAAAATAGTCTCTAATATAAGGATCCTCAAAAATAATAAAAGGTAGAAGACCATTTTTTATCCAATACACACACAAGATGCTAGTCCACAAACTGATATGGGTCTATAGACAAGGGTCATTCACAAATGAAGTTGTAAGGTATCTAAAAGAGAAATAAACACACAAAAAATTAAGTGAACACCCATAACATATCCAAAGTGCCATTAGATGTTGAAGTAATAACTATAAATGTAATCAAATGGGGTGACACTAGGCATACACAATAGTTTTAAAGTAAAAAGTGTCATTACACATTGAATCAAGATTTATACCTAATATAGGGTGTCTTTAGACATTGAAGCAAGAGCTATAATTATTCCAGAAGTTTCAATATAAATTAAAGATGCATCTAGACATATGTAAGAGATATAAATAAAGATCGTGTACAAATAGAAATGAACTAATAAGCATGTGCTAATATATAAATGGAATATGTGAAATAAGTCAATTTAATAACACTAATTGAAGTACAAAATAAAGAGTATATGGCTAAGGATACTTAACTTGGGTTGACTTATTAGTGCATTAATCTAACCATAGGATTTTATCACTTTGTGAGAGATTTTTTTAGTTGTACTTAATAGGAATATAAAAATACCTAAGTGGACCAAGGTTTGGGAATCCAAATACTAGGTATACATCATTATTTCAACACCTATCATTTATATATTCAAATACCTTGTGTTAATTACCTTCCCTTTGTGTAAGTTTGTTATCCCTATTTCTACTTCTTCTTCCAAATGTGTATTTACAAGCATGAGCAAAGTGTATTGGATGTCTTCTTTTTAAGAAATCATATATCATCAATCAATTAATCAAATTGATGATGTAAATAAATCAAGAAATCATATATAATACTCTAATCTAGATAACACACATAAAGGCACACAAAGGGAAAAAGACGAATATAAGGGGAATAAGAGCCTTGAGGGATAAGTTAAACTATTTAAATGGCAATCTGTAGTAAGAATGCTAATGCATGATATAATATTTCATAAAACTATGTGAGCCAACCCACCTCGATCCAAGTGTACTCATTAGGATGTAAACTTAGGGAGATTAATGTGTTGACAAGTCCTACAAAATAAAATGTTAGTAGAAAAAAAACAAGGTGTATAGAATTAGTATTTGAGGTTGAGAATAATATGTGTGAGGTTTAAAAGATACTTGTAAGTAGGTAATAACAGGACTATGATATATTTAAAAAGTAACTACACCTTGATAAAAACATTCACATGAAAATTATTTTAACATATGTTGCATATTTGTAATTTTCTAATGGTTTTTTAATAATTTAAAAAAAAAATGGGTAGTAATGGAATTATTTAGCTCACTAAAAGTATTATTCTTCATGGGTGGTGGACTAATTTCAATATTATCATTGGTTTGGGCATCACATATGCATCATAGTTAAAATAATCATTACTACTATGAATATCATTTTGCAAAAGCATATTTATAATTTTTATATTCAAAGAAGGCACATTCGTTTTCAAAAAAGAAGACATATTTTCATATTTAATTATCTTTTTCAATCTCACCTTAGATGTTAAATTTTATATTCAAAGGAGGAGGCACGTTGTCTTAATGCACATTCAATTAGAAGAATAAAAAGACACATTTTCATATTTAATCTTATTTTTCAAACTCAACTTAGATCTTACCAAGTGTTTTGATATATGTATATATATATATATATAAAGTGTCACACTTATTATACTCAAAATTTTAGATTTGATCAATTTCAATGGCATAAAATGAAATAAGGCATGGATTACACACACCATATAGGGATAAACATACAAGGGTTTTGAATAATTTCAAATTTTTGAAAGAACCTATAGTTTAGGATCAAATACCATTGTGCATAAAAACATTTAAAATTTTAGATCTAGAAGCATGCAGAAGGTTGATTCACTGAAAGATGAAACCCTAAGAAGTATAATATAGTTGGGTTTTACCAAAAGTTATGAATAAAAATATGCCTATCTCAAACTAAACATTATCGAACATGAAAAATACAATAAATAATGTCTAATTAATCACACAATCAAATATATAAGGAGATTAAGGACTCTTAATTTTTTTGAATGTTTTCACTTCATGAACGAGGTATTTTTTAGTCATTTTTGAACTTGCCATCATAATCTAACATATTCAATTCTATATGCTAACATTTGAACATGTTCACCACTCATATCTAAGTTTAGAGTGGGATAATGTAAGTACCATGCAAACAGTCTCAGTACGGGCTTGTAAATATATAATGTGATTTTTTAATCTTGTTCACATGATTTTAATCTTTTGCCTTCTCTCTCAAATATGCATGCTTCAAATTTTGACTCTCCAAAATGAGAAAATATTATAAGACTACAATTGAAAGGGGTTGGTTTGGGGGTCTATGTAGACAGGTTTAGTGTTATCCTTTCTGATTTTTTAGACCTCTCAAAATGTACATAAAAATTTTAAGTCAATAAACATAAAATTCATACTATTAACAATGCCCTCAAAGTATTATAATAGTTTAATATATAATAATTTGGTAAGTGTTTAATGATCAAGTGGACATAATCACTTATTGGTGTATAGATAAATACATTTAAACTCTATTGATATTGGTGCACATGATTGACTTTTAATGACTAGAAATAAGAAAATAAAAAAGGAAGGAAGAACTAACTTGATTTTAAAGGTGCCATAGGAAATTATTCCTCAACCCTAAAAATGGTATTAATAGGTGCATAGACTATATGAACAGTCTTAATCAACAGACAAAAAAATCACAAGGTAGAGGTGTGGGTTGTACAAGGATGTAAAAAGGAGGTTATAAACTTCATAAGTCCCCAAAAGAATTTAATAACATTATTTTAACTTATTTTGGATGTAATGATCTAAACAAGTATAAATCTATTTAAATTCATATTAAATAATATATATCATTTACCATACAAATATAAATTCATTTCCCTTACTAAATATAAAAAAACCAAAGATTTTATAATATCTCTATGATGGATCTTATAAAAAACTATAAAAACCCTTTGAGACAATATCGGTGAGCTCAAACAACTAAGATAATTAGTATTATCCATTATCTGTCAGAATCATCTAGAATGAATGTGTTAGTCTATGACTATCTAGATCGATGTGCCCATATTTTTAAATGGTTTCTATGCATTCATTCACCTTTGGCCTTGTATAGATATTTATGTTTTCCCTTTCTTTTCTTCAAAACCTTGGCTTGCACTCTTGGGATCAAGATGACCTGAAAAAGGAGTTATAAGGGTTGGGTTAGATTAACCTCATCCATTCCCCATTGAATATTTAAGTGTTACCTACATTGCCAATAACCTAAAGAAGGCTCAAATGACATGTAGTTCTCCCACTAACGTGTGTGTGCTCCAAATCGTGTGAATTCAAGTATGAATGCAATTTCACCTAGGTATTTTTTTGGTAAAATAATGTAATAATATCTATTATTTAGAAACTTCATATTTTTGAATTACAATAAGCTAGATGTCTATTTACTCTTTGTATGCCTTTTGTTAATCAATAAATGTTTGTCCATAAAATTCTCCTAAGAGATTATATATAGTTATCAACTTTAAATTTTGGAATTATTGGCATGCATATGCTAATCAAATAACACCCAAATTGGTAAAATAAAGTTCCCCCAAAATGTGTTGTGTCCCAAAATAAACCCAAAAGTTACAATAAGACATTGCCAATAATGGTGAACACTATCAATAAATGTTGCTATTTAAGTTGACTGGCATTATCCTAATCCACTAAAAATTTAGAATAAATATAACATGACCAAATATCTTTGTGACAAAATCAAACAACATCAATAAAGCCCAAACAAAAGACTATGTAGTCACATGAAGTAAAAAAGAAGATATAAGACCAAGATGAATGCAAAAATCAGTTCCTTATTTGTAATCAAGAGTCTATATATCAAAATTCACATGAAAAACATTGTATAAATAAATCCCATACCAAATTTGGGTATCTAAAAATTCACCCCCCATTTAATCAAGTATTTAAGTATAATGCTAAATAATGGGTTAAAGGAACATAAGAGAATACAAACTTGCATTGGAAATTTTTAACTTATATTTTTTATTGCCCCCGTGTTTCATAATGTCCATACGTACTTGTAATAAATTATGTATGTAATCAAATATATTGATGTTACGATCAAAAATTAGCATAGTCAAAATGAAAAATCAACAATAATCAAAAAATGACTATGTTTGTGGGTATGTGGTCCTATGTCATTCATGGAGTATCTTCATTCCATTTGGATTGGAGATTACATGGCCCCAATGACTTAGTCCATATGGATAAGTTTCTCTTAGTCATTTCTTTTCTTGGTAAAAGAATTAAACAAGGATTCAAGTATTATTTGTAGACATGAAACCTCAAAATAGGTTTGTATGAAAAAAGGTGGAGCCCCGTACTAGGATAGTATGTAAATCTTAAAAATTTGAATCAATTAATGTAGATGGATTTTAGATTCAAAGTGCTTGTGTGATACCATCATTCCCCATCATATAAAGATATAAACTATTTGCATGAACAATGTTCAAACCAAATCTAATCATATGTGCCTCAGTGTGATATAAAATATCATGATCTATATGTCACTATGTTCAATATTATTTGATAACCAATGAGGTTTTTTAAAATGTTGGAACTCATGTAGATGTTTTTTAAAACTAATGAGATCATTAAAATGGATAAAAAGAGTTTCCCACACACAAATATTTTGTGATACTAGCGTGAAGTTTGTTTTTAGATAATAAAGTATATCACCCTCAAAGGTAAGTATACTCTCATATTCTTGCATCATTCCTTTTGTTGAACCACTTTCAAGGCTTCAAAATTAGCCTACCATATTTCCTTATAAAATTCTTTCAATTTACAACACTTGCATACTATATCAATGAATCCAACACAATCATCCACTAAGGCCTCATTCTCCTGTTGGTGAAACATGGTGAGACCCTTTAAGGTAAATATGTCCTATCAGAGGGGTCTTTCATAGAGGATTCCCCTAAATAAGATCCTATCTTAGGCTCCCACCACCCATTGCCCATCTTTTCTCTCATAAGCCCCATATCCAAGAGCTCTACTAGGGACCTTCCCCTAAAACTCATTATTATCAAGCTTAAACCCCTTATGATAGAGGAAGGGAACTCTATAGAGGAGGTGGGTAAAGGTAAGGCCCCCTATTGGAGGTCATTAGAATCAACAAAGATCAGCTGGAAGGGTTTAATAATAAATTACATGAGGTAGGGATGTGCTTGGTAGGTTTGATTCAGAAATGAAATTTCATTAATAAGGAGGCCTCTAAAATTATTCAATCCTTTTTACACCTGGCAAAGGCTAAAGGAACTCCATAGAAATAGGTCATCAAGACAGTGGATATTCTTCCCCCAAAGTTCCCCCTAAAATCCCCCTCCAAGAAGACCCCTAAGAAGGAACTTCCATGGAAGAAACCCAAAATGATAATGCCAAAGGAGGATGTTGAATTTTAAAGCAATAGAATCCAAGCTAGAATCACCAAAAATAGACTGCATGAGCAGATGAAGGAGACTGAGGTAGCTAAGGTACTAATAGAGGGATCCTCCCTCTTAAAGTAATTTCTTTTTTTACTTTCCATTTTTTCCCTCATTTATGATAGTTAGTGTTTTGTTTTGATACTCTAGTTTTTGGCTCTCAGTCAATGGGACTTGTTATACTTTATTATACTTTGCTTATACTCTAGTTCCTGGTCCTTATAAAACCAAGTCTTTTACCTAATCAAATAAAAAAAATTATTTGATAACCTCTTCAATCTGATCCTTTTAATATGATAATATACCCCAATCTAATAATATGACCTAATTTGATCCAATCTGATAATATTTTCCAACTTGATAATTTGACCCAATATGAATTATGATATGTCCTCTAAAATGTATCTCATAATTTTATAGAATCATCTATCAGTTTGATCAATGTGATAAACTTGGTCAACCTGACCCATGTGACTTGATAAATTTGATCATGGAATCTATCTCATAATTTCATATAACATCTCAATAATTCCCCACAATCCTATAAAATTTCCCATATATGTGTGGTATGTGAGTCAATATATCTAATATGTCCCATGTAAACCATATAATATACCCTAGAATACCAACATTCAATTTGATATATCTTAAATCTATGAATCAATCCCAATATATGTTCCTCTTTTGATATGAGGGATGAAGCTTATGAATCACTTGTCTCAAAAGACCAAGTGATATGCATCATGTGTTAAATCATCATATAAAATTTTGATTAGTTGTAGTCACATATGACATTATGTAATTCTATAAATTGAATGAGTTATCATTTTATATATAGGCATCATATTGTAGTATATAGAGGAGTTCATGTAATTATGTATTGCATGTTCATTACCATTTTTGAGTTTGATAAGTTCATTGAATAATTGAAATTTGACTTATATGTTTATAGTTTTTATACTTATGGAGATAGTCCTTTTATTTGAGATTGTAATGATTCCCTGTAGTGGGTAGGAAAAGGATTAAATACCTTTGATAAAATTTCCTTAAATTTTGAAAAAATTCCATAGGTAATGTTAATTATTCTGTAAGATATTCATTAATTTGTCCACATTCACTATGATTGAGGCAAGGGTAAGTATGATGAGTATACCTTAAATATAGGTAAGTAAAATGTTTGTTTATAATATATATATGAATTACCACAAAATTATTACCATATATAAGAATGTATCATGTGTGGTCCAACGCAACTAATAAGAGGCAAAACAAACATACGAGTCTCAATATTTCATTTGTACCATGTCATGATAGATTAATAAGAAATCTCATTTTTATACTGTATAGCATCAATTTTTTTGAATATAAATAGGTTTAATTTTTGTTTATAGAATTCATTTGAATTTTATTTTCTATTGATTATGAGCTTTAAGTGACAAAATATCAATGCAACAAGGTGTGACCCCAACATGGTTTGAGTGTTTGGAGATTTATTTGCCAGTGCATAGACTATAGCACTAATATTCTTTGAGAAATATCAATGTTTTCCTTATTTCCAATACTTTGAGAATTTTAATTTTTATATTTTCATCAATGAGATATGGCTTCTAGAGAATCACTACTCATGAAATTTGGGTTAATGTAGTTTAACTAAAAATTATTCAATTGAATCCTAAAATTATATCCATAATTTATAGGTGTGTTAAGATGTTTATTGGAGGTGTTATATATCTACCAAAAATGCCTAGGATTTTCTAGCACTATCTATTTCTCTATTGGTAGTGTTTGTCATAGGCATTTAATCTTTGTCTTATGTGTCTAATGAGGATTAAAATAGTTATGTATTGAAATTTTAATATTTTTAGTTGATATACATTATTGTATCTCATATATAATCTTGAATTATATGTATTTGTAGGGTGTCATACATGGGAGAGGGTTCTATCATGGGAGACACATGGATATAATATTAGGTCTTGATCTCAACGATGTTGAATACCAGTTGGTTGGCAAAGCATGCTCATCTATGTTGGAAGGTTATGGACTACATCATATATGATATAATTTGATGATGTATTAGTAGAGAGGTAGAATTTAGATACCATACATTTTGGTTCCCTATAGGGAGATGATGGTAAACTTTGAGGATATATGGTGGTGGTGGACACTGCGAAGATCGTTATCTCAAGGAGAGTTTTAGATTTTAGATTATAGCTCAAATATTTTGAAAGGAGATTTTTCAATCCATCCATAAAGGGTTGGGGACCAATCCACAAGTAAAAATAAACCAACAAGTTCATGACAACTTAAGACAAATCAGCATTGAAGCAATGTTATATTTTATTCAGATATTTCCATATGTATTTTAGATGGTTTCAAACAAGAAAATAGTTCTAAAATTTATAAGTTATGTTATGAATAATTTAACTTTAGAATTTAGGAAATGAATAAAGTAAAAATAATAATTCACATAAGATTTTTAAGTAAAATTATAATTAGGTGCTTTGAGTGTCACCTATGTTATCTTTACAATAACCATCCATTTCATTTCTTTGATTAAGAGGAGACCGTAGGACAAAAATAGTTGGGACAAACCCAAAAATGAAAAACAAAGAAATAAATTAAATTTATTTAAAAAAACAACAAGGGATAATAAGGAAATAAAAATATAAAGCAAAAGAGAAGGAAAAAAAAGGTAATCACATGAAATGTTCAAGCAAGTGCATGCTCAAACCAGTTAGAAACTTAATTCTTTAGGATTTTGATAAGGTGAAATGAAGTATCTACTTGTGTCTATGTTTTCCTTTACATTGGAAAATATTATCCCATAAATATTTATCAATGTACTTCTCATGCAAATCAAGTAAGTTAGGATTGTAAAATTCTACATCATGTTTGCATCTGGATTGTAAAAAGAACGAGGGATAGAATTTAGAAAATGCATTAGCCTATACATTATATTTTAATGAGGGAAAGGGATAGGTAATCATACATATCAAACTGATTGGAAGATCCAACTTGAAAGTAGCATGTTTTTGGTGACAATCATTAAATGAGTCACTTATTGATCGATCCTAGATGTATACAGATACTTCCATAGCATCCACTTTATTGTCCTTAGCATCCAAAAGGCATGGGAATGTTTTAGGTCCTTATACAAAATACCTTATAAATTTTTCATTAGTGGCCAAATTATATGGAGAGTTAGGCTAAATCAAATTACCCTTAGCCTACATCTCTATTTGCATGATTTCTTTATTTAGGTCATAATATGCTTGACTTATCCTTGTTAGCTTAATTGCCTCTTCTATTGAGAAGAACATTTCAGCACTATCAACTATTTTGGAGATGAGGTTGAACAGAGGAGAGAGATAATCAATTTTGATTTCTTCTAGATTATTCTCCTTAAATAGATAGTCTCTTCCTTCTTGTTTTCCTTCTACTTCATTCCATGTTGGTAATGCAAGGAAAGTCTCATTATCGCCATAGAGATGTTGACCATATTAGATCAGTCCATTAAAAGTAGAAGTAGAAGCTGAAGGTATGAATGCTTCAAATACATAGTATGCATCTTCCTCATCCAATAGCTTCAACTCCTCCAATTTTTGTTATGGTTGATTATAAAAGATGTTTATTTGTTTATTTTGTGTAGATAACTTCTCATCAATTTGATTTTAAGTCGTTCGACTACCTTTTACAATTTTTTCTTCTTCATCTTTAGAGGCATCATCATTACTATTTTATCCTTCAAAGAATGGATCATGATTGTAAGATGGGATGTCTTTAGAATGCATGATTAACTTTGCATTAGTAGTGCAGCTAGATTCACAGACTCTAGATGGGGCATTGAGATATGCAAATTTTCAACTTGGATTGTGTATTATCTAATGATTGTATCTTATAACAAATGACACTTTATTAGTAACAGCACCTAAATATATTGAATCACTAAAATTATAATAAATATTCTACTAATTATACACAAAATTAACTAAGTCATATGCATTAAATAAACAAACAAGACTCACATTTATCACTAGAGGGTTTGGCTGAATAAAGGCTTGGGGTAATGTTTCATTGTAAGGTGCATATGATTCCAAGGGTTGACTTGTAGTTATTATGCCTAAAATATTTTAGGTATAAATACCTTGAATTACTAATTATTTCTCTACATCAATAGCCTCTTGGTAGATCGACGCTAATGAGGCGAGAACAAAGGGGTTCATCTTAATGAATATGGTAATCAGAGGATCTAAGGCTTGGATATATTTAAAAGAAAGGATCCCTTTTCTTAGTGTATAATTAATAAAATCTATGTTTTAATACACTAATTATCTCATTAGGACATTTATGGACTATGGCAAATTGGTAAAATAAGATAGAAGGGTCAAAGGGAACACTAAAATGGTTAAGGAGATACTCAAATATATCCCATGTTATGATGCACTCTTCTGATAGACTAAGGTATCAATAATAAATATTTTAATCCAACTAAAATGGTAATAAGTGATAGGCCATCTCCTCATGTTGAATCTACTTTCTGATAAGGGCTTCTCTAAAAGCATGGATGTGTTCTTCAATAATTGAATTTCCACCATGGATATATTTTACACAAAATTTATGGGGGTTCTTGGGAAAGTCATAAGAAGGTCTTGGAATGTCCATAGAACAACTACATCTTCATATCCAACCTAAAGCCATTAAAATACTCAGATAAAAAAATTCTAGTTTGAGAACCTGGGAAAAAACTAGGCTAAACAATTATAAATAAATTAAAAGTATAAAATACACCATTCAAGCCCTCTTTCTGGTGCTAATCTATTGTGATGTGTTTTTAGCACACAATGGGTTAGGAGAAGTATAAATGAGATGGCATCAAGGTTAGAACCAATGATAAGTCTAAAATACATTAGTTTAGACCTTCCTTCTAGTGCCAATCTATTATGAAATCTTTTGACATGCCAACTTAGATAGGGGTTATTAATTCCTTCCTCTATTGAAAGTAGACTTGTGTGAATAAATATCCCTAATGTCTCAGTTACCAGGTATTGGTGCATAGGATAACCCAGTCAGCTTATTGTGACCATACCATATCAAGGGTATTTAGTATGTATTTAAGGCCATTTCATATACATTAATGACAAGATTGTGTGCCTAACAAACAAGCATAATGATCAAACATTGAATAAATACTTGATTCAAATAAACACATCTATTACATGGATTCAATAGTGCATAAAGAACAATAAACAATATAAATCATGCTTCTAGGATTTAACTCCTTTCATAAGCTGACTTCATCAGTTTATCATGTCTAAGAATACAACAATACAATAATAATGATAAACTTTTGATACAAGTATAAAACAATCAAGATAAACTATTCAATTCATATTGTTATATAATTAAATTAACCTGGTTATAAAGAAAGAGCAAAAGATTAAAGGTAAAGAGATAAAGCACCTGTTGTACACACAAATGAACCCATAATTATCTAACTAAATGAATCTCATAATACTAATCTTCAATTGAGTCATACTTAACACAAATTTAACCAAAGATGGTGCAAGATTTTGGGAAGGGGAATAAGTATAAGAAGGAAGGGAATCACTACCATAAAGATATGCATAGAATGACCATATAAACTTAGCAGTATTCTAGTTATCATAATTTTATTTTTGATTAACAATATCTTAAAATTCATACAATCATCAAATATTAGGGAAAAAAACTATGTAATGATAAGCTAAAACAATAAAAGGGAAGAGATAATCCTAAGAAAGCAAGAAAATATTTGGTTTTGTATGTCATTTTTTCATAGACCACAAAGAGCCAGCCAGAAATAGTCTCCTCTAATCCTAAAAAGAAAAGCTTAAGAATAATCCTCATAGTTCTTAAAAATATCATCCCTTATTACATCGAGAATTCGATCTCATATAGGTACGTAGGCCTGAGGAGTTCAAACTCAATCAAATTTTAATTTTAATGGGGTAGTTACAATAATCATCAACATGGCATGCCCACTTGAGGTCCATTGGGGGTGAATCCTACTCTTTTACATCTTGAAAATATTAGGGACCATGTTGGAATCGATTTTGTAAATCAAATCAAACATGCAATCAATTCTTGGCCTCTGATAATGTTGATGGGTAGACAAGTTGTCAAATTTAAACTTGTGTCTTGGTGGATACATCACCACTATTTTCTTTGTTCTAAAAGGTCATTGCCACATGGCTTGTCTATTTTCTTCCTTTGGTGCATGACTGGTTTTACTTTTGTGGGTCTTATTTTGACACTTGGTAGCCTTCTTGATCTCTTAGTCCTTTTGATGATTTTGACGGGCAAATGGTCATCAAATTTAGGCTCATTCTTTGTTAGTTGCATAACCAATGTGTCCTTACTCTGATGGGTTTCCTCCCACATGGATTCTCCTCGCTCCTCTATTACTCAGTTAAAGTTTCAAGTGCATGTTGATTGTTCTTTTTGCTATGAAGCAAAATTTTACCACACATCATAATTTCACATTTCCAAACTAGGATAAACTATGAAGCTTGCATAAACTATCTCGAGGCTACATTGCAATGAGATATCAACATGCAGTGTCATCTGTCACCCAATTACCTAGGGCTTTGACATCATCATTGGGCCTACACAGACCACCCTAAGGCTATAGAGCATTAGGATTTCATCATATGGTGTCTTCCAATTCATCTTTTTGCCCAGAGGCTCTATGCTTTATATGAACATCTCTAAAATACCAAAGTAGTGGGATGATTCCACATGGAATCATCTCACTAATCCACTAGCCCTAAATCATTGCATTAGTATGGATGTCTTTGGGATAATAGAGCAATGTGATTGTGCCACGTGCCATCATCATGATGACCTGCTAGCTCGAAGCATCACTGATGCCAATGGCTCACCAAATAACCTTGAATAAAATTGAATAAATTTTAAAATAGTTTTGAACATGCTTAAGACCATTGAGAGATTGACACATGGCACTGGGCAACCTTCGAAGAGAAACTACTAAGTATCATTGAGCAAAAAAGTGACATAAGGCTCTGGGCAAAGTTAAAAAATTAACTATCATTTTGGAATGGATTTGAAGAAGTAGAAACGTGCCACATGGCTCTAGGGGAAGTCAAAGAATCGACTAAGTCTTTTGAAGCAGCAGAAAGGTGCCACATGGTTGTAGATAACTTTTGTGAAATCAGCTAAGTGTCAAAAGACTTCTTAGATGGATCTAGGCCATCGACATCTATACAAAGTCACCGGGTGGCATCGAGATGTATTCAAATACATGCAGATAAATAGAAAAAATCCCAATCAGTGATCTGAATTTAAAAATAAATGGTTAATAAATTTAAATAAAAATGGCTAAGGCAAAATTCAAAAAATGACTAAGTATAAACTGAAGCAATGCACTGACTTAGCCATTTTACTTGATTTAAAATTTAATTTCATCCATTTATATGAAAGTGACTAAGTTAAAAAGTAAACCTTATAAGCTTTTAGCCATTTTGACTCAAAAAGAAGCAAAAATAGACTGAATTAATCAGGAAAAAAAGTCATAAAAACTTTGAAATAGTTAAATAATTTACATAATTTTAAGGTGAAATAGTCTGAAAAGAAACTGTAAAATGTGTTTCAAAACATAAGCAAACAAATAGACCTTAACTTAGTAAAATGATACAAATTCAAATATTTATATTAACTCATTCCTAAATGAGAGCTTGGACTAAACTAAATAAATGCAAAGACATTCAAGTAAACTAATTTAGTCACTTGTAACTAATCATATAATAGATTGCCAAGAAATATGATTTGAACCAACAAGTACAATGAACTCCTAAATATATAATACCAAACTCCAAATCAAAAATAGGGTTCCTATTTTCAGATTGAAAATGAGGTTTGTTGTCTAAGTAATAACAAGTTCTATTTCAGTCTCTAATCCATGATCCAAATTTGTTTTGATGATGTTGACATAGCTTCACTAAATCATTCATTCACAATGATTAGACTATCCTTGTCAAGAGTTCAAACAAAAAAAGTTGACCTTTTGAAGTCTCCTAAAAGTGATTCAAGTTTTCATTCATCATTGAGCTATATACTTCATGTAGTTTCAACAGTCAAATCAAATGTAAATTATTATATGATCATTGGCTTAAGCTAGAATCATTTATTTTTAAAAGTCTGAATTGGTTCATATTATTTTTCATTTGCTTTGTGCTTCATTATTGAGATTTTTTACTATACTATGATCTTTATTTGTCCATGTACAGTCAAATTTGTTGTTTAAAATAGTTAAATTATCATAATAAACTTTATTTGGCCTTCATTGTAGAGTCTTTTCTGATTTCAAATGCCCTTAGACAAATTTATATGTTGATTAGGTTTTCTTTACCTTTTTGAGTTTTACTTATAAAAAATTTCATGTCTGATCAAATCTAGTTTTTTTTTTCACCTGGTTAGGACCAAATCATTACATGCTTTATTCAATTTTATTTATTCACACTTAAACAAATTTTAATTTTGACTGACTTATAAATGGTTTCTCAAGTTTGTTTTTACTTTGTCTTTGTTCACAAATATCATCATAAATTTTGAGTTGTCAATCTTCAAAAAAAATTGCAATCTAGTGGACATGGAACTCAACAGTCACAAAGTTTGGAGTTCATAAGTTCTTTGTTTATTCAATTTATCAATATTGTGATAAGTGTCATAATCTTGAGCATTTGGAGTTTGGGAGGCAGGCAACATAGTTCACCAAGTTCTCTATCGACTTGGTCTCCTGATTCATGAAAAGTGTCATAATCATGGGTAGTTGGCACCCAGATGAAGTCATAAGTTCATGTAAAATATGCCCTGTGAGCCCAAAGGCCCAAGATGGTGCCACATGAAAACATCAAGAAATCTTGGGCTTGATAAATACATAATATACAAATCTAGTATTGGTAATATCCCAAAGTATCAACATCATTCCACTTGGCACAATATCATGGACTTGGTCTTTAGAATGAAGCTTCGTTCAATATCCCAAGCTTTCCATAATCATCAAGATAAGTGTCAATTAGACTAATAGTTGGTGATCCATCAAAATGATAGGTGGAAATCAGACTGACAAGTGGTGAGCCATCAAAGTGACAGTTGGTATTCAATGAGACAAGTGGTAGAGTTAAAATGATATGTGACACATTCTCATGAATTTGGTCTTTGAGAAATATATTGTATAGTGCACGGTCAAATATATCTCGAAGCATCTCCACAACCCACATGTCATTAGATAGGGTAGTCAGAATCCAAGGAGGTAGTTGTATAGTTTAAAGTTTTTAGACCTCCCTAACTTCTATGATTGTAAAACATGATCACATCATAGGAAATCAGAGTTTTGAGAGCTCAATAATTGAGTATCGTGGATGACTTTTGAGCCTCAAGGCTTGGGATATCACCATGTGGTGACATTCCATACATTCAAATCTCAAAAAAAGTGATGAATGAAGAGAAATAACTTGCACCATAGATAACCACCATATGAATGAAAAATGGCAAGATGAGAAGATTGCAATGGAAAATAGAATAGAGCTTGAGTGAATGGTAGATGACATCAATGGATAGCAAGCCCAAATTTGATGGCCAAATGGAGAATAAAGTGATAGGTAGATGATGGTTTAAGTGTATTCTTGAAGTGTAATGACTAGGTAGAATCAAATGCAAAGATGAGATGTTCAATCAACTATAGAGATTGAAGGTCGAGTGGCTAAGGTATAGGTCTAAGAATTTGTCACAACATAAACTATCATGAGCCTACATCAAATATCTTGGGGGATAATCACAAAGGGGAAATGGATAAGGAGACACCACCAAAATAGTACTAGGAAGTGATAAATAGAAATGATATTCCATTTCTTCATCATCATCGCTAGCTATGAGATCATAGTGCAAATAATCTTAGTTGTTCCCCTATTTATATTACTCAAATAGTTGAGTAAATTTATATTTACAATTTTTTAATGAATAAATATCTGATCACATTGAATATTCAACTCAGTATTTAAAGGCATCAATAATTTCATCAATAGGAGTTCTAACACGTATAGATTGGAATAATTTATTATTCCAATACTACCTTGTCATCAACATTTACAACTCTATCATTGATATTGGCTTGTAATAAGGTGTCTCTTCCTATTTGGATCGAGAATTAAGATGGTGGAAAATGGTGCATATAGAAAATATTATGTTGTCATGGGGATAAGCATAAGAGATTGAAAAAGGACAAAGATATAATAAGAACTGATTACTCCATCATCAATATTAATCTAAAATGATGTGGTAGCTCATCATTAGGTTGTTAATCAATCATAAGAATAAATTTAATACCAAAAAGTGAATATTGATCATTGGATATTGGAGTGTGTTGGATATTGAATCCACTTTCATCATGAAATTTGTATCTAAAATCATGCCATGACTAGATCATTATCCTTTCTTGATGTGTTATCATCAAAGACTAAACTCTAATTAGTTAATCATTTAATAATTCTATCAAAAATAGTTAAGATTAGTTGTCCATAATAATCAATTAACTAAATAACATTGTCTATATAAGCAACATTTCTTGCCTTTGTAAGGGGTGACATATTTGAGTATCAAAATTTTATTGATATGAGCCATGATTTCACCTACCCTTCCTTCTTCTTTTGTCTTGGTTATTTTCCAAAGATCTTGTTTTAATAAGTAATATAAGCAAATATTTTTTATGATGTTGTTTGTGTGTAAGTGGATATAGAATTAGATTTTGAAACAGTTGATTTAGTTAGATTTGAGAATTCATTCTAGTTATCTTGAGGCTTACATTAGTCATGACATATAAATAGCTTCAGCCCTATGTAATGGATTTATTTTTAATAGAATTTTAGATTTCATGTTCACATTATTTTCCTTTAAATCTTGTTCATTGTGGTGTTCTAGTTTGTGTAGAGTTAGACTTGATGCCCAATGATTTGACTGCAACCCACATTATTCAATTTTTTTAGTACTGAAAGACATCTCAATTAAGGGATTTATTTATTTTTTACCCTAATCTCTCTCCTTTTATATTTTTTTATGAAGAATGTCTCACCCATTATATTGTAAATATCCCATTTGTAAAGGAACCAATATTAAAAACTTAAATACCTTTGAGGAAACCATTATAACTTTTGGTGAAAATAATCACAATGTGCACACCCTAACTTGGTCAAGTAAACACAAGTACTATATCTTTTGTGGATATTTCATATGAAGTTCTTAATAATGAATGAGAGTCTTGTTCGCATGCTCACTTTGGTCTTTTGATCCTTATTATGACTTATTTTCCCTATTTTTACACCCTCAGCAGTTTCATGTCATCCCTTTTTCAATCATAGGGGCCCTAGCCTATTTTTTCCAAGTCACAACCCAATTTTGTGCACATAGGACAATAACACGGTCCTAGATAGTAGTGCACTATGTTATTGTCCACCTTAGTGATATTGTTCAATGATCATATTTTTAGATTAGTTTAGGTCAATACCTTTCTTTGGGTCTCTTCTTATGATTTTATCTAGCTTTTCACTTTGTCAACCTGCAAACAAGTGTCTCACACTCAAATTAAAGTTATTTCTATATAAAGAGCCTCACATGGCATTTTACATATAGCACTTACTACTTTGGCATATAATTACCTAAAATAAATCAATAGTATAGGTCAACACTCTGCATATTACTCAGCATCACACATAGATCTACATGCTTGATCAAATAAAGGTCTAAGCAAAATTCATTCTAGCATACCTTGTGCATTTATTATGCATGCTCCCTAAGGGATAACTAAATGTGATCTGAGGCCCCTATCATTGGGTCTAATGTAAATATCAGCCATAACATCAAGGGTTTTGTATTACATGATCATAATATCCCATAACCCACTTTTCCCCATTCCTTTACATTTGATTATGTTGTTATTTAATGTGTGTAAGTATTCATCAAAATTTTGAAGGAGAAACAACCAAACAGTGAGACAAAAGGATGATCAAAATCTCATGATCACACCTACATAACCTAGGAGTCCTCTCACATTATCCCCAGGAGTCTCAACACCCTATCCATAAAAGGACATTAACATAGTGCCTTTGCCAATAGTGCATTGCATTATTGTCCCATTGATCATGTTATTGTCCTAAGGTATTCGATACTCTATTTTTTAGAATGAAAGGACTTTAAGTTGTTCTCCTAACCTGCTTCAGCGTTCTCATCATCCAGTGATGAACATTTTATTCAAGATAAATGGATTTTCTCCTTATACTTGTTATTTAGGGTAAATTAATTAGCATAATATGTGTAAGTATTCATTAGGGTTTTGAAGGAGAAACAACCAAATAGTGATACAAAAGGATGATTGAAATCTCATGATCACACCTACATAGCCTAAGATTCCTCTCACAATATCCCCAAAAGTCTCAAGACCCCTATCCACAAAAAGACATTAACATAGTGTCTTGCCAATAGTGCATTGCATTATTATCCCATTGACTATGCTATTGTCCTATGGCATTTATAACTCTATTTTCAGAATGAAAGGACTCCAAGTTGTTTTCCTGACCTATTTTTGCATTCCCATCATCTAGTGACACATATTTTATTCAAGATAAATGTATTTTCTCCTTATACTTGTTATTTATGGTAAATCAATTAAATTGGATATTTTTAATATTTATCTACATTTACTTCCTTTACTCAATCTTTTTAACAATCCAAGGTTTACATTAGTAAACACCTAAAAGGTTAAACCATTTGGTGAACCTTATTTACTTTGAATATTGATTAACCCTAATTATTTTCCTAGGGTTTGCCTTTTCTAATATTGTGAAATAAATTAAGGTTTATAAAATTTTGATTTTCTCTTATTTTTTCACATCCTAAGTGATCCATATCAATCCTCTATTACGGTTTTCATTAATTTTAAATTTTAAATTTTATCTACAAACCCTAGATTTGCATACTAGGTCCTCACACAACCCAATATTAGCCTTTAGGGTTTCAATTCAATTTTTTATTTTTAGTACTTTAGGTTGAATATTTAGCATATTTTCAAATATATTTATGTTAAATTATCTTATACCCATTGTTTTATTATTGTTCATTTTTTACATTCTCTTTTTTGGTAAGTTTAAAATGACCTCTAGGGAACCTCTTCCCCCTCACCCAGTTAATCAATTATTAAAATTTTTACATAATTATACAAATGAATGGACCAATTTTCAAAATGGTACACTAGAATATGATAATGAACATGATTTCATTTATAATGATGATGATGACTATTTTTGTAATGATGGATATGGTGATTACTATGAACATGATAATGAAAGTGATAATGAGGATAAAGTATATGTATCTTGTTCTCTTTCTCCTCTCTTTTCACCCACTTCTCAAAATCAACTTAACAACATAAGGCTAAAAGAGTCCCTTGTATGTAGTGTTTTTTTCAAACAAGATCCTAGCTTTTCAAACACTTTTGGTACATCCATATTGAAATTAAACCAATATAAGAGCAATCAAACCAATTTAATTTTGCATGATTAAAGAAATATTATTTATTCACATGGAATTCCTAACATAGAGAAGGAAAATTCACTTTATTTGCCTTTCTCAATTCAATTTGAAAAAGCATATACAATTGATATTACACTTTTTATAGGTTTACAAACTAAAGTAGATGATATTGTGGTATCACCTTATTTTACCTTTCAAGATCAACATATGGATTCCATGAAAAGTATATATAATTAAAATATCTCTAACCCTTCTCCTACATGTCATAATGTGCCGAGTGAAAATATGATTGCTACTACTTTTACCCTTCGCTCCATTATTGAAAATAATGTTAACATTTGCATTCCACTTATAACTAGTGAAGAAACACATTGTTTTCCATCTACACATAATGATATATTTCATAGTATTAAAAATTTAAAATCTTCTTCTACTCTTTCTCTTACTGAGCATAAGAATGACAATTTTTTCCCTTAACTCTACAAGTGAAAAAATATATGATTTTGATGAAACTTGGAATAACAATTATTACTATAGATTTAGTGAAGAATAAATTGAGTCTAGTCCTCTCTGCTTCACCAATATCTCATGTCAAAATTGATTGCTTATTAAATGTTAATTCAAGCAATAATATGTCTTCAGATAAAAATGTGCAAACTTATACTCATATTCCTAGTTTACATTCACATGACAATAATGTGTTTTCTATTCCATTAGCATGTGATATTTTTTTACAAATTAACAAACTAAGAGATACCAATGAATTTTATCCACCCCTCCTTACTATAGTAGCACTTGTTCCTCATGCTGACCTCCATAAGGCTAATAGCTAATTTCTATCTCACTAGGTCCAAGCTATCAGCCCTCCAAAGGTTACGATGAGTCAACTAATATCTCTAATAATGCTCTATGAAATAGTGTACCAATGGCTAAAATTAAAAATAAGATTCAGTGCTTAAATGAACATCTTAATGATGTTAATATATCTTCACAAGAGGTAATCTCCTTGATGCATGTTGTGGGTACTTTATAATAATAAGTACACCAGCTCACCTCAGAAATTAAAGCATATTACTCTTGGGTTGATTCAAATGTTATCCATGACAATCATAATCTGCACAGAATCATCAATGTAGCATTACTAAATAATTTTCATATACCAACATTATTGAAGTTCAATGGACATGGAGATCCATATTTTCACCTCAAAGCTTATAGAAAGTTTATGACACATATCACTTGCAGTTTGACTCTCTTATAGTTATTTTCCATGAGTCTAAAGGATGAGGCATGAAATTGATTCCATCATTAATTCCTCAGTGGTTCACTACATCCATATGGTGAGTTAGAAGAATTTTTTTTCATGCATTATATCTAGAATAAGAGACTTTGAGTCACCTATGAGAGGTTGTCTTTCACTACACAAGGGTAAGTTAGAAACAGTAAGTTATTACATTCTAAAATTTAAATCATGTATGCAATAGTTGATCTAACAGATAAAAAATTTAGAGATACAATACATCTTTACTAGAGGCCTCATTTCCCCCTTAAAGATAAATTGTTACATGAGACATCTCAATCATTTCAGCATTTATGTTACACAGCTATGACGTTAGAGAAGAAGTTAGGAGTAGTTGAGACACACTCTAATGTAGATTTTGATTTAGATCTCTCATATTCACTGTCATCTAATATGGTATAATCACTTAATCCACCTATGGTTAAATAAAAAGTGGACTAGAAACAACCAATCAAGATACTCAATAAAGGCAAGGAGCCACTCCACAGAGCATCTCCCATAGTGAGTAGAGCATAAGACAATAGCAAAGGGGATAAATAGTTTTACATAGAGATATGCCTTATGATATCTTACTTACATTATTAGATAGGGGATGATCACACTTCCTCCTAATCATCATCATTTGTCACATCATTTGCATAGAATAAGGAATAAACCATATTGCAATTATCATCAAATCAATGGACATTGAGACAATATCTATTATGCACTCATATATCATATTGACCAATATATTAGTAAAGGCATTATAACATTCACATAGGGGGAATCAATATCTTCTTCTCTGCACTCTCTTAGATCACATTCTTCTACAAGTGAGTTATCTCAGGATGTTCCTTTCAAGGATCCATTGGTTACTTATCATATGATCCATGTGGTTCTAGGACAGCTGCTTATGCAAGATATCATGCACCATAGATTCAAAAAATATGGAAACCAGTTCACAGAGATCAACCTACTTACAGTAGCATGGTGACAAAAGGGAAAATAACTCAACCACCAATTTTAGTATGATAACTGATTAAGATACTTGGTAGAGATCACAAAGATTAGAACATAATTTTAGAATAATATCCAATTAAGATATAATAAATAATGCATAGATTTAGTATGATGATCAATTAAGCTATTTTCTATAGAGTCTATAAATATAGCTACCATCAGTACACCATGATTACTATCAGTTCTAGAGTCTACTTCTACACCTACACAATATGAACAATATGGTCACTTGTTTATTCATCCATCGGGATTCAGATAGTGCATGTTGAAATCACATGATCAATACTCACGTATAATACAACACTTATATGTCATAGATACTAATAATGAACATTATTAATCTAATATCAATATCTACTCAAACATCTTTATACAAACAAAATGAATTACCATTATCTAGCCATAGAATACATTTCTATATCAACACATACGTCATGAATATAACCAAACATCTACTCAAGTAAACAATACCACAATCAAAATTCCAAATAACATGATGTCCATACATCAACAAGTCCATATATATAAATTAAAATTATTTTTTTATATAATGATACACAATCACTCA
Organism: Torreya grandis; assembly: GCA_037957365.1. NCBI lineage: Eukaryota > Viridiplantae > Streptophyta > Pinopsida > Cupressales > Taxaceae > Torreya > Torreya grandis. The sequence continues at coordinate 412,538 of JARHVA010003198.1, forward strand.
ATAATAGAAGCTTGGTCACCATGGTTAACCTCATCGCCCTCACTCTTATACACACTAGAATTCGATGTTCTTGCATCCCCTCTAGATCTAGATCAAGACTGAGCTCTCTCTCTCATATCATCTCTACCTCAACCATTAAATTTATATGTTTGCACTAAATATGAATAGTCATTTACTATCCTACCATCTGCCCCACCTAGACTATCAGGTGGGGGCATGGCTCATCTCTAAAACTTTGCATGTGCCTCATCTCAATCCATTTCTACCTACCTATATATTGTGGTGTAAATGACCACTCGATCAAATAGGTGTGCATGGATGCCTATAACCTCAGTAGCCTACTCCACTAACCCATCATCCATGACATCATCAGGAATGTTCCATGTAAGCTATCATAATATAGCCTCAATGATGGTCTCTCATTACTCATCATCTCTTGCACCTACACACACCAACATAATACATTAGATATCTAAATTGATAAGCCAATACTAAATAAACTAAGCATGCATATAATGACAACATACCCTCAACTACTCTAATGGGATCTAGATCTATTACATCCTTTATAATGGCCCCATCTCTCAAAAATAGTGGCAACCATCTATGTTTTCCCCATCATAATATGAAGTCATCGATATCCCCCACATCATCTACATTACGTATCTCTATTATAACATCTCAGTTCATCACTGGAATCAAAGCCAACACAACTACTATGGGTCTTGGTCTGCCACCTGACCTCACTAAAGCTCAAGAACTCCTTAACCACACCCATGGTGAAAAAATCACATCTTGGACCACACCAAACTACCATGTCACCCAATCATACTAAAATCTCTCAAAAAATATGGTCTATCAATCATGCAACCAACATCTCACTTGAATCTATCTCAAGTGAATCCCATCCTTGGGCCATCCCTAAAATGCCTTATAGGGTCTCTAAATAATATCTTTAGTTATCACTCGATCCAACACCCATCGATAGTGTATCATGATCCTTAATCACATTGGGAGTTATGTCAATATCTCGACAAATACCTGGGGATATGCCTAATCCACATGTGGAAAACCCTCCACTCTAGCCATTGCAATGTGCTCATAAGCCCAATAATGTAATAATTTTGATGATCCAATCCCACCATCGGATAACTCTTGAGTCAAATGGAACAAATCCTGATACAAGTGGGCTAGTATGGTGTAAACCCATGAGAATATGGTATCGTGCTCCTCATGTCCTAAATAATACCTTGTATCCTTTATGAAATGGATACACCACTATCATCAATAACAAAAAATGAAGCCAGTAACACCACCAAAAACTTTTGTAACTATAAAATACTAGTTATAATAATTACAAATAATAACACATCATTGCTACTACCCTAATGATGAGTCCCCATGGGTATACACCTTATTTATGGTTTTATCTCTAGTTACCTCCTATAATATAGCCTGTTGACTAGTAATGAGTAATCTCAATATCTTATAAACATCCTCCAAAGTAATAACAATCTCTCTAATGGATAGCCAAAAAGTACATGTATCAACATTCCACTACTCACATAGTGTAATCATCATATGGAAATTCCAAGACATTGATACAAGTGATGCCACATAACCTAAACCAGCCTTATCCACATGTGCTCTCTCATCATCTATCAAGGGTAGCCCATGTAAGCACTTTATCATATTACCACTATGAAACTCCCTCATGTATATTATAGACACCTAAAACTGGCCACAACTCACTTTTAACTAGAATTTAGACCGATTATTACCAACCATTACAAATTAAGCCTATAAATCACTAAACATCTCAAATTTGCTCATACATCATTCATCAAAGCTCAAAATCATTTTGAGACATCCTTAATTGGAGTATCCTATCGTATAAAATAATAACCTCTCATAGATTCATCCCTAACCATCTTACGGTATCACAATAATTAATTAACACATATGGACCTATTAAGTGAGGCACTTGCACACTTAAATCAAATATTGAAGGAGATAAAAGGCTAATCAGAATTAATTAACAAGCTAAAGAAAATTAAATTTCTAGTTGAATTATCCATTTAAAATTAATGAAAATATAAAAAATAAATTCAAAATATCCTAGCCTTTCATCATTGCCTTTATGAGTTGTTAAGCTCTTTTGAAAATATACTAAAATAACTATTTTGGAGAGCCATGCTTAGTAATTATTAAATGATAATTAATTGATAATTATTAACTCTACTGGGGTTATATTTAACTCACTTAAGTTATGTTTAAACCTATTCCAAGCCTTAACTCCACCTTGACTCACCTTGGATGAGAGTTAATCTCTAAGCCTATAAATACAATGTAATGCATTTTCATTTCTAAGCTTGGACATTATAGATTTATTATGTAGAATGTATTCCATGATACTCTTTGCAATAGTGTTATAATGCCAAAATATTGATCCAATCAATCACAAGCCACATCGAATTCAATGGTGCCAATGAGAGAAGGAACCAACAAGCTTCATTTGCCAAAGACTTCTTGATGCACAAACTGAGCAAGCCACTCAACAAAAGCATTTAGAGCTCTTAAAAAAGGTAAAATGATTTGTGTCTTTTATGTTTTATTATGCTTTTATCTATATTTCATTACTAAGCTCCCCCTAAGTTCTAGGCTAGGAGGATAAGTGTTAGTGTGTTTTTATTTGAGTTTTATTTACTTGAGCTAACAATATAGTAACCTCCCTTATTGGATTCCTATGATCACAAATGGCATGCCCAGTGGGACCTCAAGCATCCCATACATGCAAGGGTATTGATATCTAGCTTTTAGTTTTTCTATTGAATGTTTGACAATCTTCAAAATTCAAGTTTTACCTTTGTTTTTCACATATTCAATTTTTTTAGTGACACATAATTTACATAGAGACCGACGTCGATCCTATTAGAACTGATGTTGATCTAGCCAAAACTGATGTCGATCCTATCAAAAATGATGTCGATCTTTCTAAAACTAACATCGATCCACCCAAGACTGACATCGATCCTTGTGTGTAAAATAGAACATGGAAAAAATGTGTTTAACGAGTTTTTTAGTTTTCATTTTATGTCTAAAGGCCTAAATATCATTTTAGTTGACAATTTTCCTGCAATACTTAGTGTTATTTTTTAGTTTTATGCTCATCTTGCCAATTATATTTTGTGAAAAATGATATTATATTTTGTTTTGTTTTTGTAAGGAACCAATGTCGATCCTTGTCAACCGATATTGATCCCTCTATGTAATAACCAACATTGATTTCTAAAAACCAACATTTATCCCTATGTGGATCGACATCAATCTTTGAGATAGAAAAAAATAGAGAAACCTAATAACAAAATCCAAAATCTTATTTTTTCATTCACTTTTGGGCTTCTAAGCTGAAAAAAACCCTCTAACATTTGCAGGTCCTGAGGTGGAAAAATCCAAGTTTAAATGTGGTTAAATGTTGCTCACTTTGTCTTTGATGTTTAAAATGAACCTAGTTTATTTTCATGCCTTAGATGTTTTCAAATTTTTTGCAAATTTTTTAAACTAATGCCAACAGGCCAAAAACTTCACAACACATTTTGCTTTAATGATTAAAATAAACTCTCCAACTAGATAAACACTCTTAAGAGGTTCATTTTTATTCCTTATTTGTTAAAGTTGTTTATTTTTGTAAAATGATTGATACATGTATACTTTCCATTGTCTCATTTAGAGAACTCAGGTGATCAAAATCACTCACTCATTGCCTCGATTGCTTTAGTCCAATAGCATGAAAAAAACATTGTTAAAGCCCTCCCTAAATCTATATAAATTGGGTGATTCAAATGCAACCTTAAAGTTTTTTAACTTGTCTTTTATTTATGCATTTTGGTTTGTGAGTGGAAGTTCATCGCCTCCTCACAGGTTCTCTAGAGAAGGTTTGAACCAATAATTCATCTCCTTATATCATTTCAATCCCACTCCATGGTGGGGTATGCAAATTGAGGTCAACGTACTAGGATACTTATTTAAATGGTTAAACAAGCTTCGTTAGTAAGATACTTTCTCAGACTGTAGGGAAAACTTAGGCATCGCACTACATTGAGTAAATGATGATTGTATTGGTTGTGAATAAGATAAGACCTTTCACAACAAGTCAGTTGACACAGATCCAAATGATGTGAGAATTTCTTGTGTTAGCCACATTTAAGACCATCTAGAAATGCATGTAAATTTATTTTTAGAACAACCCCACATATCACAGACATATTTTTGATGTAGGGCAAGTACCCAAAGTTTCATGTCATAGTACAAATTCTTGGGAGAGAAGTCGGCCTAAAAACGCTATTTTTCATGCACTTTTATTTTTGAATTAATACTTAAAATCCTCCAAAGAGTGAGTATATTGATGGAATTTGATAGTAGTATGCAACCTTGTCAGTTTTAGCATATAATATGTTGCATTTATGAGTTTATGTCATTTTATCCTTTATTTCATGGTTTTGAGTATAATCTATTTATTTTGTTTGTTATACCACATCAAATTGATTTTTGTTTATATGTCACTCCTTTGTTTGAGGAAGCATTACGTTGACCATTTTGATTACATATCTTTACCTTAGTCTTTTGATAAAAATGTGTATGTGTGTGTCACTTGATTAAAAATGGCAACATTACGTTGCCCAATTCATTTCGACCTTTGTGCCTTTGAGTCTTGAAATAAACCATTGATCATATTTTTAGAGTGTGATAACATCATTACGCTACTCAAATTATTTCATAGACTTATTTACCTTGTGTTAAATGCCATTTTTTGAAACCAAAGTCGTGTGTGCCTTTTTAACCTTTACCTAGTGTTGTTATGCCATTCAATTTTATCTAGCTTATTGTTTGTTTTTAAAAGTCTAGTTTCCTAAGTTGAGGTTTTAATTAATCTTACAAAATTTAAATTTAAATATTTATTAATTTCTGCCTATGCCTTGTGTAATTTTGGCCTAGACATCGATCTTTCTCTTTTGGTTTGTGTATCTTAGGTTAATTCTTTATTCAATTTGAAAACTATTTGTTTGTGCCTAGATTTGGGAAAAATAGCTTATCTTCCATATGCATAGAGTTTCATGTCTTATATCAATTGACCAAGTCTATGTTTAAAATTGAATGCCTAGTTTATTCCAAAGTATTTCAGATTTGTTAGATTAAATATCTCACCTTATTTTTAAAGTCTAGCTTTTGTGTCTTATTTTGCCAAAAGACCTAGCATATGCTTATTTTGAGCCTAGATTTTGTGTCACATTTGGTCAAAAGACCTAAAAAAATTTGTTTTCATAGATTAGATGTGTTTAGAACACTTTGTATCTAGATTTTCGCATTCCAATTTTTATTTAGCTACATAATTTTTTATGTGAGACCTTTGATGTTAGATTTATGATGTTAGACTATTTTAGACCAAGTTTTAACACATACCATTTTGGAGATATAGCTCCACCTTTTGACCAAGCTAGACTATGTTTAGACCATTTGTCCTTTGGATATCATTTTTTTAGAGTTTGTAGAACTCTAGGCCTTTTACGTAATGTTCATCATTGATGTAGATATGTCTCATTACACTTATAATAGAGACATGTACAATCCAAGTTATGAAAGAATGGTTACATAAATTAACTTTGTTCAAGACTCCTATGGTGAATAAGTAGTTCACAAGATATATCTTTATCCTCTTTACAATACTCAATTTGGGGAATAAAGCCAAGCATCATGTTCGATGGTACATTCTTTGGTTTGGTTAATGTATGATGTTTTTCCTCTCACTACTCATGGCATCTGATCCCCCACCTATACCATTAACCCTCCTTTAGATTGTGTAAGTAACAAAGGTCCAAAACATCCAAATATTACCATTTTATGAGCTCATCTTTTGGCTTGTGCAAGAAATTTAAAAAAAAAACCTACCATTTATATTTTAAGACCTCATCCTTTGGCTTGTATAAGCCACCAAGATTCACAATGCCCTACCATTACCATTCCAGGCCCTTCCAAGTAGGGTAGCTCATTCTCTCAACAAAGTTGTGAAAACATGACTAGGTGGGTCAAAGTTACCATCCTATGTCATAAACTAGCCCTTGTTAAGCCTATCATTATCCAAACACTGGCCATCTTTCAATCATTGCTAACCACTACCCACTTTAGAAAACCCATACGAATCATTGATCCACAATTGAGCCAATCAATATCTCTCCAACTGAATCAATCATTCAAAGACCAAGATATGTTCAAAACTGGTATTTTACAACTACTTGTAAACTAAGGCCAAGAAAACCAACCAATCCATGATGTTTTTATTGAACCACCTATTTTTGATGAGTTAACCTATGATGAATCACATTCTGATACTGTACCCATTGTCAAGGATTCTCACTCTAACAAGCCAATCATTTTTTAGTCACTTCTTAATGATTATAACCATCTCTAGGCCAATAGTTATCTTGGGCATTGTCTTTTTTTCAAGAGACTCTTTTTAATAAGACAATCTCTATGGAGTTGTCTCTTGACCTTTTTTCCCCTCATTGAGGAGTCTCACTTTGACAAACCAGTCTCTATGGAGCCCATTATGCCATCACAGGCCAATACTTATCCAATACCAAACATTCAACAAGATATCTTTGTAACAAAATCCAAAGTATATGAAAAATCAACATTGAAGTTAGGTTTTATTCTTGAACTAACATCAGATTGAACATCATAAGTAGAATCAACATCATTTTCAATAATGAATTCAGAGTCTATTGATTTAGAATCATCTTTGGAATCACAATACGTTTGTGGTTGTTACAACATTGGTTGCGCATGCCTTGCAGATCAATTTGAATATATTTGTGATCTTTCTACAACTTTTAAGGATGATTACTTCAGATTTGACACAAGTTTTTCTAGTGTCTTATATGAGGATTATGATGCCTCTTTCCATGCCATTACCATTCCACATGCCATTAACACCAACCAACATAGCCATTATATTAGCATTCCACCTTCCATAACCATCGATTGGGATCGATAGAATCACACCTTATTAACTACGTCCATGGAGACATATTAGTTGTAAAATATTATGGGGAAAGACCACATTCATGTAGAAGAATAATAATCTCCTAGAGAAAACTTTTCATAGGTGCTAAGAAATAATCAAAATCCAAACTTAGCATCTTCTATTGAAACCTTGTTTGAGGCGCTAGAAGACAATCAAAGTCAAAATTAAATATTTCTCAGTGAAACCTTCTTGGAGATGCTATGGGACAATCAAGACAACTTCATTGGTAAAAACCTCATTGAGGTGTCAATAGCTAAGCATAACACTTCTTCATTTCTTGATGAAGACATTATTAAAGAAAACATCAATACAACTTCTAATCTACAACATAATCAGATGGTAGCTACTTTCAAGCCCAAACAATAGAAAAATATGATGGTCATATTGAGAGCATATTTAGAAGTCTTCAGCCCTGCCACATCTAATTTATGTCAAATCTAAAATTAGTAATATTATGTGTGCCTAAAAATTCTGATCTTCATTTATTTTTTGACTATTATACATTCCATTATCATCCACCTTTACATCACCAAACCAAACCTATCATCCAATGTTTAACCCTATTTACCATCCCTAGCCACACTTTCCTTTGTCGAGGTCATAAAGACATCTTGTCTTGATGTTTGAAGGAAATAGAGTCAATAACCAATGAATATCCCAACAACATTTTTGGAGTCCAAATCTATAACAAGTTCTTGATATAGTAGCTATTTAGAAGAGGTGTGGGCTAGCAATTTACATGATTGATTATTCTAGTTGTATCATATGTTGATCAAAATAAGCATATCTATATTGGTAGGAATAATAAAAAACCATGCCTATGCCTTGCCAAAAATAAATACTGTTAAGGTGTGGAGCTAAAAGCTTCACCAATGAGCGAATGCAAAGGTTGTTATATTACATAGTCACCGACATCAGTCAGGGATCGACTGGAGGCTGCTGATGTTGGTCATATGCAGGCAGACAGAGACCGACGTCAATCACCTGTGCGTTCCAAAATTCTATTTTCGTCACATGAATGGATTGTTTGCATGATAAGTTGAACTATTGGTAGTAAGTCCACGTTTCTATTTTTGACAGGACTGATTTAGACCTTTGATTAGGAGGTGTATCTAATGGTGGAGAATGCATAGCTCATGATCCCTAATTCTTTATAATAGGGATAGATCTTCATAGCTTGTATGATGTAGAAGACAATTCAAAGGTTGAATTGTGTTTGTAATTTTGAGAGAGAACTCTTGAGGGAAAGAGATCTGTACATCTGAGAGGTGTGAAAGAAAGAGAGATTTCTTCAATTATATTTCCTTCTGAAAGAGTTTAATACAAGTTTTCATTGTTTCTTGTATCTCTTGTTCTTTGTTGATTCTAGTTTTTAGTTACTTATTACTTCTGATTAATTCTGTGTTTAGTTGCTTACACAACAGTAATCAATTATTCTTGTTAGATCCTGACAAGTGGTATCAGAGCTAGGTTGCTAGTTCACCAAGTGATACCAACTGACAAGTGGTATCAGAGCTCAGGTTCACTAACAAGTGGTTCAGATCTGTTTAGTGTGTTTTGATTACAGGTCACTCACAGGGGTTTCTGATTGAGTGGGAGTATAGCAATGGTAAAAGAAAGTACACTAAGAATGGAGGAATTCAAAAGTAAGAATGGTCAATTACGGTGTTATAGAAAGAAAGATCAGGTAAAGAAAGATTGTTGGTTGGTAGAAGATCAGCATGAAGGAGCATGTGTTGCAGGTATTATTGCACTGGTTGTTCTTATATGTTTCTTAGATAAAGTAGAATCTTGGTTTATAGATTATGTTGCCTCTTTTCATGCAGCCCCAAATAGAGTATTTTTCTATGTTAAAGTCTATGGAGACTTTGGAAAGATTTATTTAGGGGTTGGTGAGCCTTGTTAAAGTATTGGCAAAGGGAAAGTGCGGCTGAAATTGCAAATGGCCAACACATGGGTGTTGAAGAATTCCATGCATGTACCCATCATGAAGAGGAATCTAATTTTTGCAGAAAAGCTGATGGATAAGGGTTGCACAGTAACTCTCACAGCTGAATCTTAAAAGGTTTTCAAGGGTGCACTTGTATTAACCAGAGGTAAGAGAGTAGGTACTCTCTATTTATGTAATTGTATTACTGATTATTCTCCTTCTATATTATCTATTTTAGATGTGGATGCAAAGTTGTGGCACCAGAGGCTTGGCCACATGAGTGAGAAAGAAATGAAAGTTCTTAAGTCAAAAGGTAAGCTTTCAGATTTGAAAAGCATAGATCTAGATTTCTGTGAGCATTGTATTTTTAGAAAACAGAAGAAAGTGAGATTTCTCAAGACTGGGTCAACAAAGAGGAAGCACAAGTTGAAGCTTGTTCACACAGACATGTAGAGACTAGCTCAGGTAGCTTCTATTGGAGGATCACAGTATTATGTTTCTTTCATTGATGATGCTACAAAAAAAGTATGGGTCTATTGCATAAAGAAGAAATCTGATGTTTTTGACACTTTTAAGAATTAGAAAGCTTTGGTTGAGAATGAAACAGGGTTGAGGTTGAAGTGCCTTACATCTGACAATGGTGGTGAGTACTATAGTAATAATTTTTGAAGTTACTATTCTATGTATGAAATACACAGGGAAAAGACGGTTCCAAGGACACCTCAGCAAAATGGAGTTGCTAAAAGGATGAATAGAACAATATTGGATCATGCACAGAGTATGAAGTTGCATGCTGGTTTGCCCTTAAAGTTTTGGGCAGAAGTTGTAGACACTGTGATTTACCTGATTAACAGAGGACCCTCTACTACTCTGGATAGTGGAATTCTAGAAGAGGCTTAGACAGGTAAAAAGGTAGATCTTTCATTTCTCATAGTTTTTGGTTCTGAAGCTTTTGTGCACGTTGATAAAGAAAATAGAAAGAAGTTGGATGCTAAATCTATGAGGTGCACTTTTACTGGTTATGGCTCTGGAGATTTCATATTCTGATTGTGGAATCTAGGAACTAACAAAATTATTAGAAGTTATGATGTTGTTTTCAATGAGAAGGTGATGTACAGTGATCAGCTCAAGAAGCTGAAGGATTTTGAGCAGGTCAATGGAGATTTGGATGAGATTGTGATCCAAAATGACCTCGCAGGAAATCACTTCCAGAAAAACATAGACACCAACATCGATCAGGCAGGAACCAACGTCAGTCAGATAGGTCAGACAATAACCGACGTCAGTTAGACAGAGACCGATGTCGGTCAGACAAGAACTGATGTCAGTCAGGTGGAACTGACATCAGTCAGGTACAGGCCTAGAGATGACCGAGATCAGTCACTGATAGAGAATTTGCGTGGACAGCAAGCAATGAATGAGTCCCAAATGCCCAAGATGAGGTCAGAAAGGGTAAGTAAACCTCTAATTCATTATTTCCCTTAATTATTTTACTTATTGCTCACTGATAGTAGAGAACCAGAGAGTTTTGATGAAGCAATGCAGGTAGAAACTCAGAAACAGTGGGAGCTTGGCATGAATGAGGAGATTGATTCCTTAAAAGAGAACCAAATGTGAAATTTGGTTGAGTTGCCAGCAGGTAAGAGAGCACTAAAAGCAAATGGGTTTACAGGTTAAAAGAAGGTGAGAATGGACAAATGAGACATAAGGCCAGGTTGGTAGTAAAGGGATTTGCATAGAAACCAGGTATTGATTTTGGTGAATTTTTTTCTCCTGTAATAAAAATGACTTCTATTCGGACTGTATTATCTTTAGTTGCTATTGAGGATTTTCATCTTGAGCAGCTTGATGTTAAGATAGCATTTTTTCATGGAGATTTGGATGAAAAAATATATATGGATCAGCCGAAGGGTTTTGAGGTCAAAGGTAAGGAGAAGCTTGTGTGCAGGTTGAAGAAAAACTTATATGGTCTTAAGCAAGCTTCAAAACAATGGTATTTGAGATTTGATAGGTTTATGACTGAGTATGGTTTCAGTAGATGTCAATCTGACCATTGTGTGTATTTTAAGAGATTAGATAATGATAGATATATTATCTTTTTTTTGTATGTAGATGATATGCTTGTTACAGGTTCACACATGCAAGATATTTCTGAGCTTAAGGTAAAATTAGCTCACACATTTTCCATGAAAGATTTGGGAGCAGCAAAGAAAATCTTTGGCATGAGTATTAAGAGAGACAAGAAAAATCACAGGTTGATTTTGTCTCAAGAGGATTATGTGAACAAGGTGTTGGAGAGGTTTAATATGCAGGATGCAAAACCGGTAGGTACACCTATGGCTGGACACTTCAAACTGAACAAAGAATAGTGTCCTAATTCACATGATGAGGTAGAGTACATGAGTAGAGTTCCATATGCTTTCAAAGTTGGGAGCTTAATGTATGCAATGGTATGTACTAGACCTAATATTGCCCAAGCAGTGGGAGTTGTCAGTAAGTTTATGGCCAATCCAAGAAAGGAACACTGAAAAGCAGTTCAGTAGATTCTCAGATATCTAAGAGGGACCAGCAATAGGTATTTGTGTTATGGAGGGTCAAATACTTCTCTACATGGATATGTAGATGCAGATATGGCAGGTGACTTGGATGGTAGAAGAAGCACCACAAGATATGTTTTCACTGTTGGTGGAATGACAGTTAGCTAGATTTCAAAGTTGTAGAAGGTTGTTGCCTTGTCTACTACAGAGGCAGAATACATTGCAGTCACAGAGACTAGCAAAGAAATGATATGGATGACACGATTTATGGAAGAGTTGGAAAAGGAGCAAGAGAGTTGTAGATTATACAGTGATAGTCAAAGTGTAATTCATTTGGCAAAGAATTCAGCCTTTCATTCAAGAACCAAACATATATACCTTAGGTACCACTTCATTAGACAGGTATTGGAGGATGGTGAGTTGAAGCTGGAAAAGATCCATACAGATAAGAACCCTGTTAATATGTTAACAAAGCCGGTAAAAAAGGAGAAGTTGAATCTTCATTCAACTTTTTTTGGTCTTCAAGATTGAGCTTGAAGATGGAAAAGCTAGAAGATGTTGTTGTACAGGTACAGGTGCAGTTGTTTATCTCCAAGTAGGAGATTGTTAAGGTGTGGAGCTAAAAGCTTCACCAATGAGCGAATGCAAAGGTTGCTATATTACACAGTTACTGATGTTGATTAGGGATCGATTGGAGACTACCAATGTCAGTTATGGATCGGCTGACGTTGGTCATATGCAGGCAGACAGGGACCAACATCGGTCACCTGTGCATTTCCAAATTCTATTTTTGTGAGATGAATGGATTGTTTGCATGATAAGTTGAATTGTTGGTAGTAAGTCCGCGTTTCTATTTTTGGCAGCACTGATTTGGACCTTTGATTAGTAGGTGTATCTAACGGTAGAGAATACATAGCTCATGATCCCTAATTCTTTATAATAGGGATAGATCTTCATAACCTGTATGATGTAGAAGACAATTCAAAGGCTGAATTGTGTTTGTAATTGTGAGAGAGAACTCTTGAGGGAAAGATATCTGTACATATGAGAGGTGTGGAAGAAAGAGAGATTTCTTCAATTGTATTTTCTTCTGGAAGAGTTTAATACAATTTTTCATTGTTTCTTGTATCTCTTGTTCTTTGTTGATTCTAGTTTCTAGTTACTTATTACTTCTGATTAATTTCGTGTTTAGTTGCTTACACAACAGTAATCAATTGTTCTTGTTAGATCCTGACAAGTGGTATCAGAGCTAGGTTGCTAGTTCACCAAGTGATACCAACTGACAAGTGGTATCATATGTTGATCAAGATAAGCATATCTATATCGGTAGGATTAATAGAAAACCATGCCTATACCTTGCCAAAAATAAATACCTGGCCAAAAACATTTACCTTGTTGCTTCCATTTGTTATTTACCTTTTCATTTTCATTTGACATTCCTCTTGTCATTATTTCATACCCTTGACATTCATCTTACCACTTGGGGGCAACCTTCTTATAATTATATCCAATTGTTATCACCATCCTTGAAGAATGACACACCATATGTCATTTTACCATACCATCCCTATTAGACCAAAACCTATTTTTTGTCATCCTACCCAACCCTTTTGATCTTGTTTAACTTGGTTCTTCCCAAACCTTTCGCAAGAGGATTCTAATCTAGTTTCAACAGTTTTTGAATTTTGTGTTTAAACGACAATTTATGAAAGTAGTGTGACAGTGGATCTATAAAGTTATCTTTCATTTATATTTAACTGGTACCATTGATTATAACCATCTATGGAAAAATTAGTATCACTAACCTATGTCATCATTTCCTAATCATAACTGCCTATAGAAAATTTAAGAACAACACCCTTATCATGCATTCTAACATCACCTTATCATTGTTATTCTGATTTTCCTAACCATTTGCCTCAATTTTAAAACTTGTTGTGACCTAGTCAATTCTCATTGTCTTTTATATGAACTTGTTGTGAGCATCCTAAGCCAATGATCTCACCAATTTAAGAGTGGCATCTTATCAATCTCTAACGAGTTAAGATACCTCAAAATTTCAAAAACATTCAAAGCATTTTGTATTTAAACCTATTCAGTCATGCTTGATCTATCCTATTGGGGTAAATCCATCACTAGGATGCTTTCTGATGCATTTACTTTCAAGTTTTTTGTGTGTTTGTTTGTTTAGTTATTTATGTGTTTGTTTGCCTGTTTGTTTTATTTCCTTATTGTGCCTTGACTCAGTATATATGTGTTCATTGGGTGATCCTGGTACATTATTCTTGAGTCTATCCATATTCATATGTCAATATTTTTATCATTGGTGCATTGTTTTTAATTATTTATTGGATCAATAATCAGTCCTTATGCATATTTCAGCTAAGCTACCATGGTGTTTTATATCATGGTGCCTACCATCATGTGTTATAGTAATAATTAGCTCAATAAATCTTACAAGAAATGAAGCCACAGAAGTTACTCCTTGACACCTAAAAAATTTCCAATCTACCCAAATCATTCCACACACAGAGTAATTAAACCATTGAAGAATTTTAATACTTGCTAATTCAGATGAGCATCTCCATATTAGCACTTTACCTAATTCATCTTTCTCCTCTGATCCATATTTGCCATCATCAGGGTACCAATGATTATAATCATCTATGGGCAAATAATTATATCTCATCCCATTTGCACTAAAAATGATTCTAATTGCCTTTGGCCAAATTATTGTGTATCATCCCACTCATAGAGCTAGTGATTATAACTTCTTATGATAAAATCATTATGTTTTGATCTATTTGAGAGTTAATGATTATAATTATCTGTGGACAAATCATTACCTTTCTTATGCCCAATTGGGGCATGTTTTCATTGTAATAATGATTATAACTATCTTTGGACAAATTATTACCTTTATTGTACCACCTATGTCAATGATTATATCCGCCTATGAGTAAGTCATCATGTTTGTCTGCCCAACTAGGGTAGATCCATATGCCACTAATTATAACCATCTAAATAAAAATCAGTCTCTTTCACCCCATTTCATTTTTTTGGTCCCATCATTTCTTCCTTTCAAGGGACCAATCACCGACTCTATTTTGTTGACCACTCCCTTAAGAGGGCACCTACAGTTCATCCATTATTGTTGAAGTCATAGGTATACAAAACTTTTTCACTCTTTGAGAAGATATTACTATGCTATAGCAAAAATTAGCTTAGAAAATCTTACAATAAATGGAATGGCAGAAACTTCTCCTTGGCAACCTTAGCGAAATCCTCCCACCCTCCTTGATCAAATCAAACCAATTGACCATTCTATTTGTATCAATGCTAATAAGGATGAGCATATCCACATTGGTAGGTACAAATAAAACATTCACAATGATCAAATTATTTATCCTTTTAATCATCTCTTTCATCACTTTATGCATTATCATGTGCCTGGTTATTTATGCTTCTTTAGTCATTAGACCATCGCATCTACATTTGTGCATGTTCATTTTTAATTTGTGAAATAGACTATATCCTTGAGTTATGCTTGTCAATATTCCCTACTGGAGCATAATCAAATATCATTTTTCAATCCAAGTAATCTTAATGATTATAATCACCTATGGGCAAATCATTATTTTGACTTATCCACCCTAACTAGGACATATGTTTGTCCCACTAATTATAATTGTCTTTGAATAAATTAGTGTCTCAACTTTTATTACTGATTATAACTGTCTTTAGGTAAATCAGTGTCTCAACCTTTGTTACTGATTATCACCACCTTTGGGCAAATCAGTACTTTTTAAATCAATGCATGCAAGTATTTTTTTGATTGGATTAATCTCACCCATAGGTTAATTTCATTCTTATATTTTATCCTACTTATACCATTGATTATAATCGCTTGTGGAAAAATCAGTCTCTTCCACCCCATTTTATCCTTTTGGTCACATTGTTTCCTTCTTTCAAGGGACTGATCACTAACCCCTTTGTCAATCGCTCCCTTGAGGGGGCATCTATAGTTCATATATTGCCATTGAATTCATAGGCATACATGATCTTTTTATTCTTTGAGAAGATGTTACTATACCTATAGCTTGTAACTCCTTCCTAAATAAAAGAAAATTGTAGACACCTAAAACAAGCCACAACTGGATTTTGATCAGACTTCATACCAATTTCTACTAACCATTGCAAATTAAGTCTAGAAATCATTGAACATATAAAATTTACTTGTGCATCATTCATCAAACTTCATAATCATGTTGAGACATCCCTAATTTGGGTATCCTACTGTATGCAACAAAAACCTCTCATAAATTCATCTCTAATCACTTCGTGGCATCACAATAGTCAATTTGGCCTATAGACCTATTAAGTGAAGCACTTGCACAGTTAAATCAAATATTTGAAATATTAAAAGGCTAATTATAATTAATTAACAAGCTAAATCAAATTAAATATTTAGTTGAAATATCTATGTACAAATAATGAATATTTATTAAAAAAAACTTAAAAATTTAAAATATCCTAGCCTTTCATCATTGCCTTTATGAGTTGTCAAGCTCTTTTAAAAATATCTTAAAATATCTATTTTGGAGAGCCATACCTAGTAATTGCAAATCATAATTACTTGACAACTATTAACTCTACTAGGGTTATATTTGACTCACTTAGGTTAGGTTTCAACCCATTCTAAGCCTTAACTACACCTTGAGTCACCTTGGGTGAGATTTAATCTCTAAGCCTATAAATACAATGGCATGCCTCTTCACTTCTAGGCTTGGACATTATAGAGTCATTATGTAAGATTTATTCCACGGGACTCTTCGGAATAGTGTTATAATGCTAAAATATTGAGCCAAGCAATCACAAGCCACATCAAAACCAATGGTGCCAAGGAGAGAAGGAGCCAAAAAGCTTCATTTGCCAAAGACTTCTTGATGCACAAGTTGAACAAGCCACTCAACAAAGCATTTGGAGCACCCAAAAAAGGTAAAAAGATTTTTGTTTTTTATGTTTTAGTTGTACTTTCATTTATATTTTTCTACTAAGCTCTTCCTAATTTTTAGACTAGGAGTGTAAGTATTAATATTTTTTATTTGAGTTTTGTTTACTTCAACTAACACTATAATAACCCCACTTTTTGGATTCCTATGATCACACATACATCTGCCTACAAAATACCTAGAATATAATATTAACATCTCCAAATGACAAATATACATGATAAAACAATCATAAAATACAAATTCAAATAAAAAAATTTAATGTTTAGCATGCAGGACATTAGCCCTGCATACGAGACCATAGCATTGGACAATAGTGTGATCCACAAATACTAATGAGACAACCCATGACACTAGCATTGTCCATAAGATAATAGTGCAAAACTCATAAAAAACCCTAATCTAGATAAAATGACATGAAAAATGATTAGAAAAAGGCAATCAAAAATTCAAAAACATAGAAAATGATGGAATCCTTGTCCATCTGGACAAGTGCCTCTACCTCCTCGTAGTGGGTCATATTCACACCTCATCTCCTCAACATCTTTTTTTCACTCAAAGCAACAATTATCTCAAATTAAAAAGTTCATTTAATTTTTGAAATTAATCAATCAAAACATATTTAAACCATACTTTTAAAAATATCACCCACCTATGGTTGGCCCCATGCGTAAATTTATCTAATTAGTACTAAAAACTTCCAATCATGATATCTCAAGAACTGTGGCTCATATTTTTGATCCATTTCTTACATATAGATCTTGATTATGATATCCTCTATATTGTACTAGTTACACTTTTATTCCAATCAATTTCAATCTGTAAATGATAAAACTCGGTTTTCAATAATAAAGTCACTATAGACCATAGGGTTATCTTAGTTTCCATTTACAAACAATTTTTCTATAATTGTTAAAATAATTGATCCTGCAGTCATCTTATCAACACTAAGCATTTGAATACTAACATGGCTATCAGCATTGATTTTGGATCGATACCCTTACCTCAGTTTTGATTCTCTCACCAAAAGGAGGGTCATATGTACACTATTCACACTGATATAGTTTTACTCAGCTACTCAAGTTTAGATATATAAATACATAGTTGACTCAAATTTTACTCAGATATTTAGATACATAGGTTGATTCAGATATTTAGATACATAGATTGACTTAGTTATTTAAATACACAAATTTACTCAGTGGTTTAAATATATAGACATAGTTTTCTTCACTCAGATACTCATATAACCAAATACACAATTTGACTTAGATTTCTAGAGTTCCATGATCTTGTCAGTTACTGGTTCAGATTCTTAGATTTCACATAGGATTTGACACATTTCTAGACTCAAATTATGACTATGGGGGCACATACATGGCACATTGTCCCTATATATGCATACAATTTTATACACATGATACACAGATACATTACTCAAATATCAAGTTTGGGGACATGATGCAGGGCACATGTCCTCGATCCCAAGGATTTCACTAGGTTATACAGATGGAAGGGTAAATCATACCATTATCTATGCTCAAACTACCAAATTATCACCAGGATTGTCACTAGTATGTTACCATAATTTCACTAGATTAGGTCATATAACCATCTTCAATAATTGATCCATAGTTTTTACTAGACCTAGATTACATAGGTCAAGACCCAGATTTGATCTTTGAGCACATTTATTCTTAGATTTAGTTACGTATCAAAGTGGGGGAAAGTATAGCTTCTTTCTCTGTATTTAAAATATTACTTCTCAAGCTTAGTTACATATCAAAGTGTGGGAAAGAATGACTTATTTATACATATTTTACATATTACTTCTCATACTCAATTCACATATCAGGGTGGGGACAAAATAGGATTATGTTCCTCATAATTCAGTTTATTACTCAGACTCAGTATAGAGGACACCTACATTATGGATTTTATTTTTACAGACACCATTCCAACTCCTATCCATTTCTCTAGATAAAAATTTGGTTGGGTTCAGAGCACATTCACAAAGGTAAGTACATGTATGCATTTTCTTTTTCTTTTACTCTAGTACTTTTATTCTATTTCATTATTAGATTAAAAGGGGGCAAATATACAGACCCTAATTTCTTCAAGCAAACATAAGTACTATATCTTTTATGGTTCTTTCACAGGTAGTTCTTAATGATGAATGAGAGTCTTATTCACATATTCAATTTCATCTTTTGATCTTTATTATGACTTATTTTACCTAATTTTACACCCTTAGCTATTTCATGTCATCATTTTTTAGTCACAGGGGCCCCTGGCCTATTTTTCCTAGTCACAACCCAATTTTATCCACATAAGATAATAGCACATTCCTAGATAGTATCGCACTGCACTATTATCCACCTCAACGTTATTGTCCAATGGCCATATTTTTAGTTTAGTTTGAGTCCTTACATTTATGTGGGTCTCTTCTTATGATTTTATCTATGTTTTCACCTTGTCTACCAATGAATAAATATACCACACTCAAATTAAAGTTACTTCTATATAAAGAGCCTCACAAGGCATTTTACATCTAACACTTACTACTTTAGCACATACTTAGATAAAAATTAGTCAATAGTATAGCTCATCACTCTGTATATTACTTGACATAACACATAGATATACATGCTTGATCAAATAAGGGCCTAAGCAATAGCCATTATAGCATATCATGCAAGTTGATTATGCATGTTCCCTAAGGGAGATCTACATGTGATCTGAAACTCTTATCATTGAGGTTAATGTAGGCAACAATCAAAAAAATATTTTTATATTGCATGATCATAATATCCCATAACCCTTTTTCCCCTCTTATTTTTTGATTTAATTTCATTATTGTTTCATGTGTACAGGTATTCATTAGGGTTTTGAAGAAGAAACAACCAAATAGTGATACATAAGGATGATCAAAAACATCTGAACACACCCATAAAACCCAAGAGTCCTCTCATAACATCATTAAAAGTCTCATGACCCTTATCCACAAAAGGACATTAGCGCAGTGCCTTTGCCAATAGTGTAGTGTGATACCATTACACAAACCATGCTATTATCCTAAGGCATTCAAAACTCTAGTTTGAGAATGAAAGCACTCCAATTTTTTCTCCTGACATGTTTCAACATTCTCATCATCCATTGATGCATGTTTTACTCTAGATAAGTGGGTTTTATCCTTATACTTTTTATTTAAGGTAAATCAATTAAATTAACTTATTTATAATATTTATCTGCATTTACTTCCTTTACTCAACCCCTTTAACAATCTAGGGTTTACACTAGTAAACACCTAAAAAATTAAACCACACAGCTTGCCCATGTTATATCACTTGGATTTTTTTTACCCTTGGATCACCAGAAAGTCCTAAAAATGAGCGAACTCTTTGTCTCATGTGTTGTTAGTTTCTCTTGTCTACTCATAATAGTTAATTCAATAATTATCTTTGATTGGGTCATAATTTTAGTCTAAAAGATATTAGCACTAGATTGAAGGCCAAATGCTATATTTTATGTCTTGTGGTCTTTTTGACCTTATGTCTTTGCACATTCTAAATCCTATTCATGAATTAAGGTATTGTAACTCACCCTTATGATTTCATCTATCGTGTGTTTAAAACCCACACTAACAAAAGTTGGTGTATGCCACTCTAGAGTCTTATTCAAGGGTTAATCGATCTAGAGTCAGGTTGAGTTATAGAATATTAATTATTTCTCCTCTTCAAGCTCATAGACATCCTAGATATGAGCGAGGCATACCTAGAAGATTAGTTTACCCAGCCACAACATCCCCACAAACTATCACCAATAGACCAATCCAAATGGCTATAGCTTGGTTAGTTGGATCAGCTATAAATGTTTCAGGTGATGTGCATGATTTACCTAAAAACCTTTAGTTTTATCTTCTAAATTTCACTCCAAACATTAGGACTATAGAAGAGCATATCACTTCATATAAAACATCCCTCATGTTGCTTATTGTCAAACTTGAAGATGTCGCTTATAAGTTATTTCCTTTCACCTTGCTTGATCAAATTTATAATTGGTTTCGTAACCTCCCTAAAAATTCATATGTAGGATGGAATAAATTGAATAATACATTTTTAGTCCAGTTTGGTCAAGTAATTGATTCAAGTATCTTATACCAATAATTTGCTTACATGAGAAGGGAATACAATGACCCTATACGCAATTTCAATGTACATTTTCAAAAGATGTATAGTAGGGTAACAAACTTGTATAGACCAAATGCCCAGCTAGCCTTAGAAATGTTCAAAATAACTAACCCCTTACATATGCAAAAGTAATAAAAGTGGACAAGTGACTCAATCCCCAAGGATAAATTTTGGCTTCCATTCCCAATGTTATCCAAAACATGCCAGCATTGAACTTAATCCCATCTACAAATCAAAATGTTACATTACCACATCTTCCAATTATGAATAAGGTTCCTCTACAACATGTTACTCCTAATCAGAATTTAATATTTATAAGTTTGTCTACAAATGAATTAATGCCTCAGTCTTATAACCAAACTTTAATTCTAGTAGCAAATAAAAATACATAGAATTCTCCTGAATATTTAACTAAACCTGAGTTAGATGCAATTCAAAAAATGGTCCAAAGATTGAGCAATTATTTTTTGAACTTACAAAAATAAGTAGGTATCTCAAGTAGTGGTAGTGATGTCCCAAATTTTACTTACCAACGCAATTACAAGCCCCCTCGATAGAGTTGGTAAACAAGATGAGTCTTCATCCAACAAATTCCCTAGGATCAATATCATAAATATTGCCTTAACCAATTGGTGTCATGTCCACAACATAGCCTAACATGGAGAACTTGACTATGTTGAATTTTGTCTAGCCTTTGACATCCTATAGAAATAAATTGAACAATATGAGGTTGTCCCAAATGATCAGAATGCTTCAAGTAATTTTGATGTTCTTAGCTCATCAAAATCCCTTAATACAACCATGGTCTTATAAACTCTGGACTTTCTTAATATAGAATACAATGAACCCAAAGAAAACACCAATGCTATTCATAATTTTCAATAATACCAGAGAGAAAACTATACTCTTAGGAGTAGAGCACATGAACCTTTGACTACTTCAACTCCACTAGGCAATGTTGTTACACCTCCTGATCCTAAGTCTATAAATGATCTACCTCCACCAAAATTAGGTGGCAATCAATGCTCTATTAGTAAAATGAGTTATAGCATTGTGGAAGATATGAAAAGGATAAAAGCTAACATAACCCTTCATGAATTGACACAAATCACTGAACAAATGGATTTGCTTCTTAAGTATCTTACAGATAAGAGTATTCCATGTAGGCAAAAGAACCCTATTAATACCAATGTTGCAATACATAAGACTAAGACTGAATTTCCACCATTCTTGATTACAACCATAATTTTTTATAAGAATCTCCACAATCATCTTGTATATTTTGGTCCATTAACTAATGTTCTACCTATAGGTTTTTCAAGAAGTTAGGATAAGTCCCTGTAAAATTAAAGCAGTAGTTTAGTTTCACAAGTCTAAAGTCAAGGTTGTAGGATAATTGTTAAATGTCTGTATGTGTTATAAGCTGAACCAAGAGTGCAACAGCCCATAGACATACAATTTATTGAGATATTAGAACCATATGACATGCTACTAAGTAGATATTGGTCAATATCAATCAACATTTATATGGAAACAGTTTTTTCTCATATATGGTTGCCATGGAGAGGAGTGTCAAATCAAATCAAAATTGATAGAGAGCCATAAATAAAATTGATAATCATAGAGTACAATGAAATCAATGAGCAATTTAATTTTACTTTTATAGATGCAAGTGTTTATACTTTGTCAACCAAATCAACAAAGAACAAAATGTTTGATCATCATCAAAATTCAAGTATGTGGTCACTGTATTTGGATGGAGAACGCTCTAAGTAAGGAGATGGGGATGGTATTATACTCATTGATTCTAATGGTAAGAGACATGTTATAGGTTTTAGATCACAATTTTTTTGTACTAACAACATGATAGAATATGAAATCTTGATCTTGGGTCTGTAATTTGCAATCATATTTGATGTCTATCAATTAAGAGTTTTTAAGGATTTTGAATTGATCGTCAACTAAGTACGTAACAAAATTCAGTGTAAGATTTCTTATTTGAAGAAATACAAATACAGTGCCTGGGACTTGATTAAATCCTTTAATGTTTTGGATATCTTAGTCATTCCTAGAGTAAATAATGCCATGGCCGATTCATTAGCTATCTTAGCTGTGAACCTCATGTCGTTAGACAAGACTGACTTATAAAAATATTTTTTGTAACTAATTCTTGTCTCTCTATGCTTGATAATATTAAACGTTTCCAAGTTTTTTATGATGATGATCAAATTCTTGATTTCTTATCTATCTCAAACACTTTTGATGCACACGTAATTGACGAAGAAGAAAGATTCAATTTTGAGGAACAAAATTATAGTTTTGATGGAGTGCTTAAATTTAAAGATAACCATATACCAAAAGGAATGCTATCATTAGAGAGATTATTTGATCTGGAAAGTATAGACTAAATCAAGAAAGGTACCTATGTTGAGTCAAGAGTCACGAATTCTTAACATGGGAACTGTATACAAGCCTGGAAACATGGTGGTTGGACCTGAATGTAGCAATGAGGAGATGCAAACATTTAATAATATGTTATTCCACTATCAATATATCATAGCATAAAGCTAAAATGACTTGAAGGTGTTCAACCCTCATGTTATGACTCAACATTTCCCTGAAACCAGATCAGAGACCTTTTAGTTAATGTCAAAGGCCAGTAAATTTGGCCCTGAAATTGTTCATCTTAAAATAATTCTAGAATATGTTATCCATTGGTATTATTTTCCATATGCACCATTCAACTTGGGTGTCAAACCTAGTACCTATGAGTAAAAAATAGGAGAAATCAATCTCTATGTATATTTCACAAATCTCAATCATGCATCAGACAAAGAAATTAAACCCTATCTTCACTCGATGAGGTTATCTAAAAAGTTAGAGATTCTAAGATGATGTCCTTTCTAGATGGATTCCTAGGTTACAATCAAATCTTAGTGAACAAAGTAGATAGAGCCAAAACAATATTCAGCACCAAGTGGGTCACTTATGCCTATAAGAAAATGGCATTCTATTTATTTAATTTTGGTGCCACATTTCAACAAGCTATGGACACTACTTTCAAATGCCTAATCAGGTAAGTGCATAGTAATATATATGGATGACTTAACTGTATTTCCCAAATATAGATTAGATTACTTGATTCATCTAGAAAATGTATTTTAATGTTACATAAGGCTTGACATATCACTTAACCTTAAAAAATGTGTCTTATGTGCAACACAAGGTAAGTTTTTCGGCCACATTATCACCAAAAAAAGTATGTCAATTGACCCAAAGTGAGCTAGTGTTATTTCCAAAATTCAATTGTCAAACAATAGGAAATAGTTGTTAAAAAAAAAAAATTAAATCAATTTTGTGTGAAAGTTTATTTCTGATTTCACTAAGATAACTAAACCTTTGATTATCATGTTAAAACAAGGAGCTAAGATAGAATGGGATGCTTCTTCTAAGAGGGCATTTCAAGAGATCAAGAATACAATTATGCAATCTCCTATGTTAGTCCAAATTATGCTAAAAATCTCTATCTCTACTCTTTTGCCTTTATATATACGATTGCAATTGTTTTAACACAATGATATGAACCGGAGAGCACCCCATAGCCTTTATGAGCCCATATTTGAACGAAGCCAAACTGAATTACCATATGCTAGATAAATAGTCCTACACATTGTTGAAGGTAATTAGAAAATTTTGTCATTACATATTGAGGAATAAAGTGCACACCATTATTCTAGATCCTATGGTCAAGCAAATGTTAAGACATAACAAGTTGGGTGAAAGAAGAGGTCACTAGGTTACTAAGGTTCAAGATTATGACATCGAAGTAAGATCTAAAAAATTGATATGTGGTCAAGGTTTGTCTAAATTTAATTTTAGAAGTTGATCCCAGCATCTCTATTGTGGAAGTTGATCAGTCTAAAGTTAAATTCGGTTTGTTGTACGATAACTAAAGAATAATTCTTCATCAAATCTTGATTCAAAGCTTCCCAACTAATCTTCTTTTCTTTTAATGTAGTATTTGCTACCAAACACTATGAAATACTTAACAAAGATAAGTCTTACATACCATAGTTCATAGGGGGTTTTATCATTGTTTACCCTCAGTTGAACTCTATCCAAGATATATATTGTTGTTTGTACTGCTTCTCTTCAGAATCCATCAGGTAACTTGGCCTCTTTTAGCATTATTTTGGCCATCTCCTTGACTATTCTATTCTTTCTTCCAACAACTCTATTTTGTTGTGGATTCCTTGTTTTAGAGTAATGTCTTTTGATTCCATGCTTCTCACAGTATTCTATGAACTCATTTGAGGTAAATTCTCCACCTCTATCAGATCTTAAGCATTTGATTTTTCATCCAATCTCAGTATTTACCATGGCCCTAAATATTTTAAATCTTTTAAATTCCTGACTTATCCTTCAAAAAGGTTAGCAATGTCATTATTGAGTAATCATCTATTAGTAACATGAAGTATATTTCTCTTTTAAATCCTCTTATCTTAATAGGACCACAAAAATTAGTATAAACTAACTCTAAAGGCTTTGTAGTTGCATACTTCTTTGTTTAAAATCTGACATTTATTTGCTTTCCTTGTTGACATTCCTTGAAAGTAGTGTCTATATTTTTGGTTATCTTAGGCATGTGTCTAACACACTTATTTGAGCTTACTTTTACTAGGTTATCAAAGTTGACATGACCTATTCTTCTACGCCATAACCAACTATCATCAACCTTTCCTATTAGAAAGCTATGACCATTCACTTCATTAAAATTATAAATATTGCTTTCAATTATTTTCCCTTCTAAAACTAATCTTCCATATCTCTTTATCTTACATCCCTTTGCATTATATGTGACCTTATATTCATTGTCACACATTTCACTGACACTTAGTAGATTACGTTTCAATCCTTCAACATAAAGAACATCATGTGTAGGCAATTTTCTATCTATGTTCAAGGTTCCTTTACCATAGATTTTTACTATAGTATTGTCTTTCAAGTTGATAGATCCTTCTTTATATTTACTTAGTTTGATGAACTTTCTCTTGTCACTAGTCATGTATTTTGAGCAACCACTATCTATTACCCATAAATTTTGTTTCTTGACATGGAGTACAGTTTGAGCAATCACAGATTGTGAAACTTTTTGATTTTTTACTTTTCACACATCCTTAGGTTTCTCATTCACTTATTTTTCCCTTTTTTAGATACTTGTGAACCTCTGTTCACACTAGTAGGCATGTCTTTCTTTTTACTTTGTATTTTTGGTCTTACAAAGTTTGTTCTACATTGTTTAGCTATGTGACCAAAATTATTGTTGTTATAGCATATTACATTTGTATCTAAATAGGGGGAAAATAATTTTTTACTTAAAAAAATTATTCTCCTTTTAAGTATAACCCTACATTCACTACCCTATGATCAAACTAATTACAGGTATAACAATAACCATAGAAAAATTAGGAATACCTGGTCATAGCATTTTCTTATGCATGATGAGGTCTTCTTAACTCTAACTTCTTCAAGTCTCTCACCCTTATGTAACCATCTACATTAGCTACGTTTGTCTTCTGCATCTTCCTTGAGTTTGCATATATTGACTCATTGTTATTCTTTTCATCAAGCTTCTTTTCTCCTTCAATGTTCTTCACATCAGTAGTGTTTGTGTCTATCTTTATATCTCTGAAGGCATTCTTGCAAGATTTTTCAATCTTTGTCCCTGATTCTCCTTCTGCTTTGAAGTTGTCATATAAGTTTGTAGATGTACTGGTTATGGGACTTTTCCCCTTTTCAAAATCAATACCAAATTTCTCTTTTGATGGCTTTTGAAAGTTGATCAATTTATTAAGAATTTATGAACCTTCTATCAATGTCAAACCTTTGTCTATTTGTTCTTTAGTTTTTTCAAATTCTTTTCTCAAAACCACTATTTATGCTTCTAACATCATGCATTCATTAGATTTATATTGTAGTTGAAATTTGACTACATATTCTATTCTTTTGGCCTCTTCAACTTGTGTCTTTAATCTAACTACCATTTGATCAAAAAAATTAAAACTTTTGGATACTTTTTCAATCTCTTTTTGTGCCTGCTTCTTCTGCTTTGAATTCTCTTTTCTCAACTTTTCAATTTCATCTATAGCACAAATGAATTCACCCTGTAGATCCAGATCCACTTCTCCTTCCTCTTATTCATCTGAGTCTTCAACTTATTTTTTTATTAATCCATAGAAGTTGATTCTAGTGTCATGAATAGGAATTCATGTCCCTCAGCCACAAAGGCACAATCATGGTCATCATCTGAACTATTACTACCATCTAATGAATCACTATCTTCTCCTGTATAGGCCCTTCTTATTTTTAAATAAGTTTGTCTTCTTAGAGTAATGAGGTTTTATATTTTTACCATCCTCTTCTTGCTCAGAATTATCCTTTTTTTATAAGAGCATTTAGCAAAAAAATGTCCTACCTTACCTCAGTTAAATAATTTAAAGGGTAACTTACCTTTGCATTTTCAAAACCATCTTCTTAATTTTTTGACAAAGTTGGTTTCTTCTTCATTAGTCTCCTCAGATCTAGATGTAGGTGATGCTACTTTTACTTGTTTGGATGCTTTGAATGCAACTTCTCTCTTGAAAGTATCTGCTTGTCCCATTCTCATCTCATAGGCTATGAAATTTCCATGCAACTCATCTACAATGAGCTTATCTATATCTCTTGCTTCCTCTATTACAGAGATTTTAGAATCATACTTGGATGGAAAAAATCTTAGGACATTTTTGAAAATGATCAAATCTTTCATCTCTTCTTCAATGCCTCTGATTGCATTAATTATTTCATCTACTCTGAGGAGGTAGTCTACAATTTTCTCTTCTTCACTCATTTTAAGACTTTCAAACTTGCCTCTGTATGTTTGTAGCTTGGCCTGCTTTACCTTATCATCACCTTCATAAATGGTCTTCATTTTTTTTAGACATCATGTGCATTTTGATAATGCATTACTTTAACAAACTTTGAGTTAGACAATCCACAAAGGATAGCATTCTTTGCCTTGGCATTGCTCTCATATGTTTTCTTGGTAGCCTGATAAGTAGGAGTTGTAGCAGGAATTATATATCCATTTACAACAAACATCTATATATCAAACCCTAATAAAGATAAATATGCTTCCATTATATTGTTCCAAAATTTATAGTTTGATCCATCTAAGAGAGGTACTTTATTTGAAGAAGATCCTTCTTGACTAGCCATTTGTGTTCACCATCCAAGATCTACCTAAGTTGATTAAGCTTCTTCTAAGGAACTAAGGCTCTGATACCAATTTTTGGAACACAAATATCTATTGAGAGGGAGGTGAATCAGTAGATTAATTCAAATTAATCTTTTAATACATTTAATGTAAATTAAAAATTATATGTAAAGATCACATATGTGGAAAACCCAATATGAGAAAAACCACGTTAAGAATAGATGCTAGAATCTATTGTTCTAATCTAGCCTCACAATCAAAATCTCACTGGTTATAATGTTTAAGGGTACCGATCCTAAAGAGACACCAATCCCCTGATTTAAGAGCACCTACTCTAAGAAAGCACCTACTCCCTAACTACACACCAACTTAGATCTTTTGATGGCACCTACCAATCAAATCTATTATAGAGCTACAACTCCAGATTACAAAATTAATTCAAAAATAAATACAATTCTATGTTATAGACATGTTCTATAACTACTCATACTCTACACTTATCTCTTCCTCTCTACCTCTCTACCCCTCAATTCGACTTAATTCCACACTTAGTGTGTATTCTCGATGATATATATGCATGCATTAGATCTAGGTATCACATCTTCTCTGTGTTCACACTTGGTCATTAACACATCACGCTTCATTATTTGACTCAGTTCATATTTCTTTAATGGTAGGTTTCTCGCTTCTTGAATGCACACACCACTGCCATAATTAATTATCTTTTACTATATTTAGTATATATCAGACTAGTTTTGATGCACATGCCATATTACACAATTTTTATTGATCACAGTGATCTATATCATTCTTTGTATTGTATAATGCATCTTCCCTAAGTGTTTTGTCACTTGACCATTGAGATAAATATATATATATATATATATTGACCATTGATCTTTAAGTTTTATGTCATGATCTGATGATCATCATTCAATTGACTCAACTTTAAAAATAAACTGTTAGATCAAACTCTGACAGGCTCACGCACTCTATTAGATCTTTACAAGCTTCCAAACTTTAACGTTCCAATTTTAAAATGCATTTGTTGATCTTTGATCTGAGCTCCCACATGCCATTAGATCTTCAAATGTAGCATGGACTTTACCTTTGTTTATCATTAAACATCAAGCACTTTATCTCATCTCATTTTTTCTTGATACTTTAAAACACGTATGCACCATCGATCTTCTTAAATTAGCTTGATCTTTGACTCATTAAACATCAGACACTTTGACCTCTTTGACTCCATACACTTCATTGATCATCATTACATGATCACACGCTCACCGTTAGATCCTCTAACAAATTAATACGTTCATTGAATCTTTGTCTGACAAACTCTCATGAATGTGACACATGTCACTGGCGCATTCACTCTCAAGTGCCTTTGACATATTGACTTCGTTGTGCATCATTAGATCTACATCATGTGATTAAGCATTAATCATTGATCAAGCTTGAAAAAATATTAAGTCGAGGACTTAGAAAACATTAAAGTCTTTGATCACTACTCCAAACTGGTAATCACTAGGTTGAAGGGGCCAGTTGCATAATGATAAAGGCTTAAGTTGTAACTTAAGTGACTAATTCCTACCTATATCCAGTCAACATAAAAATAGAAATGGTTGTGGACCCCATGACTAAAACTCATAGGGTTTTACTGAGAAACCCTAGTAATGGTTGAGAGCTAAAATAAATCATTTTTTAACTCATTTCTCTTCATCTGAACTTGTGGACCATACATATAAGATGTACTTGAAAAACCCATAACGGATCTTCTATCAATTGCTTTGTAAATGGTTCAAAAATGGTCTCTATAAAAGCATGACAACTTTATATAACAATATTTCAATTTATATTGTGCAATTATAAAACTTTTTCTTCTCTCCATCAACCCTGCTTGATCCTCTAACATCAATGACATCCATAACACCACCAATATCCCTTTTAACATCAATGACAATAATATTGCCAAAAATATCCCCCTTTGTCATTGATGGCAAAATAAATTCTTTCATTTTATAATACATGCTTTGTTCCTTTTTTGGCATTGATTGTACTTGCAATGCTCGCATTGGCTTCTGATGAATGTGAGCTGAAGTTGTTCATACCAAACTTTCTCCCCCTTAAGCAATGGAACACTTGACAAAATTCAACTTGAACACATACTATGTTCTTTTGATAAACATAAAACATTTGGCAAACTTTTACAGAGAGCATTTGCACTTTTTATCCCCCATTGACATCAATGGCAAAGGGACTCCAACTTGCTCACTATTTGTCCAAATCTCTCTCCCCCTTTATAAGATAAAGAAGTTTGTCCAAAAATCTGCAACCATCAACTCATTAAAAATTTGTAAAAATATGCATACCTGATTTTTCTTTTCTAACTTCCTCTAGAGATTAACAAAGCTTCTATGATCCTCCCCTGGACTCATGCCCTATTACTAGGATCGAGTGATGTGATGTAGTAGCCACCACTCCCAATTTCTATCTCAAAAACTCAAATTGTTCCTTAGGAAGAGGTTTGGTGAATATATCTGCAATTTGATCCTAAGTTAACACATATTCTATTATGACCTCTTGATCTGAAACTTTTTCTCTTAAAAAATGATACTTGATTGATATGTTCTTAGTTCTAGAATGCATCACTGGATTCTCTGATATATTAATAGCACTTGAATTGTCACAAAGAATAGAGATAGGTGATTTGTATTCTACCTTGCTATCGTTGAGTTTTTTTTTCATCCACAAGACTTGATTGCAACATGCCATTGCTGAAACATACTCTGTTTCTGCTATAAAAAGAGTAACTGACTCTTGCTTTTTGCTAAGTCATGAAACAAGTTTGTTTCCAAAGAAAAATGCACCACTACTAGTGCTTCTTCTATCATCCATACTTCTTGTCCAATCAGCATTTTTATATGTTGTCAAAGTACAATCTTCATCTTTAGGATACCATAGGCCATAGTCAATTGTACTCTTGATATATCTAAAGATTCTTTTCATTGCATTGACATGTAATTTTTTAGGAGCAGCTTGAAATCTTGAAACCATGCACACTACTTGTATGATATAAGGTCTTGATACAGTTACTTATAATAAGCTACCTGTCATTGATCTATACAAAGTCTAATTTGCATCAAGGCATTCATCTTTTTTGCTCAACTTGCATCCAATTATCATGAGAGTACCTACTGGTTTGTTGTCTTCCATTCTAAACTTCGAGCATTTCCTTAGCATACTTGGTTTGGGATATAAATATCCCTTCATCAATTTGTGTTATTTTTAGACCAATGAAGAAATAAAGTTCTCTAAGCATAGACATCTCAAACTCATTTTGCATTTGAGTCGCAAATTTTTTGCACATTATGTTGTTGCTACCACCAAAAATGATATCATATATATATATATATATATATATATATATATATATATATATATATATATAACAATAATTAAGATATGTTCACCTTCTAATTTGAAGTACAGATTATTGTCTACACATCTTTTATTGAACATTTATTATCGTAGGTACTGGTCTAATATTGAATGGTGTCTATTTCAGACCAGACATAGCTTTTTTTAGTCTACAAACATAATCTTCTTCTGACAACTAAAAACCTTCAGGTTGTTCTATGTAGACTTCCTCTTGTAGATTCCCATTCAAGATATCAGATTTAACATCCATTTGATACACTTTGAATTTCTTATAAATAGAGAGTGATAGAAACATTTTTATGGCTTTCAATCCAGCAATTGAAGCAAATATTTCTTCAAAATCTATACCTTCAACTTATGCATATCTTTGCATACCAATCTGGGCTTATTCCTTATAACAGTTCCATCCTCATTGAGTTTTTTTCTAAAGACCCACTTTCTACCTATTACATTATTGTTTGAAGGTCTTGGAACTAATTCCCAAGTTTTGTTCTTCTTAATTTGGCTTAATTTTTCTTCCATCGATTTTAGCCAATTTTCATCCTTGCTAGCTTCAACATAGTTATTGGGCTCAATTTCAGATATTAGAGCAAACATATTTGCTCTTTGTTCATTACAACTTTTATCCTTATCTAAACTCCTTCATTTTTATTGCCAGTGATTTGCTCTATAGGATGATCCTTTTTAACAAATCTTGCAGGTGGTTTTTCATTTACTTCATCAAGCTCTTCATTAGGTACTTCCTCTTTAGAATTTGATTCTTCTTTGCAAATGTCTCTGTCACTTTTAACATGTTTTAAGCCTTCTTCAACCGTGACATTGATACTCTCTATAATTTTTTATAACCTTTTGTTGTAACATATGTAGGCTTTGATTTGGGTGGAATAACGAAGAAATATTTCTTCATCACATATTGATTCAAAGCTTTCCAAGTTATCTTCTTTTCTCATGATGTAGTATTTGCTACCAAACACTATGAAATACTTAACAGAGACAAGTCTTTCATACCATAGTTCATAGGGGGTTTTATCACTATTTACTCTTAGTTGAACTCTATCTAAGATATATATTGTTGTTTGTACTACTTCTCTCCAGTATCCATTAACTTGACATCTTTTAGCATTATTCTGGCCATCTCCTTGACTGTTATATTCTTTCTTTCAATAACTATATTTTGTTGTGGAGTCCTTGCTGCAGAGTAATGCCTTTTGATTCCATGCTTCTCACAGTATTTTATGAACTCATTTGAGGTAAATTCTCCACCTCTATCAGATCTTAAGCATTTGATTTTTTTTCCAATCTCATTCTCTACCATACCCCTAAATATTTTGAATCTTTCAAATGCCTAAGACTAATCCTTCAAAAAGGTTACCCATGTCATTCTTAAGTAATCATCTACTAGCAACATGAAGTATCTTTCTCTTTTAAATCATCTTGTCTTAGTAGGACCACAAAGATCAGTATGAACTAACTCTAAAGGCTTTGTAGTTGCATACTCTTTTGATTGAAATCTAGCATTTGTTTGTTTACCTTGTTGACATTCTTTGAAAGTAGTGTCTGCAGGTTTGGTTGTCTTAAACATGTGTCTAACACACTTATTTGAGCTTACTTTTACTAGGTTATCAAAGTTGACATGACCCATTTTTCTATGCCATAACCAACTCTCAACTTTTCTTATTAGACAGTTATTACCATTCACTTCATTAAGATTATAAATATTACTTTTAGTTATTTTTCCTTATGCAATATATCTTTCAAATCACCTTATCTTACATCCTTTTGCATTAAATGTGACCTTATATATATATTATCACACATTTCGCTGACACTTAGCATATTGTGTTTTAATCTTTAAAAATAAAGGACATCATGTGTAGGCGATTTTCTATCTATGTTCAAGGTTCATTTACGATGGATTTTTACTGCAGTATTGTCTCTCAAGCTGACAAATCTTTCCTTACATTTACTCAGTTTGATGAACTTATTCTTATCACCAATCATGTATTTTGAGCAACCACTATCTATTACCCATTAATTATGTTCCTTGACATGGAGTGCAGTTTGAATAATCATAGATTGTACAACTTTTTGATTTGTTACTTTCCACACATCCTTAGGTTTCTTGTTTAACTTATTTTTTTATTTTTTCAGACAATTGTGAACTTTTTTTCAGATTGGGAGGCATGCCTTTCTTTTTACATTATATTTTTGATCTTACAAAATTTGTTCTACATTGTTTAACTATGTGACCAAAATTATTGCAGTTATAGCATATTACATTTGTATCTAACAAGAGGGCAAGTGAATTTTTGCTTACAAAGTTTGTTCTCATTTTAGGTATAACCCTACATTCACTATCCTATGACCAAACTGATTACAGGTATAATAATAACCATAGAATAATAAGGAATCCCTGATCATAGCATTTCTTTGTGCAGGATGAGGTCTTCTTAACTCTGGTTTCTTCAAGTCTCTCACCCTTATGTAACCATCTACGTCAATTACCTTTGTGTTTTGCATCTTCCTTGAGTTTACAGATATTGACTCATTTTTCTTTTCTTTAGGATTCTTTTCTCCTTCAATTTTCTTCACATCAGTAGTGCTTGTGTCTTTGTATCTCTGAAGGCATTCTTACAAGCTTTTTCATTTTTTATTCCTGATTCTCCTTCTACTTTGAAGTGGTCATATAATTTTGCAGATGTACTGGTTATGGGACTATTACCCTTTTCAAAACCAATACCAGATTTCTCTTTTGATGGATTTTAAAAGTTGATCATTTTATTAAGAATTTTTGAACCTCCTATTAGCTTCAGACCTTTGTCTATTTGTTTTTTAAATTTTTCAAGTTCTTTATTTAAAGCCATTATTTTTGCTTCTGACATCATGCATTCATCAGATTTAGATTGTAGTTCAAATTTGACTACATCTTCTATTCTTTTAGCCTCTTCAACTTGTGTCTTTAGGCTAACTACCATCTGATTAGATTTTTCAAAACTTTTGGATACTTTTTCAATCTCTTTTTGTATCTATTTTTTTTGCTTTGAGTTCTTTTTTCACAGCATTTCAATTTCATCTAGAGCACAAATGAGTTCACCCTCTAGATCCACTTCTCTTTCCTCTTCTTCATTTGAGTCAACTTATTTTTTTGATCTACAGAAGTTGGTTCTAATGTCATGAATAGTTCATTTCCTCAGCCACAAAGGCATAATCATGGTCATCATCTAAACTATTACTATTATCTAAAGAATCACTATCTTCTCTTCTGTACAAGCCCTTCTTATTTTTAAATAAGTACTTCTTCCTAGAGTAGTGAGGTTTCATCTTTTTACTATCCTCTTCTTGTTCAAAAATATACTTTTTGTTATAAGGGCAGTTAGCTGAAAAATGTCCTACCTTACCACAGTTAAAGAATTTAAACGATAACTTTCCTTTGTATTTCCCAGACCCTCTTCTTAGTTTTCTAACAAAGTTGGCTTCTTCTTCATCAGTCTCCTCAGATCTAGATGTAGGTGTTGTTGTGTTTACTTATTTGGATGCTTTGAATGAACAATTTAATTATGCTAAGTTTTTAAAAACCATTCACCTATACATGACAAATGTGCATGGCATATATAAAATAAAATGAAATAAATCTCAAGGGAGCTTGTTTGACTTTCTACAAGACCACAAGAGGTAAAGAGATATGGTGTTGTGACTGTAAACGTGATGAAGTGAGGAAAGATAACGCACATTTGAAAAGGTTAATAACCAAGAAATTCCAATTATTTACTTCATAGCATCTGGAACATTTCAAAATGTGTAAAGGTCTTCTTAAGTAGGTTTGTACTTGCATGGACCGTCTACTGCTGTCATGATGGTGTTGTGGTTCCATCGGTTCCATAGCATTTTGACTGGAAAATTGGGTTTATCTCCACATCTAACCAACAAATGCTCGTCTTTATTGATTGTTATTTTTTGGGGAAAAATAAAATGCAAATAGTTATATATAAAAGTAACTACTTTTTTCATTCTCATTTCATACGCTGTGAAGGTTCCATGCAACTCGTCTACAGTGAGCTTATCTAGATCTCTTACTTCCTCTATTACAGAGATTTTATTAATCATATCTGGATGGCAGAGATCTTAGAACCTTTTTGACAATGATCGAATCTTTCATCTCTTCTCCAATGCCTCTAATGGCATTGATTATTTCATCTACTCTAAGGAAGTAGTCTGCAATTTTCTCTTTTTCATTCATTTTAAGACTTTTAAACTTGCCTCTGTATGTTTGTAGCTTGGTCTGATTTACCTTATCATCACCTTCATAAATGATCTTTATTTTGTTCTAAACATCATGTGCAGTTTGACAATGCATTACTTTAACAAACTCTAAGTTAGACAATCCACAAATGATATCATTCTTTTCCTTGGCATTGCTCTCATATGTTTTTTTGGCATCCTGATCAATAGGAGTTGTAACAAGAATTGTATATCTATTTACAATAGACATTCATACATCAAACTCTAATGAAGATAAATATGCTTCCATTCTAATGCTCCAAAATGTATAATTTGATCCATCAAAGAGAGATGCTTTGTTTAAGGAAGAGCTTTCTTGACTAGCCATTTATGTTCACCATCCAAGATCTACCTGATCTGATTAAGCTTATTCTAAAGAACCAGGGCTCTGATACCAATTATTGGAAAACAACTATCTACTAGAAGGGGGGTGAATCAGTAAATTGATTAAAATTAGTCATTTAACAGTTTTAATGCAAATTAAAAAGCATATGCAGAGATCACACACACAAATAGATACAACACTCAGTGTACATGGAAAACTCAATATGAGAAAAACTACAGTGAGAATAGTTGCTAAAATCTACTATTCTAATCCAACCTCATAATCAAAACCTCATTGATTATAATGTTTAAGGGCATCGACCCTGAGGAGACACCAATCTCCTGATTTAAGAGCACCTACTCTAAGAAAGCACTTACTCTCTGAGCACCAATTCAGTTCTTTTGATGGCACCTACCAATTAGATCTATTATGGAACTACAACTCCAGATTAAAAAATTGATTCAAAAATGAATCCAGTTCTATGTTACAGCGTGTTCTGTAACTGCTCATACTATGCACTTCTTCTCTCTTCCTCTTTGCCTCTCTACCCCTCAATTTGAATTCATTCCACACTTAGTGTGTATCCTAGATGACATATATATACGTATTAGATCTAGGTCTCATATCTTCTCTATGTTCACACTTGGTCGTTAACACATCACACTCCAATCTTGAACTCAGTTCATATTTATTTAATGATAGGTTTTTCGCTTCTTGAATTCACACACCACCACCATAATTATTTGTCTGACTATATTTAGCATATATCAGGCTATAATTTTGATGCACATACCATATCACACAATTTTGATCGATCACAGCGATCTATATCATTATTTGTGTCGTATAATGCATCTTTTCTAAGTGTTTCATCGCTTGACCATTGAGATGGAAAAATCTTTAAATACTGACCATTGATCTTTAATTTTTATGCCATGATCTGATGATCATCGTTCAATTGACTCAACTTTAAAATGCAGCCATTAGATCAAACTCTAACAGGCTCATGTGCTCTGTTAGATCTTTACAAGCTTCTGAACTTTAACATTTCAACTTTAAAATGCATCCATTGATCTTTGATCTGAGCTCCCGTGTGTCGTTAGATCTTCAAATTTAGCATGGACTTTACCTTTGTTTATCTTTAAACATCAAGCACTTGATCTCATCTCGTTACTTCCTGATATTTTAGAACACATATGCACTGTTGATCTCCTCAAAGTAGCTCGATCTTTAACTCGCTAAACATCAGACACTTTAACCTCTTTGACTCCACACGCTCCATTGATCTTCATTGCATGATCACACACTCACCATTAGATCCACTGATAGCTTAATACGCTCATTAGATCTATGTCTGAAAAGCTCTCATGAATGTGACACATGTCACTAGCACGTTCACTCTTAGGTATCTTTAACATATTGACATCGATGTACATTGTTGGATCTACATCATGCCATTAAGCGCTAACCATTGATCAAGCTCGGATAAATATTATGTCGAGGACTTAGGAAATATTAAAGTCTTTGATCACTACTCCAAGCCAGTAATCACTAGGTCGAAGGGGTCGATTGCACATCAATGAGGAATGCTTAAGTTGTAACTTAAGCGATTGGTTCCCGCCTATATCCAATCAACATAAAAATAGAAATCCTTGTGAACGCCATGACTGAAACCCATAGAGTTTTATTGAGAAACCCTAGTAATGGTCGAGAGCTAAAATAAATAATTTATAGGCGCACTTCTCTTCATTTGAACCTGCGGACCATACATATGAGATGTATTTGAAAAACTCATAATGGATCTTCCATCAATTGCTCTACAAATGGTCCAAAAACGGTCTCTGTAAATGCATGACAACTTTATATGATAATATTACAACTTATACCATGCAATTGTAAAACATGCTCTTCTCTCCAATTCTATCTGATCCTCTGACATCAATGACATTCATAATGCCAGCAATCTCCCTTTTGACATCAATGACAATCATACTACCAATAAGATAATTATGACACGAAAGAATAGATAGAATTTTAGACATCAATATGTTAAAGCAATGTTTGTGTTCTTATGTTCTCATAGGTCAGGTACTTCAAATGTTTGATGATAAAATATGAGAAATTTCGAAAAAAAAAAAAAAAAAATAGAATGTGAATCATTCTTAGATAGTCACATAGATTATTGTAAATTCTTTTTGAACATTTTCAAAATTTGAAACCCTGTGATTCAAAACATAATATGTGAATTTTAGAAACGTTTCATTTTCTTGTTGAAGCCATCAAACTGCACTTAATTTCATATATGAAGCAAAATACAAAGGTTGAATTGATATGACTGTCTTGATGATTATTAAATTTGTGGGTTTATTATTTCACCCATGGATTGATCTCCAACCCTCAATGGACTGAACATTAAAATCTTTTCAAAAAAAAAAAAATTAACAAAATACAAAATCTAAATTCGTTCTTCAAAAGGGTGATTCAGGAATCTCCATCATAGGTTTTCCACCCTGGTTAGTGATGAAGCAAAGTTTTGAGTGGGACCAGAAGTAACTCTATCGGAGCTATAGATACGTAAATAACCACATAACAATGTCCATACCATTTTCCCCCAAGCCAAATATCCAAAATCATCCTTCTCAAAAATTCTAATTGTTTTAGACAAATTTAATTTTTTTTACGTAAATGCAACTATAAAATAATCAATCACTTTCAACACACATTGATGGTCTTAGGCGGATCTGAAACTTAGTGTCACATATTGAGGGAGACTTTAGTGCTTTCATCTTGTTGGTTTTATTTGAATAATCTATTTGTGGTTTTGTGTTACTTGTTGGGTTTGATGATTTACAGTCTGAGTTCTGAATGTTGAACACCATTCTCACTGCCGAAGTCATCATTTGTTGGGTCCAACATGCCCCATCCTCAAGTTTTTCGTATGGGAACCCTCTTGCTTTAGCATAGTTGTTTTCATTTCATGTTCTTGCATACTCATATGACTTCATTTATGAATGTCATTCAAATTGTTGAATAAGGGCTCTATTTCAATCTCTAATCCATGAGCCAAATTTGTTTTGATGATGTTGACATAGATTCACTTGATCATTCATTCATAATGATTAGAATGTCCTTGTCAAGAGTTCAAATAGCATAAGTTGACCTTTTGAAGTTTCCTAAAAGTGATTCAAGTTTTCATTCATCATCGATCTATATACTTCGTGTAGTTTCAAAGGTCAAGTCAAGTGTACATTCTTGCATAATCATTGGCCTAAACTAGAAACATTTGCCTTTAAAATTCTAAACTAATTCATATTATTTCTCATTTGTTTTGTTCTTCATTATTGATCTTATCAATTGTATTATGATCTTTATTTGTCCGCATACAGTCAAATTTACAGTTTAAAATGGTTAAATTATCATAAGAAACTTCATTTGGCCTTCATTGTAGTCTTTTATAATTTGAAATGTCCTTACCCAAATTTGTATGTTGATCAGGGTTTATTTATGTTTTCAAACTTATAACAAATTTCATGTTTGATCGAATCTTGGTTTGCTTTTTCACCTAGGTAGGACCGAATCATTACATGTTTTGTTTGGGTTTCTTTATTCATGCTTAAATAGATTTTGCTTTCAACTGACTTACTAATCGTTTCTCAAGTCTATTTTTTATTTGACTTTATTTGCAAAGACCATCATAAATGTTGAGCCATCGATCTTCAACAGTTGTCGCAATCTAGTGCACCTAGGACTCGACAATTACAAAGTCTATAGCGCATAATTTATCTGCCTTGGTCTTCAGGATGAAACTTCATTCAATACCCTGAACCTTCCACAGTCGATAGCATAAGTGGCAGTCACACTAACAGGTGGTGAGCCATCAAATTGATAGGGGGCAATCAACAAGACAAGTGGCAAAGTCAACAAGATATGTGGCACATTCTCGTGAATTTGTTCTTCAGGAAGCACATTGCATAGTTCATAGTTGAAGATCTCCTGGAGCATCTTTGTCGTCCACGTCATTAGATTGGGTAGTCGGAATCTAGGGAGGCAGTTGTATAGTTCAACGTTTGCAGACCTCCACAACTTCTAGGATTGCAACATGTGGTCGCATCGTGGGAAGTCAAAGTTTAGAGAGCTCCCTAGTTGAGTATTGTCGATGACTTCTGAACCCAAAGCCCTGAGATGTCACCATGTGGTGACATCCCGTGCATTCATATCCTAGAGAGAGCGATGAATGAAAAGTAGCCCACCCATAGACAATCGTCGAATGAATAACAAGTGGCAAGATCAAGAGATTGCAATGGAAATAAAGCAGAACCCAAGTGAATGGTAGATGACATCAATAGACAGTGAACCCAAATTTGATGACTGAGTAAAGAAGAAAAAGACGAGTAGATGACAATTTGACTGCATTCTCGAAGTGTAACGATTAGACAGAATCAAACGTGAAGACAAGATGTTCAATCGACTACAGAACTTGAATGTCAAGTGGCTAAGGTATAGATCTAAAAATTGATCGAGCATACCTTGATATGACCCTGCATCAAAGATCTTGAGGGCTAATCACAAAGGGGAAATGAACAAAGAGCCACCACCAAAACAATACTTGGAAGTGATAATTAAAGGCGACAATCTCTTTCTTCATCATCATCGCTAGTTGTGAGATCATAATGCAAATAGTCTCAGTTGCTCCCCTATTTATATTACTCGGGTAGTTGAGGAAATTTAATATGTACAACTATTTGATGACTAAAGATTGGATCACATTGAATATTCAACTTAGTATTTAAAGACATCAAAAAGTTAATCGAAAGGAGTTCCAACACATGTATAGATTGGAATAATTATTCCAATACTACCTAGTCATCAACATTTACAACACAGCGCTATTATTGGTATTGGCTTGCAATGAAGTGTCTCTTCTTTGTTTGCATCAACAATCAAACTAGTAGAAAATGGCACATATGTAAAATAATGTGTTGCCATGGGGATAAGCATAAGAGATTGGGAATGGACAAAGCTATAACATGAACCGACTACTCCATCATTGATATTAATCCAAAATGATATGGTTGCTCATCGTTGGGTTGTTAATCAGTAAGTATAAGAACTTTAATACCAAAGTACCTATTGATCATTACAACTTGGAGTGCATTGTAGATTGAATCCACTTTCATCCATAAAATTGTATCTAAAATTGTGCCATGACTAGATCATGATCCTTTCTTGATGTGTTATCATCAAAAATTGAGCTCTAATCAGTTAATCATTTAATATTTGTATCAAGAACAATTACGATTGGTTGTCCATCACAATCAATTAATTGAATAACATTGTCTATATAAACATTATTGCTCACCTTTATAAGAGACGACACATTTGAGTATCAAAACATTGTTGAGATTGAACCAAGGTTTCACCTACCCTTCTTGTTTTGTCTTGGTTGTCTACCAAAGATCTTGATTTGAAAAGTAACCTATGCAAAGAAGTTTTTTGATATTGTTGGTGTGCAAATGGATATACGATTTAGATTGTGTAGCCATTGATTTAATAAAATTTGAGAACTCGTTCTAATTATCTTAAAGCTTACATTAGTCATGATGTGCAAAAAGTGGCAAGCTTGTGTGATGACTTTTTTTTAATAAAGTTCTAAATTTCATGTTCACACTATTTTCCTTGAGTCTAGCTCATTGTGGTGTTTTAGTTTGTGCAATAGCTACACTTGATGCCCAATAATTTGATTGCAGCCCACACTAATCAAATTTCTAAGTATTGAAAGACTTTTCTCAATCAAGGGATTTACTTTTTTTTTTACCCTACTCCATCTCCCTTTCATATTTTTTTATGAAGCACGTCTTACCCATTACATTGTAAATAACCCATTTGTAAAGGATCCAACAATAAAACCTTGAATACCTTTGAGAAAACCATTAGAACCTTAGGTGGAAACAATCACAGTTTGCCCACACTGTATCGTTTGGAATTTTGTGGCCCTTGGATCACCAACAGGTCCTAAAAACGAGGGAACTCTTTGTTCCATGTGATGTTAACTCCTCTTATCCACTCATAATAGTTAATTCAATAATTGTTTCTTAATCGATCCAATTTCAACCTAACAACATTCATTTGACTGTATTTTTTAATTTATTTTTAAATCGCTTGGATAAATCAAACAAAAAATCTTAACATCGTGGCCACACAATGGAATTTGGAACCAATTTTTTTTTTAGAGATATCTTTAAAAACATTTTTTTTGAGTGTGACATAGAGGTGTAGCTATATTAATGTCATTTGTCACACTAAATAAGAAATCAATTAAAAATAAAATAGAATTATTAATCAATATCGTATGTTAAAAAATCCAAGTTAAGAACCTTAAATGATCTCTCTAAGTGTATTTCAAATAAATGTATTTGACATATCTTTGATAGTAACTCAAAAGTGTTTCTAAATTTGCTTCAAAAATCAAAGTTGGCGCGACCATAAAAGGTACATATGACACATATACAAAAGTTATGTTAAGAGGTTTGAAGTTTAGTGAAAAATAAAAGGCCCAAATTCCTTACTCCCTTTATTGAATATAGATAACAGAACCCCACACAACCACAAAAACCCAATTGAACGTAGCTTATAAAGTGTATGTTTCAATTCATCGTGAAGTTCAAATTTTAAGGTTAGAAAGTCCCCTAACAACGATGAAGATTCTAGAATATTGAGTTTATCTTGTCAATAAAGAGAGCATGTATACTTCTCAAATATCCGAAAAGCAGAAGTCAACTTTTCCAATATGATTATACCACATGTATTTCTCAACATGATAACATACACATCCAAACTAAATATTTAGAAGGCTCAACATAAAGCCACAGAATGAAAACAACCCACATAAGTTGTCACTCCTTGTGGACCAATATGCAAGTGGTGCAAGGTCAAACTATTCAAAGATAAAAAACAATCATTAAATCAAGATAAAAACAATATACCATCCATGCACTCATCAAAGGTTTTCATCAAACTTACATGGAATTAGTAGACTTAACAATAAAATAATGCATGTTTATTTTACAAGCAAGAGATAGTAAAGTATGAAGTTTTAGGTCATCCTTGTTTGTGAAAAACAATAAAGGACAAGGAATCCAACCAAGCACCCAAACTAAATACCCTAACACGATCAGTGACCAAATACTATAATCATTTTCCCCTTCTAAAATCCCTCATCAAAGGATCATTTAAATTTCAAAAGGCTTTCAATTCAAAGAATGATGAGTCACTTCTTTGTGGAAGATATTCTATTTAAAAATCATACTCATGGGCAACACCATGATATTGTTTAAAAAAAAGAGGAAGGACAAAAATTTCTTGTCGAACCTTGGTCAACAACCATCATACTAGACATGATGGTCTCCATGGCAACAATCTAACATAAACATAATCATCTAATGGCCAAAACTAGGTCAAGCTAACACAAGTTCCCCAAATCAATGGATTAACAAGATAAAGTCTTTAAAAGATTTAGCGTGAATGTAATCTATATAGTTCAATCCATGGTTTATTGAATATACACTTCTAGTTTTAAAACAAAATATGTATATATACTTATGCCTTTTCCATAAGAGGATAAGGTCCCACAACTCATTTGATACAAAATACTACCATGAAAAGTGTATTAACGTCATCCTCTAATTAATTAATATTGAAGGCATATTATCATAGTAATCACTTCTACAAATAAATAATTTTTCCAATGAATCATAATCAAATATTTCAATTTTATATTATAATTTCCAAAAACTAGTTATATTATATTTGCTTATAAATATAATACATCTTATACATATGATTAGTTCTTACATTTTTACCTTTTATTCCAACAAGTTCTACAAATTAAGATGTAATACCAATTACTTTTCATAAATCCTTTCCTTACAATCTCAATTTCATCATTTGCATGACACATACGAGGTAATTTCATAAATTCATTGTTTCTTCCCATAATTTGTGATACAGTAATTCCACTTCTCCTTTTACTGAAATTAGACAGATTTTTTATAGAAATTTCATTGATAAATATATAAGATTTGTCATTATAAATTTTTTAATTCAATTCTTTACCAACTCTTAACCCAAATTTTAGCAAACGATATTAACATATAGAAAATCATGAAAACTATCTTCTTTGCAGTTTGGTAGAGGAAAGACTGGACTCGAAGACTTCTTGTGGCATAATCATGACAAATTCTATTCAAATTCTAGAATCCTCCTTCCTCCACTCTAATTTATCAAACTCGGCTGGCACTTATAGAGAAAATCCTTTCTAATTTCTCAACCTTTGTTCTTTCTCCGCCCCCACCTCAGCCAGTTAAGGTAACTTCCTCCCCTCCTAGGCCTATTTTTTCAAAATTTTCTACTAATATAAAAGCTACTTCTATAAACAAACACTGTAGATATGATGAGGCGTCATTGAAAGCAGAATTAAAAACTTTGGTGGGTGATGGCATGCAATTAACAATGGACAGTCTTCTTTCTCAACAAGGAAGAAGAATTGCTGCAACCTATGGTTAAATCTACACAACACCCTTTGGGCTTTTTGTTCTTTGGAGAAGCTTTACCTTTTATTGGATAGCCTATGGTGTTTGATCTCTTCTCATGTTAGTCTTCTT
The DNA here is from genome assembly GCA_037957365.1 of Torreya grandis. Taxonomy (NCBI): domain Eukaryota; kingdom Viridiplantae; phylum Streptophyta; class Pinopsida; order Cupressales; family Taxaceae; genus Torreya; species Torreya grandis. Next base: position 457,250 of record JARHVA010003198.1, read on the forward strand.
AGCTCACCTTGTTGCTTGTTTAGCTCGCTGTTTATTTGTTTCCAAGTTGCCATTTAGATGCTGTTTTCTTGTTTTTTTTTGTCTTGGTGGGCTTTAATGTATCTTCTGGCTTTCTTGGCCAAGTTTGATTGTGGTTTTAAAAAGGTCAGGTCCCTTTCAAGAAAACCCTTTACCAATAATAAAAGAAATATCATAGAAAACTGCATTGCTCGTGCTATATCAACTGAGAAATCTCTTATGGTTTGAGATACTATGATTCAGTCAGACCCCTAGTAAGAGAGATTAGGCCACCAGCTCAGAAAAAGGGTGCACATGACGCATAAACACTGGTTTCAATGCAAATGTCTTAAACAAGATATTATTTCAGTTACTTCCAAAAAAATGACAAAATAATAATAAATTGCTATTAATTTCGCTTCACTTTGAAATCTCAGCTACCATTTCACTTCTGACTTGTTTTCTTAATTTTACATAGTTGCAAGTATAAAATTTAATCAGCCAGTTAATCTTTTGGTTTTCTTTTCGAATCATATACTTTCAGTTGAATTTTTCGTTCTTGGGCACCAATATATTATTATATAAAAGGAAAAAAAAAAATCAGGTTAACTGACTAAATAATAATTTATAGTAAATTGTACTTTAGTAACCTATAACTATTAGAACAAAGAAAAATTCAATTGAATGAATAGGTTGGGTCTTAAAGTCCCTGTTTGAATTTTACCCTTACAAAAAAATCAATCTACAATTGGGTCTTAAAGTTCCTGTTTGAATTTGGGCAGGGGCCCTAGCGTGGTTGGCTAAGTATTTCCGCTGTGGGTCTGCTGGTCTCAAGTTCTAGTCTCCCCCCGCCCCGTGGTACCGGTATTAAGCGTGTCTAGCCAGGGCCGCCGGTCACGTTAAAGAGTTTACTACCAGGCTTTTGTTATTTTTAAAAAAAAAATACCTATTTGAATTTTACCCTTACAAAAAAATCAAGATACAATTAACTAAATAATAACTTTAAATATATTATCATTATAGTAAAAATTGTAAACACTACAATAAAAAAAAGTTCCAATATACTGAATAGAATTTTATGGTATATAGTACCTACTTGAATTTTATCCTTAAAAATCAAGTTGCAATTGACAACATAGCCTTTTACAACAAATTGTTCCAGTTTGACACCAGCCATTTAAATTTCCTTTCAACTACACAGTTTACTGTTAATTGCATGCTTTGCTCGCTCTATAAATTCCTTAGCATTCTTGGATTGGATGTCATCAAGTCCACTTCTAGTGACATGCTCAAGCATCACTTTTTCCTTGTTAAAACGATCTTAGTGACAAGTTGTGTAAAAAGGAGGATTCTCAATTTAGACATCAAATCATATAGATCAAATCAAAGGGGTAAGGTGAAGTTAAACAATTGATCACTCAAAAATAATCATCCAAATCAATTATCTAAAATAAACTGTGTAAAGCACATACTACACAGACGAATGTACTTGATATGAATAAAATGTAAACCACAGCACATACAGTGAAAACTCAATTTGCCTATAGAATTCATGACTCAAGCTATGTACACTTTCAGGCTGATGCCTTGTGTCCTGTAAGGGGGGGCATGCTCTCATACCGCCTGTTTTTTTATAAAGTGTATATAAATTTTTTTATACATAATATAGCTCTATTCATCAAAAACAAAAACTCGAAACATCCAAACTAAGAAAAAAGTGATAATAAGAATTCCACAACACCTAAACTAAGAAGTGATGAGATTAATATAAAGAATATGCCATCATCTAAACAAAATCCAAAATAAGAAATGGGGTCCACAAAAATTAATAAGCTTTAGAAAAAAATTGAAAGTAGGAAGTTCCACAACTGATCAAACAATAGTGGTTAAGTATTTCAAGTTTAGGATCATTGCTCATGAAAAATCAAGTAATACCTGTGATTGCTGGAAATGTATAATGAGATGTGTTTATATGCACTGCTTATAAGACCTACGAAATCATGTGCATAGTAACTCTACCCCCACTTTTGGAACCACCTTGGGACGTAGAGAGCATAATGGATTAGTTTATTCAATCCGGTGAGAGAAAATATGCCACTGTTTTTGGTGCCACCTTGGTACATAAAGAGCATAATGGATTAATTCAATCAGGTGAGGGAAAAAGTGCCAATACCTCTAGGATAAGATAAGAACATATCTAACGAAATTTCTCAGAAATCGGCATTTAATCTATATATGACAAGTTAAACTTACAAAGAATAACAGGGAAGGTGAACTGACCATGTCAGGAAAAGTGTCACTTCGTCTAGACTAAACAAACCCTACAGCAAACAAGAAAATCACTTAAATAAAGGAAGCACATCTTGTAGAATGTCGTATGTCAATTCTAGAGAGCATAATGGATTAGTTTATTCAATCAGGTGAGGGAAAAGGTGCCACTGTTTTTGGTACCACCTTGGCACATAGAGAGCATAATGGATTAATTTGCTCAATCGAGTGAGGGAAAAAGTACCAATACCTCTAGGATACATGAACTCAGCTATCAATATGTCTTTGTTCAATGAATTTCCATATTATAAGATACGAATATATCTAATGAATTTTTGCAGAAGTTGGCATTTAATCTATGACAACGTGTTAAACAAACACAGAATAAAGGGTAAGGTGAGCTGACCAGGTCAGGAAAATAATGTCACTTCATCTAGACTAAACAAACTCTACAGAAACAAGAAAATCACTTAAAAAAAGGAAGCACATCTTGTAGAATGTCGTATGACAATTCTAGTCCGGTCAAGATTCTCTACCTATTTAGTTAATTTCAGTGCTCAAATGTTTCTGAAATCTTATCTTCTTTAAAAAGGTCCTAAAACTTTCAGCTTTGTGGTAAGCTCCAAAACAGATACCACAGAAGTCAAAATCTGGAATGCTTAAGCTATAAAATAAGTAAAACCTATTTCTCCCATATGATTGAACTTTTTTAGAACTTATTATAAAATTAAAGCCAATAAACACTGAATCAGTCATATATGACCATCGACATAAGATCAATGTAAAATGTAAGGAACTAGGGTAGAAACAGAACCCTGATACACTTTAAAACCAATACATCTAAGAATTTTAATTTATCAAAATACCCAACTGGTATAATAGAGAATTCAAATAACATACAAAAAATAAGGCAATGCAAAACTTTCAAAAAAATGTCTCCAATCTTATCTTCAACACGTACCCTCTCTTAACTGCACTGCAGCTGAGACAGAAAACCCTGCCAAAATACCAACAAACAAAATAAACTCAAACCTGGTGTAGTTTTTAAAAACTAATTGCAGAAGATAACCCTCCTTAGCTAAAAAATTGGTATTTATCACTCATACCTAAACAACAACATCAGTTAAATCTAATCTTCATCTTCTGCGTCATTCTCAGCAATGTTGAAGTAGCGTAGCTCATAGACGTTCCGATCCTTATTAGAAGCTATCACTCTCAGCCAATCTCTCACATTATGCTTTTTCAAATACTTCTTTGTCAAGTACTTCAAATATCTGCATATATGCAAATAGATGCTCAGTTCAAATGCAAATGTAGAAGCAACCAAAAACACATTTGCATATATAGACATGTCATTAAAAGAAGTGAAGTACCAAGTGGTGAAAGTAATAAGAACAATCTTTTAGGGTCACACCCTGCATACAAGACACCATGTGCAGATAGAACCATCTCATAATAAAAACTTAAGGACCAAGACTAGTAGTTATTCTAAGAATGAACTTCAAAGATCTTCGGCCCATAGCATCTCAAAAATGTAAGAGTATAAACATTGTCAATAAGATAGATCGGTGGGACAAGTTTTACTGCATCAACTTGGAACACAAATAGTTCTAGTCCCACTTGTAGAAATGCTATAATTTTAAAATGTATTAAACAAATAATAAAAAGATGACAGAAATTAATTAGATGAGGTCAACAACGTGTCATCCAATGCCAAAGAGAAATGGACATAAATATTTTAAATTATGATCAAGTTACTACAATTTGAAGTTATGGGATTTATTCATTGCAGTACAGTATCCTGATATTGTGGGAAAACTCCGAGTTACTATTGAGATCTGATACACACTTTCATAAAAAAAAACATTAGTCTCTATTTCAACTAGAATAACATTCTTCAGTTCAGATTTTAAAAAACAACATGAACATTCAATGGCTCTGCAGACCCTTTTGCTGGTTCCTTTAAGGCCAGGCTTCTCATTTGTCCGGTTCAGCAGAGAGAATCTAGGACTATGAATGCTCTGCAAGCCTTTCCAACAGTGAGAGGAATGGAAAATTTGTGGTTGAATACTTGAATGCATGCAGGATTTCAGCACATTTGTTCTCTATAATCATTTATGTGATGTGAAAACCATGAGTGCATAGTTCACGTGGTTCAATCAGAGAACAGGGAGCAATCAAAACTTGGAAAGACTAGACATATTTATAATAGCAAAAAAATTGGTTATATCAATATTTAGTAATAGAAAGTCAAATTTTGAAAGCAGCAAGGTCAGAACACTGGCCCATAAAGCTAGCCCTTTCAATTGAAATGATGTGGCTGCCACTTCCACAGCATAAGGAGGAATCAAAAAAGTGGTGGACAGCCACTCGCTAATCAAGGCACCAATATGTTCAATCTAACTCAGAAACTTAAGCGGGTCAGATATGAAGTTAGGATTTGGAATAAACAAGTTTTTTAGCAAATTTTTTTCACGAAAGCAAGAGCTCAAAATCAGTTCGGTGATTCTAGAAGATATCATACAGAACATAGGTGCTAGTGAAGACTTACTTTGATTAAAGGACCCTCATTCAACAAGAGGTGTACTCAAATCAGAAATTGAGAATTACACAGCTCAAAGAAGATAATATAGTTGATAACAGAATCAGATCAATTATCCGTCCAGATTGTAAAATGCTTAAAAATTTCTCCCAATCACATAGACATGAAGCAATAAACTTCTTCAGAAAATATGTCAGTAGGGAAGAAAATGCTTTAAAATTTCTCCCAATCACATAGACATGAAGCAATAAACTTCTTCAGAAAATATGTCAGTAGGGAAGAAAGGCAAAGGCTTGAAGCCCAACAAACTCTCAAACAGATAATTCCCAGGCTGATTTCTTCAGAAGACAATGAGATGATCATGGCAACAATTTCAAGGCAAGATGTTAATAAATGCTGTATTTAGTATGAAAAAGGAGATGCCTACTAGACCGGATGGGTTTCCTGCTGGTTTTGTCCTATCACGTTGGCTGTGGTTACATAGGACATTTGGACAGAAGTGGAGGCATTACAGAAATCTGAAAATATTCTCAAGGAAATAAATATGTTTTGGCTCTTAATCCAAAACCAAAGATGATAGGATATTTTGTTGTGCAACATTGTTTTAAAAATTATCTGTAAGGTTGTGTCCACTAGCCTTAAAACCTTGCTTCCAAATCTTATCTCAGAGAAGCAAATCTTATCTCAGAGAAGCAAGGTGGTTTTGCGGCCAAATCATGGATGGTATTATTATATTATTCTTCTTCACAAGTTGATTCAGTCCACCACTAAAAATAAGTAGCTAAACCGTGGATTGTATTATTCTTCTTTAATAATTCATTCTCCCAATCACAAAGAATAAGCAGCCTGGCATGTTTATCAAACTTGATAATTGAGATTTTTTAGACACGGTATAGTTTTGGATTTGGTCAGAAATGGAGAAATTGGGTCAACAGTTGTATTTCAAAAGCTAAGTTCTTTATTCTAATCAATGGCATTCCCATGGGCTTTTATTTAGCTGTAATTGCCAGCTATAGAACAGCTTAATTGATCATTTTAACATTAAGCTTGAAGATTGGAAAGGGAAATAGCTATATGCTGCCAGAAAATTGCAATTGTTAAAAGTTGTTCTTCAAGCCCTTCAGGTTTATTTCATGTCCAATTTATATAGGTGGATGAGAAAATTTGTGACATTCAACAAAAAGCTTTTATGAATTAGAAAAAGGTGTCTTCCAAAGGAGCTTGGTGGGATGCATGTTAAGGATATTGTTCAGATGAATAAAGCTCTTGTGGGGAAGTTAATTTGGAGAACGTATACAGATCACAATCGGAGCTGGAGCAAGGTCTTGCGACAAAAATTCTTGGATGACATGAATCCAACAAGAATTTTTAAAATTAAAATTGAATTGACAAGTCTGCCATTTGGAAGTTCTTGTTTGTTGAATAGGGGCAGGTTGCTCAACTTCTCCAGTGGGATGTTAGAAGACGTCAAAATGATCTCTATTGGGAGGATGCTTGGTTGCTGCCTTATCCCATATCCTCTACCCCCAAATATGAATATCTAAATATGATATTAGAGCAGGAAGTGGGTGATAAAGTCTGTAATTATTGAGATGAATTAAATTTTGATGGAGTTTAGGTCAGAATGAGGAAGGATTTCAAGCTAGACAACACAGATCTGAAGCAAAGTTGGGACAAAGTCAAAGCCAAACTGGATTTATACAAAATGTGTTTCAGGACTGGAAGGGGTGAGCTAAACTTGATAGGCTATGTCCATCTTACAAGGCACAATCACGTAAAAGATTTTGAGCAGATGAGTTTTTGGAATAAGGGATGGCCAAAATCAATTGTCTTCTTATGGACAGTTATAGATAATAGAATCCTTACCTATGACAATTTAATCAAAAAGGGATTTCATGGCCCTTCAAAATGTATTCTATGTAAGAACAAACTTGAAACTCTTGACCATCTCTTGTTCCTTTGTGATATTGCAAGAAAACTTTAATCAGCCTATTTGAGACCTTAGGTATTTAAACCCAAGTTGTTGATTCCCTCAGAACCCAGACTCAATTGAACAGAGTCCTTTAGGAGCAAGGTTGATATCCAACACTGCACATTGGGAAGTAGAGAAATCCATGCTTCCATATCTTCTATGGGCAGAAATAAATAACGGAATATTCCGAGAGAATGTATGAAGAATTAAGCAAATTTAGTCTCTTTTTATCTCAACTACAGATATAATCATTCGATTGCTCCCAGACCCTACAGAGGTTAGATTTAGAAGTGTAAACAGGAAGTTGGAAAGGCAGAATTTGAAAAGAAAAGTCAAATTTTGATGGTGCTGTGAAGTGTAACTTGGGTCCCCCTCAGGCTTGGGGTATAACCGTATATGTGGAAATCAATGAGGCAACTATCTTCACTTATACCTAAGATCCTCAAAGAAGCACCAACAATAGAAATAAGGCATTAAATAGAGTTTCCAACCATGGGATAGATATGCTCCTTCATAATTACACATACACCATTGTTATTTATAATGAAGATGGTATCTATGAGGATTTGAAGGAAACCATCAATCCTGACAAAAAACCTATCAGAGGATCACAGATAGCAGTGAAGTTTCCATTAGCATGAGAGCCAAATATTTAGGACAGTTTGATGGTTGTCAGCTATTCTTCAAGGGGAGGGAGAGTGCTAGTGGTATACCCACAGTACTCCTCGTTGCTGGGGTCCTCTACATTCTCTTCCGCAATCATGGACTGAGAATACCCTTATCAATCAGAAATAAGTTGCTCTGTTTCTAGAGGCTGGATATCTGTTTCTGAAATATTTTCATTGCTTAAAGTTGCAACACAAATTTGAAGGCCACCATTCTCGCTTAACATGAGGGTGAGGTACTGTTTTTGCAGGTGCAGTAGCAGTTTTTTCCACTTCATAGAATTCATGCTATCATCATTTAAAGATGTTGCAACCCTTGTGAATTCTCTGTTCTTTGGCAAATTTTCAGGTTTCATTTCTTGCTGCTGACTTTGTTACTCCTGTGCCTAGAACTTTCGGCTTTCATCCTTCGAAGCAGTCCCTTGGATGTAAGTTTCTTGCTGCTGTGGACTGTGAACGAGATCATTATTTTTGGAGAGCTGTTGTTTGTTTTGGAGCTGGGTTTAAAGTTGCATGGTTTCATATGACCACTACTAATGGATAATTTTTTTGGATTAGAATTTTGACAACCTGTTTCTTCAAGTTTTGATCTCGTCAATGGTCTCTACGGCATCTGGTCTTTTCAGCCCTGTTACTCTTTTCTTGGAGATTTTGAAGCAATTTCAGCTTTTTCTGTCTTCTTTTTTCCAGCTACTTCTTTACTGGAACAGCTTTCGCATATAATTTATTAAAAGCTCCAATCATTTGTTGGTGATACTGGCTTGGAGCTCATGTGTCTGAGCTTTTTGTTTTGGGTTGCAATTGCTTGCATTCTTGGATGTACCGCTCTTTCTTAATATAATTTTTAAAAAAAATACCTAAAAAAACACATTCTTCAGTTCAGGCACCAGATATTAGAATAACAATTGAGATGCTCCTTACCCGACCATCTTTTCTAATGGCAATTCATCAGGTAATATCAGCCGTTAGAAAGATTTATACAAGTAGGATGATGTTGATTACAGTAAAACAATCAGTTTCACTGTATTGCATGGAATTATAGACAAGGCCTCAAGAGGAGATTAACATTGAAATCGATGGAGATTGGAGATTACATACTTTAATGAAGACATATTGCAATATGTTGACCTGTACCAGGCTTGGTACTACAAGCTTATATCTTCCATGCATTGACCATAGGGGCTATATTCCACTAAAAAGTATCTAATGACTTAAACATCTTCTACGTAGATAATCAATTCAACAATTTTGAAGGACTATGATAGACTAGAATATGAAATTCCTCACAAATGACACAGATGAGATATGGAAAAACAATCAAATTGCAATACTGGACATCAATTCCGTGTACAACATGAATGGGGCTGTCACTTCACTTTCATCAGGCCTGATGGGGTAACAGCGTGCGTATTGTATTACAATACAATTCAATACAGTGTATCAAAACAATACAAAATATGGAAGCCCATCTTGTACAAATAGATGGGGAAGCTCACTGAAGGATAATTTTACAAGACTTTAACAGCCATTGCAGATAATGTACTCGTAGAAAATCAATAAAGGCAGGAAATGCTTATTAAGTCATACAAAATGAAGTCTGACATTATCACACAATGAATAGAAGCATACAGAATCTGTCAAGGCAACAATGAATCAATATATATATATATAAGCTCGGGGGAAAACATATAAGCTTTTATACTATATTTTGAGACATCTTCCCAATCTATCATAACAGTGGAGAAAATGGGGGGAAGCAAACCCACCTGCGTGGATCACTTATATGTGAGAAGAGTAAAAACAACAGCTGTTGCCCATGTAATTGTAAGGGGTAACAGCCCCTGCTGCTTTAGATGGATCAGTTCTGTCAATGGGACCTTGGTTCACTGGTGAATTTCATAAATCTCCATCTCATACACCAGTGCTACATTCTAGCTGGGTTGTGTACCATCAATGTGTCATGCAAATCAAATGAAACAGCAGCAAATGCCCCATAAAATTTTGATGGGGACTGACTACCCTTAAACATGGCATCTACATTCAAGGAATTATGTTTCATAATTGTGTTCCTTGAAGCACCACAATAGAGCAGGTTAAAGTTATCTAGGGGAGTTGGGGAAAATCTCCATTACTGACAATTAAAACCAGTTTGATGCTCCCAGTAGAACCCAATTACCTTCAACAATTCTATAGAAATAGACATTTGAAAATTAAAGCATAGCTCAGCCTTCTGACAAAAATTGGAAATCCAGAAAGAGTAATCTTGATCAAGGAGAAAAACAAAAAGGGGGAAGATGAGGAAAAACTCATAAAGATGATGAAAAATAATTTTTTTTTTATTGCCTAAAACTTTAAGAACTTAAATGTCAAGTTTGATGCATATTGAAGCAGATTGAAATCTGGAAATATGCCTCAATATCAACAGATAACCCCGACCTAAGGAACAGGCTTCCTTTGGCATTGATGGCAGGTCTGTTAACATTTACCATACTTTAGTCAAGAAGCTTATTACAAGCACTAGATCTTGATACTCTTAATCTGATGTTGTATTGTATGATTTAGTGAAGAGTAATGAATTAAGGTTTAAATGGTGAATAGCATGGAGAGATGGGCTCGAATATAATAGGTTTGAAGCTATCATGGTTGAAGATTCACAAACAGGCCCAGCTGACCATTCACTGAGACTTCTGTATAGAGGATATGATGCAGAGTACTGATTGAAAAGGGTAGAGCATGGATGACTTTGCAAAAGCAAAGTCCTTATCCACATTACGGATACCAGAGAAAAATGCATCGTGCAGGGTATTGATTGATGATGATGGTGCATGCATATAATCATGTGGAAAAACAAAGGTAAAAACACATCTCCTGCATTTCCCTAGAATGACCACCTGTTAGTTTGTCCATCACCAAGACAATTAATTTAAACAATTTTAGTACAGCAGTTTATGAGTAGCCCTCTATTGTAGAAAGTTAGAAACTAAAGTTACCCAGCATGCATTCAAATGTAGAGGTACATCCAGTATGCATCACTGCAAATAGGCTACTCTAATGGAATATGTTTGTGTTTATGTTCGAGTATGATTGTCAAATATTTCTGGCACCTCTCAAAAGGAATTTTAGATGCTCACCTTTAAAAAACTAAACAAAAAGCCACAAACTTCAAGATAAATCTGGAACAAGGAAATTTTTAAATGTCTTTGAAGAGGTACTCCTTCAAATTTTCTAATATATAAAAGAAGTTGCCAAAGATCATGACATTCCAATTTTATACATTAAATATCACATATTGAAATGTATTTTTAAGTCCAAATAAATAGTTTCAATGTTCAAAATTGGGGATTTTCAGTATACACTCCACATTTTTATCACCAGTTATCTGATGCATTTAACACCAGTTGCTAGTTGAAAAAACTAAAAAAACACAATCTTCAAGATAAATCTGGGACAAGGAGATTTTCAAATGCCTTTGAAGAGGTACTCCTTTATAATTACTAATGTAAAAGAAATTGCCAAAGATTATGAAATTACAATATTATAAAAAAGCATACCAATGCCCTCCCTTCAAATACAATTTTAATCTAAATATATATATATAGCTGCCAAACTTTAACACAAATCAGAAGTTAAAAAACCCAATCAGATTTGCAACACTGAACTACAATTGCATGTAGCACACAAATGAGGCTGATAATTCACTTTCATCAGGTCTGCCCAAGGTAAAAGTATGCAATTTATATTACAAATAAACACAACACAGAGCAAAGAACTCCGACAACCTGAACCAGCTAACAAAACATATTATAAGACCCTATAAATCTAAGATTTACAGCCATATTTGAATAAAAAGGCACGAGAAATACTAAAAACTCAAGAGAAAAGGGTTATAGATCATATAATTTCCTCAGCCGTGATTCATAGGGCCACCAAGGCTAGGGCTATTCAGGAAGTAAACATCTGTGGTCTGACTATTTATGAACAAACACTAAGCCCCATAAACACTAAACTCCATAAACCCTCGCACCGGATGGCTTTCAGGCAAATTTGCTTATTACAGCCAGGGCATCAAATATAACAAATTGAAATGCATTTTTAAATCCAAAAAAAATATTCCAAAGTTCAAATTAGTGTTTGCAGTACACATTCATAAGGCCACCAAGGCTAGGGTTATTCAGGATGTAAACATCTGTGGTCTGACTATTTATGGCTATACCCTATAAATCCCTGTTGCCAAGAGACAGGTACAAGTACGGGTACGGGGAGACGGGTACCAGTACTGGTACACCATTTTTTTTGAAAAATAGATGGCAATATATATTTATCATTTAATATTTATATATTAATATATTATATTTAATATGTTAATAATCGGTTATACTATGAAAAATTTAAACAAATTTATAGTATTGCAATGCCAATGCTAGCAAAATACATAATACAAACCAACCAAAGATTTTGACCGAACGGATATCTCATCATATTAAGCTTAAGGGTCATCATATACAATGAAATGCTAACAAATACGCACGCAAAAAACAAAAGACGCATATGTTAACCTAGATCATATCTGATCTGATACAATAGGATCAACTGTCACACCATTTATATCCTCGAGGTCCTCCTCCAAGATGTTGTCTAGATAGGCATCACTCTCAAGTTGTCGCCCATCTACAGGTAATATAATAAGGGGCAAATCATTGAGGCCATTTGCCTCAAGCACATCAACCTCCAAGGATATGTTTGCTGCTCCATCAAGTGGAATGTGGTCCCAATTTGTTAAAAGACCTTCCTTGTGTCCTGGGTCTACACAAGAAAGAAGACAAAGTGTGCTATGAATGTACACCAAATTCTTTCCCTTCTTTGACCCTGTTCGATTCCTCTTCAATGAATGAATGAAACCATAAGTACTCCAATTCCTCTCACAAGATGATGAACTCGCTACATGTGAGAGTAATTGTATTGCAAATGATTGCAATTCAAGGGCTTCACTTCCATGGTTCCACCACCACTCTATTGGGTCCTTCGCACGCATATCATAGAGAGGCTCCATTGTAGAAAATTGTCCGCGACCACATAAAAACATGTTCCATTGAGTCCTGATACAACAAGCTTCCTCTCCTCTGACCATAAACCTTTTTTACTACAACTCAAAATTCTTTCATTACTTCGTCTTCATAAGGAGCCCTCTTCGTAGTGATCTTTGTATCATACCACTTTGGATTCAAAGCGTAAGCAACACAATGTAAAGGTGTGTTAAGCTTGTTCCATCTTTCCATGAATCTTTTCTCAAAGCGTATGCAACACAATGTAGAGGTGTGTTAAGCTTGTTCCATCTTCCATTAATCTTTTCTTCAATCAAAGGATACAAAAAAGGATCCCTTGAGATTCTTTCACACATAGAATCAATTTTTTCGTAAAACTCCCCTAAACATGGCTTGTTTGAATCAACAAAATGGATGACCTCACAAATGGGCTGAATGAAGTTAACAACAAATTTCACATCAGCCCAAAAGCAGTCATCAAAGACCATTTGTCTCACTTCAACTGCAGTCTCTGATGTAGATTGTCCCCAACCTACCCATGCTTCACTAACAATAGTGGAACACAAGGCCCCTTTGATATCATAAAGACGATCAAGCGGTATGAAAAATGAAGCAAACCGTATATCTACAAGTTTGAGAAGTTCCACCTTGACAAATCATCTATAAATATCTGTTTGTAGTGATGATTGCATATGAACATTTGTATTTTTTTGCCCTTCTCAATAAGCTTAGAAACCCACTGAAACCTACCAATGTCTTTGAAAGCATTATTCAATGTGTGCACGAAACATGATGTCCAAAATACATGTTTGTATTTTTTTTACACCAATAAGCCAGCTGGTTTACAAATTGGGGCAACATCTGTAATAACTTGGACATGTGATGCCCCCACCTCATCAATTGTATCACATAATTGCTTCTCAAAAAAATCTGCATTTTTCTCTTGTGCAGAACTATCAATAGCCTTCAAATAATAAGGGACTTTGGAACAAGTTACCATAATGTTTAAAAGAGGCCAATTTTTTGTACCAGTCCAACCATCCATCACCATGCTACATCCCTATGTAGACCACACCTTTTTTATTGGCATTGTTTGCTACTCTATCGTTTTTTTTTTTTGTCAATAAAAGACATGCAAAGCTTCTCATAACCAGGTCAGTCCAACCATCTACCACAATGATACATCCCTTTGTAGACCACACCTTTTTTATTGGCATTGTTGCTCTATCCTTGATTTTTCTTTGTCAATAAAAGGCGTGTGAAGCTTCTCATAACCAGGTGGTTTATACCCCCGCTAAACCACTATTGATAACATTAACCATCTCCTCATAATAAGGTGATCGAGCAACATTGAATGAAATGCCATTCGCATAGAAGCGTGCAATCGTCGCATCCACTGCGTCTCGACCATGCACATCAAACATGCTTCCAATGGTGTTCGAACTGCCAATGTGTAATCTCTTATGAGAACACCCAACATCCTCTACCACATGAACAAAAGCCCCATCTACCTCTGATTTTGTTCTCAATGTTGGTATGCCATGGTGACTCTGAGTTCGATATGTGGTTGAAGGATGAAAGCTTAAAGGATTCGTTTTGCCTTCAACGCTTTCTTGTTCCCTCATTGCTTCACACCACACTTCCTCATTTGAGCAAGGTTCAAACCCTTTTCCCACTGTTCAAAAAAAATGAGCCTTCACCCTTGGGTAAGTGCCCTGAAAGGCCTTCCCACAAAGTTTACAAGTGATCTTTGTTGTTCCACCATTCCCTTTGCAAACACAATCACAAAACTTTCACAATGGATACAGACCTTCTCTCTTTTTGCCTGACATTTTGAATAATATAAAAAAATAGCAATTAATAATTTAAAATTTATTAAAAAATAGATAGATAAAATTTAAAAACCTAACTAAAATTAAATAAATTATTAAAATAAAAATAAAAAATTATAATAACATAGCATTTGACATAAAATAAAACATCAAAAATACAATTTTAGAAAAAATAAAAATTTATAACATTAAATATTAATTATTAATTAATAAAATTATATTATTATAAATATTAACAAGTATTTAAAGTCAAATTTTTAAAACATTTAAAAAGCCTAAAAATAAATATTAATTTGTTTTATGATAAAAAAATAAATATTAATTTGTTTTACGATAAAAAATAAATTAAAAATTAAAATTTGTTTGTATAACCCCACATTTAAGGCTTAAATTTATTCACTGAAACATTAATAATTAATAAATAGTAAAAATTGGTCATACATTATAATTTATTTATTATTGTTAAAACAAACATTGAAAAAAATTAAATGTATTGTGTTCATGGCAATGGCAGGGTATTGCCATGAACATCAACGACCTGCATTGTTGTTCACAACAATGGCCTACGACACTCAGGTCGTTTCCGTTCACAACAATGCCCTACCATTGTTGTGGCACCATTGTTCAACCAAAAAAAACGTAGAAAGAAGTAAAAAATAGTCTTTAACCTAATGCAATTACATACCTACGACTACAAACAGTGACTACAAGCTTCGACTACTTCACTCACTATGGGCTTTGACTACTTCACTACAAGCTTTGAAATTTAACCTTCAAATCCGAAAATTATTGTGGGTAAACTGTCATTTTGTTTTTTTATAAATATTTTCATGCGTTTACGGTTTACACATTCTAGGTAAGCGAGTTTTGAAAGAAAGAACAGGCAGGAGGTGCAAGATGTCCCCAAAAGGCATCTCTGAGCACGGGGACATCTCTGTACCCGTCTCCCATACCCGAGATGCATCCCAAGGGTTGGGGGACACGTCTCCCTACAACACTGATAAATACTAGTCTTTACAAACCCTTGAATGAGATGGCTATCAGACAAATTCAAAATATACAACTAAGGTATCAACTATAACAAGTTGAAATGCATTTTTAAGTCCCAAAAAAATTTGATTGTGGTACACACTCAACGCATTTATCATCAAATGCTAGGCACCCCATTTACTCCAATGGGCAATGGTCAAACTATCAACAAGCACTAGTCTCGAGGACTTGGTTTGGTAGCAAAACCAGGGAGATGTCTCAAAAAAGGCCACCTGGTGGTCCCATTATGGGAAACCAAATAGGGGGAATTAAGGAACCAATTAAAAAAAAATGACCCCATCACAAATAATATTTAACAAAGTGAATGATTTTAACTTTAATTGACATATTAAATGTTTAATGTGACCTATTGGGGTACCTATAATAGTCACATTTTGTATGAATATCTTCCCAATGATCATAGGGTACATACTTCTCCATGCACTAGTTATTTTATGCATGGTTTCATTCATATGTTATGAGCTAGAGAAGGAAATTAAGGAACCAATTACAGAAAAATGTTCCCATTGCAAATAATATTTAACAACATGAATGCTTTATGCTTTATGCTTTGACATATTAAATATTTAATGTGACCTACTGGGGTACCTATATAATCACATTTTGTATTAATATAATCTTAACGATCACAAGGTACAGACTTCTCCATGCACTAGATATTTTATCCATGGTTGCCTTCATATTAATTTTCTATGTTGGAAACCTATTGGTTTTTTGGATAAGGTATATCATAAGTGTGGAAAAATGATACAATAAGTGGGGAGGACATTGAACCCCTAAGAATTTACTCCTTAAATCTGAATGGTGAACATTTTGTTTTCGGTGGTTTGACAGACTAATATTTGAATTTAAAATATTAGTTACATGTTTTAATCCGGTTCATGTACTATATCCTGTGATATCTTCTTAGTGCTTCTATCTATCTGTATATTATCTTGTATAAACATTTCATCTGGCTAGTGTAATATATTGTGTTATATCCACTTAGTATTTCTGTCTATCCGCAAATTGTCTTGTATTCATTTAATAGTTTACATTTAATTTGAGCAACGAGGGCCCAATCCAAAAGACCCACAAGACAGCATTGTTCAACCCTGCTTACAGCCCTAGCAAAATGACAAAGCACTCTTCAAAATAGCATGGAAGCTATCCAAGCCAGAATGTTGAGACTCTGGCACAGATCCAAGTCCACGTCAGTCTTGGCGAGTCCGCAGCCTTGACTCAGATTTGGCCAAGTCTGATAGCTAGAAACTAAACACAGTCTCCCAAAAAACAGCAAATTGTTCAAATTTTATAAAAATACATTAAAAAAATGTTTTCTATATTATACTTTTATATAAATTGACTGTGTTGACCTGGTATTTTTACAAGAGTCTGAATCAAAAACAAAATGCCAATTTTTCACCCGGTGAGCCTCACTATGATCCAAGCATTGCTTGCTTGTGTGACAGTATATTTCAGAACAGCTCCATGACAAAATCACTCAATCTAATAAAATAGTTGTTTAGTGTTATTCTATCGAACTATCGAACGGCATGTCTCGACTTGGGTGAAAAAATGTTAGCATATTCTGAGTCAATAAACACAACCGTTCAAATCGAGCCATATCTTAATGTTATAAATTTAGAATTTAGGATAACGGTAACCAAAACCCTAGGCAAGACGTGAATGCATAAAGAACTTCATTTTGGAACAATGCTTGGCAATGGAAAAAACAAGAGCATAATCATACCTCTTAGAGAAAGCCGACTCGGAAGTGACGCTGAGCTTGTTCTTGTCTCGTGCAATGGTGACCACATCGCCCAAAACCCCAGTTTTACCGCCAACCTTGATCCGATCCTGCAAAAACTTCTCGAAAGAAGCGATATCCATGATCTTGTCTTCCACGGGCTTTCCACAGTCGATGACAAAGGTGTTGGCCTTCTTCTTCCCGCCCTTTGTGGGTGCAGCTCCCTTCTTGCCTGCTGGAGGACCCATTTCTTCTCTGCCTCCGCCGCCAAAACTTTTCTTATCTTCACCCCCGATTAAGAATAGAGGATTGTGAATATGGATTGAAACTCTAATTTGAATATTACTAAACCCTAACCCTCTCGTGCTTCGGTTTCGCTCGAGTCAAATCGAAACCCTAGTAACACCAAAGGAAAGTTGGAAGATAATTTGAGAAAAATATGCTCGACATAGAGTGAGTGCTTCGGGGTATAATTGTAAAAATATCACTCATCATTCAATTTTATTTACACGAATTTACTCTATATTACTAATATAGGTTGTGGAAATACCATTCCTTTAATGCTTAATTAATCTATTCGTTTTTAAAGATTAAATGGAGTTAAATTTATTTTATATATTAAAAAAATTTGATTTAATAATTAATAGATTTTTATTGTTAAATATGTCATCCATATATTTTATGTAGAAAATTATTTATTGTACATATTCAAAAATTACCTTTTTATATTTATTTTTTATTATTTTATGCAGGGTATATTTATTTGTCTATGTTTAAGTGAATGGTTCAAATTTGGTATTTGTAAATACTCAAATTTGGAATGAGTCTTGTTTGTATAATATTTTTCATGTGATTATGTATATAGACTTTCAATTACGAATAAAGTACTTATTACCATATTCATCTTGGTTTTATGTCTTCTTGTCTAATTCATGTCACTATGCAATCTTTTCTTTGGGCTTTCTTGATGTCTCTTGAGTTTGTCATAGGGATCCCTAATCTTGTTCTCTTGATTTTGACTTTTATGTAGATTGAGGACAGTGTCGATTATTGAGAATGTACCAACAATGTCTTACTGATTTATTATTTTTGAAAAATTAGATGTTTAATTCCTAAATAATAAATGGGTCTGAGTAGATAAAATCAGTAAATAATATGCAGTAATTAAGCTACTAACTTTGTGTAAACAAATAGTATTTTTGTCTTTTCTAAAAATATTAATGAGCGAGAAAAAATATGACTTGACTTATTTTGGGTTGTTACGACTAAGATAGAGTCTAATGCTGGAGGAACAAGACTGGGACACTATCACAAACTGAAATCTGGAGTTCATTTCTTGATTGGACAAGACCGTCAAAAACAAGACACCCTATTGTCCGATGGTGTAGTCCTAGTCTTGCCACTATTATCCAAACTACTCACAGAGATATGATTTTTTGGATTTTGTTTGCAATGTCTGTGTAAGCCTATGTACCAAATTTTAGATCGTCGATGTCAATGAAATTCCCTCTAGAATTGATTCTTCATGTGCTTGTGTCTTTTATGTAATTAAATGAAACTTTGACAAATATGGAAAAGGGGTTAGTGTGTAAAGGATACGTTGGACGCACTTCACACCCCGTGTGTGAGCAAATTGCCTGCATATCAATAATCCGAGGAGGGATCGAGCTATATGTAGTTCTCCCATTGAAGTGTTTGGTGCACTAGTGTGATGAAAATGAAAATAAACGTGAAATTAGGTGTACTTGGAATGACTAGGGACTAGTGTAGAGGTTCAAATAAGCTTGAAATATTGTTGGATGGTTGTATACAGATAATAAAGAATAGTGCTTTAGTAGTCTTGCTTGTATTCTTAACTCTCTCTTGTAAATGAATGTCAACCCTTCTAAATAGACTTTGAATGGCCTTTTATAGAGGATTTAATGATTGTGGGTTAAATAAATTTGTATTAGACTAACATGAATTATGATAAGGATCTAGGAGAATATGATTGTTTGAGTCAAATTTACACTTGGACAACAGCATCAGAAACAAAACACTCTGAGTTTCAACGTTGTAGTCCAAGTTTGGGCGCTGTTGTCCTGAGGACATGATACCTAGGGGATGGATTTGTCATGGGAATATCAGCTTGAGTTAGCAAGGGTTCAGTCTAGAAGGCTATAGATGACTGGGAAACTATGAAAACATGCTTAAAAGGGTCAAGAGAACAAGCAAAATAAACCTATAGACTGGGTGTCATTAGTCATACTCAAGTTACTAAATTTTGCATTTTATATGACTACATTTGCCCCCCCTTTATTCTAGTGATGCAACAAAGTGAAATACCAATGTAGAGGAAAAATAGAAAGCATACTTGAACTTATAAAGGTGAAGCTCATGAAGTTGTGTGATGTTGGATGTGCATAGAGAGAGCACAGTGTAAAGTATGAATCTGCAATGAAAAACATAGAGTAGATCAGTCCTTGCTAGATACACTATATCTAAAATAAGACCATACAAAAGCTAGATAAGAGAGAGAGGAAAAGAAAGAAAGAAATACACCTCACTGGGTACACAAACCAATACAAAACCTATTATAATGTTGGATTGTGTTGGGTGTGTGTTGTACCAAAAGTAATATCATAAATGGAGTTGAGTGCTCAATTCCCTATAAGGGGCTCAAGAATGCAAAGGCAGGCCCTTTGGCTCCAGCGTCGCCTATTAAGTGAAGTTGATGAATCATGTATATGCCAATCAATGTTTGGAATATGTGTCTAATCCCTCTGAATAGGTGGCTCAATAATATAAAGGCAGACCTTTTGGCTCTATCATTGCCTACTAAGTGAAGCTGACGAATAATGTGTGTGTCAATTGATGTTTGGATTGTATGTCCAATCTCTCTGAATAGGTGGCTCAAGAATATAAAGGTAGACCCTTCGACTCCATCATCACCTACTAAGTGAAGTTGACAAATCATGTGTGTGTTAATCGATGTTTGGACTATGTATCCAATCCCTCTGAATAGGTGGCTCAAGAATACAACAGCTAGTTAGTCCTTTGGCTCCATCATTGCCCAATGAAGTGAAGCTATGAAGTGATATTGGTATGGAATAGTTGTCATATGAGATGGCTCCTAAAGCCCATGAATGTACTATAATCTAACAATGTTGGCATGGATAACCGAATGTATGTTGAAAATTAGGCCACTCTTAGTCATTTCAAAAGAAAGAGACTAGGCTTGTATGAAATCCACTCTGAAATTAGTGCAATAGGCTTATATGAAAGCCAACTCGAGTACTCAAAAAGTTAAGCTTGTATGAAAGCCAAACTTAAAAAATGATGCCAACCACATGCAGATGGAGTAAGGCACGCAACTGTTGAGAATGCTTAGGAAAAATAAACTAAACTCAAAAAGAGAGGAAGACCAATGTGTTGTGTACATTGCTCCCCAATAATTGGTGTTTGGAACATGGATTCTAATTTGGAAGTTATATCAACTACCTAATCTAAAACTAGAAATGAGAGCCATCATCTTGCGCATAATGCCCCCTATATCTAGATTCTCTAAGTAAAAATTGTACTGAAATATGATAAAATTGGATTGTGATGTACTGACAAACCTATGACTGAACTCATCTTTTTATTTGTTTATAGAAAAACCAATTTTTTTGTTGTCTAGATAAGAGCATCAAAAATAGGATACCCTGTTATCTGACGTTGTATTCCAACTTTGACATTATTGTTTAGGGCCAAATCTAATGACTATTTTGGATTCTCTGTTGTCTGCCTGGTCTGATGTCTAGATTCTATTTTGAGTGTTTTGAAAACTATTATTTCAACCACTAAGAGCTCTGATCTCTATGATAAAACCCTTGTTTGTTGCCCCCTCTTCTAAGGGTATGATTGAAGACCCTACAATGACTACTCTCATAAGAGATAGCCCTGCAAGTGTGTTATGTTGCATAGATACATGATATAACAATGATAATTAACAAGATATCTCAAGATATAACAATATTTGTATTGAGAGATTGTTATATTAATAGGGGCATGCCTAGATAGATATAACAATGTAAAAGCATGTGCAATGTACCAAACTAGAATCAAAAGGGTTAGTTATTAGTTGTTAGCAAGGAAGGATGGAGCATGATGTCCATCATGGCATCCAAAAAATAAAGAAAATGCATGATATGGATCATGGCATTTGCAAATAGGATAAACAAAATCAAGCAACAAGCATATAAATCAAGCAGCAAGAAGTATACAAGGGCAGTCAAGGGGCCAAACAAACAAGGGACATAGGCACATGTCACTCATATTAGAAATCAAACATATAAGGCATGTTCAAATGCTGCATACACATACCATAGAATAAGTAATATTGGCATGAGGGCCATAGACACATAGAAGAGTACAAGCAAGGGACATTGGCAAATGTCTAAAGGTATACACACATGAATAGAAACAAAGGACATTAATAAATGTCCTAAGGCACACACAAAAGACAAGCAGGAACTGGAAATGCAATCCAACAAGCTAAGTAAGCAAGAAGAGAAAGCAAGTAATAACTGGAAAAATAAAATCACATCAAACTAATCAAAGCAAAAGGGAAAGTATGTAAGACATGTTTAATACAAGACTAGGTATGTGCTAAAAAGATACACAAGTGCTAGATACTAGTGAAATGTTGAAATGTTGATATAATAATTTGTGTAATCTAGTAAGTAATGTATATTAGCATGATAACTTGGAGTGTGTAGTGTAAGAATGACATAACCTGGATGGTGTAGTCATGTAGAAGATGTCCCCAATAGGTATGTATATAGATGTGTGTTCTCAAATGTAGAAGTAGGATGCCCCCTCAATGGGTAGAGCGAATCAATCAAGGATCTGGATGTCACTGCACACACTCAAAAAAGATCAAGTGAAGCATGGTAATGTAGATAAATCGACAAACAATAGCATGAAACAATAAATATAAGTCATATCATAGTAGTAGCAATGTAAAGCATAAATGATGCATATAATCGAAATGTTTTTGTGTTTTTGTATATATTTGAATGTTTTTTGGTATTTTTAAATTATTATATTGTTATTGTATTTTTGAAATAAGCTATATACAGGAAAGACTGAGAAGAAATGATACTAACCAATGAATCTTGAATGAGACTCCCTATTATGGTGTCCTGTATCGAACAAAGGTATCGTGTATGATCGTGAAGCACAATGGAAAGGTTGAGACTATGATGAAAGTTGTGTGCAACGGTGTAGAAGCAATGTGATATGCCAATGGTGTATGTAGAGGAGCAAAAGAATCCAAATCTTGCGTAGGTCTAGTAACACCTTGCTCAAGATGTAGCACCTTGGATTGAAGACATCTTATATCTTGCATAAGGGCTACCATATCAAGAGATAGGGATGTACTAGCTATAACTAGTGGCATAGAGGCAGGTTAGGCTACTATAGGGGTTGTTGAGACGTAGTTGCCCCCATAGTGTCATTTTCAACTGGTTGCTTTATGTTTTGAGAAGATTGATTATTATTTGTTTTTTGTTGTTCCTCTTGTCATATTTTAAGCATGTCATCTTGCATGTCAGGGTGTTTGGTTAAGATTTTTTGAAGTTCTCTCTTATCAATTTTATCAAAACCAGTGTATTGGGCCATTGTTAAATTAGGAAAACAATTTGAGAAGTGTTTGAATTTTTTGCAATAATTTGTTATAGGCTAAGTGTTAGAAAAGGAAAATACTGAATATAGAAAATGTAAGATCCTAAAAATAGTTAACTAGAAATTACATGAAAAGGATACAAAGTGTGCAAACATTTAAGGTGATACCTCAAGAAGCAAAATAGGAGCTAGTATATGCAACTAGGGATTTTTTTCAAAAATATTTTTGCAAAATACTATGATTTTTTGAAATTTAAAATTGAATTTGTGAGCTAAGTATGTAAGACAAAATTAAAAAAATTATGAGAAAGTGCTTGATTTAATGGGACATAGTAGATGCAACTAGGGTTTTGAGATTTTTTTTTTAAATTACTATGAATTTTTGAAATTTGAAGTGATTTTATGATTTTAATATGCAACTAAAAATTTAGGAAATGATTGGAAAATTACTGGGAGGTAGTTGATGCAACTAGGGTTTGAAATAAATTTATTACAAAATTTTATAGTTTAAGAGGAATTTTTTATTTTAATATTCAAGAAAAAATTTAGAAATTTATGGGAAAAATCAGCTAGGAATTTACCTTAGGGTTTATAGGGTTTATATACAAAATTTAAAGTAAGTCAGGTTCACCAAATGATTTATTCGTTTAGAAAATTAGATGTTTAATTCCAAAAAAATAAATAGGTCTAAGTAGATAAAATCTATAAATAATATGTAATAATTAAGCCACTGATTTTGTGGAAATAAATAGTATTTTTATCTTTTCTAAAAATATTAATGAGTGAGAGAAAATATGGCTTAGCTTATTCTAGGCTATTATGATTGAGACAGTGTCTAATACTAGAGGAGCAAGACTGGGACACTATCACAAACCAAGATCTAGAGGTCATTTCTTGATTGGATAGGACTGTTGAAACATGACACCCTGTTGTCTGGTGTAGTCCTAGTTTTGTTGTTGTCATCCAAACTGCTCACAAAGATATGATTTTTCTAATTTTTGTTCATAGTGTCTATGTGAGCCTGTGTACCAAATTTAAGATCTTTGATATTAATAGAATTCCTTGTAGAGTTGATTCTTCATGTGCTTGTGTCTTATATGCAATTAAATGAAACATTGGCAAATAGGGAAAAGAAGTTAGTGTGTAAAGGATATGTTGGACGCACTTCACACCTTGTATGTGGGCACACTACCTATATACCAATACTCTGAGGAGGGATCAAGTTATATGTATTTCTCCCATTGAAATGTTTGGTTCAATAGTGTGATGAAAATGTAAGTAAATGAAAAACTAGGTATACTTGGAATGACTAGGGGCTGGTGTAGAGGTTTGAATAAGCATGAAAGACTGTTAAATGGCTATAAGCAGAGAATAGGGAAGTGCTTGAGTAGTCTTGCTTGTATTCTTGTCTCTCTCTTGTAAATGAGGGCTCTAAATGGACTTTGAATGGCCTTTTATAGGGGATTTAATGATCATGGGTTAAATGTATCTGCATTAGGCTGACATGAATTAGGACAAAGATCTAGGAGAATATGATCATTTGAGCCAAATTTGCATTTGGACAACATCATCAAAAATAGGATACCTTAAGTTTTAATGTTGTAGTCCAAGTTTGGGCGTGTTGTTTTCCTAAGGGTAAGAGACTTGGGGGATGGATTTATCATGGGAAGATCAGCCTGGGTCAGTAAGGGTTTAGTTTGGAAGGATATAGATGATTGGAGAATTATGAAAACATTCCTAATAGGGTCAAGAGAGCAAGTAAAATAGACCTATAGATTGGGTGTCATTAGTCATACTCAAGTTACTAATTTTTGCATTTTATATGACTACACCTACTATATCTTTTGGTTCTATTTTGAGACACACCATCCTTTGGGATGTTTTCTTTTACCCTTTTGGGTCTTGTTTGGTCAGTTTGTGCATGCCAATAATTCCTAAATTAAAATTTGAGAACCCTATATATATATAAATCCCTTAGGATAATTTTATGGATAAACATTAATTGATTAAAAAAAGCATACAAAGAGTAAATACACATCTATTTTATTGTTATTCAAAAATATGAAGTTTATAATGGATAAATATAATTGCATGCTTGTACTAAAGGTACCTAGGTGAAATTGTATTTAGAATTACATTCACATGATTTGCCCACACATACGTTAGTGGGAAAACTATGTGCAGGTTGAGCCCTCTTTGGAGTATTGACAGTGTAGATAATGTTTGACTATTAAATGAGGAGTGGTTGAGGTTAAACCAAGCTAACCCTTCTAACCCTCTTTTTCAGGTTATCCTAGTGTCAAGAGTGCAATGTAGGGTTTTAAAGCAAAGAGAGGGAAGATAAAATTATTTATACATGGTCGAAGATAAATGAATGCATAGAAATAATTTATAGACACAGGCACATCGATTTGGATAGTCATAGGTTGGCATAGTCATTTTAGATGGTCCAAGAAAATAATAGACAAAACCAGTCATTGTAGATTTTTAAGCTTCGTCGATAGTGTCCTTAAGGGTTTTTTAATTATGTTTCATGATCAAATCCATCATAGATCAATTACAAAATTCAATATGATTCTATATTTATTAAGTGTGAAATAAATCTTCTTTTATCATCGCAATCACTTAATAGTGGTATTTGGATGCTAAGAGTGTTGCTTGAGTTAGCCCATTCCTAGTTTAGCCCTAGACCTATCTTAGAGCCTTTGCCACACTTTTTTAGTCATTGTGCAAACCATAAACATCTATAATTAGCTTAAACATAGTCCCAATATAGCATTCCCATATCCCAACCTAGTTTGCCTAGCAATCTACCAGGTGGACATTAGTGCCACACTAAGGACACTACAACCACATGGCACTAGTGTGCCTAATTAGATGCTAATGTCCTTTGCCCAAACTCTCTCAAATGGATACTTTTCCAAAAATGTGCCCTTGATAAGGTCAGCCTAAGTACATTTGACCTCTATTCACTAGATGGAAAATAGATGCAGAAACCTATCTAAACAAGAAACAAGTTCAGCAAAATTAAGGTATTTGATCATTATTCTACCCTGCTTCTGCATACTACCATTTACAACAGTCCTAAGCCCATATTTCAAAGATGTCAAAGCTCAAGCATACTCAAGGCATTCAAGACCACTCTCATTCTAGCATTCACTTACAATTGCACCAATCACTAGGTGGGATAATTACATCAGGCTTGATCCCTCTTTAGAGTATTGGTATGTAGGCAACTCTCTTCACAGTGGGGTGTTGAGGATGTCCAATATATCCTACTAATGAACACACATTTTCAGCTCATGCCATACTTATAAGGAGGATTGAGGTTTGTACACTAAATTAGGTTTTCCAAGCACAACACAGAGTTTTAAATTTCATGCGCATAGGAATAGGACCTAGAAACATAAGGATAGGTATTCCTAAAAAATAGGAACAATCCTATAAAAAGGACACTAGCACCACATTGAGGATATTTGTTGGGTGTTTCTCTCAAATTTTCCTTAGGGTACTGAAGTGTCTAGTTCCCAACAAGCTAATGTGTTGGCATTTCATGCAAGACTAAACTCTTGCATGCTCACTTGAAGCATGCAGCAAGAAATCAGTTTCCATGGATTATGTTGCATAGTAACACACTTGTCATATAATGGTGTTTATTCATATATCTGATTACTAATTGTATAGAAAATAAAATACATGGTTGTGGACCTTGTTTCAACTATGTAAACAAGCATGATTATAAGGATAATTGCCATGAGATTTAAAGTGTTGATTATGCAAGTTCATATAATGCAGATTATATTCATTATAGTCAAATACAAACCACATATTACATAACAAACATATTGTTAACTCAATGTTGTAACTTAACTAACAACTATATCATAACATCATAACTAATATTAACTTTCATGATTTTGCTATTACCACTATCAATCATTACATAATACTAATGTTCAACAACATTACAAATCTCTACATAAGGGTATTTATACTTGTTTTCTCAACCAAGTTTTTACATTATTTATGACACATTAGTGACTAGCCAACAATCTCTAGTAGACTGAGAGTCGTGACAGTCATTTGCTTGTTTTTTCCCTAAGGACTTGGGCCGTAACACCCCTATATTCTCATTTGGTGTTGGATCCTTATTACCAAATGTCCTTCATGTGAGCCATTATGAAATCATGTATGATTAAAGTTTGTTTTATCCTTGAGAATTGCTCCTCAATCATTTCTTGCTTCCTTTGTGCTCCCCAAGTCTTTTGTTGTTATACCAAGTCCTTTACTCGTGGGTCCTCCATTTGCTATGCCTCTTATTTGACTAGGTCTTCTTGTGCAATGATATTTCATGCCATTATCTTCCATGTCATGATCTTCTCATGCCAAGTTAGTTCCATTATGGTATTTCCATGCCATGATAGTTTTGTGCTAAAATTCAAAATACTTAGTCAAAATTAGGGGTCCAACATCACCCTACACTATGCTCTTAGTCCATCCTGGACTAAGCACTAATCCTAACCTCAACCTAAAATTTATGGCTAACTCGTACACCTTCCTAATTTGATAAGGTGTTGAGTAGTTTTGTTGTTATTTCCTCGATCATCACTTTCAACTTTTTAGTCTCCTCGGGTTGATCAGTGCACGTATTTGCCTTATTGATCAATTGGTCTAGGGATGTGGAAGCATCTTTTTGGACCTCTTCAAGCATAGTGACCTCATTTAAAACTTGTCCTTGACTTGCCACAAATTTGGAATTTATTTATGGTTGATACACGCTTATTATTTCTTCAATCATTTCGACATCCTTAAATGCCTTAGTGTTCTTGGTGTAGTCTTTTATTAATAGGGTGACATCCACCCATTACTATCATTGAGACTCCTCTACCTAGAGCCAGGACTCCAAAATTTTATTGGGTTATGTTAGTTTCTCAAAAATCCCATCCAAGATGGAAATCACTTCCCCGACCCTTTGTAAGGCATGTCTGCAAACTTCCACTATTTTGATAAATTATTCAGCCACCCATAATGTTTCATATTTAGGCACGGGCTACTCCTTACATTGCTTTAAAATGAGATTTATAAAGGTCTCTAATTTATCAATAACTTCTCCCTCTAAAGGGACCCCATCTGCCAATGTTAGTTCCTAGCCTAAAATAGCTTTATGTAAATTTAAAGTTTTAACTTTAGCTGTTGTGGCTTCTTCTAATTGTTGCTTCATTGTGGTCACTTCCTCTTTAAGTGTCTTCTGAGCAACAACTTCTTTATCATACATCTCCACCACCTAGCCATGTTTTTACTCTACAGTGTACGCATAATAATCTAAAAGCATATTTTGTCATGCGACTTCAAAGGCTATTTTCAAAAATGCAGTGCTAGTTTGTAGAGGAGAGAGTTGTTGGGGATCAACCCAAATAGGAGTGGGCAGTGTTGTTGCTTCAAAATCTAAAACTAGGCTATCTGGGGGTATTTCAAAATGGCATTCTTCATTATACATGTCTAAGGAAAATGACATATGATGCCCAGTGTCAATAGTTGCATCCTATGGATGAAAATGGGAATATAAATATAACCTATCAGGAATGCCTATCTGGTATTGGGTACGCAATTTGGTGGTTGTATCAACCAAAGGTGGTTAAATTTCAGAGTGAATCGACTGCTTCCCTTTGAGGGGATCCTACTCAAGGATAATGTATCCGGTGCCAATGAAGTATTGTCGATGTCCATACCACTAATTTCTTCTATGTCAAAACCATCCCTCTCTTTTTCAAGTGGATTTTCTATGTCTAATTATACCTCATCAAGGGTGGTATCTTCCTATTGCACTGGGGAGGGTGTTTTTTTTGAGTTTGAATCCTCTAGTTCTTCTCTGTGACCCTTAGGCTCTTCCTGTTCAACCAGATTAGTTGGTGGTGATGGAATTGAACCTTCTAATTGTCTTATCAGTGTATCTTTTTTGGGTGAAGCCATTGGTGGTGATGCCTTTGGTGGGGATGCCCTTGGTGGTGGTGCTTGGGTAGTCCTTTGCCTTTTTGGTGGTTATGGCTGTGAACTTGTGTTGGTATCATACTCTATATGCTTCTTATTATCAAGTGGTGGTACTAGAGGAAGCTTCTCTCTTGTATGCTCTATGCCTCTTAAAGTTGTCTTCTTAGGTTGTAACATATATAATAGATTATGAATGGTTTATCTGACTATGGTTTGGTAAAACTTGATGTTAGTTCTTTCGATCTCATGTTTTTCTATGTATGGTTTCTTGCTAGGATAACCATATATTTTGCAGAGAGTGTGAATCTTTGAGTTAATTCATTATGCTTCAAGGGTGAGGGGTTGCACATTATATATAAAGTTTAATAAGTTGATGATAAAAAACCATGTTGTGAAATCATAGGGCAACTTCAACCAAGTAGAGAGTTCTCTAGAGGGGGGCATCTTGATATGTGCTAGCGAAAAATGTTGCTTGATGGCAAATTTGGCTTGTTCACCAACCTGGATGGGTAAGTCCTTTAGAATGCAATATAACTAGGGAATATGAGTACTTTATAGCACTCTACATGGGACTTGTGCTCTGATGGGTATAATCATAACCACTTTAGTTCTCCAAAGGTGTAATCGGGTACACTAATTTCATCAAACACCATCAACAAAAGAAATACACCCCATGAGAACCTATGGCTAGGTATTTGATGGGTCCTCTTCACATATATTATAATTTTGTTAGCAAAATACATTGCCTAGTTGTACTTTATCCCCTTAATTACCTAGTGGGGGATAATTATGTGGGCCATGTCCACCTCATTCCATCGATCATTAATGCTAAATTTGGTCATAATGATGTATGTTACTACTTAGAGGGCAGGGTCTTGTAAGTTCTTAATGTATATGGCATGGCCCTACTTTAGGTATTCTAACACCATGGTGGTCTTCTCTATTTCCTCTGAGTCCTCCAAATCAAATTAAAGGTCTACACCAGAGCATTACAACCCTAACACCTTATTAATTCTTTTACTTCATGCAGTGCCCAACAAAATAGATAGTCCTCATGGATGTACGAAAGCATAAATTTTATTGCCTCTACCAATTTTCCAAAATATCGGAGGGTAAAAAGCTGAAAGAGCCCTCCAAAGTCCTGTAGAATTATTTTCTACATGGTTTTGTTTTTCTTGAAACTCTCGTATTTCTTTTTGGTTATGATCCAGCAACGTCCTAAAAGTTTCAAGGCCAAAAATCCTAAGTATAGAAGAAACATGTGAGGGGTTTCCACATGTTGTTTTGATGTTGATTTTGCTCAAAGGAATGAAAAGGAGCCTTCAGCTTGTGCATGATAGGCATGTGGTGCAATGATGTTCCTTTTATCAAAATAGAAGTCCCAACAGTGATCGAATGGTAAGTGCTAAGCCTTATGGGGTCCACTTTTGGTGAAGCTTGGATGAAGTTTTCAAGGCTCAAAGCACGCAGATTAAAGCCACTTGTTACCTCAATGCTCCATCAAAAGGAAAAGGAGTCTCAACAAGCCTCCATTTAGCATGAGACTGACATGTGGGTAAATGCCCTTTTGCTTTGAATCACAAGGCATCAAGAGAAGATGCACATGGATGGTATACACATGTCACCACTACACTCCTTAAAGCCAAAGCAAATATTAGAGACTTATCAACTTGAAAAGGGTTTCTATGTGTATCCCATGGATGACAAGAAGGGGATCAATGACTCAGATCAGGATCTTTGATCCAAAGGTGTTAAACCTCCAAAAATCATTAGCGTTAAAGGGCAAGAAAGGAGCAAAAAAGAGTCTCTGCATTTATAAAAGGCCACAAAATCCCCCACATGTCCATGTTTGGAGGCTGTATGATTAAAGTGACATGGATAAACATCTAAAATAGAATGAGATGGACAGTTAACAAGAAATAGTAGAAGTAAGCCTCGGGTTGTTCAGCTCCAATGGCTGGCAATTTCTCAAATCCATATTTTATAAACAAACAATTAGACCCCAAGGAAATGGTTGTGATCATGATGGTTGTCTTTGGGCTATAAGTAGTGGATCAAAAGGGATTTTTAAAGAGGATGAATATAGATTTTTAGTAGCCAGACTAATATAGAGTTTTAGGAGCTAATTTTGAAAGCATTTGACTGCCTTGGCAGTTGCTTCTCTTCAAAAATTGAAGATTGTGTTATGTGCATTATGCCTGGTGTACTTTATTCATATATGAAGAGAGAGTGATGTTCTATGCAATATAGTTAGCTTTTTAGCATTGCTTCTCATTTTTTGTTATACGCATTTTGTTAGTTTCACATAAATACTGAGATTATTAATCATGTTGCATACTCTTTAATCTTTTTAGGAAAAATTATTGAAACTAATACAATGTTGTTAGACTAAAATATGATCTAAGTTACTTGTTTCTTGTACGAGCCTTTGCTTAGTCTATAAGTCGTTACTAAAATTATTGATCATGCTTTGCGCTCTTTAATTCTCTTCAGTAAAGTCTTTTAGTACTCTTCACTGTGCTCTACCAATAAAGGAATCCAACCTTGGCGTATCACCTTAGTAGTTTAGATACTTCTTTTATGTGTTGTTTTCTTCCCCTTTACACCAAACTCCAAGAGAAGAGCTAGCTTCTTTAAAATCTAGAGGTTATTTTGAGGGTCAAGTCCCACATCTTTGAAACTTCCCATGACTTTAGTGATTAATTACAAAATTAAACATCGACAATTTTTTTGGCATGCCTGGTGGGACTGAACCAAATTTCATTTAGAAGTGTATGAGCAAACATCCTTCAAGTAAAGAGAATCATGGGCCAATTACAAGATCTCAATCAGTACCAAGGGACTCAAAGGTCAGCTTCTTCACAACTGCCTAACCAAATTGTCCCCATACCCTTACCATTTCAGAAGACTCTGTCAAATTCAAGAAGAGAATTAGTCCCTAGTCAGAATAATGTGGTAATAAATACAAATGCATGGTTTTTTCCTTGTAATGACTCTCACATGCCAAGAGATTGTCCTATGGGAATTCTATAATAAAGAATGGTAGAACAAAGGAGATTAGGAAGTTACGAAATTAATTCAGCTGCACCATATCAATCCCCTAGAGTCCAAAATGTAGCTATGGTGGTTCAGATGCAGGGTATGTCACTTGAACAAGGAAACATTACCCCTAAACATGCATTGTTCTCATGGATTGAGGACAAAGATTCCATATTCATTAATGAAGCTTCAACTTCCAAGAACCTAGTTCAATCAAATTACTATATGTAATCAAAGAGGTGGATGATTAAGCCTACAGATGTTATCCCTACTTATTATGTAGAATGAAGAAGTCCTATAGTTCTAGTCCCTTGAGTTCCTTAGATAAGGCAATAAATTCTAGGGACTTCCCAAAATCAAGGGATCCCTAACATGGCAGCTAAAAGAACAACATATCCACAATACTCTAAAGTACAACCATTGGGACCCATCAATGTAGTTGAAAAACTGAAGAAAGCTTTGCTAATGTCTCATTATGGGATATGTTAGCCATTCCTGAATAAAAGAAACTATTGCAAGAAGCACTAAAGGACCATAATAACCCAAAATCTGGTACCACAAAGGAAGCTCCATCAAAAGGGGGCAAAGAGCAACCAACAATACCTTAGCCAAAATAATCAACAGTCCTAATGAATGCTGAAAAAGAAGTAAGGAAGCCTAAACCTAACCCCTTCTATATGACTCTTATAGTGGGTAAAAAGTTACTTCACAACTCTATGATAGACTCAGGTGTAAGCACTATAGTCATGCTCAAGTTAATAGCTGATACCTTAAAAATCAAATATGAGCCATTGACTAAAGGAGTCATGTAGCTTGATGAGAAGTCAATATAGACTATCGAGATCATTAGGGGACATTCATTACAACTCTAATCTTGCCCAAATGTGACTGTTTTGTAAGATATAGTGGTTATAGATATCCCTCTTGTCTTCATATTATGCTTATCTAGAGACTTCATGGCAATAATTGGAGGATATAGGTCCCATGATTGGTCATGTCAAATTCTAAGAACTAAGTATGGTTCTAAGACGAAAGTGTTATCAAAGCCCTTATACAAAGAACACATTATGGACCAAATGGGATCAAATTTCAAAGCCTCCCACATGATGATCTCAAGAGAAGAAAGAAATTGTATAGAGGAATCAATATAAGAGGTTGGTGAACATGAAGGTGAGAACTATTTGTCAGCTTTGACATTGGATGATCCTTTTGGAAACTTAGACTCTATTGGCCAAGGAACCTATGTCATCTATGATGAGAATCCCAAAATCCATGACATAATGGAAGGTGAGACAAAGAAAAAATAAATCCCCACAGAGAATTCTTTAATATGGACTCTAAATTTTGATATAACAAGAAGTAAAAATGGTTTAGGGGTAGGTATATGCCTTACTTCCCTAAAAGCAAAGAAGATCCTTAGGGCATTGCATTTTTAGTTCAGTTGTACTTATAATGAAGCAAAATATGAAGCTCTAGTGCATGGCTTAATCCTTGCCCAAAAGGAAGTGATAAAGAATTTAAGAGTCTTCGGGGACTCTGAGCTAGTGATCAAACAAATCAGGGAAACTACTACAACAAAAATCCCAAAGATGAGGTCTTACCACCATAAATTTTTGGACTTGATCAAAAATTTTGATGCTTTCAACATTGAAGTCATTCCAAGGACTCAAAACATGGAAGCAGATGGAATGGCCCAAATTGGATCCCAATTTGATTTGACCAAGGATCTGATAACCAATAAGGAAGTCGTCAAAGTGGTCATCCGACTTGCTATCCCATATAATGCACATAATTGGCAAGTCTTGAAGAATGATCAATAGATCATTTTCTTTCTACAATAGTCAGGAGAGTTTGTAGACCAATTATAGCCTAAAATTGAAGGGGCATATGGTGATCAGATCATACAATTATGGTCCAATAAGCTCCCAAAAGGGTCGATGACATTAGAGAGCTTTTTTGATCCTGGTGATGCAAAAATGGATAGAAGAAAGTTCATGGAAAGTAAAGAAGAGTACTCTGAACTCAAGGTCTCAAGTGGGAGGAAATTGAAATTTGAGAAGGTGACCACTCAAAAGGAAAAGGAAAGATTTATGGCTTTATGTCACGAATATGATAATGTAATGGCATGGACATACAAGGATCTCCACGGTTATAAGAAAGAGATTATCCAACATACTATTGACCTAATTGAAGGATCAAAGCCTGTTAACCAAAAGCAAAGACTAGTCAATCTAAGGATAGAGTCTCTCATGGTAGAAGAGCTCAAAAAATTAGTAGAGTCAAGGATTATCTTCCCCATCAAGCACTCCACTTGGGTTTCCAACTTGGTTCCAGTGAGGAAAAAGAATGGAGAGATTAGACTCTATGTGGACTTCAGGGATCTCGATAAAGCCTTTCTTAAGGACCACTACCCATTACCCTCAATGGAGTAGATCCTACAAACCATGGTGGGAGTAGAGAATTTTTCCTTATTAGATGGCTTCTTAGGTTATAATCAGATATGGTTAGTAGAAGAAGATCAACACAAAACCACTTTCACCACAAAGTGGGTAACCTTCACTTTTTCCA
Organism: Torreya grandis; assembly: GCA_037957365.1. Lineage (NCBI taxonomy): Eukaryota > Viridiplantae > Streptophyta > Pinopsida > Cupressales > Taxaceae > Torreya > Torreya grandis. The sequence goes on from JARHVA010003198.1 coordinate 491,588, forward strand.
AAATGTCATTCAGACTCTCAAATGCAGGGGCTACATTCCAAATAGCTATGGACTTCACTTTTGGGGAATTAATAAATAAATCAATTTTAATTTATCTTGATGATCTCACCATCTTTACTAAGTCGGTCGAAGATCATTTTGATCAACTGGAGGCTGTTTTTCAAAAGTGCGAGGAATAGAGGATCTCTTTGAACCCAAAGAAATGTGTGTTTGGATTACCTCAAGGGAAATTACTCAAACACATTATCTCAAAAGAAGGCATCTCGATAGATCTAGAAAGGATCAAAACAATACTAGATTTATCCCTACTAGTAAACAAAAAGGCGGTACAACTTTCCTTGGGAAGATTAACTTTATAAGTAGATTCATCTCATATTTTGTTGGAGTGGTTAGACCCATCACCCTAATGCTAAAGAAGGATCTCAATTTTAAATGGATGATTAAGGGGTGATAGGGTTTTGAGAGTGTAAAAAGGGTAATTGCATCCACCCCAGTTCTGTGCAACCCTCATTTCTCAAAAGATTTCATCATGTATTTCTATGGAGGAGAACATAACACAGCGTCAGTACTAACCCAAAAGTAGATGGAACAAAGAGAACATCCAATTGCCTTATTCTCTAGGACTCTTCGAGACTATGAATGAAGGTATAATTTTGTTGAGAGGCAAGCTTATGCTATTTTTAAAGGACTCAAAAAATTCATACACTTAGTTACTAGCAACAAGATTACAATATTCGTAACACATTCAAGTGTTAGGGAATACATAATGGAGGGCGAAATCACTGGAAAGAGATCTAATTGAATAACAAAGATATTAGAGTATGATATCGAAGTTAAGCCCACTAAATTAGTAAGAGGAAGGGGCTTATGTCAATACCTTGTGCAAGATTTTGAAACTCCAACAGAGGAAATAGAAGTTGAAGAAACTATACTCCATATCCAAGGAGATGAATTAGAGTCTTGGGTGACTGATAGGGTTAATTTCATAATGACTAGACAATACCCCAATCATTTGCCTTACAAGAAAAGAAGATATTATCGATAACAAGTTCCAGCTTTGTTCTGATAGACTCTTTTCTTTTCAAAAGGAACTTTGATGGAATCTTACTCAGATGCATAGAGGGGGAAGAAATTGGAAGGGTTTTGCATGAACTACATTATGGATCATCTGGAAGCCATTTTTTCACAAGGACCACAGCTATCAAGATACTCCAGGCAAGGTATTTCTAGCCCACTATGTTTTCTAATTGTCATACAATGGTTAATAGGTGTCAATCTTGTTAGTTTTACATCGGTAATAGTATAAATGTTGCATTGCCACTCAACCCTATAATTGTCGAAGAGCCTTTTGCGTAATGGGGTTTGGATTTTATTAGGATGATTAATCCAGCTTCGAGCATGGGACACAAGTGGATCCTTACTGCAACAGACTATTTCACAAGGTGGATAGAAACGATACCCTTAAAAGAATCAAAGGAGAACGTGATTCTAGATCTCCTACAAGAAGTTATGACCAGGTTTGGACCTCCTCACACTATTATATCTGACAATGCTAATGCATTCTTAGGGTCCAAAGTGTCTAATTTTGTGATAAAAAATGGTATATACTTGAAGACTTCATCAAATTATTATCCGTAAGGGAATGCTTTGGCAGAGTTGACTAACAAGAACCTGATTAGACTCATAAAGATAATGGGAAATGAACACAAAAGAGGATGGCATAAACACATAAAAAAGGCTTTATGGGCAGATCATATAACACCTAAGCAAGGCCTCTTTATATGAATTGGTATATAGAAAAATGGTAGTGATGCCTATTTCTATCGAAGCTCCAGCCTTGCAGCTGATAAATCAAATAGAAGTGGAAGAAAATGGTCCAATGTAAGTTGGACTAGTAGAGTTGTTGGAGCTCCAAGAGAAAAGAGAATCAACACATGAGTTGATGATAAGTCAACATACAACTGTCAAACATTGGTTTGACCAAAGAACTTCAGAGATTGATTTTAAAATTGGAGCTTGGGTTGTAAAATGGGATGTAAGAGTGGCTAAACCCAAAAATCATGATAAGTTTGACTCTTTTTGGACTGGCCCCTTTAAGATAATTACTTATAAGCAACGTAATGCTTAAAAATTGGAGACTCAAGAGGGAGAGTCTCTAGATATTATCGCTAATGGTATTTTCCTTAAACTCTTCATGTAAGAATCAAGTGACCAATGTATCATAGGATAATTTCCTTTATGTTTTCTTATTTTGAGGTTGTTCACCCGCCTCTCCTCTTTTGCTTTTCTTCGTGCGTGTTAGCATTAAGGACTCTATAGTATCCCTTGGGTTGTCTTTAATGTTATTTTTAAAATTTGAACTAGGATCTCAAAGATTTCAATACCTTGGCATAAGTTTTAATGAGACATCACTAACCATCAAGGAAAGTCATTAATTATCACTCACATGCCATGGACTCATAAAGAGAATTGGGGCCTCATTATTCTTCACCAAAAGGCAAGGTTTTACTTAGAGCCAAGCAAGAAGCAAGCATCTAGAAGCATCTACCGTGGTAAAGTGTTTATAGAGACAAGGTTTAGGAGAATGGCATCTGCATCAACTGTATCAAAGTTATATACCTTAGCTCCTACGTAACCTAAAACCATATACCCAAGAATAAGAGCAGTACTCAAAGGTGTCTCCAGGGATTTTTCTCTCACCCTCAACTATGCAGATGAGATTTTGACCCTATTTTAACCAAAAAGACTAAGACCCTTAGAGAGGCGGTGCATACCAAAATGCTGAATCAAAAGACACCTAAAAATTTTCTCATGAGAGTTTGGACCTCAAGGTTTGCTCAATACTTGGTATCCATAGTGCACCCATACCTTGAATTGGTGGAGTTGTGCTCACAAATTTTTGACTTGGCAAGCTCAACTTTTTAGTGAGGAATGATCAAGGCAATGATCACTCCGCAAACTATCTATGACATGCTAGTTCTATAGCATGATCCTTCTACTAGCTTTTATGACATAACAAAGTTGAGGCATGTTTGGTCCCAAGTTCACCAAAAGTAATTATTCATAAATAAGGAGCTTCATTTGCTAGAAGACAGTACTCAAACTCCATCCCTGCCCTTTAAGAAGGGCAATTTGTCCTTAGACTCCAAGGACGTATGTTCGATGCTCACTTCATTTTTGGGGAGGATAGCGACTCAATGGTACATGACTGGCAGCTAGCAACCATTTTTTGTCTAAGGACCATTTCTAGGACACAAGCATATAGGTTCAATTTTGTAGAACACATTGCTTACACCATGAGCCAATAGCTGGATAATTTCAGTGTTCATCCCACCTTCATGTATTCCTCGTATCTGTTCCACCTCATTCTATATCAAAATACCTAATTTTTCCAATATCATATGAATTTGGCTTTATGAGACTTAGAAGCAGTCGATCCCCACAAGGTTATACCTGTGTCTGCATGGACTCACTTATTATCAGAAACATTAGACACCTATGAGTTTACTAAACAATTTATGACACCACTGATGGGGGAGTTGGATCTAGAAGGGATAAATGGTAGAATGAATGACTTGATTAGGGCCATTTTGTCTGATCCCCATCACCCCTATGATTACTTTTTTGGGGCCCGTCATTCTTTCATCAAAGTCCATGATTTTGGGCAAGAGCCTTTTATGCTTCCCAAAGTTTTAATCAACAAGGTAGTAGGCTTGGAAGTGGTGCATCAGTTAGTAGTTATTGACTCTGAGTTTAGAGCGAGAAGGAAGAAGGCCTTCCATGACATCTCACTATCCAAATGTGGCATTACTATCGTAAGGAAGCAAGTGAAATTTATCCTTAGTAGAAAGTTAGCCGCTTATGGGTTAGTTTTAATCCAAGGTTTATGGAAATATGACCTAGATGGCTTCATGAACTCTTAGCTTGCCAAGAGAAAGGTCCATACTCCTTTCAATCATGAGATCAGAAAGTTTTTTGAAGATAGAAGGTCCTCGAAGAGAGATACACTTGACTTGTATGTGGAGCTACAGGACTTCCTAGATACCCCATGGGAGTATTTTTATCAACCCACTCATATTTTTGACCCATCAAAGGCCATGACTAAGGGTTTGAGACAATATTTAGTCAGGATGGGCTAGAGTCAAGAGAAAATCACTACCTACTGGAGGTATAGGCAAGAGATCAGTGAGTTATCCCAAAATTTTGAGGTTGTACCATCATATACCAAATGATAAACCCTCTAGGATGAATCTCATGCCTCTTCTATTTCCAGTCCAAATCTCAGTGATATTCTAGATCCCCAAATGGAGCCTCGATAGGTAGAAGCATCTACGATGGCATGCACCACTTTGGCTTGGCCACTTCCACTTAGTGAAATGTAGAAGTAAAAGATGACCCAATCACTCGTAGAAGCCCCTACAATAGTGGCCCCTTTAGATCTTACTCAAACAACATCTTCTAAACAAGAAGTATCAAACTCATCTCAGCTGGTGATAGCCCCAACTATAGAAGAGGATGACTCAAAAAGCCTTGAGAAGAAGAAGCAAAGAGTAACATTTCAGGAGGGAGACAAAGAAAAAGAGACACAACTTGCCTCATCTCCAATTCCACCTTCAACCCAGACTCTGTTAACACCACCCCCATCACATGGCTTGGTACCTTTGGCTTTCTTGGATGTACCTACTCAATTTTTAATGTCACCTGACACTCCCTTCACTCTAGCCTCCCAAATGTTGAATTTGCCAACCTTTTCTCCTAAGGTCTTGACAAGCCCATCTCCCTCACAAGATCAACCCCAATAATCTATCAATGTACCTTATGGTTTACCCTATGGGTTTCCTTTTATGGGTGGTATTATGGCCTCTCCTCTAGAATTCCATGCTCAGTCTAACTTGGCAAGGAAGGTAAGAGAAGCAAGAAAGGAAAAGGAAAAACTCAAGGAGATGAAGTCTATGGCCATCGAGTAAATATGGTCTTTTTATAACCACAAGCAGCGTTCCCTCACCGTCGCTCACATGGTTCCTAATACGAGCAAGCCACTCAAGTCAATGCAGCTCAAAGATTATATGATGAGCACAGTGGCAATGGACATGATCCAGTTTAGGCCATGGGATAAAGTAGAGTTAATGAGTGAGACTACTACTATGGTTGCCATAGATTATTTGAAAACCTCCAATCAGCTCCAAAAGGCAAAATCAGTTTTAGCTCAAGCCCAAAACATAGTAAGCCATCTAAGCCTATAGCTTAAGGCTAAAGACAAAGAAATTGCCCAACTCATTGGGTATTTGAAAGGAGTGATATCCAAGGAAGTCTTGAGGACTTCAAAAGAAAAAAAATAGTTGTGTTCCAAAAGGAGCTTGATTTAGTCAAGGCATCCACCAACCTTTTGGAGCAAGAGAAGAAGCTCCTAGATAAATAGAGCAGTGACAAAGTAGTAGAGGCATCACATCTTCAACATAAACTAAGTGTTGCAGAGAAAGAAAAGACTAACTTATAGGTCAGTTGCAAGGCAATAAAGGATAAGGTCACCCAGATGGCCTAATAGTTAGCCCAACAACCTAAGGCAATAGGTATTGTCAAAATGGTAAGGGGGCTCTATGTTTCTTGCTATCAAAGAATTTCTATTGACGTTACCCAGCTCAAACCTGCACTCAGATTCATATATGATGCACAAAAATTATACTTAAGGGTAGAGTCCTTTATTAAGAAGATCCTATTGTCAGTCTCATCTAAGGTTCCTGAATCACAGGTGTTGATTTGAAAATTATATGATGCAACAGAGGAGACCCTTCAGGTAGCTAGAGTCACCGATAGAAGGACAGTCGTAGGGAAGGTTAGTGAGATTCTAAGCTATAATAAGGCCACTTTGAAATGCAAAAATCTACTGAATCTCTTGAAGAAAGGGGTAAAAGGCATGAAAAGACAAGTTAAAGGTTTGGTTCAGTTAGGACTCCCTTCCCTTTTCCTCGATGACACCACTGTCCTAATGGAAGACCAAATACAAAATCTACTGGTCAAGAAACAAAATGATCAAACTATTTTTTCATCTTTAAGTGACTCTTCGAATGTCAATGAGGTGGAGTCAGTTTTGGCTCTGATGATGTAACTAGAGTACCAGTTATATTCCATGGTACAAGGTCTCAAATCCTTTTCTCATAAGGAGATTATCGAGCTAGATAGAGCTTTTCAAGCTCTACTAAAGCAGGAGTACCCGACAGAGTTAGAATAGGTTGGGTACTAGATGTCACTATAAAAGCTCTAATGGAATAGTGATGGGAATAATGCTTTTGGGTTTCTATTTGGTCGATCAAGGTTGAGGATTCTTCTATGTAGGCATGGATCCCCTAGTGACTCACCAAAACTATAGAATTATTTTCTACATGGTTTTGTTTTTCTTGAGACTTTCATGTTTCTTTTTGGTTATGAGCCAATAATGTCCTAAAAGTTTCAAGGTTGAACAACCTAAGTATAGAAGAAACATGTAAGGGGTTTTCACGTGTTGTTTTGATGCTGCTTTTTCTCAAAGGAATGAAAAGGAGCCTTCAACTTATGCATGATGGACACATGGTGCAATGACGTTCCTTTTATCAAAATGGAAGTCCCAATAGTGATCAAATGGTAAGTGCTAAGCCTTATGGGTTCCACTTTTGGTGAAGCTTGGATGAAGTTTTTTAGGCTTGAAGCATGTAGATCAAAGCCACTTATCACCTCAGTGCTCCATCAAAAAGAAAAGGAGTCTCAACAAGCCTCCATTTAGCATGAGACTAACACGTGGGTAAATGCCCTTTTGCTTTGAATTGTAAGGCAGTAGGAGAAGATGCACGTGGATGGTATACATGTGTCACCATCATGCTCCTTAAAGCTAAAGCAACTATCAGAGACTTCTCAGCTTGCGAAGGGTTTCCACATGTAGCTCATAGATAGTAGGAAGGGGATCAATGGCCAAGAAAGGAGCAAAAAAAATTCTCTATGTTTCTAAAAGGGTGGAGAAGCCCCCACATGTCCATGTTCAGAGGCTACATGATTAAAGTGATGCGTATCAACATCTAAAATGGAATGAGATGGATAGTTAACAAGAAATAGCAGAAGTAAGCCTTAGGTTATTCAACTCCAACAACTTGTAGTTTCTCAGATCCAGATTTTATGGACAAATGGTTAGACCTTAGGTAAATGGTTATGATCGTGATGGTTTTCTTTAGGCTATAAGTAGTGGATCAAAGGGGAGTTTTAAAGAGGATGAATATAGAATTTTAGTAGCTAGACTAATACATATTTTTAGGAGCTAGTTTTGAAAGCATTTGACTACCTAAGCAGTTGTTTCTCTTTGGAAATTGAAGATTGTATTTTGTGCATTCTACCTTATGTACTTTATTCATATATGAAGAGAGAGTGATGTTCTGTGCAATATAGTCATCTTTTTAGCATTGCTTCTCATTTTCTATTATACACATTTTGTCAGTTTCACATAAATACTGAGATTATTAATCATGTTGCATACTCTTTAATCTTTTCAGGAAAAATTATTGAAACTAATACAATGTTGTTAGGCTAGAAGCTGATCTAAGTTATTTGTTTCTCGCATGAGCCTTTGGTTAGTCTATAAGTCATTACTAGAATTATTGATCATGCTTTGTGCTCTTTAATTCTCTTCAGTAAAGTCTATTAGTACTCTTCACTGTGCTCTACCAGTAAAGGAATCCAACCTTGGTGTATCACCTTAGTAGTTTAGATACTTCTTTTATGTGTTGTTTTCTTCCCCTTTACACCAAACCCCAAGAGAAGAGCCACCTTTTTTTAAATTTGAAGGTTGTTTTGAGGGTCAAGTCCCACATCTTTCAAACTTCCCATGATTTTGGTGATTAGTTGCAAAATTAAACATCAACAAGTCCAAGGCATTGAAGTTTTTCAAATCATACACCAATTCACTCCTGGTGTTTGGGTGTTCAACCTGGTAATTGTTTTAAAGCTCAACCTCATTTTTGGATTGGTAGTGGTTATAGTCAAAAATGCTACAGGTGGGTATATTTGATACCTAATTCTTCATGTGCAACACCATTTCTGGGTACTGCATCTCCTTTATTATCAAATGTGGAGGTAGATGTACTTGGGCTTTCTTCTTAGTTTATCGTGCCATTCTTGATCCTTCACATTCCATGTGCTCACTCTATTTCTTGGGTGTTTCCTCTCTGATTAATATTGCTTCCCCCCAACACTTAGTTTCTCTTCCTCTTGTATGACTGGTAGTGGCTCACTTCTCTAAGCCTTATTCTTAGGCCGCATCACCCTTCGTGGAGCTCAAAGGTTGAGACGTGGTCATCCAATATTCCCAAAAGAATACATGTTTGTTGTGGAAGTGTCTCAACTCTCCTTATTAGAGATGTGGAAACATAATGCCTCATTTTATTTTGATTAAAAATCTTGAAACTTGTCGTTTCTATGGGTAACATGTAAAAGAAACCTACAATGGTTGCAGGCAACCTATAGGTGAAAACTTGCAGTTGTTATGGGAAACCTATAGATGAAACTTGCAGTGGCTGCAGGCAACCTGTAGGTGAAATCCTGTAGTTGTTATGAGCAACTTGTAGAAGAAACTTGTAGTTACTACAGGCAACCTATAGGTGAAAACCTACAGTTGCTATGATCAACTTGTAGGTGAAGGTTGGAGTTTATATATGCAACTTGTAAGTAGAAAGCCTACAACTTGACCGGTGCTACGAGCTTCTATATATAAGTACTATTATAAATTGACAAGAATAGGTTAATGTCAAATTTTAGTTCTAATGTTGTGGATCGATATAAGCATTGTGTGGTCATGGTTACATTGGCCATAAATCTGTGTTGGTAGGGTTGTGAAGGTCTATTGTTAATGATGCTCTTGTAGGCATTGATTGAATGTAGGAGAAAGCTGAGGACGGTTAGATGATGATTTCTCAACAACCCGTGCATCATTATCATAGCCATATGACTATTTAAAGTATTTTTTTTAATATCTGTAAAAGATTGTAACCAAAGGAAGTTGTAATAGATTTATACTTCTTTATTATACAAGGATGTTGTAACAAATTATAACTGCATGAAGTTATAATAGATTTTGTACTTCCTTATTCTACAAAGAAGTTGTAACAGATTGTAATTGTAGGAGGTTAGAATAGATTTTGTACTTTTTGTTTTTAGTGATCATCCCTTTAAAAGTGGAAAAAGAGGCAGAACAATTATGTAAATGTGATTTGTAGATAAAACAAAAAAAAGGTGAGAATGTAGTTGAGTAATAATTGACAAAAAGAAAATTTTATCTATAGACAAAGGTGTTTCCAGAGTGCTCTGATACAGAGATTGAGGGGCAAGAAGTGAAAGGCACTTGTATAAATTCCTTTGGAAGTTTGAATAGAAGAATTACTGAGTTTCTTGGTTGATGTAGCCCAACATTTGGGTGAACCAAATTAAATATTGTGTTAGTATTATTTGTATGTTTTTTCAGCATTTCTTTCTTCTCTATTTTCTACATGTATTTATTATTCCATATTTATTTTTTAACTTGAAAGTACACGTTTATATTATTTTTAATATATGGGTTATAAAGTAGATTTTTATACAGATTTGTAAACTCAATTATTTTGATCTGGGTAATTGAGTAATATCGTATGTAATAAAATCTTTAAACTTTTTATATTTAACCCAACACTACTTCAATGCCTGTTAATGGTGGATGACGACCTCTACAACCTGTAATTACCAAATTTCCTCTATGTACTTTTAGTTTAGATATCTTTTGCTTGATCACTCAAACAAGATCCTTCTTAATAATCAATCGAACAGGAAATTAATACTCTGCACTTATCTTAGAATCACCTAAACTTAGTTGTTTGTTCTTTGGCTCTGTAAAATCACATTCAAGTCAAAGGTAGAGTTTAGAATGAGCCCCTAAATGTCTTTTTATAGAATTAAGGGGGTAAGTTGCATTTACTACCCCCTTCTCTTCAACCATCACTTCTTGTAATCAATGCATTTTAATTGTTCCTTTCTTTGACTATCATTTATTTTCATAAATGTAATTAATGGTATCATCATGACATGATGTTAACATGCTTATCATTACCACTATCTCTTTATATTAACAAAAAAAATTATGCTGCACTTTTCTCAGAGTGCATGACAATTGTACAACCCTTTGAATATTCATACCATTGGTGGGAATCTCTATCCTTAGACCTCTTTGCTTATGTGTGTATCACTCTAGACCATTTTTTAACATGTATAACACTCCTTACCCCACACTAAATGTGCATTGTGGTCCTCTATGAAAACATAAGTACTAAGTTACAAAAAGAAACTAATTATAAGAAAGTGACACTCAACTAAGGTAGTGCTTTATTGTGAACAATAAATCCTAAACTAATGGCATACACCTTATTGATATAATTGAAACTAAACTTTAAGTGGAGAAATACGACAATAATCAGCTACCATTATAATGCCCAGGAATAAATTGGCCATCTAATCTTTGTAAACAATATGCACCGGTAGGATGAATACTATGAACAACGAAAAAACCATCCCAATTAACACAAAGCTTCCTAGAGTGGCATGCAAATTTGGAGTCACAGAGTAAAACTTTCATTCCTAGGGTAAATGTCTTGTGCTTAAGGTGGTGATCATGTCATGCATTTTATTTGCATTTCTCCACATCTTGACTCTAATGCACAAGGAAATGTGATTCATCCAATCATAACAAAACATCTAAACATGCTTTCAATGATGATTCATTGTCTAATTATCTAATGCATACAATGCAAAGAAAAGGTACTAAGAATTCAATTGGAATAACTGCTTCGATTCTGAACACTATATTGAAAGGTGTAATTTTATTAGGCATTTGTAAGTTGTCTGATAAGCCCAATGTATGGTAGACACTCGATCGTCCCAATTGGTACATCCAATATTAAAAAAAATTGTAAGTGTTGTGCCCAAGATTTTGTTGAATGCTTCGGTAGCACCATTGGCTTGGGGATGATGCAATGTTGTCTTGTGATGGGAAATCATGAATTTAGTGAGCAATATGCAGATAGTCTCATTGAGGAAGTGTTTATCAAAATCACTAGTAAAACTAAATGGAAAGCCAAATCAGGGTATAATATGTTCCCATATGAAGCATGTGGCAGTTTTTATAGCACAATCCCTTGTTGGCATGACCTTAGCCCAATACATGAGATAATTAATTATTATTATGATATAGAAAGAACTTGTACATTGTCCAACTGGGTTGATTGGGCTAAAAAAATCAATGACCCATTTCTTAAATGGTTCTTGTGAAAAAAATAAGATGTAATGGCATGGCATCTTGGCAATTCAATTTCCTCACATGCTGTCAAATATCACATTGTTTAACATGCAGCTCAACATCTTGAAAAAGCATAGGCCACCATAGTCCAACTGATAATACTTTGTGCACAGTAGCCTCACCAGCATAGTGTTTGCCAATGATTCCTTCATGAAATTCATAGAGTACTTCAAGACACTCATGTTTCATGACATAACATTGAAGGATTTCATCTTGTCCAAGCTTGTAGAGGTCCCCTCCAATGAGCTAAAATGGTGCAGTGTGAATGATTAGTTGTTTCTTAGCCTATAGACTCAAATGATCTAGTGTTGTACTAGTAGTTAATAAAGTTGTTATATCTTCTAACTCCTCAATAACACATGAAACATGAAATAATTGTACATCAAGTAATTCATCCTTAATGTCTCAAACTAGCTCACCAGAATCAACTATGGAAAGATGGTCAGGACCGTAATCAGTCTTGCCTGGTTTGACCATGATATAAATAAGAATTATTGGAATAACAGAATCCAATGATTGATACAATTGTGTAACATAAGTTTATTAACCATAATTTCAAAGCTTCATTGTCTGTATAGATCACAAAAGGAGTCACAATAGGTATTGTCAAAACTTTTATAAAGCATAAACCATGGAAAGTGCTTTGTGTTCTATTGTGGTATAGTTTCTCTAAATCAGAGTGAGCTTTCTACTTGAAAAGTAGATGGGGTGATCAAGGTAACCTTTTATAGGATATGCAAGTATCACACTAACAACCATACTAGAAGCATCAACATGGACATGGAATGGTTTAGTCCAATTAGGGAATTGGAGAATTGGTGTAGTGACGAGATTATCTTTCAGGGATTTAAAGGCTTCTTGGCAAGAGTGGGTCCAAATAAAGTGTTCATTATGTTTTAAGAGTTCTTATAATGGTGCAGTAATCCTTGCATAACCATGAATGATTGTTTGATAGTACCTAGTATGACTTACAAAGGTACAAACCACACGCTTGGATGTCAGTGTTAGTAGATGAAGGATGCTAACAACCTTACTGAGTTCTACCAAAAATCCATCTTGGCATATAATGTGACCAAGGATAACACCGAATGGTGTATTAAAAAGACATTTCTTTAAATTAAGTGAAATTTAAAGCACTCAATAATGCTCAAACATGGGTCTTATATTAGAATAGTGGTTTTTTACCAGGGCATAAACTATCTAGTCATCCAAATAAACCTGAAGGAATTTATGATGTCTTTAAAGGCCTCAATGGTTATACAAGATAATATAGTGGGTGCATTTTTTAACCCAAATGTCATGATGGTATATGTGAAAGACCCCCACTCAGTAGTAAATGTAGTCTTAGGTTGATCTTCCTTTATAATTTGGACCTGATGGTACACAAAAAATCCATCTGTGAAAGTGTAAATTTCACACCTTATGACTCCTTTGAGGATTTATTTTATGAATGGCATCAAAAAAGGATCAATAACATAGGATGTGTTAAGTATTCGATAATCGACACAAATTCTAATGTGCCCATATTTATTTATGCTTATTATCATAGCGCTGACCCAATTGGACTCGTCAATTAGAGTTATAACTTTGGTTCATAAAATAATATCAATTTCCTCTTTCACTTGTGAACATAAATTTGGATTCATCCTATATAGTCGTTTCTTGATTGGGAAAACACCTTAAACTAGTTTGATATGCATTTTGCCTAAGGATGGATGAACACCTTTGATTTCACTATAATTCCTTAGAAAAACATCTTCGTATTCTTTTAACAACTCAAATACTTCTGAAATCTTAGTATCAGACCAGTAATTACCCATAATAGCTATATTTGGTGCTTCCTCTATGCCAATGTTGCACTAGATGGTTTGAATAGGTTACGAGTATGGGTGGTTTGCATCAAGACTACTATCATGAATAGTTTGAGTGCTGTAGTCTATGGGAACATCCAAATGATTTTTTAATGGGTTAGGTGGTTCGAACCCTTCACCTTATTCAATATGAAACACTATTTTTTGCTTTCCCTTGTAAAATTATTCATGACTTGCCTAATTAAGGATAGGTTCTAGTACGAGCAAGGATTGTGCAGATGGATCATTAAAAATAACCAAGCCTTCTTTTAGTACACCATGTATATGTCATATTTGATCCTTGACAGGACTGGGGTCACCAACAACTATTTGGTGTATGGCTTGGAAAGTGAGGCAGAAGTTCATCCTTGGAGATGAATAAGATAATGTTGAAACCGTGTTATTTTACAACAAATGATAGAAATGGGTACCTAAATGTCATTATTCATGAACATATCATGCTTTGGCTGAAGTGCATAAAGTTCTATAAAATGCATGTACCCATAGGTACTCTAGTAAGAAGGATTCTTCAACCAACCACATGGTTCAAAAGCTCTTAGATGTGGTTCTGGTGCTTGAACTCCACTATAATACAATTATCATGATGAAACTGATGATGTAAATTAGAGCATACTTGGTCCCAATGAAGGAGACGCTTCTTATGAGTTCACCACCATATTATGACTGTGACATCAAAAAGGTGAACTAGTGAACACATATGATCAGTATCAGAGTCATAGAAGGCTTTGAGTTACTAGATGAAGTCACAAACTTCCATTTGCCTATGAAACCGTAGAACTTCATCAAGACTTTTTAGTGGTGTAGCCATAATTGGTCCTCACATGACTTATCTGGTAATAAGATGAACAAACCTACGACACTTGTGGTACTGGCATGGAATGACTTCACAACTGCTAATGGCACCACACACTCTTTTAGTGAGGTCGTAGTCATTATGAGCCCAATAATTATAATCATTACTTGTAGTATCAAAAAGGGACTATGTATTCATCCATCAAAGGATGCCATTAGGAGTAGGATCATGATGCTCACCATCTCTAATTCTGACATTGTAGATATGATTAATATTTTCATCTAAGCTAATAGGTTATATGTATGGGGAGCCATGTGTTTCATCCAATGGGATGATGACTCACTAATCAATATTTTCAACACTGATATATCACTTTTTGAAGCTTAAATCAACATTGTTTACATAACACTAAGAATGACCCAATATGGCTAAAAAATCATCAGCTTCAACCAATTTAAAAACTTCAAAATCAGCCTTGAAAGGTACCCCATGTATATTGATAATTGTATTTTTAAGAATGCTTATTAGTATAACATGTGTTTTATTGGCCATAAACAACATGTGAGATGATGGTTGTAATATTGGGCTAGCCATTTTTCTCCATGCATCCTTTGTCAGGACATTAGCTTCAATGCTAGTGTCGACTAAAATGTCTTAGATCACCCAACCATCGATGGTAGCATTCACTAGTATTTCCTTATCCTCTTGAGGGCTAGGAGGAATAGAAGTATCTTGTCATCGAGTATGGTTTAATCAACAATCTTTAGTTGGCCTTGACTCCTAGTGTTTAATCCAATTACTCAATTGTGAGATAATATCTTCCTTTAACAAATGCTTGCAAAGTTCTTGGAAATCATCCTACACCATGTTTTGAGGTTTTGTGGCCTTTTGTAAATCAACATGTTGGGCAACTTCTCAGTCCTTAAGAAAATGAATTTCCCCTTGTAGTTATTATACCAAGGTCATAGTTTTAGACATCTAAAAGTGGCCACTAATGATCTCTAACCAAGCCTTAGAGCAATATCTAGCAAATATCACAATTTGGCCTTAAAACACTAAAACATGCTAAATAGTTCGGACTTGTCATATACAAGTGTTAGTTTTGTCTAGTATCCCTATGGGGCAATGCATATTATGAGATACCTAACTTTGATCAATTCATTTTGAGTTAAAATGATAATTTTGCACCTGGGTGCTCAGGATTTCTCTTTTTGACTATTTTTTTCACACAAGACACATGCCTTTGTTATTTTGTGTCGACAACATCCTAAATGGGATAACGGTTCCAATGCATATAACATCACCTTTCAATTCCACTCCAACCAAATTTTGATCCAATAATATGATATTTTGACCAGTTTGATTAATTGAGTACCAATTTCCAAAGAATTTGCACTAAAATTGAGTAATCATGTTTAAAACTAATTAATTTGAATTGAGAGCTTAAATGGATTTTCCATGGAGGTTATTGATTATTTCATTAATGAAAATTAATTGTGAATAAATGCATCACTTAATGATAACATCTATGAAGTGGCATCCACAAGCCATAAATGCCACAAATATCTAATTAAGCCCTCCTATGCCTCTTTATCCCAAATATTTATGAGGGCATTTGTTGATTTTAGCCTCTAAAGTTGAATGGATTTTTAGCCACACATTTTCATCTTGAGATGGATAGTTCAAGTTCATTCTGATCAAATGAGAAAATCTATAAATAGAATTCCTCACACTCATAATTTTAAGCTCTCTCAAGCCTAAGTTATCATGCTCAAATGCTTTCAAAAGTTATTTTGATATAGTGTTATTGTGCCAAATTGTTGAGTCAAGCTTGAAAAGCTAAAGCCACAAAGCCAATGATGCCAAGAGGAGGTAGATAATAGAGCTCCTTTGATGAAGTCCTTTGAAGCACAAGTTGAGCAAGCCAACAAATGAATCCTTTAGAACAATCAAGGAAGGTGAGGGAAGTTTGTTATTTTTTTACGTTCTAGTTGTGTCTTAATTTGGTTTATTCACCAAGCTCCTCCTAAGATCTAGGCTTAAGGTGTTAGTTCATTAGTGTGTTTTTTGGATTTGGTTTTCCTACTAACACGATACTGATCTCCCCTCATTGGATTCTTATGTTCACAAATGACACATATGTATGATCCTTATCTATTTGAGCATCACTTATTGGAAAACAAGGATGAGATTTTGGTTAGAGATATAGAAGTAGGGCTAAGTTTCTAGAAAATTTTACTCATGAGAATTTGTTAAGTCTAGTAAGAATGTTTGACAACATACTTTATAGTCAACACAATGAATAAATTTCTTCTAGTAACCCTCTAACTCTAGTCTTGATGACATATCAAGACCCTAGTATGCTTGTCAAAGGAAAATTCCTCATGGAGGATCACTTTATATAGATGCAGACATCACACCAAACTTATTTGAATCTAATGTGTAATTTTAATAACATGACCATGTTGAACAGACCTCTTATTGATTTAACTCCTTTAACAAGAGTTTTGATAGAATTGACTAGTAAAAGAAATCAAGGTTTAGACCCATTTACGCAAAAAACTTTAGTTGATAACATGTTCCAGACCCCAACCATCCAGGAAGTGTCTTTTACTTCTACACAGAACACTGAGCAAAACATAGTTGATAATGCACAAGCAACATCCAATCTAAACCAAAGTGGTGTAAGTGCATAAATAACTAGTCTACTAATAAATGTGCCTTTAACTCGCACTATTAGTGGTTCTCAAAATTAGGGAGTAAGAGTTTTTACGTTACAATCTCAAACAACTACCACTAATCCTCAACTAACTACTTCTTCAAGCACTAAATCAATAGGATTAGGTAGTTAGCCAATAACCAGTGCCATGCCATAATAAAATATGATGAATCTTACTCCTCCCTAATAGGCGATGAGTAATATTCCATAACAACCTAGGATCGTGCATAAATGCAATAACTATTGCCATTACAAACCCCTCCTCCAAGGAGAATAGTGCCTACTTGTCGCATTTTTAGTGACCTTGGAGAACCTATTGAATTTGTGTTTCATAAGCTCACCACCACTAATCTGATTAGCTGGCCTATACCAAACATTATCTAGATGGCATTCCTTATCCTGATTGGTACTGATAAGATGAATTATGTGAATATCATTGGGTTAATGGACATAATTTTCAACATTGTGTGTAAATCAAACATTTGATTCAAAAAATGTTGGAAAACAGGGAAATAACATTGGATGCTAGCGCTTCCACTTCCAATTAGAACCTTGTAATCTATCAAAACCCCTTTCCCCAACATAACAACTAACCACAACAATAACAACAATGGCTAGTACAACAGTATCAATCATCGAGGCTGAATTAACAATAACAGAACCAACAACAACCTCATAGATGGGAACCCGATCAAAATTATAATAACCAACAGTCCTACCATGCATTTGCACGTGAATATAAAATTTTAAATGAGTTCCTTATCTAATCCACAATTTCAAGTGACATATCCCTTGAAAAATTTCAACCATTGGTTGGACACCTAGCTCTAGCCCAACAAGTGACCTTCAACCAGAGTGATATGTCATCCCTTGGCCCACTACATATTAATCCATTATACATTGAAGTTTACATAAAGCAATACAATGTGAAACGTGTCCTTATAGACAATGGATCAAGTCTAAACATAGTGTCACTAAAACTCATCAAGTTTCTTGGGTACATGACAACAAATGTTCAAGCAAAAGTAATAACCATTAAATCCTATGACAATGAAGAATGAGAATCACAAGGCACCATTTGTTTACTAGTTATCTTTAGGCCCTTAACCCATGATATACTTTTCCATGTGCTAGATCTTGATTTATTATATAATATGCTTTTGGGTAGACCTTTGTTACATGAAATTCATACAGTCCCATCAATGTTGCACTGATGTATCAAGTTCTCCCATTCAAGAATGGAGGTTTGTATACTAGGATATTTGCATCCATACGAGCATTGCAAACATCTAGATGTCAAATTCAAGAGCTATAACTATTGTTTTAGTATGAATCTAGTTCCCAAATAAAATAAGGGAAAGGTAATACTCCTTTATTTAATAGAGGACAAGTGCATTGATCCTAATACCCTTGATTCACTTTCCCACATGTTGCCTCCTGAAATATCTAATCATTATACCATCTCGATTAATGGCCCAAGAGAGTATTTAACCTAAAACACCTTTCACATTGCAAACTTTCCATAAGCCCCCAAGTCCTTTGGAAGACCTAAATCCAAACTACTTTGCATGGAATGGCAAAGAAAGTGCAAAGTCAACCTTCATAGTCCAACACCTGTCACTTTCATACCGACCTCTAGACAAGAACAAGACCCTCTCAAAGGTGATGAATCATGGTTGTATAATGACAAGTAGACCAATTGTTATGAAAATGCAAAGTATCTTATTCCTAATAGGATCATGAAGAATCAAGATTAAGATGGAGGAGGCCTCAAACCAAATCAATAGGGAACACTTGAGCCAATTTCTATGACTAAGTACAAAGGACCCTATGGACTTAGATTTAAACCACCTAAGGATGACCCCATGAACCTTAATCATGTTCCAATGCCTATGACTAGTGATGATGATGCTAATAACAAAATAGAATCTGATCATATCCTTTTTTATGACCTAGTCAAGACCAATCTATTTGACCATAACACCATTTATACCCTTCAACCAGTCATTCATCATAATCCACTATCATTGTATTATCCTCAACTAATATACTAGGACCAACAAGACTCCAATGTTTCAATTGATGAGTTTTAAAATGATGAGGCTTTTTATGATTTTCTAGGCCTTAGCGATAATGTTCTGTTGGGGGACCATATATTAGGTTTTTCAATCAAAATGGATCTTGAAGCCTATTTTAGAGAAAAAGTGAACACCCGTAGCCAAAAACAAATAAATAAAACATTAAGGTCCCAAAGTGAAAAACTCCTTGAGGCACTTTCAGACTAGGGAAAAAGTAAATAAAAAGGCTAGCCTAGTGGTGAAACCTTGTTTAAGGCATCATTAGATGGGGGTGTTCAACCTTCTTCAAGCATAGCTTAGGAGACCACCAATGATGAACTTATCTATGGGTCTAAGTTGGGTTTTAAAGAACAATAAACCTTTGATCTAATCATTCAAGAGTTTCCAACTGTCTTTGTCATGTGGCCATCCTTCCCATTGGGGGATTTTGATTCAGCATGCCTTGAATAACTCAAAGAACTAGTCCTAGCAAAGGACTCCAACATTGTCAATCAGTCCAAATCATTGCCCACTATTCTTGAAGATGGTTCAACCCTTTTAGTGGAGGACATAACAGAGGTTAACATTGAGTCCCCAGATGCCCCAAAGTGGATCAAACTAGGTGCATCCCTTACAAGGAAGGAGTGTGAGGTCCTTACAGCCCTATTGAGGGAATTTGTTGACATATTTTCATGGGCCTATTCTAACATGCCAGGTTTGGACCCTGCCTTGGTTATGCACCACTTTGTGGTCCATCTTGATGTCAAACTAGTGAAATAAAAGTTATGTAAGATACATCTTCACATTGTTTTACTTGTGAAGAAAGAGTTGGAAAAACTCTTGGAAGCAGGATGTATTCAGTTGATCGACTATTCAGAGTATATCTCAAATGTTATGTTAGTCAATAAAAAGCTAGAAAGAATCAAAATTTGTACTAATTTCCATGACATAAACAAAACATGCCCCAAGGATGAATTTCCTTTACCAAAAATTGACATGATAGTTGACTCTACAACGGGTTATGAAATGCTTTCATTAATGGATGGCTTCTTAGGCTACAATCAGATCAAAATAACACCAAAAGACCAATATAAAACAATGTTCACCACACCATGGGGAATATTCTATTATCAAGTTATGTCATTTGGTCTTAAGAATGCAAGGGCCACATACCAAAGAACTATGACCGTCACATTTCACAATATGATGCATGACATTGTTGAAGACTATGTCGATGACATTATATGCAAATAAAAAACCAAAGCTGATCATCTAGCAGTGCTTCACAAAATATTTGAAAGACTACATGAGTACAAAGTCAGGATTAATCCCAATAAGTATGTCTTTGGAGTTACTTTAGGCAAATTGCTTGGCTTCATTGTGTCTCATCGAGGTATTAAAGTCGATTTAGCCAAAGCCATAACTCAAATGTCACCACCGACTAATTTGATGCAGCTTTGTAGTTTGTAGGGTAAGATCTAGTCTATTTGATGCTTTACATCATAATTGGCTAATAAATTCCATCATTTTATGCATATTCTAAAGAAGGGAGTCACATTTCATTGGGATGATCACCGTCAAACAACTTTTTAGCAGTTAAAGGACTATCTAATAAACCCACCCGTTTTGTTGCCTCCCATGTCAGGAAAGCCATTCTTATTGTATCTATCAGCTATAATTAATGCCCTAGGGGCACTTTTGGCTCGACATGATGATAATGGAAAGGAGCATGCAATGTACTATCTAAGTCACAGACTAATTATGTATGAACATAATTATACACCCATTGAAAAATCTTGTTTAGATATGGTTTTCGTAGCTCAAAAATTGTGCCATTACATGTTAAATAATAAGACCATGGTTATTTCAAAAGTAGATCCACTCAAGTATCTACTATGTAAAATAACTTTGCAAGGCCACATGGCCAAATGGATCATGCTTCTCAGTGAGTTTGACATTGAGTACATCGACCAAAAAGCCATTAAGGGGCAAGTTCTTGTAGATTAGCTTGTTGAAGCACCCCTTGTCGATATAGAGACATTCACATTCCAATTTTTTGATGGATCCATTATAATGATCATTGATACACATCTTGAGGAGCAACCCTGGAAGTTATATTTTAATGGATCATTCACAACACATGGATTGGGGGTAGACATTTTATTTATAACACCACAGGGGGATCTAATCCCTAAATCATTTAGGATTAAATTTCCTTGTACCAACAAGATGGCCGAATATGAAGCACTTGTTGCAGGGCTTTATCAATTAGTATAATGGAAGATATTTTATCTCAAGGTTTATGGTGATTCTTAGTTAATCATCAATCAGGTTACAAACCACTTTCAAACCAGAGATGATAAGTTGGTGCCATGCAAGGCCATGGTTGACACTCTCAAACAACATATTGTTGATGTCCAATTTGAACATATGCCAAGGGTATAATAGAACCATAGATGTTATGGCTACTATTGGATCTCTAATTCAACAAACATACATGGTTAAAGAATATCAGTTCCTCATCAAGATTTTTTGAGTGCTAGCTCATGCACCTTCAACCATCATGATGATATATAATATTATTGGTCCCAACTCTATTTGGTATTTTGACTTGTATGCCTATTTACACGATCATGTTTTGCCACCTAACCTATCCTATAAACAATCCAAAGCCTTCATTCACCAAACCACTCATTATACCTTACTCATATCAACCCTTTACCACCATAGTTTTGATGGAAATATGCTTCGTTATTTAACTTTGGTAGAATCTACACTAGCATTACAGGAAGTTCACAAAGGAGTTGTTGTCCTTGAAAAATGCCACTCATTTTTGGGACAACCTATGAACTATTTGGCCTTGCACAGACCAAAATCCTCTCTCCCATTTTCAAAAATTGTTATGAGCATTAAGTTTCTTCATTTTTCAAAGCTTTTTCAGAAATCTACGGACTATGCAGGCTTGAATCTATGGACTCTGCAAGCTTGAATCTACAGACTCTACAGGCTTGAATCTATGAACTCTACAGGCTTGGAACTACGAACTCCATAGATGGTTTCTACGGACTCTTCAAACATATGTCTATGGACTCTTTCTTGTTAGGTTGTGGAGCTAAAAGCTTCACTGATGCAGACACGGAGGAGGTTGCAGATGAGTTGCAGAGTGTCACAGACACCGGCGTCGGTCAGGCCAACCGACGTCGGCAGGATTAGGCAAGAAGGCAACCGATGTCGGTCAGAGATCGGTCGGCGTCGGCGACCCCCAGGTGGACAGGGACCGACGTCGATCGCTTGTGTGGTTCGACTACGAGTTTATTACAGGCAGTTAGCTAACGAACCAAGTGTTTGCATGATGAGAGCTATTTTTAGACTGAGAGCTGCGGATCTAATTATTGTAATTAGATGTCTAATTATTGTTTGGATGAGATCTATATAATAGACTCATGGTTGTATTGGAAAGGTGTGCTAGTTTGAGTTGAGAAAAGTTAGCTCCTTCTGTGTGTGAAGTGAGCAAGGGTGTTCCTCCTAGTTCCACAGCAGTACCAAGGTGGGTGCTGGTTTTGGGGAGTCAGCAAGATTCTTCAGGTGTGTAGGATCTTGGTCATCAGGTGAGCATGGCCTTTATAGGAGATCTGCATGGTAAGTAAGATCGTTGATCTGTAGGTGCATGTGTGTGCAAGGTCAAGGTTCACAGGTGTGCAGAACCAGGTTGATTTACAGGTGTGCAAGATCAGATAAGACAGCAACACAACAGGGAGCAGAATCAGGCAGGATCTACTTGGAGTACAGGTGTGTACTCAGAAAGAGCAAAGAGGAAGGCAAGGGAGTTCCTTCCATAAGTATGGTCTGTTGAATTGTAGGTTGTTGCAGGTTCATGGGAGATCTACTTGAAGTACCTTGAGTACTTGTGGAGTGCGTGGAGCACTTGTGGTGTGCGTGGAGCACAAGAGGTGAACACCAACTCTGTGTTTGAGTTGTGTGTTGGGACCTAAGAGAGAGAGAGAGCTTTGAGGAGAGAATTACTGTTCACTTGAGGTGTGGGAAGCCTCTGAAGAGGTGGTGGAGAAGAAGTGGCATCTTCTTTATTGTATTCTTTTCTGTATGAGTATTAATACAAGTTGTGTATTGTCTCTCATATTTGTGTTATTCTGAATTCTAGTTACTTGTGATTCTGGTTAATTTTCACATATTAAGTTGCTTGGTTTGGTAATCAATTGTATGCTTCCGGTGTTTCGTATCCTGACATTTCAAAGTTAGAGAAAACTATGAACTTGGCTTCTATTGACTCTATACGCAGGCTCAAATCTATGGACTCTCAAGGTTGGTTTGTACAGACTCTGCAGGAAAGAAACGGGTTCAACACTTAGCCATTTTTTTCAATTGATAAGTTCAACGGGGTCTTCCAAGATCTCGAAGGACAAGTGCCCTTGCAGAGGGCAGTGAGCAAAAGTAGACAAAAGTTGGAAATCCCTCGGGAAAATGGCTAAGTAAAAGAGACCTAAAGAATTCTATTAAGAAGATTTTCCTCAAAAAAATGTTGAAGGCAAAATTCCTTCAGAATTTTTGTCCAAAGGAATTCACTTGGAGAAAAAGTCCGAAGAAATGGAAAAGAACGAATGGCTAAGTAACATGAACTTTCCTTCAGACTTTTTGTCCAAAGGAATTCTTTCAGGCTTTTTGCCCGATGAAAAAACCTGAAGCCTAAAGTTTGCCTGAACATCCTGAAGGATAAGTACCCTTGCGGGGGGCACTTGATGACAGAGAAATGATCATTTTAAAAGCTTGAAGGGACACCTTCCCTTCAGGACATCCCAAAGGCTGAACAAAGACACAAAAAGGAACCTTCACAGACTTAGACAAAAGGGGCTTCAAAGGATGAAAAGAATGAACCAATTGAACCATTGAACCTTGGACCAAAGGGTTCAATGAGTTCACAAGTTCAAAAGTTCAACCAGATCTTAGAAAGATAAAGGAAGCAGTGATTGAGTGAGACACATAATGAACCAATGAACCGATTGAACCTTGAATCGAAAGAGTTCAAAGTTTAATGGTTCATAGGTTCAGAAGTTCAAATGCGGCCTCAATCAAGGAAAAAGCAGCAAACAAGTGGTTCAATGGATGGTTCAACCAAAGAGAGAAGAAGCGATAGAACCAATAAGTGATAGAACAAAAGAGACAGAATGAACTAATGAAATGATGAACTTTCAATGGTTCAACGAGTTCAAGGTTCAACATGGTTCAAGCAGCTGGTGACCATTGACGGTCTCATGGACGTCAAAGTTAAAGGGATACCCGAAGAAATTTAATTCTTAAGGCCAAAAGGAAGACAAAGCCAGGAAGGGGCAAAAGAGCCAAGTGTAAAAATGGACAAAACAGTCCAAGTTGCGAAGGAAGGTGTCGATTCAAGGAGTTACTCTAGCGGTTGACACAGTGTCTGTGAACTGGTCATCAAGAGGCGTGAACAGTGAACGGCGTGACCCATTTTTCTTTACTTTGTATTGATGAGCAGACAAGCCACGTGAATTCCTTGAAAGGAGCAGTCTTGTTTGCAGATAAATGACGTGGCCTATGTTCTAAACCCCTAAAGTCAAAACAGGAGCTAACACATCATTATCTATAAAGCGGCTTCCTCTTCCCAATGGTCGGAATGCACATGGGCCGTCCCATGGAAAAAAGTGCCAATCCTTGTGTAGTTGCTATAAAATTGTAATATCTCTCATTTGTAAAGGAGACTTTTCATTTTACAGGAGTGAAACTCTATCCATTTTGAAAGAAAAAGACCGAGACTTTGAGCTCAGATTGTAATCTCATTTCATTTTATCTGAATGAGAAAGCAAGTTGTTTGCAGACTTTGTGCTATTTTAGCCTGTGCTACTTTAGAAAAAATTTCTTATGTCTATTTCCTAGAATCATTCTTATTTATTTAATTTGACAAGTAGAACCAATGAAAGTAATTAGTAAAGTGTCCTGAAGCCAACTGTGAGAAGACTTTGTGCTTTCACAATTGTTTTCAGCGTGTGTTTTTCCTTTTCTTTCTGTGTTGAAGATTTTGGGATGACTTTGTGCCCCCATTATCCTTTGTGTTATACTCTTTGGATAGTTGAGATGGAAACTTTGTGTTCTATTTCATCCTACTGGTTAATGCGCCCTTTGTCACCAGTTACTTTTACTACCTGAAAGAAACTCCTGCTGTTTCCTGCATGAACACTTTTGAAAGAAGAGAAGTGCCTTTAGTGTTTCCACCAAGATTTTCTCCTTTCTCTGTGAGCATCATCTCTGAAAGAAGAGAGATAAATGGTTTATTCTACCCCCATGTGTTATTTTCTGCTTATTATATAGTATATAACACCTAAGTATTTATAGGGAACCTCCCCTTGATGAGAGGAGAGATTTGTCCCCATTGGATGTGGTAAACCTGCAACTTTGGATGACCAATCTCCCTATGCTGTGGTGATAGGAACTATTTTGCTCACCAGTTAGCTGGTTGACAAAATATTCACCCAACAATTTATGGCGACTCCACTGGGGAAGAGCGTGTAGTTTGAAGTCTTAAACTTTAAGCTAAAGCAGATCCTGCTCTTTTCCATTTTTTGTTCTGCAATTTGGCAACTCCATGTTATACTAGAGGCAAGAAATCCCAAGGTGTTGTTGACCTTGATTTTGAGTTGGTGCAGCAGAGTAATTTTGAGTTGTTTCCTCCACAACCTCACCTTAGATGAACTAGGAGTCTTCCTCCTAGCCCTACCAGGCCACCAACACAAGGCAAAACTTCTTTTTTTACTGTTAGCCGAGCTTTGCCAATCGACACTCCACCTGGATTAGTGATCCCACTTTTACATAATCAAATCATGGCTCAAGGCCCCTGGGATAACTCTTTCAATCCATTGAATTTGACTCCACCTTTGCATGAGTTTTCATGCAGTTCAAGGAAGAATGTCCCCAAATTCTTTAGTGATGGAAAGGTTTATCCTGATGAACACATTGCAGCTTTTAGCATAGCCTGCAGTGTAATAGGGGTAGAATTTGAAGACATAGCGGTCAAGCTATTTGTGGAGACACTACAAGGCACTGTTGCAGACTGGTTCTACCACTTGTAGGCTGGATCAGTGACTGATTGGGACACTCTGAAAGATAAATTTGAAGCTAAGTTCAATCTTTCAGAAGATGCACATGCCTTACTGGCCTAGCTCACTCAGATGAAGAAAGAGACTCATGAGCCTATGAGGGATTTTATTGCCAGGTTCAACAAGCTGAGGCACATGATTTCCATGGTTGCCTAGCTGACACCTCAGAACCTCAAATGCTTCTTCATCAACTCATAACTACCTAAAGTGAGTTTCTTGCTGAGATGGGCTAGACACATAGACCTTGTTGTTGCTCAGGACTTGGCTATTGAGGTAGAAGATGACCTTATCTTAGTAGGAAAGATAAGGAGAGACCCTAATAAAGGTAAATCCTCTTCATCTTCTGAGTATTCACCTACAGCCACCACTGACCCAATGGTACAAAAGCTAGCAAATGAAATGCTAGCTCTCAGAAAGCAAATGGCACAAGGGATGTCATCTGCTCCTGCATACAGAGATATGCCCAAGAGGACATTTCAGAATCAGGCGTACCAAGGCAATGCTGTTAGGAATTAGGTACAACAAAATCACCTTCCTCCTCCATAGAGGAACCTCGACCTTGAAGCACCTCCAAACAACTTAGCAGTTGGATATCTTGAAGCTGAATCAGATTTCTCATTCTAGCCTGAGTTGAATCTTGAAGATGATGCTAATCTCTTCATTGAGGAAGAAGAAGAATTAGCTGGTGACTCCCACATTGGTTTCTTGAACTATCAGGATGAACCCAAAAGTGAAGGCAATGTAGCTGAGGGGTCATATGTTGTATTCACCTAGTCTAAGAATCAATCAGCTCAACAAGCTGATAAGGAGAAAGTAGAGGAGCGATCTCAACTAGTAGTTTCAATTGTTAAGCGGGGATCCACTCTTCCTTTCTAGCCAAAGGACCCAGTGATTGCGAGAAAGGTAAGTACCCCAAATGCCCCTACGCCTTCTACTTCAAATTCACAGTCTAGTCTTCCCCCTTTCAAAAATCAAAAAGATGAACTCTCATCCTCTACTCATATCTCATTCTAGACATTTGATATCATTGACCATATAAAGAAAACCAAAATTCAAATGTTTGAATTTGAATTTTTACAGTCCCATCTTGAGCAATTAGACAGATTGATTCAATGTGTTAAAAACTAGAACATCCCTGTTGAACAAGCAATTCCCAAAGTGACACATGATCTTGCCAGGAATGCACCCACCAAGAACAACCTTGTCATTGTTCCCCCTGCTACTCTTGGCAGAACTGAACCTTTTTATGTCTCATTGCTGATAAATGGACATCAACTAAATAATTGCATCATTGACTTTCAAGCTTCAGAGAATGTCATGCCTGCTAAAGTGGTCGAATCCCTTGAACTCATATTGACCAAGACTTTTGGTAGATGCTTCTCTATGGAAAACAAGCAAGTGCCTTTGCTAGGACAAATTAAAGATGCCCAATTTGCATTTGCTGCCTTTCCAGACAAAAGAATCAAGATGACTGTCTTGGTAGCAGATGTCCCAGCATCATATGGCATCCTTCTTGGGTAAAATTTTTGCAGGGATGTTAGAGGTGAATTGAGCATGGATTTATCAGAGGCAAGGATTCTAGTCAAAGGTGTTATGAAGAGGCTGCTCCCTGAGAAGGAAGCAAAATATGTGGTTACCCAGAGCTTAGCACCTGAAGCTCAAATTCTATTTGAGTCTTCAGGCATGGGTAACTACTTTCTGTACACGAATGGAGTTCATAAGACATCTGATGAAGCTCCTGCAGATGATAGCCTAGAAATGCATTTAGTTGGAATAGCAGAGGAATTGGCTAAGCACAAGGCAAGTGTAGAAGTATCTCCACCCCCGAATGAAGAAGAATCTAAAAGAAAATCAGTATCAAATGAGGTATGGATTCTTGAATTTGATGGCAGCTGCTCTTCCATTGGTTCAGGAGTTAGGGTTGTGTTAATATCTCCTCAAGGAGGTATTTTTCTCTCATCTTATAAACTGTAATTCAGCAACATGAATAACACAACTAAATATCAGTCTCTGTTGCTTGGATTAAGAGCCGCTCGAGACAAAGGCACCAAGCTCTTTCATGCTAAAGGAGATGTCGAACTAGTTGTTTGTCAGGTGATAAACCTATATCAAACTAAGAATAAAAGATTGCATCATTACCGCAATCTAGTTTGGGACCAGCTTGAAGACTTTGACGCTTTTAGCATCTCTACAGTTCCTAGAGAATTTAATGACCAGACGGATGCGCTGGTTGTTTCAGCTACTCTCTTATTCCTCCACCCAGATTTAAAAGGAGACAAGTACATGATTGAGCTGGTATTTCGGGTAAGTGTACTTGATAATGCCAGTCATTGGTAGGTATTTAACATTGACAATGAAATCATTGCCTTCCTGGAGTAAAAAAATAATTTTGAACAACTACATTTTGAAGGCAGTGAACTTCAAAAGTGTGAAACAACTCCTGAATCAAATGCAGACACAAGTGAGGAGTTCTTGCAACTCAAAGGGAATAAGATTTACAAAGGCCTGGTTTTCCTTGAGAAGTTGTTTGATAAGCATGATAGATTCATCAAATAGTAGCCAATGGATTCAAGCTCATCTCAAGAGTTTGAGCAAGTAAATCTGAGAACTAAAGAAGACCCCAAGATGGTGAACATTGGGAAATTTTGTACTCCTAAAGAGCATTTCAAGTTCACCTCTTTGCTCAATGAATACATGGATGTCCTAGCGTACTCCTATGATGACCTAAAATCACTCTGGCCCGATGAAATTTGACACAATATTCCTCTCAAGGCAGATTCAACACCTTTCAGGCAAAAGTCTAAGCATTATAATCTAAAAATATCAGGTACTATTTTATCTGAGATACAAAAAATGCTAAATGCTAGGATAATCTTCCCAATCCATCATTCCACATGGATTACCAATATAGTGCCTGTAAGAAAGAAGAATGGTGAAATTTGCCTTTGTGTGGATTTTAGAAATTTGAATCAGGCATCCTTGAAGGATAATTATCCTTTGCCAATCATGGATCAAGTGCTGTAGACAGTGACAGGCTTGGGAATATTATCGATGCTAGATGGCTTCTCAAGATATAATTAGGTCGAAGTTGGTGAAGTAGACCAGCATAAGACCACTTTCACCATACCTTGGGGCACATTTACATATAAAAGGATGCCTTTTGGCTTGATATACGCTGGCGCCACCTTCCAAAGAGCAATGGACCTTGCCTTTAAGGATGAGATGGGTAAGTTCATTGTAGTTTATCTTGATGACTTGACTGTCTTCTCTAAGCATCACCCAAATCATGTGAGCCATTTGCAACAAGTGCTGGAACGCTGCCGCCAGAATGGCATTTCCTTAAACCCCAAAAAGTCAATTTTCAGAGTAACAGAGGGGAAACTTCTCAGACACATTGTGTCCAAAGGAAAAGTCTGAAGAAATGGAAAAAAATGAATGGCTAAGTAACATGAACTTTCTTTCAGACTTTTTATCTGAAGGAATTCTTTCGGGCTTTTTGCCCAACAGAAAAAGCCGAAGCCTTAAGTCTGCCCAAACATCTCGAAGGATAAGTACCCTTACGGGGGGCACTTGATGACAGAGAAAGGACTGTTTTAAAAGCTCGAAGGGACACCTTCCCTTCAGGATGTCCCAAAGGCTAAACAAAAATGTAGAAAAGAACCTTCACAGATTTAGACAAAAGGGGCTTCAAATGATGAAAAGAATGAACTGATTGAACTGTTGAACCTTGGACCAAAGGGTTCAACGAGTTCACAAGTTTAAAGGTTCAACCAGAGCTTAGAAAGATAAAGGAAGCAGTGATTCAGTGAGACACAGAATGAACCAATGAACCGATTGAACCTTGAACCGAAAGAGTTCAAAGTTCAATGGTTCATAGGTTCAGAAGTTCAAAGGTGGCATTAGTCAAGGAAAAAGTAGCAAACAAGTGGTTCACCAGATGGTTCAACCAAGGAGTGAAGAAGCGATTGAACCAAGAAGTGATAGAACAAAAGAGATAGAATGAACCAATGAACCGATGAACTTTCAATGGTTCAATGGGTTCAAGTGGTGACCATTGACGGTCCCGTGGATGTCAAATTTAAAGGGATACCTAAAGAAATTTAAAGGCTTAAGGCTAGAAGGAAGACAAAGCTAGGAAGGGGCAAAAGAGCCAAGTGTAGAAATGGACAAAATAGTCCAAGTGGTGAAGGAAGGTGTCGACTCAAGGAGTTACTACAGTGATTGACACAGCGTCTGTGAATTAGTCATCAAGAGGCACGAACAGTGAACAATGTGACCCATTTTTCTTTACTTTGCATTGATGAGCAGACAAGCCGTGTGAATGCCTTGAAAGGAGCAGTCTTGTTTGCAGACAAATGATGCGGCCTATGTTCTAAACCCCTAAAGTCAAAACAAGAGCCGACACAACATTATCTATCAAGCGGCATCCTCTTCCTAATGCTCAAAACGCACATGGGCCGTCCCATGGAAAAAAGTGCCAATCCTTGCGTAGTTGCTATAAAATTGTAATATCTCTCATTTGTAAAGGAGACTTTTCATTTTATAGGAGCGAAACTCTGCCCATTTTGAAAGAAAAAGACTGAGACTTTGAGCTCAGATTGTAATTTCATTTCATTTTATCTGAATGAGAAAGCAAGTTGTTTGCAGACTTTGTGTTGTTTTGGCTTGTGCTACTTTAGGAAATTGTTCTTATGTTTGTTTCTTAGAAGCATTGTTATTTATTTAATTTGACAAGCAGAACCAATGAAAGTAATTAGTAAAGTGTCTTGAAGCCAACTGTGAGAAGACTTTGTGCTTTCACAATTGTTTTCAGCATGTGTTCTTCCTTTTATTTTTGTGTTGAGGATTATGGGACGACTTTGTGCCCCCATTATCCTTTGTGTTATACTCTTTGGGTAGTTGAGGTGAAAACTTTGTGTTCCATTTCATCCTGCTAGTTACTGCACCCTTTGTCACTAGTTAGTTTTACTACCTGAAAGAAACTCCTGTTGTTTCTTGCAAGAACACTTCTAAAAGAAGAGAAGTGCCTTCAGTGTTTCCACCAAGATTTTCTCCTTTGTCTGTGAGCATCATCTTTGAAAGAAGAGAGATGGATGGTTTATTCTTCCCCCATGTGTTATTTTCTACTTATTTATATAGTATATAACACCTACGTATTTATAGGGAACCTCCCCTTGATGAGAGGAGAGATTTGTCTCCATTGGATGTGGTAAACCTACAACTTTGGATGACCAATCTCCCTATGTTGTGGTGATAGGAACTATTTTGCTCACCAGTTAGATGGTTGACAACATATTGACCCAACAGGAGTATGTGGAGCCCACACTATTAGGGCCATCTTTTCTAAAAAGCTCTTGTATACCAAGTATTATTGGCCCATAATGGATGCAAATGCAGCTGCATATGTGAAGAAGTGTGAAAAATGCCAACAACATGTTAATCTGATTCATGCCTTGACCAAGACTCTGAAACCAATGCTTACACCATGGCCAT
Source organism: Torreya grandis (assembly GCA_037957365.1). Classification (NCBI taxonomy): domain Eukaryota; kingdom Viridiplantae; phylum Streptophyta; class Pinopsida; order Cupressales; family Taxaceae; genus Torreya; species Torreya grandis. The sequence continues at coordinate 522,983 of JARHVA010003198.1, forward strand.
TTGCTACATGGAGCCTTGACCTCATTGGGATGATAAACCCCACCTCATCAGATAACTATAAACATATCCTTATTACCACAAAATATTTCACTAAGTGGGTCAAAGCTATACCCCTCACTTACATGACTGGAAAGCAAAATTCCAAGTTCATTTTAAACCATCTTATATGTCGCTATAGTATCCCCTCCAACATTATATCTGATAATGGTGGATCATTCAAAAATAAAGATGTCAAATTGCTGTGCTGAGTATAAGATTACTCAACATTTTTTCATGGCATATTAACCATAAGGTAATGACCAAGTATAAGCATCTAATAAAATATTGTCAACATCCTTAAAAAGATTGTCAATGATACTGGCTGCGATTGGCACCTCCAAATATTCTGCACCATCTAGGCATACCACACCAATTATTACACCCCCATAGGAGCCACTCCATACTTGTTTATGGCATTGAGACCATTCTTCCCATTGAGGTTGAGTTAGCTCCTCTATGCATCTCCTTGAAACATGTCCTAGATGATGAAGACTATCGAGTAGCTCACCTGTAAGAGCTAGAACTACTTGATGAGAAAAGCACAATCACACTCAACAATCTATAAGCATACCAGAACTGTCTCCATGGATAGTATAATCGATGTGTCAGGTATAGAGGATTTAAACTTGGTGATCTTGTCCTTAAAGAGAATGAAAAGAATACCACAACTGAAAAGAAACATAAAGGCAAATTTAAACCAAACTAGATAGGCCCTTTCATCATTGTTGAAAATTTTGGCACCAGAGCATATAGGCTCACTACACCAGATGGAAATGAACTTGATGAGTTGATGAACATTATACACCTCAAATGTTACTTCGCTTGAGTGACCTAGGGTATTGTCTATGAGGCTCATTTCAATTGTACTATAAATATTATCATTCTTCCTTGTACCATCTATCGTTCTACCATACCTTTCCCATCAATTGAGTTATTTTTTCCTTCCCTACTCGGTGCTAAGACCTTGGTTTTGTTCCATTGGTTCCATCACCAATTTCAGCAAGAGGAATCATATTCGGTTTCAATAGTGGATTTAGAATTCTAGATGGAGGTAGTATTTTGGAGCAGTAGGACATACATTTGGTAGTTGCATACTTCATTTCTTGTTTTTTTCTCTCTCATTGTCATTCTACTAATTATAACCATCTATGGGCAAATTAGTATCATTGATTTGATCCTTTATATCCTAGTTATAACTGCCTATGGGGAAACTAGGGGCAATAATTATTAATCATGCCTTGAAGTATGACCTTGACATTCTAGGCCACATTGTGCCATTTACCATTTGTGCCTATTTTGTTTGAATTGGCTGCTACATTAGTCAGATTCTTCCAATATTAGGTGGAACTACTATGACCTAAGGCCATTTTGGGACTATGTGGGTCACATTTGATTGACATTATAGTCAGCTCAATCCCCTTTTCTACCATGCTCTCATCATTTTATGAGAAACCTAAGCCATAGTCTCACCATTTTGTGAGCAACCTAAGCAACACTCTCATCGTTTTGTGAGCTTGGACCATTTAGTATCTCATCCTTCTCAATTGAGTTGAGATACTCCAAAATTCCAAAAATAGTAGACAATCATTTAGAAAAACCAAAAACATTTACCACTTCTTTGCCTTAAGGATTCTGGGAACCCTCACTAAGTCATAGACAAATCACTTGTTCCTTAGTTTCTCCTTCCTTTTTGGCCTTTTATCCCATGCACTTGCCATTTTGCAAGACCATTCCTATTCTTCTATTGCATCCATCATATTTGGCTTTCATTAGTTATCATTTTCTTTCCATTTCATAGGAGAACTACATTTGGCATGAAGTTTTGATTGGATATATCATCCATGGAACTATATAAGCAACATCCACGTACCTAACACATATGGAGACAACTCAACCACCCCTTTCTTTTTATTATATTCCCCCATTATGTTTATTTGTTAAGTTTTTGCCTATTTTTTAGGGTCAATGTTTGTTGCATTTTTTTGTACTAACATTAGGACTAACTATTTTTTGTTTCTTTGTTTTTTTATTTTCTTGTTTGTTTATTTGTTGTTTATGTGCTTGTTTGTTTACTTTCATCACTGTTGACTTGATTCAATCTATGTAATTTATTGGGTGATTCCTCATGCACTGTTCTTAAATCCATCCATATTCATACATCTACATTATCATCATGGTTTTTATCGTTGGTGTATTATTTTTCTTTGAATATTGGATCCTGAGAGTCAGTCCTTATGCATATTTCGGCCAATTCCTTGTGGTGTTCTATCATGATGCCTACCATCACGTGCTATAACAAAAAATAGATTTAGGAAGTTTACACAACAATTATAGCATCAACATCTCCTCGGCACCAACATCCCAATCCAATCCCAATCATATCCCAAATAGAGTAATTAAATAATGAAAGAATTTCAATCATTATTAGTTCGAATGAACATCTCCCTACTAGCAGGTTCTTCCAATTCATATTTATCCTCTATATCAAGTTACCATTCTCATGTTTTCAATCATTAGCCAATTAAACATGTTTGCCATAATTGGGGTCCCATGATTATAACCGCCTATGTGTAAATCATTGTATACCATCCCACCTGCATTCTCAATGATTCTAACTACCTTTGGGCAAATCATTGTGTTATCACCAATCATTTACTTTTTTTTTTCCAACAAGGGCATGTTGTTATCATGCTTGTCTATTCTAACTAGGGTAGCTCCATATTCTCAATGATTATAATCACCTTTGGGAAAATCATTGTGTTATCATACCACGTCGCCACTATCGGGGTACAATGCTTATAACCGCCTTTGGGAAAACCATTATACACCATTCCACCTGCATTCTCAATGATTATAATCACCTTTGGGAAAATCATTATATTTCTACCCCATCTTTTTTATCCTTTTGGTCCAATCTTTTCCTCTTTTTGAGGGACTGATTACCGACCCTTTTGCCAATCATTCCCTTAAGGGGGCACATATGGTTCACCCATTGTCATTAAAGTTGTAGGCATGTAGAATCTTTTCATTCTTTGAGAAGACATTACTATACCTATAACTTACAATGCCTTCCCAAATATGGGCACACTATAGACACCTAAAAGTGGACACCAATGACCTCCAACCAAGATTCATACTAATTTCTAGCAAATATCACAATTTGGCCTAAAAACACTAAAACACACTAAATGATTCAAACTTGTCATATACAAGTGTTGATTTTGGCCAATGTATCCCTAAACGGGGCAATGCATTTTATGAGATACCTAACTTTGATTAGTTCATTTTAAGTCAAAATGATGATTTCGTATCTAGGTGCTCTAGATTGCTCTTTTATACTAATTTTATTACACGAGAGACATGCCTTTGTTATTTTGTGTCGGTAACATCCTAAATGGGATAACAGTTCTAATGCATCTAACAATGCCTTCCAATTCCACTTCAGTCAAATTTTGATCCAATTATATGACATTTTGACTAGTTTGATTAATTGAGCACCAATTTCCAAAGAATTTACACCAAAATTGACTAATCATGTTCAAAGCTAGTTAATTTGAATGAAGAGCTTAAATGGATTTTCCATAGAGGTTATTGATTATTTTAGTAATGGAAACTGATTATGAATAATTGCATCACTTAATTACATCATCTATGGGGTGGCATCCACAAGCCATAAATGTCACAAATATCTGAATAAACCCTCCCATGTCTCTTTAATGCCTCTCTATCCAAAATATTTATGAGGACATTTATTGATTTTAGCCTCCAAAATTGAATGGATTCTTAGCCACACATCTTCATCTTAAGATAGATGGTTCAGGTTCATTCTGATCAAATGGACAAATCTATAAATAGAAGGCCTCACACTCATAATTTTAAGCTCTCTCAAGCCAAAGTTGTCATGCTCAAATGCTTTCAAAAGTGATTTTGATATAGTGTTATTATACCAAATTATTGAGTCAAGCATCAAAAGCCAAAGCCACAAAGCCAATGATGCTAAGAGGAGGTGGAGAATAGCCAAAGCTCTATTGATGTAGTCCTTTAAAGCATAAGCCAAGAAAGCCAATGAACAAATCCTTTAGATCAATCAAGGAAGGTGAGGAAAGTTTGTTATTTATTTACATTCTAGTTGTGTCTTTATTTGGTTTATTCACTAAGCTCCCCCTAAGATCCAGGCTTAAGGTGTTAGTTTATTAGTGTGTTTTTTGGATTTAGTTTTCCTAATAACACGATACTAATCTCCCCTTATTGGATTCCTATGTTCAAAATAATATCCTAGAGCACATCTTTCTATTTTTGGGCATCAAGATACTTCATTGCATGAGGCTCTTCATGTTGTATCTTCTCAATAGGTAGAATACACATAGACTAGGACTATCCTCCATTACGTGTGGTGATATTAACCTGTTGGGTCATCAGAGTAATAGAGCATGATCACCAGTGAGGTTTCTTAATGTGAATCATACTATCACCTTTTTAATTTCTTTCTTTAGTGATGGTTGTGTACAAATCAGGACATTCCTCCAATTGATGCTCTTTTTGCCAAAAAGCACATGTTGGATAGACTAGTTAATCTCACTGATATTGATCAAGAGATCTACACTTATAACACATTCATAGTGGAAAATGCCCACCTCCTCATCCCCATCCTAGGCCTCATCCATAATATCCACCATTATCTTGATTGTTTGAGATAGAGGTTTGATGCAGACCATGCACATGTGCCTCATGTATATCGTTGATCAAGCGGCAGTCATTAGTGTCATGGGTATAGGCATCACATATCTTGCAGTAATTAGACACTTTAGAATGTGTAGCCCATTGTAATAAAGGACAAGAGTAGACATTATGATCTTCATGGCAAATTTCATAAGATTATTTTAGTATAATGCAGATGTTCTTTCAAGGGTAGTTATTTATATTATGACTTTGAAACTAATAATTGGTACACTAAATATCACTATGAGTGTAGTAAGCATTGTTTGTAGTGAGTTTTTTGAATTGTGATGCCATTGAAGCTATTTGATCTTCCATAAAAGGATTGATTCTAGTGTCAACACTACCAATAAATTCAACACAAAGGGTAAATTTCAGGGCCTCACATGGGTTGGTAAAGGTCCTTTGAGATAGAATTCATCTAAAGGGAAGAAACAAGCCTCCCAAAAACCATTGGGCATGCTAAGTAACATTAATCTTAAATGCGAGCTTAGACAAGAGTGTTTTGAATCATGCATCATACTCACGTGCACTTTCAGTGAGCTCTTATTTTATATCCTTTGGTGTATCAATACTTTTTTGCTCAAATTTTGGAATATAAAAATATTGAATAAATGTTGTCTTGAGTTGGTCATAGTCAATTAATACTTGTTGAGGGTCTTACTTCCTATACCACTTGTGTACTCTTTCCAAAAGTGTGTTTGTAAATTGTGTTGCTTTTCACTCAAAATAAGTTATACAATGCACCCTCTAGATGAGTTCACACTTATGAACATGTTTTGTGACATTTTTTATGCCTCAATATTTATGTAAATGAAGCATCATTTCATAATACACAATCGGTAGTTGATATACTTGTAACAGAGGCTACTAAGAACTTCTAAGTCCTATTCTTGAGGGTGGAAGTCCACCACTTCCTCATGTTCTGTCTCCTAGTCCACCTCCCATGCCTCCAAAAGTAATACTTGAGATAATGGGCATGGTAATAAGTTGATCTATAATACTTGGACTAGTGCTTTTCTCACTACTGATGTTAGGTCCACCAGGGATACCAAGTCAGGCCATGAAATTACCTTGAAGAGGAAGAGGAAGTGTTAATTCACTACGAGTTAAAACTTGCTTAGCAATAGGTTCTATTATAGGGTTAGTCTTTTACTATACACTATATGTATCCTAGTTATGTATAAATAAATCATCTAGCTCAAAATCACAAGTGTGTATTATGGTTGGGGAATTAGGTTGGTTTAAATATGGGTCTTTAGTCCCCATTGTCTGACTAATTTCTCCCATATATGACAAATCTAACATTGGTCACGATTTGCAAGTTGGTAAGTCCTCATTATACTCTTTTGCTTCCCTACAGATCCTAATAACACTTCTTGAGTCCTCCTATCCCCTTCCTACTCCACTTTCACCTATAATCCTTTGTTTAGCTTCATCACATTTATGCTTTCACAACTCCCATTAACTAGCTACCATTCTGAACCAATAATACTTCACCAACACCCTTGCATTCCCTTCCTAACTGTGTTGCTCATGAAAGGATGGGTTTATCCCTCCATAGGTAGAGTTTTGAGTCCAGAATCAATAAAAAACTTCTTTAGTTCTAGTGAGAAATTTTTAATATACCGAATATGTGGTTCTTAGAGAAACTAAAACTTTACTTCTTCAAGACAAGAGTAAGTGGTTACAACATACTCCAAGATGTAGCTATTTAACACCCCTCTCCACTAGATATTAATATCTCATGTCCACGATGTTCCCAAATATGTTAAATCCCTATGACACTTTATCGTCCTAGCTTGCCTCCTTCCAAAATTTCATGACCAGTCTTGAGCATAGGCTGAGAGCTAAGCATGCAAATGAACAGGGACTTTGATAAAGAAAGTTTCATATAAAGAGATATAGAGATGTTGTTCAACCCATGCACATGCAAAATCTTGTGGTTCAATATAAGGAATTGAAAAATTATCCTCAACCTCGGTAAGCCATTGTTTGATATTATCAAGGGATAACCATTCAAGCATTTTCTATTACTATGCAACAAGCGCTACAGGTCCTGACAATGGAACTAGAATGTTGGGTTTTTCTCTCAACTTTTCCTTAGGGCATTGAAGTGTCTAGTTATCAACAAACTAATGTAATGGCATTTCATGTAGGACTAAACTCTTGCATGCTCACCCAAAGCACATAATAAGAAACTAGTTCTCGTAAGTTATGTTGTGCATTAACACACTTGTTATATAATGATGTTTATTCATATATCTAATTTTTGATTATATAGAAAAGAAAATACACGATTATGGACCTTGTTTCAACTATGAAAATAAACATGATTATAAAGATAACTACCATGATATTTAAAGTGTTGATTACACAAGTTCATATAATGCAAATTCTATTCATTATTGTCAAATACAAACCACATATTATATAATAAATGTAATGTTAACTCAATGTTGCAACTTAACTAACAACTATAACATAACATCAAAACTAATATTAACTTCTATGATTTTGATATTACTACCATCAATCATTACATAATACCAATGTTCATCATCATTACAAATCTTTACATAGGGGTATTTATACTTTTTTTCCCTGACCAAGTTGTTACATTATTTATGACACTTCGATGACAAGCTAACGATCTCTAGTAAACTAAGATTCATGGAAGTTGTTTACTTATTTTTTCCCTAAGGACCTAAGCCTTAGCATCCCTACATTCTCATTTGGTGTTGGATCCTTCTTATTAAATGTCCTCCTTCATGCGACCCAGTGTGAAACTCGTATATGATTAAAGTTTGTTCTGTTCTTGAGAATTGCTCTTCAACTATTTTGCACTCCCCAAATCTTTCATTGTTATATCAAGTTCTTTGCTCTTAGGTCCTCCATTTGTTATGCCTCTTCTTTGACTGGGTATTCTCGCACCATGATATTTTATGCCATGACCTTCCTACACGAAGCTGGTTATGTGCCATGGTCTTCTCATGCCATGCCAATTCCGTACCAAAATCCAAAATACTTAGTTAAAATTAGGGGTCCAACAACACTATAACATTATGGTGCTAATGTCCAGGTGGGGTTCTACTATCCAGTGAGTAAATATATCTTAGGACCTTGTTGATGACATTCAAACCTATCCAAAACCTAGTTTTTAAAACCTAGTTCATCTGTGACAGTCACTTTCTAGATAAGTCTATATTATGCATATTTATTACTATTTTTAGAAAGACAAAATAGGTCAAAATCCATAACAAATCAGTACTTAATTATTTCATACTATTTAATTGATTTAGACATATCATCCCTTTAATCTAATTTAGGTATTACTCATGTAAAACCCTAAAAGGTTTAATCACTTGGTGAACTCAACTTAGTTTGAATATTGCTTCAAACCCTAGTTTACATTAATTTCATTTTTTGTACAATAATTTAGGGTTGTATACTTCTGATTTTTTATTTTTTATAGAAAACCTAACTAATTAAATCAATTTCATAATAGGGTTTTAATTTATTTAAATATAATATAAATTATTGCTAAGAAAACCCTAGATTTAAAAAACCCTAACGCTAGATCACCCTAAGGTTCACATTTCCAGCATTTACTTAGTCTCAATTTACAACTTGCTACTATGATTATCATGATGGAAGCCATCTTTCACTTCATGGTACAAATATTGGTACCAACTATTTGTAGAAAGGTATAGATGTATGTTACTCCTATCATGAATTCGGCTCAAGATAAGCTTGTTTTACATATTGGTCCTCCATCATGTGAGCTCCATTTTTCTATTGATCATTACTGTATGGCTCAATTTGATATACCTCTAGTTAATATTAGATGATAGAGGGATCAGAGGACTCTTTTTGTTCCACTTCCACCTAAACCACTTGATTATCTACGCTCCCATCCTACCTCTACTATGCAACCCTGACAAATAGTAGACCCTATAGTTCATGTTATCACTAGGTATAATAGAGTGCCTCCTCAATCTATATAGGAGAAATGTAACCCTACCATCCCTCTTCATCCCCATCACACTACAATAACACCCAAAGATCAACAAATAAAATTTGATATAGTGGATCAGTTGAGAAATACACCAACCAAAATATCTATATTGGAATTATTTTAAAAAGAAACAATCTTCAAAGATATTATGTTTCAAACACTTAATCACACATATGTGCCTCATGATACTAAGCCATCCTATTTTGCATCTATCATGAATACTATTAAGGATGTGGAGGATGTGATATCTTTTTGAATGAGGTTTTACCTTCATAATCAATAATTGATCATAATTTTCCACTTTTTATTCAAGTTCAAATCAATAACATAGTTATTAAAAGAGTTCTCATTAATAGTGGCCCAAGACTCAATGTATTTAACCTCACATTTCTACAAACCATGGGCATTGATATAACATCTATTCAAAAGACATACAAGAATATCTAAGGGTTTGATGACATTCTTAGATAGGCATTGGGATTAATCACATTAGAAATTATAATGGGGCTAAAGACATTATCTACACACTTTCAAGTGATGTCAAACCATTTACATTATAATTTGCTACTCGTGAGACCTTGGATACATGCCATGGAGGCGATACCTTCGAATCTTCATAGATGTGTTAAATTTTTGCATGATGGGTACCTATACACATGTCCATAAGATAATCAACCATTTAGATATTGTAGGTTCACTGAGCCTCCTACATCAAGCACATCATTAGATGGGACTCCTCATGTTCTCATCAAACTTCCACCTCATAGGATTCCCATTGAGTAGATGTATACTTATGAGGTAGGGGAATCTAGTCAGACTGTTCATATACGACCTTTACAACCTCACACACCACCTCCACAACCTCATACACCACCTTCATAGCCTCTCCCAGCACAATCACCTTCACTAATGATAGAGGAACAACCTCTCATAATATAAAAATTATCATCCAAGATAGATGATGAGATCCTTACATCCCAATTACCACTACTTGTCAATTTAGAAGAGGCTTACATTCATAATTTTGACATAGATTCATAGGCCACTACAGAGGATGATCAACCACCTATAGATATTGATGATTATTTATGTGGATTGAGATTTACACTAGTGGTCCCAAGAGAGTACAAATATAATTCAAAGGCACTTATACTTTGCCCTACACTTGTAGACTCACTTGTTTAAGATTCTACCGCTACATGATCCCATACTTAGCCACAATTAATAGTAGAACCCTTGATCCATTTAATACACATGGTCACGTCCATGTATACTGATTCAGTCATATATATTCAGGTAGTGAGTTCACAAGATAGACCACACCAGATCTTGCAACTAATACTTGATAGAGGATTGATGATATTACCCATAGTCTAGCACATATCAGATAGCAGATTGTCACCATGAGAAGGGCAACCCTTTTGCCGCTTTCATAGACTCACATGACATGATACAGACACATGCTCAATATTGAAACATAAATTAAATAAATTTAAGGCTAAGGGCATTATCCATATGATCTAGCCTCCACCTCCATAGGCACCACCATCATAAGTGATATGAGCTACTTCATAGATATGAGCACCACAATAGAGTCATCGTTGACACATATATTCATGACATGATCCATTGACTATACAAATATTTTTAGTAGACATATATCTTCCCCATGTGGCTATAGATGAGGGTTTTGATCATAATACTTACACTTTGGCATTTTTACACTGCATTAGTTATCAAAAGAATGGGCTACAACATGTTATACACTGTCAGGACTCCATTAGACATATTACATTATAGATTGCATGTGGCCCCAAGGTGGCCAATATATTATTTTTCATTTTGAGCAGAGACACTCATATATAGGTTACACTTGGTAGTACATGATTACAAGCAATGGATGCCATAGTTGATTAGTCAGATAGATGCTTGACATTCACTCATGATGGACACATGGTTCATATATTACATGATGACATATATGAGAACCACAGGTTTCACATAGATAATTTGAAATCTAGTGCGGTTTACCTTGGGACCTTGTGAGAGGCATCTTATACAATTAAGCAACACATCATTCATATGCACATACTTTAGACTCATGTCAAGGATAAAGCCCTATTGACATATACAAATTGGTACACTGATTGTGACGACGATGACTTATTTGAGTTTAGACAGGCTTAATATCTGACACTAGATGATCTTCCACCAAATACATCATTTGATTATCCACATCCCATTGATGTGATCTTGGGTTTATAGAGACATTACACTTTGATTGTATACTGTTTCATTTACATTTCTAGTATTTCCTTGTACATACTTCCTTCTCTCTCTTTCTTCTTATACATAGTTTATTTTCATTTGCTTGTACATAGCTTATACTCAGAAAACACAAAAATAATATAACATGTAAAAATACAAAAACATTCAAATATTACTTAGAAAACTACAAAATTTATAGATTGTATGCATTGTTATGTTTACATTTCCATTAATTGCCAGATATTACATATTGCTAGTTATCCTAGTATAGGCAATTTTATCATACATAGATGCTTCACTTGTTCTTGTTGAGTGCTTGAATATTATATACAAGACTCTAGTCCACTACACTAATCCAAACTTGTTATCATCTACCCACTAAGGGCATATACACCAATCCACATTTATTCATTTGATACATCTACCCACTCGAGGGCATCTCATACACAATTTCTACTATCAGGTTCTATCCTTACATACTAGACCTTCTAGTTTATGCATTGATATATCTTGATGTTGATCATTGTGACTCATTTATCATATTTTTTGTCAACTATCACTAGTTAGAATTAGTATATGTACATCCTTGCATTTACATAGATTTGTACTACATAGTTATGCATGATTTCATTTCTAGTTTTCTTAGATTAGATTTGATTGTGTTTCCTATGCTTCTTCCATCTTCGAGGGAATTTGAATATGTCATTGTTCTTTGGCTATATGCCACTTATTTGTTCATATTCCTTAGACATGTGCCCATGTCCCTTATGTGTTCTTTCTTGATTGTATGTGGACATTTGAACATGTCTTTCTATGTGGATCTAAGCCAAATTACTTGTTGCTTGCGTATGTGGACATTGAACATGTCCTTGTATGTCTTCATTCTTAAATTTTGTGACATGTGCCCATGTCCCTTATATTATGTCCCTTTGGCCTAATTTTATGTGCCTCATGTGCTTATACATATGCTTCCTTATCTACTTCTTTACCATGACACTTGTCTTTGCTTGTCACACACACACTACTTTTCGATGCCATGAGGTACCTCATGCATCTACCCTTCCTACTTGGGTGTCATGATGGACATCATGCACCATCCCGCATGTAGCTACTCATATTTTCTATTACACACATTGATTACACATATTTTGACACCCTTCTGCAATGCTAGATTACAACATACATCTTACATTACTTACTTATGATCAGATTCATTTACATTTTGATGTTATGTTTTTACATTGTATTAGAATATCATGTAGTTATCATATATATGATCTAACTAACACATTTTATAGAGCTACTTATTTTGAGGATAATTCTTACACATGTTTCACAACTACCCTCAAAAGAGGGGGCATTCATAGGGGTTTGTCATAAAGATCAGGTTCGTACATTTATATTCATTGATTATTTCTAACACACAAGATTAGTTTCAAAAATTAGTCTTAGGTCAGACAAAAAAAAAGAGATTGAAAAAGTAGTTTATTCATCTAGATTTCAAACTAGGTAGACATTAGCACCCAGATTGGGATACTAGCCACAAGGTACTACTATCCACTACATGGTGCTACTATCCAGTATCCCCAGCTTCAAGGTAGTCCATATTAGCCAAGCTAAACACCAAGTATAATACATATTTGCATAGATATAGTCATAGGTTTGATAGTTAATGTTCATATTTAACTCAAATACACTCATTTCAGCTTAGATTCATACCATTTGCTCATACTTTGGGGGCATCATGTGTGGCATGATCACTCTCACATTTAGTTCAATTACACAAACTTAGTTATTACATACTTTCAAAATCAATATATTTAGGTATCAGATTTGGTCTTGTGCATGGCACATAGTTTCCATATACTTAGCTACACACATGTTGATCAGATGGAATGGCAAACTCCATGTCATTCTATATGTTGTATATACTTGATATCACATTCTAAGTTATCACTAGATTCATGCCTACTCCATCTATGGTGGTTGGCATTCCCAAGAGGCTTAGAGCTACCTAATGTACCTGAGTGGCCACAGAGTTGACATACCCAATTAGATACTTTCATAACTTTGTGTAGTTCAATTACAAATGTATCTAATTCACATAGGTGGTCAATGATGGAGTCATGGCCTACTTGAGTTCTTTTCCACCCACATAAGAGGGTTAGACACATTTATAGTCTTATCCAAGTTATTCACTAATTAGGATCCACCAAGCAAGGGTGGGAAATGATGGAGTCAAAAATGGGTTGAGTTCTTGAGCCACCCACATGAGGATTGAGCAAGTTATCAGCTTAGTCCAAGCTATTCAATGATATGATCACTATGTACACTCACATACACAGGTTTTCACTGGGTTCATGCATTGGTTTGCATACCCAACAAGGTGTATCATTCATTTCCTCTCTCTTTAATTAGCTTTACTCAGTTACTTTATTTAGCACAATCTTTTGCTTTTGATAATCTCTTAAGTAAGCACTAATTTTTGCATGTTTCATTACAAGATATCACTTTAGATTATGTTTGACATATGCATACCTAGATTCACATAATCAGAGTCAGCTATACGGGCTTCACTTTTAAGATAAGTCCAAGTATGCTTATTTTCACTTTATACTATCCATTTCACTTTGTTGCATTTCTAGCATAAAGGGGGGAAATGTAATAACTTAAAAGTGGTATTTGGATATTAAGAGTGTTTCTTGAGTTGAAATATTCATAGCTTAGCCCTAAACATATCCTAGAGCCTTTTCCATACTTTTTTAGACATTGTGCAGACCACAGACATCGACATTTAGCTAAAACATAATCCTATGATATCATTCCCAGATCCCAACCCAATTTACCCAATAGTCTGCCAAGTGGACATTAACACCATACTAAAGACACTACAACCACATGGCGCTAGTGTCCTTAATTGGGAGCTAATGTGTCTTACCCTAACTCTCTTGAACAAATACTTTTCTAAACATGTGCCCCTCTTAAGGTTATATTAAGTACATTTTCTTATCCAAACAAGCTATAGATCTCTATAAATACAAGACAATTTGACCTCTATTCACTAGATGGAAAATAGATGCAATAGCCTATCCAAACAAGAAACAAGTTGAGCAAAATTAATTTATTTAATCCCTATTTTATCCTACTTCTACATACTACTATCTACAATAGCCGTAAGCCCATATTTCAAATCTTAATCATACTCAAGGCATTCAAGACCAATTCTAGCATTCACTTGCACTTACACCAAACACTAGGTGGGAGTACTATATCAGGCTTGATCCTTCCTCAAAGTATTGGTATGTAGGCAACTCTCTTCACAATGGGCTGTTGAGGATGTCCAGCCTATCCTAATAACAAACACAAATTTTTAGCTCATGCTATACTTGTAAGGAGGATTAGGGTTTTCACACTAAATTAGGTTTTCTAGGCACAACACAAAGTTCCATATTTCATGCATTTAGGAACAAGACCTAGAAACACAGGTGTAAGTACCTTAGAAAATAGGAATAGTCCTTCAAAGAGGACACTAACACCACTTTGAGGACACTACAATAGTATGGTGCTACTATACAGGTGGGGCAATATTTTCTAGTGAGCAAATAGATCCCAAGACCTTGTTGATGACACTTAGACTTGTCCAGAACCTAGACCATCTACGACAGTCACTTTATAGATAAGTCTATATTTATGCATATTTATTATAATTTTTATAAATGAAAAATAGGTCAAAATCCATAACAAACTAGTGCTTAATTATTGCATATTATTCAATTGACTTAGACATCTCAACCCTTTAATCTAACTTAGGTATTACTCATGTAAAACCCTAAAAGGTTAAATCAAGAATTCAATTTTATATAGTGAATAAGATATCTTATACAATTTTAATTTCAATATGTTTTATAGTTGTTTAGATCACTAAATCTAAAATGAGTTAGAACAGTCATATGAAGTTGATCTTAGTCTTGAGAACTAAAAGTCCTAGGTCTTTTTATTTTAGGGTTTCATTATCTATCTTGAGGTTTCAAATTTTTGCATTAAGGTCTAATTTTTGGATTTGATTTTTGATTTCCCCTTCATTGGTGTCTATTTCTCCTAAATTTTCGATTATTTATCTCCAATCCTTTCAACCTTAAAGTTTTATGTTTTCTCTTGTCTTAGGTGTAGGCTTGTATTCCTTACCATCTTAAGGTTTTGTTATTTATTTATGCATGTGCATCCCCAAAACCCTATTATGCATCATCTTTTGGATTCCTTGTTATCTAATCATATTGTGCCTTATGGTTATGTTAGTGAGTGGACAAATGTGGATGAAGATGATCTTGCTTGTATTCCTAATGGCAGTGCTTATGTAGATGATGAACATGCTTGTGCAAGTAAAGGAAATGACTGTTGATTATGATTATGATGATATAGACAATTGGTATGATAGCGATATATTTGTATAATAATAGTGAAGGATAAATAGATCAAATTAATGTTGTAATTCAATATATTGATTCTCATCCCCCTTCCTTATAACCTTCCACTAATCATAAATTACAATAACAAGAATTGTACAAATGAATTAACTGACACACTTCTTGATGCTACTAGCCTTCTAATTAAGAAAGATGATATAATAAAGAAATTGATATATGATATACATGTTGATTTTAATGATGTTATAAATTACAATGATGTTTATTGTGAAGTGAAATGTGATGTTACTCTTCTATAAATGCAATGTAACAATATTCCTTCTCTATACATGAAATGTCACAACCTATTTTCCTAGTGCCATATGTTAAACACACTTACTTGTGATTAAATTGATAATAAGAATATTGATTTATTGTTAAGAAATTATGGATGATGATTATTACATCAACTACTTTATGTGTTGTGAATAAGTTAATTATTGTTATATTACTTCATATGTTTATGTGATATAATTAATGAAATTAATTATCGTTTGAATAAACTGATGTCACACAATTATATGGAATGATTGTCATTATTATGCTTTTATTATTTTATATTTTTTGGATTTGGTTCATGACTTGGATAACTACCTTTTTTTTCTCATCTGGTTGTGATGCTAGTCTAGGTGTGAGGGAGAGTATCATCAAAGAGAAGGAACTAGATGTACATTATGGGTAGTGAAGAAAGAATTATGTGGAGTAGGTTATGATTATCATAATTTTATGTTAGACATAGACACATCCTTTCAATTATTTTGGCACAAGTAGTGACCATAGGGGTTTACATTATTATGTGTGTGCTCGGTATCACTTTTGTATTCTAGATTATAATTATAGAGGATGCATTGACTATTGGGATTATTAGTAGCCATAACGACTATAGTACTACATGTTATCTATATACATAGATTGAGTATTTGTTTCATATGGTTATCGACAAGTATTATCTTTCTCATTATGTCTTGTGTTACATGACCTATTCATAATAGGTCATTGGGTCAGAGACCTAATGGACCTATACAAACTATCGGTGTGATAGTTTAGATGAGGTATCATCATCTTGTGTTTTAGTATTTCATTTTAGGTCGTATTTGTAAAAATTATGTAGGACATAGACCCAATGGACCCATGTAGACTTTCATAGTTAAATGATAAAGAACATTTAGGTCTTATATGATTATTCAACCATGTCGCCAATCTAAGTCAATAAACCTAAGATATTTAAGTTATTGTTGTGACTTAGGGTCTCTTAAGTAGATAATGGTGAACACAATGGTTATATTTATATTAAAATAAATATGAACCCTTTGATAAATATTTAATATCTTTTTAATGTCCAAGGGTAACCATAATAAGCTCATATGATTGCAATAAAGGTTTTCATATAAAAACATAAAATACAAACCACAAGAGCTAAGTTGTTGAGATATTTATCATGACAACTTGTGACAACTATGTAAAGAAGCTTAATTTATAAATTAGATAAAAATAATGGGTATTATTTAGATATATAATTACAATATTTATTCTAATTTCATGGTTCTAATATATTATGAAACTATTGTTCATAGTTGTATGTCATGATTGAATTATTGAACTAATTAGTTGAATTTGATTTAATTAAACAATTAAAATATAAAATAAATTAAATCAATAGGGAAAATGTATGCATTAACAAAATTAGTTCGGTCTTAATTTTATTCCACATGTTACGGTTGTTTAAATCCAAAGGAAGTTGCTAAGTTGCTGGTGATTTAAATGTTATCCAAAAAACCACCCTTGCCTGTCGATAAAACATTTGATGGCGTCAACATTAAATTCAAAATATTTAGTATGTTTCTTGTTTTAACTTGATGAATAACATGGGTGGTCCTTGTTATTATCTAACATTGATATTTGTAAATATTTTCCCAACATACCCATTCAAACATTAGCCAATGAATTAATGGGAAGTGGTAAAATTTGGTGCATGAGCTTAGTCCTCCAATGATGACCATTATTTTTCCTAGGCCACCCAAAAAAAATTCACATAAATTAATCAAAGCTAAGATATGTGAAAGACTAGTAAGGGGCATAATGAATTCCATGTCAGCTGAGAAAAGCTTAAAAACCTAATGGTTGAGAGGGAGGAAGAATGAATTGAGAGTAACTGAGATCCAGAGGGAGGAAGAATGAACTAAGAGCAATTGAGATCCTAAGGGAGGAATAATTGAGTAAGTTTTTGGATTTTTCTAGATTAATTTATTTAAATTAAAAAATAAGCTCATAAATTTTCTATTACTCAAAGAATATTTAGTTGCATGTGTGTGAAGAGTTTGGTAGGGAATTATCTTATTGGTTGTGAAGATGACTTTAGATGAGAATAACAATGCTACTAGGTTAGTCATATATTATACATTTGTATGTAAAAAGTGTATTGACATTCTTTACATTGACAAGGTGTGCTTGCATACAATGAAATTTAGTATACATCTTGTTGTATGTCATATGTGAGACACAAGATAAACTACATGGATGTGCCTCATATAATCTAAACAAAATTACGGCTTAAATTTTATTTTATTGTATTATCTTTTACATGAGATGAATAAGCATCCATGTTATCAGCATAAAATTCATCACTGAATAATCATAGTCAAATATCTTTGGTTGTGTGTTAATCTTACCTGATGCTCATTGTAACTTTCTCTCAAAACTTCTTAGGCTTATTTTAAGTTGTATCAAGTTGGGGACATCATGGGGGTGAGTAGAAGATGTTGAATGAATATAAACATCCCATACAATAATAAAGTAGTGTAAACAACCTGCTTGATGCCTTCTTTCTTGCCTATTATTTTCAAACTATTGATAATCTTGGGATTATTTTCTGCATAAAAAGAATAAACAAGGATTGAATTTGTATTGAAAATTTACGTGGAATGGATAGAGGCATTCCCTAATAAAAATCATCGAGTGAAATTTTATAGTCTTTGTAAGGATGCATTTAGATTCCAAGATGAAGGTTTAAGAAATCTCCTAGAATAAGTTGTTGAGGCATTTGTGTATACAGGGTTTACTTTCTAAATTGAATCTATGTGGAAGCTATAATTTTTTTTTTAACATATCCACTGATTTAATCTAATTTAGATATTAATGTCTATGGATGGCAAATGGAATTAAATATGATATTACATTAATATATTGCATAGCAAGAGTGACAAGTGCATCTTCATAATGGCGGTTTAAGCTTTTTATACAACAATTAGCCACATTGATTTGCTAAAATTATTGATGAAGTGTTGTCATAATGGTGAAGTTCTTGAAATGATTCTCTCATTGTTTTATTTTCATTATGGAAATATTTTAATAAAACCTTAATAATATGTGATAAATTATCTTCCCAAGTCTTGTCACCTCACACTTGCTTTACACAAATGAATTATAAAATATACATTAGTAGAATATTAAAAAGATCACAACTCTAGGTTGTCTTAGAAATTCGTAACCTTTATCAACCATGGAAATGGAGCCTATTTTCTCCACATATATAGTTTTATGTCTTCATTTATGAGTGGGTAGTGTACCATAAAATGTCTATGCCCAACATAATTACAAATTCGTGTAAATTATTTGCCACGTGGATATCTCATGTACCACGTCATTATTAACTTTATAAAATAAGTGGCAATATTTTATTATGACTTTATGTAGTCTTTGTGATGGATTATACTTCAATGATATGTATTTTGTGATATGTTATAAACCTATCCTTGACATTATTACCTTATAATGTTTTGCACAACCTTGAATATGATTCACAGTTTAGAATGTTCAAACTAAAATGGTGGGAAACATGCATGTTAAATAATCCATATAGATTGAATAATGCAACTTTGAGTCTACTTGATATTTTATTAGACTAAATGGAGAATGCTATGAAATGTAAATTAGGACTTCTAGTAAACTACTGAGACCATTACCTTGTGTTAAATTTTTTAAATAGTAACATGCATTCTTAGATCAATGGCAAGTTAAACCATGTATAGACACTATTTCTGAATTATATAACACCTCGATCTTGTAAACTTGCAAACTCAGACCTTGGTTATTCCTCTTAGTTATAGACCTTTTCCTACTTCCGTAAGTCTCACATCTATTCTCTCTTGTGCCTCTTGGCCTATCTCTTAGTATGATTAGTCTTATATTGATGGCCCAAGCCTTTTATCTTGCCCAAAATGCTTAAATTTTTTCTTATCTTCCACCTCTGTAAATTTTAAGCTTGTGCTTACTTTTCTACTCCTTAGACACTTGTGTTTCAGATAAACACAAGTGTCACACTCTAACACACAATGACCTAAAGTCATCTAATTTATAAGTGAAACATATTCTAATGGTTAGTCTAAGTGATTTAATTTAAGTTATTTCTCCAAAGGGATTGATATAAATATAAGATCAAGCCTCACTCATTCTTCACCTATCACAGAACAAGGCAACTTATCAAAAACATTCAATTGAGCACTCGATAAAGTAAACCTTTCCTATTTTCTCCTATTCTCATATCAGCCATAACAACAACACATACATAGGTTTGAAGTATTGAAGGAGCAACCCAAGAACCTAATTTGCCAGGTTACAAGCTAGGTCACTATTGTACTTGCTTTCCACATATTGCATGACTCACACATTATAAGGCCCTTTTCAAAGTATTGGCTATGTAGGTAGTGCTCATTGACATAGGGGTATGTGGGGAAACTTGATACATGTACCCAATAACCCATTTTTTCCACAACCACTATGAGGAGGAAGAACCAGGGTTTTATTGTTCGATAAGGAACATGTATGACCCAAATCCGAATGCACTAGAGTGAATGTAATAAAAATGTAATAAAATTACTTAGATATATGCATAGAATTATTTTATATTATGTAGAATAATAAAATATGAGAGATTACATAGTGATAATTAACAACAAAATAGAATATTAGATAATATAGCAAAGCCACTTCGAGGGGACAACCTCTACAATAATGCACTAATAGAAAAATACTTCACATGATGATTAAAGACTAACCACTACCTCCTATATATAGTCTGCGTAGCCAAAGTTATTCTATAGGCTAACCTATCTAAGAACATAAATAAATGTAACAAGTAAATAAAAGAGGTATGTAAGCCACAAGTTGGCCACACATATCCCTAGACACACCAATAGTTAAGGGCATAACAAGCCATTCCCCTTCAAAATAATGTTGTCCTCAACATTGTGGCAACTTTGGATGCTGTTGCACAAATGCTTCATCCTCCCAAGTGGCATCTTCACATGGCATATTTTTTTATTTGATCAAGTATTCTGTAATTTCTCTAGAATGTAGTTGCTTAGTACACTATTGAAGGATCACCTCAGGATCAAGAATAATTTTACCTTCCTCATCCAATTCTGATAATTCTATTTGAATGTTAACTCTGTGTCCAATGACTTTATTTAATCATGATACATAAAATACTGGATGTATGCGAGTGGATGGAGGAAAATCTAACTTGTAGGCCACACTGCTAATTTTTTACAAGATCTAATAAGGCCCATAATACTTAAGGGACAACTTGTTATCCTTTTTTTGTTGCTTTAATAACATCTATTTGTATGGCTATAAGCGAACAAAGACCCAATCACCAATGTCAAAATTCCTCTCACTTCTATGTTGATTTGCTTGTTGCTTCATGCGATTCTGGGCCATAGCTAAATTTTCATGCAAACTTGCAAGAACCCCCTGTTGATGGTGAATATGTTCTTCAACTACATGAACCTCAGGATGGAACTTCAAGGTTGAAGTGATGGATGGAGGGTGGTATCCATATAGTGCCACAAAAGGAGACATTTTGGAAGAACTATAAACAAAAGTATTATACCACCATTCAGCAAGTGGTAGCCAATGAACCCATTTATCCTATTTATCAAAAACAAAACAACGGAGATATTCTTCTAGACATTCGTTGACTACCTCAGTTTATCCATCAGATTGAGGATGATAGAATGAACTATAAGCCAATTGAGTGCCTAAACATGTAAATAACTCAATCTAAAAATCACTAGTAAAAATGGGATCTCTATCACTGACAATGATCTTAGAGGTCCCATGTAGTTTCTGAACTGTATTGAGAAAAGCAAAAGCTACTATACTAGCAACAAATGGCTGGGATAATGAACAAAAATGAGCATACTTATTGAGATGATCTACAACAACCATAACATTTTGACCATCAGATCTTGGTAACCTTGTAATGAAATCCATAAATACCTCTTCCAAATGCTGGCTAGGGATAGATAAAGGATGTAAAAGACTTGGAGTTTTGATGGTTTCACCTTTGTTTTGTTGACAGATCATACATTCAACCACATATTTCTAGACATCCCCCTTGAGACCTTCTAAACAAAAATCTTGCTTGATCATGCGATAGGTTTTCAAATTTTTTGAATGACCCCCCATTGGAGTTGCGTGAAGTTCTTGAAGGATTTTTTGTTTAAGAAGAGAATTCTTACATAGGTACAATCTATTTTTTTACCATAATAAATTACCTTTCCATGTGAATTTTTCAAATCCATCTAAATCTTACTGAAGATTTTGAATCAAATCATGAGCAATACTATCATGTTCCCATTCTGATCATGCTTCCTCTAACCAATCTACCTACAAAATGGTTATGGCACATAAAAATGCCTCAATTATTCATCTTTTTTGGATAGTGCATCTGCCACCACATTGTTCTTGCCTTTTTTGTAGACTATTTCAAAATCATAGCCTAACATCTTAGTCACCCATTTCTATTATTCTTTAGATGATAACCTTTGTTCTATAAAATATTTAAGACTATCATGATCAATTTTCACCTGAAAGTGATGACCCATCAAATAAAGTCTCCATTGTTTGACTGCATGCAAAATGGCCATCATTTCCTTCTCATAGATGGGCTTGTGCTGATTTTTACCCTGGAGTTGATGACTTTCAAATGCCAGTGGTTTGCCTTTTTGCATGAGTAAAACACCCATACCATATCTAGATGCATCACATTCAACCACAAAAGTCTTATAAAAATCAAGAGTGGCCAATACTAGAATAGTGCACATAGCCAATTTCCATTGTTCAAATGTCTATGTAGCTGCATCAGTCCATTGAAAAGAGTCTTTCTTTAACAAAGAGATAAGTGGGGCTGCAATACTACCATAATTTTTGACAAATCTGTGATAATAACCAGTATGCCCCAAAAATCCTCGAAGTTGCTTGAGTGTCTTAGGAATTGGCCAGTCCACCATTGCTTGGATTTTTTTAGGATCCACTTTCACTCCTTCATAAGACACCAAATGACCCAAATATTCAACCTCACAAGCCCCAAAAGCATGTTTGGAAGGTTTGGCATATAATTGATTTTGCTCCAAAATGAAGAGTACCTATTTCACATGTTGCAAATGGTCTACCCAATTTTTACTATAAATGAGGATATCATCAAAGAATACCAAAATAAATTTCCTAAAAAATGACTTAAAAATAATATTCATCAAACTCTTAAAAGTAGATGGTGCATTTGTTAGGCCAAAAGGCATAACCAAAAATTCATAATGGCGCTCATGAGTCCTAAAAGTGGTTTTGGGTATGTCTTCATCATGGATCTTGATTTGATGATACCCAAAATGTAGATCAATTTAATTAAATAAAGAGCACCATTCAATTCATCTAACAAATCATCAATGATAGGAATTAGAAACTTATCTTTGATAGTGTACTTTTTGAATTCTCTATAGTTAGGGCACATCCTCCAAGTGTCATCTTTATTTCTCACCATTACAACTAGTGAAGAGTATTCACTTTGGCTATGGTGAATGATTCCTACATCCGACATCTCTTGTACCATCTTTTCAATTTCACTTTTTTGGGCATAGGGATACCTGTATGCCCTGATGTTTGGTGGTGTACTTCTAGGAATAAGTGTGATATCATGATCATGTGTGTGGCTAGGTGGAAGTCCTTTTGGCATGTCTCCAAAAATAATAGAATGAGCATCAATTATTTATTGCAGATCAAGAGGTAGAGATGGTTGTACTTCCATAGAAAACAAGCAAGCTACAAATCTCTCAGCACCCTTACAGAGAATCTTTGTCATTTGATGGGAGCTAACAAGTTGGGGAGATTTATCCTTTAATCCTCTTAGCTCAAATGTCTTTTCTTTATAACGAAAATGCATAAATAATTCTTGAAAATTCATCTCAATAGTGCTCAAAGTGGTGAGCCACTAGACTCCCAGAACAATATCAACTCCACCCATTGGAATAGCAAACATAGGAGAATCTAATAAGTAGTCTCACATGGCCAACTTAATACTATGACATTTTCTTGAACAACTGACAATAACACCATCTACAATCATAACCTAAAATTCTGGAGCTGGATAAATGAAATAGTTCAAACAAGTAGCCAACAACTACCGTGGATGAAGTTGTGTGTGCTCCTAGAATCACTCAAGACAGTGACCTTCTGTTTCTTAAGGAAACACATCACCTTAAGAGCTTGGGGAGTACCAACACCTGACAAGGCATGACATGAAATAGTAGGTTGAGAGTCTGTAGATTCCTCCTTAGGAACTTTTGCATCTGCATCATGTACTTATGCATCATCTTCATCATCATTGGCACCTTCAATGTAAAATAACTTCTTTTTAGCACAATGATGGTCTTTACTCCATTTTCTGTCAGAATGATACCACAAAATTTTGGCTCGCTTCTCCTCAATTTGTCATTGTGTTAATCTAGTGGGTTATGGAAATGATGGTGCTGGAAAGTTACGATCATGACCATAAGTGAAAGTTTTCCTTTTGATCATCTCTTTTTCTTCAATCATGCATGCCTTAGGGATAACTTCTGATACAAATGTTGGGCTAAACATTTGAACCTTGTATTAGATGCTATCTTTAAGGCCACCCAAAAATAGATCCATCAAATTTCTCTCAATGATATTTTCCACCCATAAAGAGAGATTCTGAAATTGATGAATATAATCCTTCACAAGTCCTGTTTGCCATAGTTTGGCTAATTGGCTAAAATAGTTCTTAGAGACATTAATACGATAATGATCAATCAACTCCTCAATAAAAATAGTCTATGTAATAGGAGCAACATTATTTTTCTTTTGAGCACATAACCAACAATACCAAATAAATTGCTCAGGTTCCATATATATGGATGCCACCATCACCCTTTGAGAACTAGGGGTTTGATGCATCTCAAATAAATTCTCAATTTGGTTAATCCAAGTGAGAGGATCCTTACCATCAAACTTACACATGTCTACTTTTGGCAACATCAGTTTCATACCAACATGGGAGTTGTTGAGAAGAGGATTTGAATGCTGAAGTGGAGGGTTGTTAGGTTGAAACTAAGATGTGAGGGTAGTGAATTGCATAGTGATATATTTCAATTCACTGTGAACCCCATTAATCTCTCTGCACATTCTTAAAACATTAGTTTGGATTGCAATAAAGTTATCATACCTCATCAAGTTTTTTATGTCCTCTTGAAGTTGAGAAATCATTGAATCTAAAGTTCCAGATTCCATGTCATCGATAGGAGTCTTAGGAGTTTCTGGTGCCCCTTTTCTTCTCTGAGTTGAAGGACCTACCATAAACAAACCTTAGGAGGGTTTTGATCTCAAAAAAAAGTGTACCAAGAAATGGTACCATTATAATCACCTTGTCAAGATGAATCTAATGATTACCTTTGCGCACTAGAGTAAAATTTTTAGTACCAAAAAAGTGTCGATAGAATATATCATTGTGAGTGTCTTATCGAGATGAATCTAACGACTACAAGTGTGCAAGGGGAAAAAAAATTTGACTTTTTTTTTAAATATATTTTTGAAAAAAAGTGTTTTGAGAAATACTACGCTGATGGAAAAAATTAATTCTTATCGAATTGCAAGTTATATTTTTTTGCTTTCAATGCTCCTAGAAACCACGCCTCGCTAGATCCAAAAAAAATGCTGCAGAAAACTTGCCCAAATCAAAGCTCTGATACCACTTGTAATGAAATTACTTAGATATTCACATATAATGATTTTAAATTATGTAGAATAAGAAAATATAAGAGAATACACAATGATAGTTGACAGCATAATATTGGATAATATAACAAAGCCACTTCGAGGGGGCAACCTCCACAACAATGCACTAATAGCATAATACTTCACATGATGATTAAAGACTAACCACTACCTCCTATATATAATATACTTATCCAAGGTTATTCCATAGGCTGACCTATCTAAGAACATAAAGAAATGTAACAAATAAATAAAAGAGGTATGTAAGCCAAAAGTGGACCACATATATCCCTAGACACACCAATGGTTAAGGGCATAACAAAAATATACAAAAGCATCCAAGTGATCGCATCCTATTCCAACAATTATTCCATATAGGATGTCTATATTTAACCCAAACACTAACATTGACATAACTATCCTAGGATGACACAAGTGTTCAAAGCTACAAAGGCACTAAATTTAGAATTTGGTGATCGTTCTAGAATACTCTTCTAGTCTGCTTCTTATTTGTTTCAGATCTATATCTATATTAGCATTATAATCATCTAAGTACTTGTTTTTGTTATCATTTTCATATCTATCATAGTTGTACTTTCATTTTTAGCATATTTCAACATAATAAATTTAGTATATGTTCTATCTGAGTTTTTACAAATAATTAGCTTGTTATAGATCTATTTTATCACCCTTATGTTTAATTTTTATATTTTTAACCCTAGATACTACCAACATCTATATTTTTAGGGTTAAATGTCATGCCAGTTTTGGCCTCCCTTATTTTGCATCCATTTTATATGTATTTATTGTTATATTGTGTTGATTCATGCTTATGATGTATCGAGTATTTGATATATTATATGATGGACATGTTGATTTGGATATGATCATGTTATGTTGTTATGTCATGATTCATTTCATGTCACTTATATGATATATAACATAAAATAAATTACAAATGCGAATGCGCATCATTATTGACTATCAATGATTGTTTGGCTTAGGGGCACTAACAATCATATAATTTTATTATCATTCAAATATGCACTAATATTTTATGCAGATTCATCCCACTTCTTATTTCATGGAAAAAGAACGTAAAAATCATAAAAACATATTACAGTTGTGCATGGAGCATAAGTTTAATGTGAAGTGAATTATGGCATCGATGATGAGATCATGAAAGATTGTTATGTTGATTCATTAATATGTTGTTATTAATGATACACTATCATGGTTATTGTCATTACCAGTATACTTTAATGTGTGCAATGAGTGTGCAAGAAATTGATGGAAAGGGCAAGCAAGGGAAGGAGAAGAGGTGGTTGATTCCTAAACCACACATTGTCCCAATCCATGTTAAGTGATATTTGGCCATGTGTATGTACCCCCTAGTGGTTATGTATGTGTGTTCTCCACCATGGTGTTAGAGTTGATTATTATGTAGCCTTAGGTTTGGATGACACATAAGGCCCTTTTAATTATCTAGTAATGTGTCCATACATTATTAGTGTTAACTAATTCAATCAAACATTGATTAAACTCTTTAATTTTAATTTTTGGATCTTTTGAGAAGCTAAAATTTGAAAGTCCCAAAACCTATTCCTAAACCCTTCTATTGGCCTAAAAAGGGGTCCCATAGGTTAGTGAGCCAAGGGAATTTTTTGGGGAGTAAAAATTATGTTAATTCATCCTTCTAGGCACCTTGGGAAGGGGAGGAGTTGCACCCTAAAAAGGGGACACTTGTTCTCATTTGAACAAGGATAAAAGGCAACGACCTCCTTCCCCATATAAGTAAAAATCTACGTATTTTATCAAGGGATTCTAAATTGTAACATATTTTGTAAAGAAGTAAAGCAAGATTGGAAGCTTGGAAGAGGAGCCAAAGGACAACTCAAGTGTAGAAAAATAAATCATAAGGTTAGTGACTTTTCTTATTTTTAATTAATCGTTGTATGTGTATGTCTTGTGTGAGTATTGTGAATTTATATGAAATAGAAAGTGGATCGTAATCATGGGTTAGGGAAAATTTTGGCTATGATAGTATGCAAAGCCTAAGATGTTCTTGGGGAAGTAAATTTCTTTGGTTGAAAGAGAAGCTTGGGGCCTATGTACACTGCTTGCTGGCTTCCTTTCCAAGAACTGGTTGAAAAATAAGCTTGGGGCCCGTGTGGGCTTCCTTTCTAAGAGTTAGTTGTGGGAGGAACTTGGGGCATATACAGGATGCTTGATAGTTCCCCCTCTTATTGAACATTTTATAAGAATTTTCAGAAAATGCATAGAAATTATTGAAGTTGATGGTTGTTTTTATAATCTCCCCAAATACAGTCTTGAGGGAGGTGCATACATTTATAACTAGGAAGCTATAAGGCCTTTTGTTTCCTTGGGTTGGACATGTATTTGTGTGTGTGTGGAGGTCACCTCTTGGGCTTGGGGGTTGACTAGGGTGGAAACACCTTATGATGTTAATAAGCTGGGAGGTGAGCACCTTCCCTTGCCATATTGATGCTCTGAATGTACTGCGAATGCTAGCTATAGATGCAAGTGTAAGAATTATCATTGCTATACAAATGTTTTTTTCTACAAGGAATTATAGAATATAGTGAAATAATTTGTAATTTATGGAATCATGTTGTATTAGTTTATTTACTACTGAAAGTAAATTAAAGTTCATGAAATTATTACTGTAGCAATTGGTTTGCTATTGAAAATAAATTGTACAATTGTGAAACGTATTCCTACATAAGTTGAATTATTGTTTATATGAAATACAAATTGTGATTGAAATAACATTGTATATTTGAAGAAGACATATGCACATCAATATGTATTATTTTCCCTGAAAAGAAAATTTACAAAGAGAAGTTTAATGTTTGTGTTTATTATATTATGTTGAGAATATTACATCTCTATGTGATAATATTTCTATGACAATGTTTGTTTGTACTATAATTAGTTACAAAAGACATTATAGAATTATATATATAAACAAACTTAAAAACCCTAAATAATGTAGACGTAGTTGTATGTTTTTATGTTGATTTTAGTTATGTTGTTTTCCCTTATAAATGTTGATGTGATCTTTTTCAAGTGACAGATCCCCTATTAGTATTGTAGTGATACAATCAAAATAGTAATAATAATAATAATTATTTACATTCTTGTAAATTGTGTAAAAAGAAAAAAATCACTCAATAAAATAAAATAATATTGATTAAATAAATAAAACCCCTATGAATAATAACCTAAGTAACATGTCACCCACCTTACTTACACATTAACAATAATTAATAATAAAATATATACATTACACCATTGGTAATAGCCTAAATAGCGCAATACCCCTCTATAATATTTAATTTACCCATGAATAAAACAATAGAGGATAATAACATCATTATTATTCTAATGCGACCGGCGGAGTGCCTTTGAAAAAAATAAAATGTAGGTAAATAAAATAAATATAAATTCATACTTAATATTTAAGCCTTAAAAAAAAGAAACCCTTCAAAAATAAAATATTAAAAGGTTGTGGTATATAACTAAGAAAACCATGATTGATTTATATGAGAAGGGTTATCCTGAAATGAGAAGAAGAAATAAATAAAAATAAAAATGTATAAACATTCCACCTTTATTAAGCAACAATTAATATTCCAATGTCTGGATGCAGCCGATCTAAAGCTGTTAAAAAAAAAAGCAAAAAAAAAATAATAATAACAAATATCATTCAAACCTCAAGTGGTGGACATGAAGCTTTGTGGAAAATAAAGAAACCTCAGTGAATCCTCTGTATATATCGCTTCCATAGTTCATTGGATATAAGCGAGAGAAGAAATGGAGATGAGATGAGATGTTAAAATGAAAAAAAATACCAAAGACAGTTTATTTTTTCATCCTTGAATTAGGGTTTCTTAAATCTACTGTGAGATTAATGTGGAAATAAAATGTGAGTTTATTATTTTTTGGGCTTCATACTTAAATTATTACGTGAGCTTGATCCAAAATAAAAAAGTTTTAATTATTTATTAGTATGTTGGATTAATTATATTTTATTGTGATAATTTTTATTTACTTAAAAATAAATAATTTAACTATTTATATATAATGGTTGAATATTTGATAGACGAATTATATTTTTTTAATGGTTGTTTTATTTATCTTAAGATCAAAAGATTAATGTTTATTTGCTATGCTAGAATATTTAATGGGTGAATTATATTTTTGTTGTGGTAATTTTTATTCACTTTAAAATAAAAAATAAAATAAAAATAATTATTTATTTACTATGATTGAATATTTTGTGTGTGAATTATACTTTTTATTGAGGTAATTTTATTCACCTACTTATGAATTTAATTGTGTTACTTTTGAAAGTGGAAATTAATTAATTATTCAACGGGGAGTGAAATTAAATAAATATAAACCTTCTTATGTAGAATTAAATTAAGGAATATTTGAGTAATCTCCACCCTTTAGAATTTGTTGAATGCTATTTATTTATTTTATTTTATTTTGACTCCCCTACAACTCTAACCTAATTGAGGGTCAAAATTTGTAGTCGGAGGTTGAGATGCTTCCCTCATGGCATTGTAAATTCCTTCTTCAATCTAGCTAACGATAGAGTCAAAAGAATACTTTATCTCTTATGGCCTTAAGGACCGTTATTGGGTTGTTGAGTTGTGTTGTTTTTAAAAAAAAAATTATTGGTGTTTTGGGTGCATCATATTAAACATTTGGCAAACCCGATCTTTGATCTCAAAAACTTAGCTACCTTAGGGTTTCCTATTTTCTAAACAAAATTTTGACTTCTGATTTTTTCTAAAAGAAAATTTAAAATTTGCAAAGAATCAGAGTTTCTTCTCCTAAGTCATGTTTATCATGGATATCTATGTTAATTATTTCATGTTGCAATACTTGATGGTGGTTATTACTTGTTGTGCCTCATGCATTATTAAATCAAATTAATTTGTAAGGAGTTCCATATCTGATTATTACAAATCCATTGCATTTTGGCATACCCCTTCTTGTTCCAATGTTTACAACTAGCTTTTACCTATTACTATAGAATGCCAAAGGGAGTGAATGAAACAACCATTATCCTCAGGCCATGTTACTACCTAATCCAAGGATATTACTTCTAAAACTTCACTTTGGACTTGCTACATCATTTATTCCATTACAAGGATGTCCTTTTGAATGCATTGCATATGACCATATTACCTTATGTAGTCATATAAAAAGTCATTTGAGTGCAATGAGTGTTACTTGAAACCACCTTATCCTAGTTTAGCCCTAGACCTATTTTAGGGCCTCTTTTGATCCTTTTATAGTTTTCGTGGGGGTCTAGCCCATTCCAAAACAAACCAAAAGCAACACTAAGCCACCCCCTAGGCACCCAGGCCCCTTATTCACTAGATCCTACCACCTAGACATTAACTTGGCCCTTTGAACACTAGTGCACTACATTATTGACCTAGGGATCATGTTACTTCCCTTTTGCTCCTTGCTCCCCCAATATATATCTTTTCATTCCTCAAAGTATTCCTAGGGTCGACCTAGACCTATTTCACATTTTGACTAGCACGAGAATTATATATATATATATATATATATATATATATATATATATATATATAGACCATTTTCATTCACTTATCCACTAGATGGAAATCAAATGCAAATACTCATAAAAAAACTCTGAAAGAATTGTGCGAATCAAGGTCATTGATCCTTATTATGCCCTACTTTTGCATACACCCATCTACAACAACCCAAATCTCAAATTACTCAGATTTATAGTCTCAAGTCACACTTAAAGCACTCAAATTGGAACTCATGCTAGCATTCATTTGTACTTGTACCATCAGTTAGATTATGAGAACTACATCACGTTTGATCCCCTTTCAAGGTATTGGTATGTAGGCAATGCTCAACACATGGGGTGTTGAAGTCATGCCCAACCTACCTTGCTAATGCCACTATTTTCTACTTGTGCTCCTTAAATACCCTAACAAACATGGAGGCCTAGGGTTTCACATTCAAATCAATCAAAATAAGGAACAAACAATGAGCTAGCATTCATTCACATAGGCATAGACTCCCCAAAACCATGCAAATCTCCACCAAAAATTTCATTGTCCCTACTTACAAAAGGACACTACCACACCCCAAAGGACACTAACATAGAGTGTTATTGTCTAGAGGATCACATTATTGTCTAGGAGGGTTTCTGACTCTTGGTTCCTATTCATGACACTTGACATGGTTCTTACACTAGTTTTTAACCTGTCATTCATTCATCTCAGTCAATTTCCAGCTAAGTACATCTCTTGTAGTTCATTTTATATTATAGAATAATCAGAAAAGTCAATTATTATACAAATCAGAGGCTATAATCATTGCATACTTATTCCCTGATTTATCATTCCAAGACTTTAGCAAATTAGGGTTTTACATTTCATAACTCTCTTAAAAGTTAAATCATTTGA
This sequence comes from Torreya grandis, assembly GCA_037957365.1. Taxonomy (NCBI): domain Eukaryota; kingdom Viridiplantae; phylum Streptophyta; class Pinopsida; order Cupressales; family Taxaceae; genus Torreya; species Torreya grandis. The sequence goes on from JARHVA010003198.1 coordinate 555,046, forward strand.
TGAACTTGACTTACTTTGAATAGTGTAAAAACCCTAATCCTAAACTACCTTTAGGGTTTATGTTTCCAACCTTTTAGAACTCATACTTAGATTTTAGATCCCTGTATTTTATGATTTTTATTTTGTCTAATCATGATAATAATGATAGAAGATGTTTATCACTTTCTAATGCAAAGTTTTTTACTGTCATTTGCATGTTTGTTTCCTTTCATTTAGAATCAATTCAAAGAAGCTATAAACAAATATGTACACGATGTCTTATATCAGTTGAAATATATTTAATATATCACTATTTGTCTAGGATATTATGTTTTTCTTATGTGGAATTTAATCATGAAGTAAATCATCACACACATAGAATATATAATACATAAGACAAAAAACACATTATCTAAAATTAACAAATCTCCTTTAGATGCCTTTTTCTATTTGGATCACTTTGATTCCTTATCTATCACTACTAAACATAAAAGAATATAAATGAGTTCGCTTATCCCTCCTACTTCCTGACCCTACCCATTTAGCTACTATCTCACTCTTACTACCAGCTCTATCCTCGTATTCGACCCCACAGTCCAACCTATGATGTCCATAAGGAGTGCCAAAGCATGGAAGGTTATCCCAACCTATGGTTATAGATTTATCGATTAGATCAATGTTTTTCCAACCACAGTTTCCATTTTAGAGATTTTGCAACATTTTGAGACATACAAAGATGTTTTGTATGCAACACTCTGTGATATCAAGGTACCGAGCACATAAGAGGTAACTTATGTTTCTTCCATAATGAATACTATGAGGTGGAATGAATAACATATCTCCTTTGAAAAATAAGATCTTCCACCTCATCAATCATAGAGCAACATCTACCTCTTTACATCCAAATGTGAATTAACAATGTGGGTGTCAAATGCGTGTTAGTTGATAATAGATCAGGATTAAACATTTGTAATATCTCTTTTCTCAAGATTCTTAATATACATTCTAAGGTTTTAGATCCTTCTGATATGAACATTTGAGGATTTGATAATATTCCATGTAAATTTATGTGGCAAATAACACTAAACCTTACATTAGGATCCATAACACCATCTACAACATGTCAAGTCATACCTAATGATATTAATTACAATATTTTGCTTATGAGACCTTAGATTCATGATATGCATGCAATACCCTCAACATTACATGCATATTTAAAGTTTAGTTACAAAGGTTTTATATACACATGCCCTATGGATCATAAACCATTCAAATATTGTTAGAATACAAAGCCTTCACACAACTATATTCCTCACATGGACTTTGCTATAGAACCTATACATTCTACTATTCAGAGTTCTAAATCCATCAGACACCTCAAGAGTATATGATGATATATTCATTTATCCATTTGCATTAAAATATTTCAAAAAAATGGGGTACACAGGATAGGGCCTTAGAAAACATGAACAAGGAATTCTTAATCCTATTGAGGCATCCGATAAAAAAGGCAGATAGGGACTCAAATATATAGATACTACATATAATTCTAAGTCTTCTCACCATGCTTCTCAGCATATAGTTTTTTGTCCACCCATTCCATAGATAAAAAATATTGTCTATCATATCTCTGCACTCTCAATTGTTTACCCTAACCTTATTGATGATATTGATTCTCTAGATCTATCCACTTTTAATGAGTTCTCTAATGATGAATCTCTCTTAGAATTCTTAGGGGCGTATGAGGATCTCCCTTCATTATATCATAAGAATAGGTTTCCTCATTCCATAAGTGCCTAGGCATACTTTGGTGAGATCTCAAACATTTTAGATGATATCCTAACCAACATATATGGCACCATACCTACAACACCTTACATCATCGATCGATATACATTACTTAATGAAGAGACAATTGAGTTTAATTATGGCATAGACATTGATCCTCACATAATATTATTAGTTATTTCCCCATGTAAAAAAGATGATGCATATATTTGATATATTTTAAAGGACTTCCCCAAAACCTTTGCATGGTCTTATCTAGATATGTCAGGCATCGATCCTTTAATCACAATACACATGATTACACTCTATCTAGATGCAAAGCCAGTTAAACAAAAAATTATAAAAATGTATTCTAAGGTGGCTCTTTTATTCAAATATGAGATCTAATGCCTCCTTGATGTAGGTTTCATTTGACCAATTTCTCACTTCGAATGTGTATCTAACATTATGCCAGTTGTTAAGCCTAATAGCCAAATTTGATGTTGCTCCGACTCTAGAGATTTAAATAAATCATGTCCTAAGGATAACTTCCCCCTACCTAACATCGATATGATAGTAGACTCCGCAATAAGATACAAGATGTTATCTTTCATTGAAAATTTCACCAGTTATAATCAAATCAAGATAGCTTAAGAAGATCAAGAAAAAACTTCTTTTACCACACCATGGGGTACCTTTTGCTACATAGTCATGCCTTTTGGATTAAAGAGCATTGGATCAAAATACTAATGAAATACGACCCATATTTTTCATGATCTAATTACGTTGATAATTTATTAGCTAAATCAAAAGAGGTACAACATCTTATAGTTGATTTACAATGGATTTTTTAAAGGTTGAGATAATATAATGTTCGACTCAATTCGAATAAATCCATCTTTAGGGTCACAACTAGTAAATTATTGGGCTTCATAATATCATAGTGTGAGATCAACGTATATCCAAAGAAAGTCAAATCTATAATGGACATGTCTATTCCTAAAAACTTAAATCAAATTCAATATTTATAGGGCAAAGTCTAGGGTATACGTCATTTTATGACACAATTAGTAGATAAGACTTAGTCATTTATAAGATTACTCAAGAAAGATACCAAATTCAAATGGTATATTACATGTCAAGAAAAAATTGATACACTCAAACAATACTTGTGGAATCCACCTATTTTGATACCACCAATACATGATATGCCACTTCTTTAAATTTTAACTTACGATCATGCCCTTGGTGCACTCTTAACACAACATGATGACCAACATAAACAATGAGCTATTTATTACATCGATCACACACTTGTTGATTATGAATGAAATTATTACATAATTGAAAAACTCTGTTTAACACTCATATTTGCTACACAAAAGCTCTGACATTATATGATCAATAATGAGACACAGGTTATTACAAAACTAGATCCCTTAAAATTTCTCATGTCCGAACCACATCTCTCTGGTCATATTTCTAAATGGGTAATGTTACATAATTTTTTCTAAAGATCATGTAACAAAAATTGACAAAGGGCCAGATAATTGCAGACCAATTGGCATCAACACCACTATTAAATACCAATCCTATCAATATTATTTTCTAAGATGATTTAAAAGCTTATATTATAACTTCTTACATAAGGATAATGTTCTTTGATGGTTCTAAATGTGCACCAGGTGTCGAAGCTAAAGTTATCTTTATCAACCCACTTAGGCACACAGTACCTCTTTCATACCGATTAACTTTCTCATGCATATACAATATCATAAAATATAAGGCACTTATCCTCGATCTCCAAAGAACTCAATCTCTCTAAATAAAAGCTATTAATGGCTATAGGGATTCATAGTTGGTTGTCAATCAAGTTACAGATGTATACCAAACCAAGGAAGAATGTTTAATTCCCTATAATAATATGGTTCAATGTCTACAAGATCAATTTGCATACTTCTCTATTGAAAATATCCTTCATAAAGATAATCATCATGCTAATGCAATGACAAGTACAACATCATTAATCCATATTGACATCAATGATGAACATGTTATCTTTACTATAAAATGGTTACATTCACCATTGGTATCTTAGGTCAACCTCGTATCTTTATTAATTTTAGCCACCATGAATAGCATGACAACATCTAAATGATTTTCTGATATATATAATTTTTTGCATAAGTTTATGATGCGAGATACTTTCACCAGGAATGATACACACAAATTATAAAGGAATTCCCTTTGTTATATCATCATCAATGGGGACTTGTTTAAACAATATTTTCAAGGACACCTACTCTAATGTTTGACATCCAATGAAGTTATGTTGGCCATTAGACAAGTACATGATAATTAATGTGGTGGCCATTTCAACAAGAAAGCCATGTCACATAAATTACTTTGGCAAGGATATTATTGGCCCATTATGGAACTAAAATGTCAATATTATGTTAAACTATGCGGTAAATGTCAATGACATAATAATCTACACCATGTTCCTTCACAATAATTATAACCTATTATCTCTCCATGGCCATTCATGCTATGGTGCTTTGATCTCATTAGTAAAACCAACCTGGAATCAACAATGGGATGCAAATTTATCATTACAGCCATAAAATACTTTATTAAGTGGGTGGAAGTAGTCCCATTACAATCCAAAAAAGGAGAAGATATATGTCACTTCTTCATGACAAACATCATTTCCTATTTTGGCCTACCAACAATTATCATTATAGATAATGAAACCTCTTGTAAGAAAAAAAATGAAGAAATTGTGTGTTAAATATAAGATCCTACACATGTTCTCTATTCCATACTACCCACAAAGTAACAATCACACATAAGATATGAATAAGGTAATTAACAGTATTATAAGTAAAAAAAATTACCAAATTTAGTGATGATTAAAATAATCAACTCATATATGCACTATGGGCTTACCACACCAATATTCACACATTGATAGGAGCTACTCCTTATTCACTAGTTTACAGAACTAAAGCAGTTATTATTTTGGAATTAGAAATGCCATCCCTATGAATTTATCTTAAAGGGATTATCATAGATGACCAATATAGAGAAAAATATCTACATGAGTTAGAATAGTTAGATCACACACACATCGAAGCTATTGAGCACCTTAGAGCTTACTAAAAATGAATTTAATGGGCATACAATAGTCATGTTTATAGTAGAGAATTTGAAGTCAATGATCTTGTTTTCAAAGAGAACATTATAAACATCAATACCAAAGAAGAAACAAAAGGAATGTTCAAACTAAATTCTCTTGGCCCATACTTAATCACATAAAATCTTAGCCCCAAGGTATACTGTCTAGTTTCAATCGATGATAAGGTAGTTAAGAATCCATTGAACATTATGCATCTAAGGAGGTTTTATATCTAAATAACTCACAATTTATTTGTACATAGTTTCTCATACCCTACTGCTTGTATATAGTTTCATTTTCATGTTGCTTATACATAACTTATACTAAAAAAACACAAAAATAATATAATATGTTAGAAAATACAAAAACATTCAAATATTTTCTCAAAAAATACAAATTTTAGATTGTATGCATTTCCATGTATACATTCCTTATATTTTCTAGGTACTACATATGTTATCTATGTTAGCATAGTCAGTTTTATCATACATACGTGCTTCACTTGTTCTCTTCAAGTGTCTACAAATCACTACAAGACTTAGGTCCTCTACACAGATCCTAATTTGCTACTATCTACCCATTGGGGGCACATAGGTAGATACACAGATCCAACATTGATACATTTACCCATCGGGGGCATAATACTGCACAACTTCCAATTTACTAGGATATATCTTTCTATACTCCATATAAAAGATTTAACATCGATTATATATTGATATTGATCATCCTATACTAAGATTTTTTATTGACTAACACTACTATAGACTCAACTTATGTACATCTTTGCTCATACATGGATTTATACCTCATGTTTATGCATACTTTCATTTCTAGATTTAGTAGTTTATATCTAACTGTATCCCATTACTTCTACATCTATTTGAGGGCATTTGAATATGTTATTTTTCTGTAGATCTAAGCCAACCTTTCTTGCTCGATATGTATGTGGACATTTGAACATATCTTTGTATGTTTTCTTTTTCTCAGACTCAGTGATGTGTGCCCATGTCCCTTTTATTATATCCCCTTGGCCTACTTTGCATGCCTCGTGTGTTTGTAAATATGCTTTCATGTATGTGGCATAGCCATGACACTCATGTCTTGCTTGTTACACTCACATCTAGTTTGTGATGCCATGAGAAACCTCATGCATCTCCCCTTATTCCTTGGGTTCCTTGATCATGCATCATCCCCCTATGTAGTTTACTCAAAATATACTAAAATTTGTTATTCATATACATGCTTACATTTTTCTATCTATCTTGACAACCTTGTGAATGTTAGATCTAACATACATCATACATTACCAACTTATGCCCAAATTATTTTACATTTTGATGTCATCTATACAAATGAAGCTGAAGAAAGAAAGAAATTACTAAATTGATAAGAAGAATTAAAAATAGGAAAAAATATAAATATAACAAGTGTCCCAAAAGTGCCTTTTCAAGGACCCAGAGATGAAGACCCAAATTAGGTCCAATTATACCATCCTTTATTTTGAGGGAGATACCTTTTTTTAGGAAATCCAATTGATAAGCAAGTTGCATATCAAATAACTAAAAGTATGATCTAGTTTATCTCATATATATCATATGTTTTCAGTCTAACACATAAGATGCATAACTTTTCTTTTGAGGATAGTTATTATAGAGTTTTAATAACTCCCCTAAAAAAAGGGGGAATTCACAGGGGTTTTTCATAGAGATCAAGCCATCCTAATGCACTCAACACATAGTTTTCAATATGCAGACTTAGATTATAGAGCCCAGATTTAGGAAAACACAGCAAAAAATAATCACATATAGATTAGTCTCATTTTTGCACAAAAATAACATAATTGGTCAATAACATGACACATAAGACACTAGTGAAGTATGCTACTATCCAAGGGAACACATTACTGTCTAGTAGCCCTAAAAATAGAAAATTCCATAACTGCCAAAAAATTATAGCAGTTACAGTTCAGATTTTCATAGTTTTAGTCACAGATTATCATATACGCTTAGTTTATGCTCATTTATACATAAAATTACATAAGTTTTCTTATATTTGGTCTATTATGTGTGGCATGATCACTCTCTTTTCAGTTTCAGATACTCATACATAGATTATTATGACTCTATTCAAAATCCATATGCATAGATATCAAATTTGGGGGCACATGCATGACACATTATTACCATATATTCAATTTGACACCATTGATCTCAAATGGAATGGTAGTTCCATGTCATTCTTTGCATTATTACTTCAACCACCATTTACACTAGGTTTTACACTATATTGATGCCTTATTCTATCTGCAGTGGTTGGCATTACCGAGTAATCCCTAAGCTACATTCTTGAGTGTTTGAGTGGTCCCTGAGCCATTTTTTATTTTAGAGTGGCCCTAGAGCCATCCTACATAATTTAAGTTACATCACACAACTTCATTTGCATTATGGAAATTTAGTTTCAGATACATCTACTATACATGGGTAGGCAATGATGGAGTCATAACCTACTTGAGTTCTTGAGCCACTTACATAAAATGGTTAGACAAGCCATCAATCTAGTCTAAGTTATTCATAAATAATGATCCACCAAGTAGGGTGGGCAATGATGGAGTTAAGGCTAACTTGAGTTGTTGAACCACCCACACATGAGGATTGAGTAATCCATTAGCTCAGTCTAAGTTATTCACCATTTGATCACCATCTACATTCACACACATGATATCACTAGGTTTTAAAATTGGTTCACGTACCCAACAAGGTGTATTCACTCCTTTACTCTCATCTCTTTACTCAATTTTGTCTTTGCTTTTGATGTTTCTTAAATAAGGATTGATCCATTCATGTTTCATTTGTAGGACACACAATGGAGCACAATTCACAGACTTAGACCCAGATTCATGGGCTTCACCTCTTAGGTAAGTCTAAGTATGTTTAGTTTCCTTTATCTCAATCATTTCAATTTTATTGTATTTATAGAATAAAAAGGGAGAAAATTTAGCCATCTAAATTGTCATTCAAGTGCAATGAGTGTTACTTGAGACCACCTTGTCCTAGCTTAGACCTAGACCTATTTGAGGGCCTCTTTTAATCTTTTTATAGCTTTCATGTGGGTCTAACCCATTCCTAGACATAACAAAAGTATCACTAAGCTACCCCCTAGGCACCCAGGCCCCTTATTCAGTAGCTCTTGCCACTTGGACATTAGCATAACCATTTGGACACTAGCACAATATGTTATTGACCTAGGGACCGTGTTATTGTCCTTTTACTCCTTACTCCCCCAATGGATATCTTTTTGTTCCTCAAAGCATTCCTAGGGTTAGCCTAGACCTATTTCACATCTTGACAAGCACCATAACATTATATATAGACCACTTTCATTCACTTATCCACTAGATGGAAATCAGATGCAAATATTCATAAATAAACTTAGAAATAGTTGTGTAAATCAATGTCATTGATCCTTATTCTTCCCTACTTCTACATACACCCATTTATAGTAGCCTAGATCCTAGATTACTCTAATTTATAGTCTCAAGTCACACTCAAATTACTCAAATTATCACTCATACTAGCATTCACTTGCACTTGCCCCAACACATAGATTGGGAGAATCACATCGAGCTTGATCCCTGTTCATGGTATTATATGTAGGAAACAAATAGCACATGAGATGTTAAGGGAACATCTAACCTACCCTATCAATGCCACTCTTTTTTACTTATGTTATTCAAATACCCTAATAAACATAGAGGCCTAGGGTTTCACATTCAAATCAATCAAAATAGGGAACAAACAATGAACCAACTTTCATCCATATAGGCACATACTCCCTGAAACTAGACAAAGCTCCACCCAAAAGTCTACCAGTCAAAATAGGGAACATATAGTGAACCAACATTCATCCACAAACTCCCTAGAACTAGATGAAGTTCCAGCCATAAGTTCACTATCATTGATTTTAAAAAAACACTACCATGCCCTAGAGGACACCAACACAATGCACTACTGTCTAGAGGACTATGTTATTATCCAAGAGACTTATGACTCTTGGTTCCTATTCATGACACCTGACATAGTTCTTACATCAATTTTCAACCTATTATTCATCTGTGTCAGTAAATTTCCATTTATTTATATCTCTTGTAGTTCATTTTCTATTTATAGAATAATCATAAAATTCAATTATTGTACAAACTAGAAGTTATAATTATTGCATACTTATTCCCTAATTTATTATTTCAGCACTTTATTAAAATAGGGTTTTACATTCCATAGCTCTTTTAAAAGTTAAATCACCTTGCAATGTGGAACCACCATATGTGGCTTCTATTTTAAACTCCATAAAATGGACTAAAAATAATATATCTTTTGAAAAGGAGGATTTACCACCTCAATATCATATAAATAGTTGTTTACCACTCTACATCTAAGTATGTATTTATAATAAGATAGTAAAATGAGTTCTTATTGATAATGGTCCAGGGCTCAACATTTGCAACATAGCTTTTTTCTCCTTAATTGGCATTGGACCTTCAGATTTGGAACCATCTAATATGAGAATTAAGGGATTTGATCATATTTCATGACAAGTATTGGGATAAATAACATTGAACATTACCATGGGTCCTCGTACATTGCCTACTTTGTGCCATGTTATGCCAAATGATTTGAAATATAACATTATTTTGGAAGGGCCTTGAAAACATGAGATGTTTGCAGTTACATATACTTTGTATGCATGCTTAAAATTCAATCAACAGGGGTTTATCTATACATTTATAATGGACACTAATCCCTTCAAACATTGTGTAATGATCCAAAAAATAGATAATTTGACACTACAATCTTAGAACCCTAATTTTGGTTCTCAATATTTGCTCAAATATGGGTACCAAGGATGAGGGTTAGGTAAAAATGAGCAATTCATAACTCAACTTATCTCATCTACAAATAATAAAAACCATCAAGGCTTAGGGTTTTCACAAAGTTTGCAAGTCATAAGCAAAATTCACACAATAAAACTTATTTTAAAAATGCTAAAATAGAATGTATTCATACTTCTACAACGGAACTCAAATTGGTCAACTCTTATCTAATCAATAAGATTGCTTCCTAGAAAATTTTGACATTGGATGAATTCTAAAATGATGAGTCATTACTAACGTACTTAGGGGCATATAAAGATCTCCCTTCCTTCTATAATAAGAATAGGTTTCCTTATGCCACCTTCATTTATGCTTACTTTGGTGAGAGTAATGATATAAATGACCAACATGATGCATAAAACATTATTCCTACTACACCGTTTATCACAAAGAGGTCTAATTTACCATACTAAGAAATAATCAAATATAACTATGGAATATATAAAGACCCTCGACAGGTTCTAATTATTGCAATGATGCAAGATGATGAAGGAAAGGCTTATTGACAAGTCCTTCATGATTTTCCTAAACTTTTTGCTTGGGGTTATTCAGTTATGCCTGGGATTTATCAATTGGTGGCAATGCCTAATATATTATTTTACCCCAATATGAAGCAAATTAAGTTAAAGATTCATAAGTTGCATCCTAAAGTGGTATTAATGGTAAAAGACAAAATTTAAAAACTTTTATACAAGTGCTTTATAATAACTATAGCACATTCTGACTGGGTTTCCAACATTGTACCTATTACAAAACCTAATGGTGATATTTGTTGATACACCAATTACCATGATTTAAATAAGGTTTGTCCAAAATATGGTTTTTCATTGCTTAATATCAACATGATCATAAATTCTACAGCTAAATATGTGACATTTTCATATATGGATGGGTTTTTTGGATATAACCAAATTAAAATTAAACCCAAAGATCAAGAAAAGATAAAATTTACTACACTATGGGGCATATTTTGTTAAATGGTCATGCCTTTTGGATTAAAAAATGTAGGAACCACATACCAAAGGGTTGTGACTTGTATATTTCAAGATTTTATATTCACAAAACTAATGAGGATTATATCAATGATTTAATTTCAAAATATAGACATCACCAAGACCATGCTACTGATCTACGAGAAATATTTAAATGCTTGTGAAAATTTAATGTTTGATTAAATCCCTAAAAATATATTTTTGGAGTATCTTTGAAAAATTTCCTTGGGTACATTATTTATCATCTAGGCATCAAGGTTGATCCAAAAAAGGTAAAATTCATTATTTAAATGCCACTACCAACCAATCTAAAGTAGTTATGATGTTTACAGGGAATAACTCAGGGTATTCGATGCTTCATTACTTATTGGTTGATAAAACAATTCCTTTCACATGTTTGCTAAAAAGGACACAAAATTTATATGGGATAATATTTGTCAACAAAAATTTGATAAAATCAAAGAATATTTATCAAACCCACCAGTACTCATGCCTTCGATTCAAGATAGACCACTACTTCTTTATATGTCGACCACTCATGAGGCCTTATTAACACAATACAATGATGATCACAAAGAGTGAGTAATTTATTATATCAGTTTCCAATTGATTGATTATGAATGAAAATATACAACAATGGAAAAATTATTATTAGCCTTATTTTTCACTACCCAAAAGCTATGACATTATTTGCTCAATAATGAGGTTCATATTATAATTAATAAAGATCCATTAAATTTCCTTATGAAAAAAACATAACTAATCAACCATATTGAAAAATGGGTGATGCAACTTATAGAGTTTGATCTTAAATTTATATCCCAAAAGTCAATAAAAGGTCAAGTTATAACTGACCAATCAGCTGTAGCTCCCTTACCAGATACTTTTCTGCTCACTGAAATTTTTCATGATGAGTTCGCAACATATAATATATCTTCCAATCCATGGATATTGTTCTTTGATGGATACATATGTAGAACAGGGGCAAGGACTAGTATTATATTTTTCACCCTAGAGGGTGAATGCATGTCTTTCTCCTACAGATTAGCCTTTCCTTACACCAAAAATATAGTTGAATGTGAGGCCTTGATAATTGATTTATCTATAGCACACAAGCTTCATATAAAGGACATTAAAGTTTTTGGTGATTCTAAATTCATTGTTAATCAAGTTACCAATCATTACTATACCAAAGAGGATCATCTTCTACCATATAAAGAAATGGTCGATAACCTTACAAAGACATTTGATATATTTTCTATTGATAGTATTCCCCATAAATATAATCACCATGTGGATGCCATGGTAAGTGTGACATCCTTGATGCCTTTTAATATCAATGATGATCATATGGACTTTACCATATGATAGTTACAGGATAATTCTATTTCTTTTGATAAAATGGGTGCCTTAGCCATTCTTGTTATTACTTAGATTTATACAAACACATAATGGTCCAGTGATATTTATAATTTCCTCTATCGTGCTTATATACTAGATCACTTTACTCATAATAATAAGTGCAAATTATAATGTGAAGCACTTCGTCATGTTATTGTTGGAAATGATTTGTTCAAATGAGGTTTTGACGGACAATTACTTTGATGTTTAAACAAAGATAAAGCCCATACTACACTCTAAAAATGCATGACAATGAGTGTGGTGGGCATTTCAGCAGATGAGCCATGTCCCAAAAACTATTACAATGAGGTTATTATTGGCCCACCATAGAAAAAAAATGTATTGAACATTCAATATTATGTTTACAATGCCATAAATATACTAATTTGAATCATGCACCATCACACAAGTTACAATCGATTATTGCACCATGACCTTTTGATTTGATTGGAAAGATAAATACAATATCAATGGGTGGACATAAATTCATAATAATAGATACAAAATATTTAAAAATTTGGGTGGAAATAATTCCACTTTAGATTATCATAGGGGATGACATATGTAGGTTTTTGATGACCAATATTATTTCTTGCTTTGGTATACCTTCAACTTTTATTTATGATAATGAAAAGTCATTTAAAAATAAGATAGTTAAATGTTTTAATAGTAAATACAAAATTAAGTATACATTTTTGACACCTTATTACCCACAGGGTAATGGATAGGCAAATCCAAATAATAAGACTATTATCAAGATACTTGACAAGATAGTTGAGTGATACAATACTGATTAGAACCAATAGATGGTGTATGCTTTATGGGCATATTGCAGTAGTGTTTGCACACCTACCCAAGCTATACTTTGTTCTTTGCTATATGGTACGAAGGTTTTATTGATTTAGCTTGAGATACCTTCCTTCCATGTTTATCTCAAATATACCATCAAAGATAATGAATACCGTGAAAAGAGATTACATCAATTAGAACATTTGAGTGAAAAATGCATGTAGGTTGCTGAACACTTACAAGTTTATCAAGACATTAAGAAACATACAATAAAAAGGTTCAACCACATGAATTTTTTGTGGGTGACCTACTACTAAAAGAAAATCAAAAGAATGCCAATGTGGAAAAAGACAAGAAAAGGAAGTTCAAACCAAATTAGTTGGGACCATTTACAATTATAGGAAAATTGGGAAAAGGTGTATACCACCTTGATACACTTGAAGGAAAACCTCTAAAGATCCAAATGAACATTATTCACTTACATAAATATATTATGCAAAATACAAAAAAAAAAAACCATTAAAAAATCCAAAATATTTTTGGCATCTACATATTTTATTGGATCATTGGCATTTGTGTGTTAATTCCATGTTGATGGATTACATACCAATTACTTCTACTTATGTGTTTCATGCTTCTATTTGAGTGTGATACATGAATAAATGGATACATTATTTATGCACTTATAGATGTTGGGCCTTCTCTCTACTCATGTCACTAGGATGTTAGGGTCATCCACCTCTATGATCATGATACGTACAAGTTATATCATTCTATGGTCACTTTACATTATCATGTTTGATCTCATATATGTATTTACACATGCCTTTATCCATGCTTGTATCTTTCATAGTGTACTTGATATGTTATGTACTTGACATTTTTTTAACACATTTAATCCAAGGGCTACTATGACATGTTTATGATAGTTTATTGTGATTTCTTTTATGCACTTCCTTGAGTGTTTTATCTTGCTATTTTCTTTTTCTATCGAGTCTTTGAATATGTTCCATTGATTTTGGCCTCCATGCCTTTGTTTTCTTCTTTGACATTTGAATATGTCATTACTTGTTGTATGGACATTTGAATATGTCATTCTTGTTTTTATGGGCATTTGACTAAGGCATGTCCATTTGTTTGTGTGATATTTGAACATGCCCTTGTTTGTGGTCTCTTTAGACCATTACATTTTGACTTGATTTTGAGTGCTCTTATGTGTGTGTTTGATTTAATTGTTGAGCTTATAATGTTACTATATAGACATTACCATGATATTTATCATGCATCTCAGTATTTGATTTGATCACATTCTATGAGCTACAATGATACATTTACCTAGACATGTTATCCTATATGTTACATGGTTCATTGATAGTTATATGGTTATCTTATCCTTTTGAGGTGAAGTAACTAATAATTTATATTCTTATCTCACCTCAAAAAGGGGGGTATATCAGTAGGGGCATGTCATAGAGGCATGGATTCCACACACATTATAGTTTCATATTCAGTGGGGGGAATGTCATAGACACATGGATTTCACACATTCACAGTTTTAGGTATATAGTGGGGGCATGTTATAGAAACATGTTATCCACACTTATTCAATATTCAACATACCTAGATTATAGTGGGAGCATGTCTTGGAAACATGTTCTACACATTGGCACTTATATTAGTTTTCATATTTTTCCATATATAGTGGGGGCATGATTTGTAAGCATATTCTCCACACTTGTTCAAATTTCCAAAATGGCCAAAACACATAGTTATATGATTTGGATATGCATTTGTGGTAGAATTCTATATATCAATACCATTTTTATACATAGTTTTAGTAGGTAACATATCTAAGGTAAATATGTTATGTAGTGTGTGCCTAATATTACAAAATCCAAATCAATTTTAAATTCTAAACACTCTCAGGGATTACCACCACCCATCAAGTTAGACTTTTATGAATTATATTAAGTCAATTTACTGTAATAGTTGGTTCACTTTTTAGTATGGTTGAGTGGATTAAATCACTCAATCTTGCCAAAATTTTAGATTGGACTTGATTGTATCACTTAGCCTCACCAATTTGGTAGTGTGAGGTGACTTTTTTCACTCACACTTACCAGGTTATAAGTATGATTGGGTTTCACAGTTGAGCTAGTCTCAACTGCCAAGTGGTAATTCATCTTTGCTCTGAGGTTGGGGGCATGGGTCATCCTATATTTCTCTCATTCTCTTTATCTCCTTAGATATATGCACTTTATAAATTTATATTTGTCTTAGTCTTAGTTTCAATGATTCATAATGATCATCTTTAAAATCAAGTTGTCAATAGGCAAGATGGTTGCATTAATACATAGGTGTACTCCTAAACCTTGCTCTTTCAACTTCAAACAATTTTCAATACTTTTAATTTCATATTATATGCAATGATTATATACTATAACATGTTATTAGTTGCAATTTGTCACCAATAAAGCACTCAATATAGACTCACGTAAAGATAAGGTGTGTTATACATACCTAGGTACGCATTAATTTCCTTTAAATTAAAATTTTAATTACAAGATTAAGTTGGGGGGGGAATGTAGACATTATTTATAAATTATATAACACCCAAGTCTTGTAGACTTAGAAAAATCAAACCTTGGTTGTTCATTTCAGTTATAAACCTTTTATTACTACTGTAAGTCTCATATTTGTTCTCTCTTATGCCTTTTGGCCTATCTCTTAATCTAACCAGTCTTATATTGATGACCCAGGTCTCCTATCTTTTCCAGAATGCTTAAAAACTACTTATTTTCCACCTATACAAGTTCTAATCCTATACCTACTTTTCTACTCCCTTAAAACTTGCATCCCAGAAAAACACCTATGTTGATGTAGGTGTCTTACTTTGACACAAGTGTTTAGTGCCATTAAGTCATCTAATTTACAAATGAAACATATCCTTATGGTTAGACTAAGTTATTTAATGTGAGTTATTTCTCCAAAGGGAATGATATAAATATAAGATCAACCCTCACTCATTCCTCACCTAGCACAGACTGAGGTAACTTATCAAAATCATTCAATCAAGTACTCAATAAAGCAAAGCTTTCCTATTTTATCTTATTCTCATATCAGTCATAGGAACAACACATACACATGTTTGAAGTAATGAAGGAAATACCAAAATCTTGATTTGCCAAGTTACAAGTTAGGTCACTGTTGTAATTACTTTCCACCATGATTCACACATAAGTTGACACATAGGGAATAATTGCATAAGTTTTAGGCCCTCTTCAGAGTATTAGTTATGTAGGAAATGCTTATTGATAAAGGTGTCTTTGGGGAAACTGGATACCATGTGCCCACTAACCCATTTTTTCCATAGCCACTATGAGGAGGAAGAAATAGGGTTTTTTTATTTGACAAGGAGTGACAATCTATAACCTAGATCTAAATGCACCAGAGTGAAGGCGATGAAAAACCTAAAAACATCTAGGTGATCACATCCTATTCCAGTAGGTATTTTATATAGGATGCCTATGTCTGACCCAAACACTAGCATCGATGCAACTATCCTAGGTTGATGCAAGTGTCCAAAGCTACAAAGTCATTAAATCCATAATTTGGAAACTATTCTAGAATAGTCTTCTAGTCTGCTTCCCACATGTTCTAGATCCATATCTGTATCAGCATTAGAATCAATTAAGTACTTATTTTCATTATCATTTCCATATCTAACATAGTTTTAATTTCCATTTTTTGCATATCTCAACACAATAAATTTAGCATATGTTCTATCTAAATTTTGTAAATAATTAACATGCTATAGATCTATTTCATCACCCTTGTGTTTATTCATTTCTATATTCTTAAAACTAGATACTACCAACATCTATATTTTTGGGGTTAAACACTATGGCACACATGTATTTTTGCTAAGTTTTTTATAATATAGAAGAAGAGATCAACATTAATAATGATTTATAAAGTATAGACAATAATTTATAACCCTATGGTTAAGTTCATTGTAATTCATAACTTAGATGATGTTGTGTTAATTATGCCCTATGTACCATTTCCTAAATTTTAAATGCGACTCATGATAATTTGTATTCACATCAATCACCTTGAAAATATTAGCTTCCTTAAGGAGGAATCCTAAAAAAATTCTCTTACTCAAATAAGTGAAACCCAACTTATGCAAAACCCTTATTGGAATAATCAATGATGTTTGATTATCTTTCAACTAAGTGCATGAACTTGATATAGTCCTAAAAGGGTTTTGCCATTACTAAGTAATTAACAACCCTTTTGGTTATTGATTCTTAATGAAACCTAGTTATAGATAAGCCTCACACTTGGATGGAAATTAGAGATACACATTTATCAATCTCTTTAAATATTTTGACTTGAAATTCTATTGCACATATATGTGTTTTGTGTGAAAATATAGGCATATAGATTATTTGTTAGATGGATCGATATCTTGGGTGTGTTTAGTTTGAAATTATATTTGATCACATAAATTGTTATGCCTTATGTTTGTTGTATTATTTATCCATAGGATATTAAATTTTGATAACACTTTCCATAAGTGGTATGGGTCACTTACGAATTGTGTTAGCCTTTGTGTATTATACATGGAACAAAGGACACTCTTTTGTGTATTATACATGGAACAAAGAACACTGTTTAAACCTAAGATTTGGAAACCCTTAAAATTTGATATATTAAAGACCTTAAGTGGGTTTGAGTCATGAATATTAGGCATTTGGGAAAATTTTAATTCTGGAGGATAAATTATTTTGGGCATTATTATAGTCATATTGGATTATGAACCCTTGTTAAGCTCGCATAGGGAATGTTGAGACTTTGATGAACTATTAAATCATGTTTTGGGATGATGAGTCTTATTCAACTTACATATTTATTTTGGATGTTGAATTTTATGATGGGATTGAATTTGTGTATGGATGACAACATTATTGGACTATCAAACCTTCGTGAACCCTAGGTTTGGGAATTATGATTATGATTTGGATAGAATTTACCTTTGCTTAGTTTATTGATAATCATTATATCTTTGGTGAAATGAGATATTAAATTTAATGACACCTTAAAAAATATATGTTTTTATCTTTAATATTAATCATAAAATAATTGTGGAAATTGATCACTTATTGTATTATTAACATGTCTTAAAAGATAACCCTTTTGGAATTATATCATGTATGGGTAATAATCACACATTTGTATGTTGATCCCAACTTGGGAGATGAAATATTAAATGATGAATGTTAAACCTATGTTCAATAGATAAACGCTTTTGTAGAATGAAAGTTTAAATATAGATGCTAAACTTATTGTTAGCAGTCCAACACTTTTAGATGGTGACACACATTTGGAATTTGGACACCTTGTGGTTAAAATTTGGGTTTGGACTTCAAATTTGATCCTTGATATTGGGTTATGTCTTGGTTTAGTGATGTAATTCATTAATGGTATAAGGGTAACCTTTGTTTCAAAATTATCATTTGGGTCCTTTTTGGATTTGTATGTGCTTAAAGTGATATTATCTTTATGCACATAAAATGGATTGGTGAGATATGGAGTTTGTGAGATGATTAGATAGCTTGAGAAATGTGTAATGAACAATGGGATGTGATAATTAAATGAAAGTAATAGACATTATGAAATAATTTTCATATTAACTTTGTGTGTAAGGGTTAGGGTTTTTTGCAGGCTCACTATGGGCTACCCAATGTCTATGGTTATCAAACATGCTCTAGTACTATTGTTGGAATACATTTTGAGGTCATCTATTATTTACCTAAAGTAATGTGCATATATATCAATATATATTAATAATTATATGTCATTTTATTTCTAGTTCATTTTCATATACTGCATTATTACGAGGCACATCATGTCATTTCAATGACTAGTTTTATCCACATGGATTCTCTCTTGCTATATCAATTTTTTTGGATCGAATACCTTCATAGAAGGACAGGGCCACTTAAAATACTTTGGAAGGTGTGTAAGGGATTAAGATTTATGGTTAGAATACAATCCCTCCAATGATGTTATCCCTCTTCTATTTTAGTTTAGTGTTTTTTGCAGTGTGGATCTTCTACATGTGTGCATTACTTTAATAAACAATATTCATTATTTTGGTCATTGATATTCCTGAGAGGTTAGGAAGATGAATGTAATAATTAGATGATATCCATATGTTTCTTGTATTGGTACATGTTTATGATGAATCAACATACTAAAATAAATAAGGAATAATACTGTATTTTAATTTGTTGTACCTGATGTTTAACGCTGTTTGGAAATAAGGATTAAAATAGAGAGAGTAGCCTATTCAAACAAGGAGTAAGCCACTCTTTAAAAGTGAGATAATTAATGAATTTATATTATAAAAACATTTTGATATGAAATATTATATCTAAGAATGTGCCAAATATATAAAGTACAAAATGCAATATTCTAATAATAACAACATGAAGGAGAAATTGTGCTTAGCTTACACATTGATGAACAAACATATCTGAGCAAGGTAGGTGTAGAAATAGGCTGCTTGAAAATTCTGATCTAGTCATCCAATTTTAAAAATTAGTTTTTGGCTAGTGTAAACACTAAATTTGAATTATATAACACCTCGGTCTTGTATACCTGGCAAGTACTTATCATGGTTGTACCCTTCAATTCTTAAGACCTTTTTGCTATCGAAGGGCTAACATCCACTATCTCATGCCTATTGCTTATCTCTTAGTCCAACCATATGTAATTATGATTATCAAACCTTCTATATCACTTAAAATACTTTAAAAATTCTTTATATCATCCTCTATAAGTTTTGGACATGTACCTATTTTCTAGCTTCCCAGACACATTCCAGTCGGATGTGTATGTCGACACTAGTATCTTATGCCAAACTAAGTATCCAGTGCCAAATTGAGTGTCTAGTGCCCTAAAGTCATCAAATTTGAAAATGACACATATACCAATGATTGGCCTAAGTTCTTGAATGTGATATATTTATAAAAGAGAATGATATATACAAGATCAACCCTCATTCATTACTCACCTAACAAAGACCTAACAACTCATAAGATAACTTATGAAAGGTACCCAATCAAGCATTCAAGTGAGAAAATTTTCCATATTCTCTCCTACTTCAATATTATTCATAGGGATAGCCCATTTATTGGTCTAAATTTTTTAAGGATCACTCTATGGGCCACACTTGCTAAGTTATAATCTAGGTCACTATATGTATGTGTTTATCACAAGTTGCATCCTTGTGCACACAAAAACCAACACGTAGGGTATAAATAAATAATTTTGAGGCCTTGCTCAGATTATTAGTTATGTATCTATTTCCCATTGATAAAGGGGTCCTTAGGGTGCTTCGACACTATGTGCCCACTAACCCATTTTTTCCATAGTCGCTCAAAGGGTGAAAAAGCTAGGGTTTGATAATTTAACAAAGAATGACAACTTGTGCATAAGATATAAATACACCAAAGTAAAGGTGATATAAAACACATAAATTTATAGGTGGTTTCAACTATATACAATTTATAAACACCTGCATCTAAGTCAGACAATAACATGAACACAACCATCTAGATTTGATACAAGCATTCAAGGCCCCATATTACAAACTTCTAAAATGTGATGACTATTCTAGGATCATGATACAATCCATTTATAACCTATTTCACCCTAGATCTATATGCACATAATAAATTAGATAAGTACTCTTATTTTTGATTCATTGCAATATCAATCAATAGTTATACTTTCTATTTTTATGTATCTTAGTATTATAAATTTAGAACATTGTTTACTTGAGTTTACAAATTAATTGACATGTTATAAATCTATTCATCACCCTTGTGCTTATTCATTTATATATTATTAACCCTATACTATATTGATCCATCTCAATTTAGGGTTTAAACATTTGGTGAACCTGACCTTTGATCCCCAAAACCTTGATATTGTTCTAGGGTTTACTATTTCTCTACTGCTGATTTTTGATTTAACAATATTTTATAAGCTAAAAATAAAATTTCATTTTACTATAAACATGTGCCATGTGGATGTATGTATAGCCCACTTTGGGATTTAATTTATTATTATAATGATAAATTGTTATTATAATTTCTTAATAAAACCTATCATTCACCGAAATAGGTAAATTCATCAATATAATGAGAGGGTTTTAAAATGAAGGCAAGACTTAATATATTTTCATAATTCCTTTTGTAATACTATAAAATGAATATCTAGAAACCAATATGCATGTTCTCAACCATTTGATGCACCTATATCTTATTTGAGTGATAGTCCCCATGCCACACCCATTATTCACCTATAACTTATATTGGATTCTGTGATCCATGCTATCACTACTCAAATTTGAGTGACAGTCACCATCCTGCACCTATTATTTACCCATAACTTATATTGGATTCCTTAGTCCTTGTTATAACTACTCAAAAATATAAAGGTGTCCAAACTAATCTACCACTTATTAATATAAAACAATACCTTCTAAGCTAAAACTAGTGATCAAATCTAAGGGATATAACCTTATTGACTAATTGAGCAACACGCATGCCAATATATCAATCCTCAAACTTCTAAAACAATCTACTATCTATAAGGATGTCCTATATGAAACATTATGTGATACCTTAGTTTCAAGTGATATTGAACCAACTTACTCTACATATATCATGCAATATCTCAAAAATAATGAAAAAATCATTACCTTTGATCCAAAGGATTTACTATCAAAAGATATTATTGACCAAGATTTGACTTTATTCATACAAGTGATTATGCATAACAAAGTAATTAAAAGGGTGCTCATTGATAATGTATCAAGCCTAAACATTTGTAGCACAAATTTCCTAACCACCTTGGGTATTAACACCAATCTTCTGCAAAAATTAGTTATGCATATAAAAGGATTTGATAATTCACATAACCTTATGATTGGCCAAATAACATTGGATGTGATAGTGGGACCAAAAATTATTCCAACTAATTTTTAGGTAATGTTTATATCAATAAATTATAATTTTTTGGTGTGAATCCACTATTCATAGGTCTTTATTTATGAACAGTATTCACATTTACTATTCATGGTGATGTGGCATGCAGATATGGAATTTTGGTGATGTGGAATGTGGGTGTGTAGATGAGTCGGCATGCAGGTGATATGGCATGAAAGTGATGTTGTAAGAAGGTGATGTGGTAGGATGACCCATAAAGGGTCTCCTGATGTGATCAAGTTGAGGTGACATGGTGTGGGGTAAATCACTCCACTAAGGACATATTTTGTCCTTAGTTGTCAGATGTGGGTTGTCACATGGTGTAAAAGATAAGGGTCATGGTATGGGGTTGAATTCCTAAGAGGATACATGATTCACATGTATATGAAAGGTCAAAAAGGTGATTACAACACCTTTTAGACTCTTCTGATCACATGTGAATAAGAAGACAAGGATTATTTGTTGTTGCTTGGCCTCACATGTGTGGATGGGGCACCATATTTGGAAGCACATGGAAGTGGATGGAATCTTATCTAAAGTGGATGGTCCACTTTATTGACCCTTTTTGAATAAGACAAGAAGAACACTATTGAGTGTTTAGACTCACTTATGGAAGTGGGGAACATGTTTTGGAGCCACATGAAGGTGGCCTTGGATCTTGTCTAGTGGAGGGTCATTTTTTGATGAATTTTAGCACATGGGGATAACCAACACCAAGATCACATGAAACCCACTCAAACGTGGTGATATTTTGGAGTAGTCATGAAGTTTCTCCCTCCCTCTTTCTCATGTAAAATGTTACAAATTGTTAGGTTGTGGAGCTAAAAGCTTCACTGATGCAAGCAGGGAAGGAGGTTGCGAAGGGTTGCAGAGTGTCACAGACGTCGGTGTCCGTCAGGCCAACCGATGTCGACAGGATCAGACAAGAAGGCAACCGACGTCGGTCAAAAGTCGGCCAGCGTCAGCACCCCCCAGGCAGACGGGACCGACGTCGGTCACCTGTGTGGTTTAGACTGCGAATGTTACGGGTAGTTAGGTAACGAACCAAGTGTTTTCATGTCAAGAGCCAATTTTAGACTAAGAGCTGTGGATCTAATTATTGTAATTAGGTGTCTAATTATTGTTTGCATGAGATCTATTTAAGAGACTCATTGGTTGTATTGTAAACTTGTGCTAGAGAGTAAGAGAGCAATAATATAAGCTCCTTCAGAGAGAAGAGAGCAATGGTGTGTTCCTCCTAGTGCCATAGTACCAAGTGTGGGTGCTAGATTGGAGAATCAGCAGGGTTCTTCATGTATGTATAATCTTGGTCATCAGGTGAGCATGGCTATGATAGGAGATCTGCACGGTAAGCAAGATCATTGATTTGCAGGTGTATGTGTGTGCAAGGTCAAGGTTCACAGGTGTGCAGAACTAGATTGATTTGCAGGTGTGCAAGATCAGATAGGACAACAACACAACAGGGAGTAAAATCAGGTGGGATCTACTTGGAGTACGTTTGTGTACTTGTGAAGTGCGTGGAGCACAGGTGTAAGGTGAACACCAAATCTATATTTGAGTTGTGTGTTGGGACCTAAGAGAGAGAGCTTTGAGGGAAGATTTACTATTTATGCCCTAGAGGTGTGGGAGCCCTAGAGGTGTGTAAGGAAGAAGAACTGTGGCAGCCTTCTTTGTTGTATTTCCTTCTGAAAGAGTTTTAATACAAGTTGTGTATTGTCTCTCATATCATGTGTTATTTCTAAATTTTAGTTACTTGTGTATTCTGGTTAATTTTTGCATGTTAAGTTTCTTGGTAATCAATTGTGTGCTTCCGATATTTATCCCAACACGTGGTATCAGAGCTAAGGTTGCAGGGAACAGGTTTTGTGTTTGGTTATAGGTCACTCTCAGGGGTTTCTGATCGAGTGGGAGTAGAGCAATGGCAGATGAAAGTAAGCTAAGAATGGAGGAGTTGAAAAGCACAGATGGTCACTTACGGTCCTATGGAAAGAAAGAGTAGGTAAAAGAATATTGTTGGTTGGTAGCAAATCAACATGAAGGAACTGAAGATGCAGATGTTGTAGGGGTTGTTGCACAGGATGCTCTGGGAGGTTTCTTGGATAAAGTTGAATCTTGGATAATAGATTTTGTTGCCTCTTTCCATGTAGCCCCAGGGAGAGGAGATGGTGAGCCTTGTCAGATTATTGGCAAAGGGGAAGTGAAGCTGAAATTGCAGGTGGCCAACACATGGGTGTTGAAGGAGGTCATGCAGGGCCCAGGTTTGGAGATGTGGCTAATTTCTTCAAAAAGGTTGGGTGATGAGAGATGCTCAATAACTCTCACAGTGGATGCACTTGAATTAGCTGGTGGTAAGAAAACATGTACTCTTTATTTACTTGTTTATATTACTGATTCTTCTTTTATTGCAGAGACGTGGCTTCGTAGGCTTGGTCACATGAGCAGGAAGGAGATGCATGTTCTTAAGCAAAAGACATATATATTTGACAGGCTAAAGAACTGAAAAGCCTTGGTGTTTATGGAGGAGATGGCAGATAGAGACCAGTGGATGGGGCTGGATACTTCTGAGTAGGGCAGTTTGGACATGGGTTTTGATTCAAAGGAGCTCGCAGGTAAAAAGTCATCACTCACAGGCGAACACAGGTACCAACGTCAGTAGGAAAACTGACGTCAATAGTAGGTAAGATTGACATCGATCAGGAGGATTGACGTCGACAGCAGGGGGACACCGACGTCGGTAGGGTTGGTAGTCAGGATAGGCGCATGGAACCGATGTCGGTTGGATGCAGACTGTGTGGTGACCAAGGTCGGTCACTGTAACAAATTTTGGGTGGATAACAAGCTGTCAAGGAGTCTCAAACACCCATATGGAGGACTGAAGTTGGTAAGTAAGCCTCAAATTTGTTGTTCCTCTTCTTTATACCAGTTGCTTACTGTAGTGCAGGAAGGATCCAAGAAACAGTGGGAACATGGCAGGAATATGATGCAGTACCAAAGCGGAGACTTGGTAGGGTTGCCAGCAGGTATGAAAGCATAGAGATGAATGGATACCTTAGTTGAAGAATAGAGAGAATGGACACGTGAGATGGAAGACCAGGGCATATGGTCTTGAGGAAGCTGTAGGATAGTGGTACAGGTTTTGACAGGTGGATGACAAAGCATGACTTTAGTCAATGTCAGGGTAACTACTGTGGTTTGTCTTACCAGGGGGATGATGGTCATGACATTATCCTATTACTGTATGTGGATGGTATGTTTGCTAGCAGGTTTGTACATATAGGGTTTTGCTGAGCTAAGGGTAAGATTAGTTCAGTGGTTTGCTATGAAGAATTTGGAGCAGTGAAATTCTTTGGCATGGGAGACATGAGAGATCACAGGTTGATTTTGTCTCCAGTGGGAGCTGATGTGAATCAGGTGTTGGCAAGGTTCAGGATGCAGAATCAGAGCACACTAAGGGCTGGACAGTCAGTGTCTAAAATCACATGAGGTCTAGTATAGACCTGAGTTTGCCCAAGCAGTGGGTGTTGTCAGAGAGTTAGGATCCAATTCGGGGAAGTGGGTTCTCAAGTATTTGAGAGGGACTAGCAGTAGGGATTCATGCTATTCAGGGTCAGGACTTCACTACATGGGTTTGTAGGTTTGAATGTGGCAGGGTACTCAGATGATAGGAGGCTCACCATAGGTTGTGTGGTGGGTTGTCTTCAGGATTGATCTTGAAGAGGGATACAAGCTAGGAAACAAATTAGACGGGGTACAGGTATAGGTACAGTGCAAATGTTTATCTCCAAGTGGGAGATTGTTAGGTTGTGGAGCTAAAAGCTTCACTGATGCAAGCAGGGAAGGAGGTTGTGAAGGGTTGCGGAGTGTCACAGACGCTGACATCGGTCAGGCCAACCGACATCGGCAGGATTAGACAAGAAGGCAATCAATGTTAGTCAGAAGTCGATCGACGTCGGCACCCCCTAGGCAAACAGGGACCAGCATCGGTCACCTGTGTGGTTCAGACTGTGAATGTTACAGGCAATTAGCTAATGAACCAAGTGTTTGCATGTCAAGAGCCAATTTTATACTAAGAGCTGTGGATCTAATTATTGTAATTAGGTGTCTAATTATTGTTTGCATGAGATCTATTTAAGAGACTCATTGGTTGTATTGTAAACTTGTGCTAGAGAGTAAGAGAGCAATAATATAAGCTCCTTCAGAGAGAAGAGAGCAATGGTGTGTTCCTCCTAGTGCCACAGTACCAAGTGTGGGTGCTAGATTGGAGAATCAGCAGGGTTCTTCATGTATGTATGATCTTGGTCATCAGGTGAGCATGGCTATGATAGGAGATCTGCATGGTAAGTAAGATCATTTATTTGCAGGTTTATGTGTGTGCAAGGTCAAGGTTCACAGGTGTGCAGAACTAGATTGATTTGCAGGTGTGCAAGATCAGATAGGACAACAACACAACAGGGAGCAGAATCAAGTGGGATCTACTTAGAGTATGTTTGTGTACTTGTGGAGTGCGTGGAGCATAGGTGTAAGGTGAACACCAACTCTGTATTTGAGTTGTGTGTTGGGACCTAAGAGAGAGAGCTTTGAGGGAAGATTTACTGTTTATGCCCTAGAGGTGTGGGAGCCCTAGAGGTGTGTAAGGAAGAAGAACTGTGGCAACCTTCTTTGTTGTATTTCCTTTTGAAAGAGTTTTAATACAAGTTGTGTATTGTCTCTCATATCATGTGTTATTTATGAATTCTAGTTACTTGTGTATTCTAGTTAATTTCTGCATGTTAAGTTGCTTGGTAATCAATTGTGTGCTTCCGGTATTTATCCCAACACAAAGCATTGCATTCTCCTTTGTATTTGTGAGAAGCCGATTTGGGGCTATCTACTCTTAGATCATTGTTATAGGTTGGAGTTTGGAAGGCATAAAATCTTAAGTCACCTACATTCTTGGGTTGTAAGCATCATTCATGCTTAGGTGGTTAGAGCTTGTAAGGCTTATAAGAGATCATGGCTCACCTAGTTTGTTGAAGCATGTATATCCTTGAAGTTAGAGGTTAGAGTCTAAAAGGCTTTGTTAGATTGGCTCACCTGGTTGGAGCTTGGAGGCTTGTTAGCTCAACTCATGGAGATGGAGGTTGGAATTAGAATGCTTGTAATCTTAGCTCACCTAGATTTTTGGGTTGTAAGTATCAAATCCATGGTTAGAGGTTAGATTCTGGAAGGTTGTTATGCTTGGCTCACCTAGATACATGGTATGGATCCCTGAGGTTAGATGTTATAGCCTAAAAATATATATTAGCTTAGCTCACCTAGTTGGAACTTAGAGTCTTGTTAGATCATTGCATGGATATAGAGGTTGATGATAAGATATCACCTTGATGATATGGTGTTAGCATCATGATGGAGTTGTATGTTACAACTTGGACATTGGATCCTATAAAGCTTGGTTACAATCTTGGTTCAACTGAGTGATTGTAAGCACTAGAAAGGAGTTGCTGAGAGGATCTATTGTTATATAAAGAGTTTTGATAATGAATATGAAATTTGGATGTTACCTTTGCCGAATGGTTTTTTCGTAGCTGGTTTAACAAGGTTTCCACATATATCTTATGTAATGTGTTCTCTCCTATGTTTCTATTTTTACTGTAGCTTTTTTTTCATTTCTGTAATTTATTTAATTATACATATAGGATGTTTTTTCCTAACAATAATGTGTTTTTGGGTAGACTTTGGATACGTAAAATGGAGGTTGTCCCATCTATACTACATTTATGTATAAAATTTATACATAATGGGACCTTATTTTTAGTGCTTGTTGATGATGAACCTTTTAAATTATGTAAAATAATACATTCTAATATAGAAGACATCCGTATGGTAGTGCCACCTAAATAATGTATTTCACTTAAAAATAAACATAATTTTGAAATATGTGAGTCAAGCACAATGACTACTTTATCTTTGATGCAAATAAAGCAATAAACACTGAGGTACACATGGATGCACATCAAGAACAAGAACAAGAACCATAAAAAAAGAACTAATGATACCAAAACCAAAATAAAATCAAATAATTAAACTTCCTTTATTGGTTAATATTGAGTAACAAGATGGCCATGTTTTAGATTACTATGATAGTGATGATGATGTAGCCCATGATATGACATATGAGATATTGTAAAAATTAAATTTTGATCCACTTGCCCATTTTTTTCATCACATGTTCGCACCTACAAGTCCTAGTACATATAACTAAATTCACCTTTGGAAGATACAAAACTAATCAAGATAAAGGCAAAGAAAAAATAGCAAATGAGCATGTAAATGCTTGTTATACCATACATACATCTTGGTTTCACACATTAAGTCAACCTTATAAGGATCAAATGTAGATAAATTAGGTAAATAAAGTAGAGGTCCCTTGTAAGACTCTAAAGCAAACTCTATAGATCATAACAAACTAAGATAATACATATGCAATAATTTCCATGTTATTTGAACATATCATGATATCTTTGCCTCCTAATAGTCATAAATCAAGCAATAGATATTTTCCTAAAGAAGGATTACCATATTGTAATTATCATTGGATCATCAATCATCATAAAAATCAATGTGAGGCATTGTGAAACTAGATTCAGAAATATAATAACGAGGGTCACTTATAAATCATACCCAAGAAGTGAAAAAGACAAACCACTTCCAAAGATTCACATAAAAACCATCCTTAAAAGTAACCAAGGCCCAAAAATCTAACCATTACTGTTAATATAGATGGGGTTTATTTTCAACATCTCAAGTTTGATAGGAACAATTGGGATACAATATGTAACATCAAATTTATTCAAAAATTAGGACATCATACAATTAAACTAACATACTCCTCATTGATGCTAGAATCTCATGGGTATATTCACCTATCAATATCATGTGGACCATATGTGGTACCCATTATGATATGAATATTAGATTGAGACCCACTTTTGAAATTTAAATTTGGACAATATTGGTTCACCGATTGAAATGCAACATTAAATATTATAGATATGTGTATCACCTTTATTGTCTAGGATAGGGAGTTTTATCTATGCCATGATGGATATGGCCACCCCTTCCCATTGACAGTTTCAAAAAAACCATTACACAAAAACATCAAGAAGGTGACCGTGCATCACTATAAACAAAGGTTGAAAAATATCTCAAGTGACCCTACATCTTTTGATGTTGAGAACTTATTCGATTAGTTCTTTAAAATATTCCAAAAATAAAAAAATATTTATAGCTTTTACATGTTATATTAGCTCCTTGGAATCTATGTTATTTATTTCATTTTGGTAGATAAAATATCATATTTTTATATATACACATATGTTTTCACACATATTTTGAGCATGATATAGGCATACCTAGGCACATGATATATACACTTTTGGATTTTGGGTCTTCCCTCCACTCATGTCATTTGGACATTAGGGGCATCCACTTCTTTGATCGCAATACATCTATGTTATATCCTTCTATATCATTTTTTATTATCATGTTTAAAATTATGTACTTACACATGTCTTTATCCATACTTATATCTTTTTTAGTGTTCTTTATATGTTATGTACTTAAATTTTTGCTAACACACGTATCAAGGGACTGGTGTGACATGATTATGTTGGTTACTTATGTTCCATGATTTAATATTTATGAACTCATTTGAGTTTCTTATCTTGCATTGTATTGTTTATTTGAGCTTTTGAATATGCTCCATTTATTGTGGCCCCCATTCTTATGTTTTCTTATTGTGACATTTACATATTTCATAATTTGTTGTATGTTATCATTTGAATATATCATTTATATACTTTGTGAAAATTTAACTAAGACATATCTATTTGATTGTGTAGCATTTGAACATGGCCCTTATTTGAGGTTTCCTTAGACCATTGTCTTTGATTTGATTTTGAGTGTTCTTGTGTGTGTGCTTGATTGCTTGTTAAACTTGTACTATTACTATCTAGACATTATCGTGATTCACATCTAGCATCTTAGGATTTGATGTGATCACATACTATGTACCTCATTGTTATATCTACCTAGGCATGCTACTCATATATGTTACATGATAAATTCATATATGATACATTCAATGGGGGCATGTCATAGAGGCATGGCTTTCACTCCTTCATAATTTCATATTTTAGTGGGGGTATGCCAAAAAACTATGGCTTCCACACCTATAATAGTTCTTAGTTTCATATTAAAATGGGGAAATGTTATGGAAACATGTTCTCCACACCTATACCAATTATTAATTTTAAATTATAGTAGGGACATGTCATGGGAACATGTCTTTCACACTTGCAAAATTTCAAAATTGGCCAAATTGTATAATTATATGATTTAGATACACACTTGTGGCAACATTTTATATATTAGTACCATTATTATACCTAAATTTTAGCTTGAGTTTATTTAAACCTAAAATATAGATTGTGGAATCTAGGATTAAAGGGGTAGAGATAGCCTAGGGCACAAGGATGGTAGACTATCTCTAAAGCAGGGCAATTAATTACAAAACTCAGATAAACATACACTAAATTTATTATGTTGAGATATGGTAAAATAGAAAATAAAACTATGATAAATATTGTAATGATAATGAAAATAAGATTCTTAGTTGGTTCTAATGTTAATATAGATCTAGATCTAGAATAAGAAGGATATGAATTCTGGACTAGTCACATGATTTTGAAAATTATACCTCTATAGCTGTAGACACTTGCATCTACTTAGGATGGTTGTGTTGATGTTTTTATCTAACTTAGATGTAGGTTTATAGTATATAATACCTATTAAAATTGGATGTGACCACCTAGATGCTTATAGGTTCTATGTCACCTTCACTCTAGTGCATTTAGATCTAGATCATAGATTATCGTCCCTTATCAAATATCAAAACCCTAGTTCTTCATCTTCATAGTGGCTATGGGAAAATGGATTAGTGGGAACATAGTTTCAAGTTACACCAAATACCTCTCTGTTAATGAGTGTTTCTTATATATCTAATACTCTGAAGTAGGCCTCAGACTTATGTAGTTCTCTCTTACGTGTTGGCTTGTGTGTGTATCATGCAATGTGTGATAAGTAATTACATAGAGTGAACTATCTTATAACTTGGAAAATGTGGATCATAAGATGCTCCTTTAGTATTTTATACCTATAGATGTGTTTTCAATATGACTAATATATAAATAATAGAAAATAGGGAAGCTTTACTCATTTGAGTGTTTAATTAAAATCCTTTTGGTAATTTGCCTTGCAAGAGGTAAGAAGTTACTAGGTCTGTGCTAAGTAAAGAATGAATGAGGTTGATCTTATATATACTAATCACTTTGAAGAATATATTGCATTAAAGCACTTAAGTTGACCATAAGAATATATTTCATTTGTAAATTAGATGACTTTAGGGCACTAGACACTTGCATTGGGGTAGGATACTTGCATCGACATATCCATCTGACGAGGACACAAGTATTTGGGTAGCTGAAAATAGGCATAGGTCCAAAACTTGTAGAGATATATGATAAGTAGGTTTATAACATTCTAAGCATGATATAAGGTTTGAGTCATTAGAATAACATTGGTAAAACTAAGATATAAGTAATTTAGCATAGAAAGATAGTGTATGCAATTGTTTTGGTAGTGAGAAGGTCAATTTAAGGTACATCCATGGTATGTATTTTTCAAATGTACAAGATTGAGGTGTTATAATTCAAAAATGTGTCTACATTTTCCCCCTTTAATATAGTTATGAAATTTCTAGTTGAAAGGAAAAATAATACGTACTTGGGTATGTATAACACACCTTGCCTTTGCATGAGTCCAAATTGAGTTCTTTGCTAGTGACTGACCTACAATCACAAGCATGTTACAATATACAATCAGTGCATATAATCTAAAATTGAAAGCATTTAAATGATTGAAATTAAAAAAGAGTAGGTTAAGGAGTATAATTATGTATCAATGTAGGGGCCTTTCCTTTTAACAAATTATTTTGAAAATATGTATCATTGTGAATCATTAGAGTTGTGATTAGGACAAATATAAAATATGGAAAGTGCACACATCTATGGAGATAGAGAGATATTGGAGGATACATGCACACAACTTTGGAGAAAAGGTGAGTTACCACCTAAAAGTTGAGATTAGCTCAACCGTGTAACCCAATCATACTTATGACTTAGTAAGTGTGAGTGAACCAAGTCAATTCACACTATATATTTGGTGAGTTTGGATGGTGTAATCAAGTCTAACCTATAAAATTAGAAATATTGAGTGATTTAATCACCTCAACCATACCAAAAATGAACCAACTACTATAGTAGATTGGCTCAATACAGTGGATAAAAGTCCAACCTTGTGGGTGATGACAATCCATAGAAGTGTTTAAAATCTGAAATTGATTTGATTTTTTAATTTTAGTACACATTTCATAACATATGCACCTTAGACACGCCTCATATTAAAATTGTATACAACAATGGTACCAATGTATATAATTTTTCCATAACTGTGTATCTAAATCATATAACTATGTAAATTAGCCAATTTATAATCTATGTAAATTTAGAGAACACATTTCCATAACATGCCTCCATTGTATATCAAAAACTAAAACTAGTGTAAGTGTAGAGAACATGTTTCCAAAACATGCCCCCATTGTATATATGAAGAATGTGGAAGCCATGCCTTTTGGCATGCCCTTACTAATATGCCCCCATTTTTGAGGTGAGGGTAAGTAGCAATTGGTAGTTACCTTACCTTAAAAGGATAAGATAACTATATAATCTGTGTAAGCAACAACATTTAAAAGGAACATGTCTAGGTAGATATATCATTGAAGCACATAGAATTTGATCACATCAAGTCCTGAAATGCATTATGTGAATCATGGCATTGTACAAATAGTAACAATACAAACTCAACAAGCAATCAAGCACACACACAAGAGCACTCAAAATCAAATCAAATGACAAGGGTCTAAGAAGACCGCAAATAAGGGGTATGATCAAATGCCACACAATTGAATTGACATGAATTAGTCAAATGTCCACAAAAGTAATAATGACATGTTCAAATGTCAAAGAGGTAAACAAAGGCATGGGGGATATAGACAATAGAACATATTCAAATGATCAAAAAATTAATACAAAATACTCAAGGAAGTGCATAAAGTAAAAGTATAGGCAACCAACATAAACATATCATACTAGTCCCTGGATATATGTGTTAGCAAAAAACATTAAGTACATAACATATCAAGTACATTGTGAAAGATATAAGCATGGATAAAGGCATGTGTAAGTACATAATATCAAACATGATAATGTAAAGTGATTATAAAATTATATAACTTGGATGTATCGTGATCAAATAAGTGAATGCCCCCAATGTCCATATGACATGAGTAGAGGGAAGGCCCAACATTCAAAAGTGCATAAATCATGTATCTGTGTATCCCTATATCACACTCAAACTATGCATGAAACACATGTGTATATATACATAAATGATATGTTATCCAATAGCATGGAACTAATAACATCGATACCAAGGAACTAATAGAACATGTAAATGCTAAATATATTTTTGGGTTTTTGAAGTTTTTTTTATATTTTTGGTATTTCTAAAATATTTCACCTTGCAACCCTAAGTTGGATCCTTTAAATTGTTTGAACCATGGTTAGATAAATGTAATTGGTGCATAACATATTCTTCCTCACATATTACATGTGCAGTAGAAGAACCAACACTATCATTTGGAATATGGATCAATTTGTCTTCTTGATAAAAAGATATACCTTGCGATTTTGGTCAATTTTTACCTCCATTTGATATAACCAAAGAGTTCCTACTGTAAATGCATACATAGATGTAGTAGGCATAATCTAAACCTATGTTTAAATTACCTTAGGACTACAAGTAATTGGTATTGTTATATTTCCCAATGAGTCTTTCCAATTGACTTTTCTTTGTAAGTCTTTTTAGATCAAAGCTAAGCTATTGAAAATGTCTTATATTATAAGTAGTTTTTGTTTGTGTAGGATCAATATGGTTATGATAAAAATAAATATCACCCATGAATAATGTTATTGTTAAATCCTACTGTTGTGGATGTTGTTTGATTTATTTAAATTGAAGTATTTATTCTGCATTGTATGCCATTTTCACTTTTAAATATTTCTTAGAATGGTCTGACAAAAGATTGTTAAATATTTTTTGCTTCTAGTGATCCCCACATTATGAACCTAATTCCTTTGGAGAATCATCAAATGTAATATTTTGGTCATCGATGAGGTCTTAGATATTGTGATTTAATGTAAAACATCTATTTATAGAATGCCCAGGGTTTGGTGATAGTCACAAGAAACATTCACATCATAGCCTTTGGGTAGAGATATACTCATATCAACTTTTATAATATGAGGGAGAGATATGAGGTGACACTCTATAAGTCATAAGGTAAATGAATAGAGAGGTTTAGGTAAGTGTGTAAACTATTTATGTGGTGCATTGGATAAGACAAGTTGATTATATTTTTGTAATAGTATATCATTTGATGTTGTGTGTTCCATTACAATCTGAACATCTATATTAAAATGCATAGGCATAGGGAAATTTCATCCATTATTATGTGGGTATGGTAAATACTTCTTGTCAGTAGAGACATTATGCTTGGTCCATTTGATATATCTTAGTGTAAAGGCCACATGTGGTGGCTACACATTACTTGGTAAAAAGGTCATGCATAATGCATTTAAGAAAACATCCTTGTAATGTGAAGAATGATAAAATAAGTCCAAGAGTCAAGTTTTATCAATAATATCATTGAGAGATGTTGTAATATGGTGGGAAGTGCAAGAACATTTGATGCATTCCATTTGGCACTTTGTGATAACAAGAAGAAGTTCATTATAAACATTATGGTAGTAAGAAGTATGCAAGAATGTATTTGATTTCAAATGATCAAATTTTGAACTCCCTATATATTTTATTGAATTCACCATACATGAAACATAACAAGTAACAACTAAAATTATGTACTATAAAATGAAGTAAGAGATATATTCATATTGAACATGTTGATACTAAAATGAATTTTGATTTGTAACATGTTAATTATTATTAAATCAAAAATAAAAAATAAAAAATAGAGAATCAAAAAACCCTAAATCATTATCTAGGGTTTTAGGGACCATAGTTCAGGTTTATCAAATATTTAACCCTAAAATCTAGATTGGGGAATCTAGGGTTAAAGGGGTAGAGATAGCCTAGGGTACATGGATGCTAGACTATCTCTAATGTAGTCCAATTATTTATGAAACTCAAATATACATATATTGAATTTATTATGCTAAGATATGTTAAAATAGAAAGTACAACTATGTTATATATTTCAATGATAATGAAAATAATATACTTAGTTGAGTCTGATGTTAATACAAATCTAGATCTGGAATAAGAAGAAAGTGGACTGAATATGAATTATGGATTAGTCACCTAATTCTATAAGTTCTACCTCTATAGCTGTAGATACTCACATCCACTTGAGACAATTGTGTTGATGGTTATGTCTAACTTCAATGCATGTGTTGAATATGATTGTCAATGGTTATTTCTAACTTTAATGCATGTGTCGAGTATGAAATATCTACTAAAATTAGATGTGATCACCTAGATGATTCTAGATTCTATGTTGCCTTGACTCTGGTGCATTTAGATATATGTCATGGATTATCATTCCTTGTCAAATAACAAAACCCAAGTTATTCATCTTCATAATGGATATGGGAAAAATGGGTTAGTAAGTACATTGTGTCATGCTACCCCAAAGACCCCTCTATCAATGAGTTTTGTCTACATAGCTAATAATTTGAAGAGGGCCTCAAACTTATGTAGTTATCCCCTACATGTTGGATTGTTTGTGTATCATGAAATGTGTGACAAATAAGTACATAGAGTGACCTATCTTATAACTTGATAGTTGTGGTTCATGGTATGCTCCTTCAGTACTTCAGACCTTTAGATGTGTTGTCTATATGACTTATATGGAAATAGGAGAAAATAGGGAAGCTTTGTTCACTTGAGTGCTTGATTTAATGCTTTTGGTAAATTGCCTTGTAATAGGTAAGAAGTTATTAGTTTTGTGTTAGGTGAGGAATGAATGAGGGTTAATCTTGTATATATACCAATCCCTTTAGAGAATATCTCACATTAAAGCACTTAAGCTGACCATAAAAATATGTTTCATTTGTAAATTAGATGACTTTAGGGCACTTGACACTTGTGTTACGATAGGGAACTTGCATTAACATATATGTTTGATTAGGATGCAAGTGTCTGGGTAGTTGGAAAATAGGCACAAGTATAAAAACTACACATATAGATGATAATCATGTTTATAACATTTTGATCATGATAGAAGCTATGAGTCATTAGAATAACATTGGTTAAACTAAGAGATAAGAGATTTGGCATAGAGAGATAGTGTATGTGAGTCTTTTGGCAGTGGGAAGGTCTAAAAGCTAAAGGTACATCCATGATATTTATTTACCAAGTGTATAAGACCGAGGTGTTATATAATTTATAAATAGTGTCTATAGAGACATATATGAGGTGCATATGCCATGCAAAAGAGCACCTGAAATTACAAAATCAAACCAAATTTTAAATTTTAAATACTTCTATGGACTTTAACCTACACTAAGATGGGATTTTATGGACTTATGTTGAGGTGATTACATCACTCAATCTTACCAAGTTTATAGGATGGAGTGATCAAATCATCCACCTACACCAGATTTATAGTGTGAGTTGACTTGGATCACTCATGCTCACTGGGTTATAAGTATGATTGGGTTGCACGGTCAAACTAATCTCAACTGTAGGGTGGAAAATCACATTTTATTCAAGATTAGGTCAAGTTACCCTCCAATATTTATATATATTTATGCTTTTAGGTTTTTATTATCATCTTAATCTTATCTCCAAAGCTTCATAATAAATCATGTCTTCAAATCAAAATTTCAAATGGCAAGATGGTTACATAGATACACATGTACTCCTAACCTTTCTCTCTTTACTTATAAGTATTTTAAATTATTTTAATATTGGATTATATACACTAATTATATATTGTAACATGTTATTGGTTGCATGTCAATCACCAATAAAACATTCAAGTGGGACTCACACAAAGACACGATGTATTATAGACACCTAGATACACTAAATCTAAATTATATATTACCTCAGTATTATATACTTGGCAAATAATTATCACGGTTGTACCTTTTAGTTCTTAAGATATTCCTACTACTAAAAGGCTCAAATCTACTATCTCTTGTGCCTATTGCTTATCTCTTAGTCTGACCATCTGTTATTTTGATTACCAGGCCTTATATATTAGTCAAAATACTTTAAACCTACTTATTACCACCCACTTATTATCACCCTTCACAAATTTTGGACTCCTACCTATTTTATAGCTTCTTAGACAATTGCATCCCAATAGGATACTTGTGTCATCGCTAGTGTCTTGTGCCAAGCTAAGTGTTTAGTGCCCTAAAGTCATCAAAATTGCAAATTAAACATATACCTATGGTTAGATTGAATGTTGTAATGTGAGATACATATATATGTGTGTGTGTGTGTGTGTGTGTGTGTGTGTGTGTGTGTGTGTGTGTGTGTGTGTGTGTGTGTGTGTGTATGTATATATATATATATATATGTATGTATATATATATATGTATGTATATATATGTAAATGTCTATATATATATATGTATGTATATATATATATATATATATATATATGATCAACCCTCATTCATTCCTCAACTAGCACAAACCTAACAACTCATAAGGTAACTTACAAAAGGTACCCAATCATGAATTCAAGTAAAAAAAGCTTCCCTATTCTATCCTATTTCAATATCACTCATAGGTACAACCCATCTATAGGTCTAAAGTAATGAAGGATCACTCCATGGGACAAACTTGCTTAGTTACAAGCTAGGTCACTTTATGTACTTGCTTATCACACATTGCATCTTTATACACACACAAGCCAATACAAAAGGAGAAATATAAAGTATAAGGCCCTATTAAAAGTAATAAATATGTAGGCAACACTCATTGATATAATGTCCTTGGGGTAGCTTAAAATCACGTGTCCATTAACCCATTTTTCTCATAGTCACTCTAAGGGTAAAAAACTAGGGTTTGATCATATGATAAATATTGACAATCTATGCATGAGATTTAAACACACCAGAGTAAAGGCAAAAAAAATTTAGAAGTTTCTAGGTGGTCACACCCACATACAATTGATATTCATTACTAAACACCTACGTCCAAGTCATATAATAGTATTGATACAACTGTCTAGATCTGATGTAAGTGTCTGAGGCCCTATAATACAAATTTATAGAATCTGATGATTATTATAGGTTCATAATCTAGTCCACTTCCAACTTGTTTCTACTCATATCTACATGCACACAGTAAACTAAATAAGTAATTTTTTTTAATTCATTTCAATATCAATCAATAGTTATACTTTCTATTTTTAGTGTATCTCAATATTATAAATTTAAAACATTGTTTATCTAAGTTTTCAAATTAAATAACTTGCTATAGATCTATTTATCACCCTTGTGCTTATTCATATATATATTATTAACCCTATATTATATTTACCCATCTTAATTTAGGGTTAAACAACTAACACCTACACTTGCATCTCCCTAGGAATATTTATGTCAACGTTACTATTTGTGCTTTAATGTATCTATCTTGTATGAAATATTGACTGTTGATTGAAACTTCCACCTAGGTCTTAATAGGTTTTCTATCAATTTTTAGATTGTGTCTTCAAATCATGTGTATAGGTTATAAATATAATAACATATTCAAAAACCCAAGCTATTTACCCTAGGTTAGGTTACCTTGCCAAAAATGGATTAGTGCACTCATAGTGTCAAACTGAACTCAAAGATCCCTTTTTCAATGATCATTACCTACATGGATACTAATTTGAAGAGGGACTTATACATATGTAGTTTTTCCATAAGTATTGGCTTATGTGTGTACAAGGGTGCAATATACTATATGCAAGTGCATATAATTGATCTAGCTTGTAATTTAAGAAATATGGCCCATGGGCTACTCTTCGAATGCTTCAACCCTGTAATATGACTGCTCTTATGATTGATATAGAAATAGAGAAGAATAAGGAAATTTTGAATACTTGAAAGGTGCCTTTGATATATGTGTGCTTGGTAAACTATTGAATATGAATTGATTTGTACTTGATCCTAATGAATGGTATTTCACTTGTATTTATACAACACCTTTTTAAAATATTCCCATAGAAGGGTATATGAAAATTATTAGGCCAACATGTACATATCAGAAGATTTAAAAATTTAGTGTTTATAATGCAAATAAACTTGCATTGGATCAAGGAAAAGAGTGTCCATGAGTTAATATGTATGCATGGTTCTTAATGACAAAATGTGCCTTAGTGATCATGCATGGACTCTGCTGTGTTTGCTTGGTTAGGTAAGGTGATGGATTTTAGTGATGTGTTGAACATGTTTTAGGGGTCATATTAGGGTTGAAGAGTGCTTGGGTTACTTATGGAAGTGCAAGAAATTCATTGGAGTAATCTTATGAAGGTCTAGATTATACTAGTCATCTTGACAGATCTTCATGAGTAAGTAGATTGATGACATCAACATTCGCATGTGTGAAGGTTTCAAAAGAAAGTGGTCACAAGGGTTTGTTTAGATTTATGACTATATCACATGTTTCAAATTTCATGTCTTGACATAATGTACAAAAAAATTGATGGTAGTGAAAATTTGGTCTCCTAGGCATATTTCACTAGTTTCCATACATAGTCAAATTTGAATTAAAAAGTGATTGTCGAAATTTAAATATTTAAATTTACAAAGGAAAATTAGTCCTCATTATTTTACCTATAAATTTTGATGATGAATGAATTTGATTGTGGTATAAAAATCAAACTGATAGATGACTTCAAGAGAAATCTAGGAAAAATGATTTAGAGGTTTGACTAGTTGTACACCTATATTTATTGTAGTCCAAAGTTGACTGAGGGTTTGACCTTCTTCTGCAAGTGACCCGAGAAGGATGTTTGAGTTTTTATTTATGGTGTTTATATGTTTAAAGGTAAATTTTCTATTGGAGAGTTCTTTATACTCCATTAGGATCATTTTTATGGATTTTGGAGGTTTGACCAATCCATCTTTAGTATGAAAAATTACTTACAAGTTGAGTTTTGGTTTGTTCATGGTGTTTTCATGTACAAGGCAAATGATTGTTTGGTTTTGCATATGCATTGGTGTGTAGTGATGAGTGAAATAAAATGAGGGTGTTTTAGGGGTAATATGGAGAGGACTTATGTGATTTAAAGTGGTCTTGTGTTCCTAGTTTTGCTCAATGAAGTGCTAAAAGGATGAATAGGTCTCCATGGACCTATAAGGGCATCTTAGGCCTAATTGAAATATTTTTTTACTTAAGGGTGATATATCAAAGATATGGATGATATACGTAGATGAAATTTATCCTATTATAATTTTGATATAATCTTTAAGGGTCAATACAAGTCCTATGGCCTACTAAGAAGGTGATGATCATGAAGGCTATATAAATAGCATAAATAAAGATGAAGGTTTTTAGAGTTTATATGCAAAGAATAGAGAAGGGTGAGTATGGTTGGTGGATATATTGAAGAGAAGAGCAGTGTGAGGGATATTTGTGTGACCCATAGGTCATGTTTATGATGTTATAATAATGTTCTTATAGGGTTAAATATTGAAGATGATGAGCAAAGAAGTGTATAGTGATCCAAAAGGGTGTTTTGGATGCATTGCTTGTATGTGAAGGTTTGAGAGAGTGTTAAGGGTTGAAGATAATTAATATTCATTATTTCTCCATCAGATTGAAAGGAAATCATAGCTCTATAGGTGTTGATATTATAAGGTTTTGTGTGAGTGCTCAACATCTAGGACAAGTGGGTGCTTGTTCATGCGTAGGGGTTGGTGTTCCTTATGAAGTGGATGCTTCACTAAAGTATATTATTTGTGAATCCATTATAGGACTGAAGTCCACTTTTTTGTAGAATTGAGAGTGTGTTTTAACCCCCATGAGTGTTTACCACCTAATTCATGTGTTATGTTCCTTAATCTTGCATAATTTCCTTGTTCATTGCAATAACTAGTTTATATGCTTCATGATTGCTTATATTGATTGGTTGAGAGTTTGAAGTTTTGAAATTGGAATTGAATTAATTGCATCACTAATTAACCACACCCTCTTAGTGATTGTACCTGTAACATCATGTCTAAGTATATATATCAATGAAGTTCATAGTATGCATATAAGCTCTAAGATGCATGATATGAATCATGACAACATCTAAAAGATAAATATACCAAAATATAATCAAACACACACATAATAAAATTAAAAATTCATGTACATAGGGGTATAAAGAAACCATAAATAAGGGGCATGTTCAAAATTTTCGCACTCAAAATGAGGACATATGCAGATGTCCACACACCAAAGAAACAAATAACACTTAGGGAACTATGGCCAACAAGAAAGGAACATGTTTAAATTTTCCATATGAAAGACAAAGAACCAAACAAGAAATACACTCAAGTAATCCATGTGAATAGATGAAGTAAATGAAATATAAAAACAACTAACATAGGCATATCCTACTAGTCATTGCATACATGTGTTGGAAAAAAATATATGTAGAATAACATATCAAACTACACTGTGTAAGATAGTAACATGAGTATAGGTATGTGCAAATGTCAGTACATAGGTTTAAATGGAAATGATCATAAAATAATAGAACTTGTGTCAATTTTGATCATATATAAGCAAGGTGACCTCAATGTAGTGTGTCACATGGGAATAAGAATGGTCCAACATATGGATGTGTATTTATCATGGATATAATATATGATTGTATCACACTCAAGTACCCATGAAACATATGTGTGTAAATAAATGACATGTTATCTATTAACACAAAGTAAAAAACATATGCAAAAAGCTACTACACATGTGAAATGCTAAATATTTTTGTATTTTTGATTTATTTGAATGTTTTTGTATTTTCTTGAATTTTTAATTTTTTAATTTTTTTTTTGATATGTTTTGAAAAGAGAGTCCTAACCGATGATCCCATCTAAGGGATTCTCATAATTTTTTATAAATTATGCATATGGTATAGTAAAATGGTCATGTTTTCAAGGATCATGTATATGTGCCAAATATGAAACTGGAGAATCTATAATAATTTATGTATGCCTCATAGGATTATGTGGTCATGAGGTAGTAGTAGAAGGTGTGATGGTTCATGGAACCCATTGTTTAATAATTCATGATTTAATTGGTGTAATATTGGGTATTTGTACACATTCTAAAACATGGTGCTCTATTATCAATAATTGGCTAGGTTGTGGAGGTGTAAATAAGGATCTTGAAGAGTCCACTATAGATATATGATGCAATGGCCTCTTAGGTATTGGTCACCTTGGAAAGGGTATTTCATGTTGCTTACCCTTTTGTGTATGATTAACCTTAATAGGTTTTATAATTAGCTATAATGGAATAATTTTTACCTATTACAAAGGATATTCATATTGAATCCCTAAAACTAAAATTACCCTATTGGCATGAATATACCCATGCACTATAAAAGGTACTACATAAATCTTATGATGAATCAAAGGTCATCCCAATAACATATCAAATACTCTTGTATATGGTATAACTTAAAATGTTGTGGTCACATGTGCTGGACCAACCTATAAAGGTAAATCAATCTCACTAAAAACTTTTTGTATCTTTCCATTGAATGATTTAACCATTTTGGTTGAAGGGAATAAATCATCCTATGTGTATTCCATAAGTGTGAGTGATGTCATGGTACATACATTCTCACTATAACCATTATCAACCATAAAATTATGTAAAGGATAATGATCAATATGTGCTTTGATAAATAAAGAATGAAAATATAAGTCATCATCTATAATCTCACTATCATAATAATCTGAAACCCTACCATCTTTTTATTTGGAATTTACCAGTAAAGGAAAATCAAATGTTTGAGTTTCTTGTAGTGGAATTAGATGTGAATGATATGCAACTTGTA
Organism: Torreya grandis; assembly: GCA_037957365.1. Taxonomy (NCBI): domain Eukaryota; kingdom Viridiplantae; phylum Streptophyta; class Pinopsida; order Cupressales; family Taxaceae; genus Torreya; species Torreya grandis. The sequence continues at coordinate 598,394 of JARHVA010003198.1, forward strand.
CTTTTGATGTTTCCTTAGAATGATATTATAATGGATTGTTGAATATATTTTTATTTTTATGATCATTAGGTTGTGCTCCTAAATCCCTTGGATAATCCTCGAAGGTGAGTTATTCATTATCAATAAAGTCTTATATCTTGTGATTCAATTTAAAACATATGGTCATAGAATGGCCTGCACATTGGTTGTATCCAAAATAAGGATTGATATCATAACCTTTTGGTAGAGGTCAAATTATATCAACCACCATAGGAGGAGGGAGAAATATGAGGTGACACTCCATTAGCTTTAGAAGTAATGAAGCTAGAGACTCAGGTAATCATGTAAATCATCTCTTAGGTATTGGATAAGATGAGCCAAATATGTTTATATGGTATTGTATTATTAGTTGTTATTTCCTCTTTAGCCTTGGTATCCATGCTTGAAGAAATTGATACTTGAATACATAAGGGAAAGTCGTTATCAATGATAGGTTGGTTTGGTGAATCTTTTTTTTGTAGAGAAAAAATTATACTCTATCCCTTTGATAGAATTTAATACAAAGGCCACATATGGTGGATCTATATTAATTGGTAAGGTTATCATCCATAATGTTTCCAAGAGAATATATTTATGTTGGGAAAACTTATGTAATAAATCTATAGGTGTAATATTATCATTAGATTGATTGGATTGATTTGCCTACAATAATTGTTTCATGTAATTATTTTGGACCCTTGTATTATGGATATTGACTTGTATGAATTAAAGACACATCTTGAACAAGGATGTATTTTGAGGGTAAACCTTTGTGGTCAAAAGTAATGAGTTTTTCATTATATTTGAGATCTTACATAATAACCAAAAAATAATTCAGTGCCATGTCACTTGGTATTTGGGTTTCACACAAGGCAACATAGAAGATATCCTTATAAATAATTTACCATTTCATGAGCTTAAGGAGTGAAATTTTATCATTTTTATTAATATGCTCAAGGTCACAAGGTTGGTAACATGCACATTGGTACCTATGAGAGCTAGACAAAGGTCTAATAATATTGGTACCAAGGGGTTGATTCCATTTTATTATATTTTAGATTGATTTCACAATTTATGGAAGATAACAAACAATCACGATCATCATGTATTGTGCAAAAAAATAAGTACTAGATGTAGCCATACTAAACATGATGAATTCCTTTGAAATTGAAAGAAATCTAATTTTTTAAATAGATTTTAATAGTTTAGAAATCATAAAAAAATTAGAAACATTGGGGCATGCTAAGATTGAAACGGAAGACTCAGAGGTCAAGTTCACCAAAATTTTAACCATTTTCAGAAATAAGGATTAAAACAAAGAGTAGCCTAATCAAATAAGGAGTAAGCTACTCTTCAAAAGTGAGCCAATTAATTAATCTAGATTCTATAAATATTTTTATAAGAAATACTAAATCTAAGCATGTGTTAAATATAGAAAGTGAAACATTCAATATTCTAATGATAATAATATGAAAGAGAAATTATACCTAACTTATACACTGATGCACAGGTAGATATGAGCAAGGCATGTGTATAAATAGACTATTTGAATATTTTGATCCAATAATTAGATTCTAAAAATTAGCTTTTGGTTAGCACAAACACTTGTGTCACCTGGGGACACTTATGTTGACACTACTATTCATCCTTCAACACATCTGACATTTATGGAGTATTGACTATTGACTGAAACTTCCACCTGGGTCTTTCTAGTTTTTATTTTTCCTTTTAGATTATTCTTCAACTCACACACATAGGATCTTGATATCAAAATATAACTCAAAACTCCACTTATTCACCTTAGGTTAGGTTACCTTAACAAAAATGGGTTAGTGGGCTCATGGTGTTGAACTAACCTTAAATTCCCCTCTGTCAATGAGTGTTTCCTACATAGCCACTACTTTGAAGAGGGCTTTAGACATATGTATTTTTTCCTTATGTGTTGGATTGTGTGTGCATAAGGGTGTAATATATTATATATAAGTGCATGTAATGAACTATCTTGTAACTTGATATATATGGCTTATGGGCTACTCTTTGAATGCTTCAAACTTGTAATATGACTTCTCTTATGACTGATATAGAAATATGGAAGAATAGGGCAATTTTTAATCCTTAAAGGTTTTTTTCCTAGATGTGTGCTTGGTAAGCTCTTAAATATGAATTGATTCTAATGAATGGTATTTTACTTGTATTTATACAACACATTTTGGAAATATTCCCATAGAAGGGTTAATTAGGTTGACCCATATATATTAAAATATTTACAAATTTGAGTGTTTAGAAGACAAGGACACATGCATTAGATCAAGGATAGTAGCATTGATACTATTGTCCAAGTTTGAACACAATTGTTTAAGAACATGGAAGATTATTGGAGATTTGTAACTAATACTAAAGGATATATATCATAATTTAAGCATATTATGGGCTACAAGTGATCTAGGTAATCATAATATCAGGATCATATTACAAGGTAAACATTTAGGACCAATGGGATGGTGAAGGTGACCATATTAGCTGTAAGGAAGGTCTAGAACTAAACAATATAACTTTGAGTGATATTTGTGAAGTGTAAAAGACTAATTTAACATATAAATCTAGATTAAAGCATCTACAACTGGAAAATGAGAATAGAACAACTTGAGGAAAATATGGGTAATGATGATTTTGTATTATGTAGATGAATATTACTTTACTATGTAAATGAAATTAAATGTGTAATATTTATTGAGCAAAAAATATTACACATCTATTTATAGATCATATGAGTGATTTATATAGTATTTCATAAAGGAATTTGAATAGTAGTAATAAATATTATATAATGGTGATTATTAAAATCAATAGTGGTTTTTATATTGATGTAGTATTTTATAAATTTTAATTAATTAGAGTTGGTTAGGAATGTAGGTTTCATGATTGATGTGGAATTAAGTCCCATTCTTGGTTAGTGATCATCGATCTATAACTCAACACACGCACACACACACGCGCGCGCGCGCGCGCGCGCACACACACACACACACACACACACACACACACACACACACACACACACACACACACACACACAAGCATGCATGTGTGTGTGTGTGTGTGTGTGTGTGTGTGTGTGTGTGTGTGTGTGTGTGTGTGTGTGTGTGTGTGTGTGTGTGTGACAATTTTTTGTTATCTCACCAGGAGATTCTTACATGAAATGTGATGATATAACTTCTCTATAAATGAAATGTGATGTTATTCATTCCCTAGAAAATAAATATGATGATAGTTATAAAATGTGTAATGATTTATATATTTAAATAGAGTGTGATAAAGTTTCTTAGCAATGAAATGATAAAAATATTTGTGTGTTTATACCTTATTTTTTATTTAACAATATTTAACAAGCATAAAACATTAAAATAAATGAAATTCAAGCATAAATCTAAATGTAAAGCATAATTAATTAAAATTGATTGACAAGTGGCATATTCTAAATATAGTATGTAAAATCAATAATAATATACTTATATTCTCTAGTTTATGGTTGACTATAGTAGGAGAATGGCAATGTAAAATAGGATAAAATAGAATTGTGATAGCTCAGATTCAGAAACAAAGTATGTAGTTGTATTTGGATAAGTTTATACTTCCTAAATAGTTATGAAATGTGGTCTTGTTAATTAATTATGGATTTATCCAATGTGAAAATGATGAAACTGTAATCAATCTACCACCTATGACTATGTTTGATGAGAGGGTTGAGATATATTGATTATGTTAATGTCATACATAAACCTTTGTTTTCCTTCTTCTTACCTTGGAAAGCCTAGGTATACTTGTGAGAGTTATAGACATGCTAAAAAAGGGGACATGTAATATGCTAAGCTGACCCCAATCACCAACCTTGATGATTAACCATTGCTTACATATATGTATACTCTGAGGATGCAATCAAGCCACATGTAGTTCTTACACTTAATGTGACTGTGTAATTAGTATCTTTTGTTATATGCATGTAACTAGTAATTTGAATTTGATACTTGATAATGTTACCTCTTGAATTGATTTAGAATGCTTCAAAATTAGCTTGTGATTTCTCTTAGTGATTGATAATGAATTTAGGAGGAATACGGAAAATTTTATCAATGTGTAATAGTGTATGATTGGCCAATAAATAGTGCCAAGCTATAGGGAGATCTAATGCAGTAATGAATGAATTTTGATTTGTATTTATAAGAACACAATTGAATTAATTCCTATATCTAACTTGGGAAATGTGTGGGATTACCCATATGAATATTTTAAATTTTATAAACTAGTTGCTAAATGGTGTGGGAAAAAGGTCACACTAAGTGAATAGGTCCAAAGTGCAGACCTATCTATATAACATGGACATGTATTATAAAAGCATGAATAACTAGCCTAAGGCCAAGAATAGTCTAAGAGTGATATAAATTAGTTTGAGTAATGAATTTATAATTTCTATGCGGTAGTGAAAATAAATAGAGAGGCCAAGCCCAAATCTAAGAGTCAGTGTAAGTCAAGTGGATCAAGATATGTCAAGAATTAACATTGTCAAATATTTATGACCAAATTTAGGTATCTACACCCCCCCTTTATTTTAGTAATTAAATTAAAATATTAAAGGAGAAAAATATACTTGAGTGTGTATAAAAAAATTGTCTTTTGATAATAAACTCCAATTGTGTAGGACACTCAATTTAGAAATCCTTGCAAAAACACGTTAAGTAGTCAATGCCCATATTTAAAATTTGAAAATCAAAACTTTAAAATTTTAAGGAGATAAATTAAGGGGTACACATTGAGGGAGATTCAACCATGTTTCCTTATACCTTATAAAATATGATCCTTCCCTATTGAAGAATTGGATAAATATGCCCCTTGTCAAAGTTATTAGAGAGACGGTTCCTCATGTTGAACCATTGAAAAATTGAGAGTGATAAAGTCCCAATTTTGAATAACTAATCAAGACCTCAATTTATAAATATTCATGATCTAATTATCATGAATATGGATAAGTACCTAATGTGCTAACCCACAAAAATATGGAATTATACACGTGGAAAACAACACGCTAACATGTGTACTCGACTTCTCAAGGTCAAACCAAGATAATTGAAATAATGGAAAATGATGGGTAGCATAAATGAGAAATTATGAGGCTATAATAGAGGAAAAAGGAAAGATAATGTGTAAGACTCAAATTTGAAGGTTATTTATTTGGCATGGAAGAATACTGAGGGGTCTTAATAAAGGAACTATGGGCCTAGATTGATTATCTAGGGCTTTAAGCTGAATAAGGATAAGATAAAAGATATGAGTGGAGTGAAATACTTGAAGTATGAATTTATAATTGATATCACTCTGAAGTGTACTTATCGAAACAAGAGCTAGTAATCTAAAAAATGGACTTGCTGTATGTGGATAGGGACACTAAATAAATGTCATCCAATGGTAAAGTAAGATTGATTGAAGATGTCTAAAATGTATATATTATTTTAAATGTGTTGTAAAGATATTAATTGATATTTATAAAGGTGTTATAATTTTTTTTACTTGTGCTCATCTTGACAAGGCTTTCTATGGAAATTATTTTTGTTTTTGTTCATGTTTTGACAAGGTTTTTGTAGATAAAATGAAACTGAACTACTTGTTAAAATGAAAGTAATTTGAAATAAAATTAAAAATTAAATTAAATCAAATTGAATTTTTTTTTTGTCTTTTAAATTATATTTTTATGCACACAACACTACAACTTAAATCTAGACTGAGTGTGAATGCTACTTTTACCCTTTTCTAGATGTAAGATTTTACCTATGTGAAAGTTAAATGAAACTCTTTTTTTGTATTTTACGATTAAGAATAAATGAAACTATTATTAAATTAACAATTTTTAGAATTAAAACCAAAAAAAATCATATCCAAGCCATAGGGAGTTTAACTTCGATGTATCTAAACATTCTTTTGTGCACGCAAGCTAGAAACTAATTTTTGGTGTTCTAAACAATTAATTATCAAAACTAAATTATCTAAAATGAAATGAATGTGAGATTGAAGTTTTGATTTTATAATAGTATAAAAACATTATTTTCTTATGTAAATGAATAAAATCATATCTAAGCTGCAAACTTTCTTTTGTTTAGGTTTTCTAGGTATGTGTGTGAATGTAAGGCTTATTAAAAAATGACAATGAATTGTTTTGAAAATTTAAAGTGATTTTTTTTGTTCCTATGATTTACCTATGTTTTTATGTTTTGGATAAAAAATAAAGGGGAAAAATTGTATATTTTTTTTCAACATTATAAGGATGAAGTCCCTCTCTTATTAGCAAATAAAACTACCTTTATTGAAAGATAATGACAATGTAGAAAATCAAACTATTTAGAACAAAAATGTTGTTTCTATGGGTTTTAATTTTAAATTAAAAGTATGACAAGGTGGTAGAAAATAAAACTAAAAGGATGAGAGGAGTTTTGACATAATGAGGAGAGATAAATGAAAGTTATAAGGAAGGAAAAGGGTGGCATTAAAAATTTACACATAAAAAAGTGTTATAACTATCTAAGGTTATATAAGATGGATATTCAACTTGACAATGGAAACTATTTTCTTAAAAAAGACATGAAAGATAGGATTCAAACATTATAACAAAGTCCAAACACTAAATAAATATTGAGACTAAAAGAATTCAAAACAATTATGAATTTTTTATGAGAAATAAATATTGTATGCACTAAATTATGCTCGCCCTGCTAATTACACTAATTTTTGCTAATTTATTCTAATTCCTATATGTCTTAGCCAAAATAACTAATTACTTAACATTCCCCATCCCATAACTATATCCCATAAACATTTACCCCGTTCTAAAACTAGTTAATCTCCCGATTAAACCCCTAATAGATCCTATTAGCTACTAACCTATTCCGTAAACCAACTTGACAATTTAAAATTAATATTTATTCACCTACCACCCTAGCCACCCTACCACCCTAGCTATTCCTACATATATATGATCCTTAAACCTCATTAATTACTATCTAATCCCATAAACTAATAGTTAAGTCTCTAAAACTAGAGAAGCTCTTCTAATCCTCTAGAAGTCTCTAAACTAGAAACTTCTAAATAATTTAAAATTCTTACAAAATTCCCTCCATTTTCCTATAAAAAGCCATGCTTGGGCCATGGCCAAACTAACTAGGAATCCATCAAGCCATCACTTTTCCACTATTATTAGTATCCATACAAGCACTCTATCACTCATCCTAGCCATTATCCACTTCACATAAGCATTGGAAGTCATTATCAAGAGTTCTCAAAAAATCCAACAATTTAAATTTTGGACATCAAATCTTTATTTCTATTGCTGTATTTAGGTTTTAGGTTTTTATTTCTAATTTTAGTAATATTGCTTGAACCTAAATTTTGGTGCACATTTCAGCAACCACAGTGGGAGTAACCTCCCTTATCCAGTCTAATACCATTGCTGGAAGTGATTTGAGTGATTGTAGGACTAACTAGACGTAGATTTAAGCTCTAATTTTCAAAATTTGACACATATAGGTAAATCATGACTTTGCCCTAGTATTCACGATATTATAATCATAGTTTCATAGATTCCAATTGCGATATTGCCATTTATCCACTAAAAATTAGAGTTTTTAGTAGGGTTTTAGCCTTTGACAAAATTATGACTTCGATAGTCATGATTTTGCCTTACCAATAATGATATTGCAGATTCTAATCATGATATTGACAAACCTAATAGTCATATATTTTTGCTAACCCTCCCTTCCTTGTAGAATATTTTTCCTATTTATTATTTTTTGTGAGCAGGACAAGAGGGAAATCCACCTAGAATCTAGCCGTTGACATGTTTTTGACAAAATCATGACTCTCAGACTTGCAGTATTACACCAATAATCATGGTATTGTAGGACCCATTTGTGATATTGTAAAATATAGTAGTTTGGGGGTAATTCTAATAATCTATAATTTTCCATCACTTAAATACATATATTTGTAGAACCCTCTCTTTTTTTGGAAGGAGATTCTAATCTGTGGCTGTAGGGAAAAAAATATTAAACCAAAGACCTTGACTTATTTGATTATCTCTGACAAAGTCATGACTCCCTCAGTAGTAGGATTACTCTAGTGATTGTAGGTTAGTAGTCGATAGTCATGATATTGTCTTCTTTCCTAAAACTGGTAAAAATTTGACCCCTTTTACTTTCTATGTCATCAATAAAGGCATCTCCAGATTAGGTATAAATGGTTATAAGATTATGTGAGTCAAGTTAAACTATTTTTCATCAAAGCCCTAATCATTCTTCCATCTAAACATTTTGGTCTAAAAATACTTTCACCTGTAGGAAGACATTGACAAGTGTTAGTTTTTGTTTGCAGGGGTCATAGGGGGTAAGGGAAGGACATAATGACATCTCAAACACCACCCAATAGACTGTTTTGACCCTTTCTCCAATATCACAACTTGTCACTTGTGATTTTGTCATGTAAGTTGCAATTTCATCATTTGCAGTCATAGTTTTGTAGCTTAGGTTTATTTTGGATATCATTAGGTTTAAATTTTTAGGCAGATAACATTCTACCATAAAAATTGTATTTAAATATCTGCCCTGTAATTTATTCTAGAATTTAAGTACTTAAAATATATTTTATTTTCTATTATTTTCTGTAATATCATAGATTATGATTTGTTGATAGTTGTGATTTTTTCAATTTGAGTAGTGATATTATTATACAATTTTGATATTTTTATCCAACCGTAACAATTTATTAACATCTTGCAAAGTCCTGACTTACAATTAGCAGTTTTGTTAGTCTAGTTGCAATATTGTGCATTCTGGTCATGGTTTTGCTCTGTACACTCATGATTTTATAGGGTCTCATGTGATTATATAAATTTAAACTAATAACCATTTTATTTTAGGAACCTTCAATATTTAGGCACTCCAATAAAATTTATAACCTTTGTGCTTGTAGGGAGGGGTGCCATTTTTGCATTTTATCTTAGTTTTCATTATATTTTTGGTACATCATTATATTTTGTATATATATTTTGTTGTGAAAATAATTTTTATATATAACTGTTTATGTGTATGTGTGTTGTCTCATAAATAATTTATCATATCATGGCCACCACACATAGGTAATTAGATCGATTAATTAATTGTATCATGTGTTTGCTTATTTGTTAGCCCCTAAGGATAACACATGATGTGGAATTCATCCCCACATATGGGCTTAGTTTATAGGGGCTAATGTCATGGATTTTAACACCATGCTCTAACAAAACTCCATGTTTTGGTATATTCTAAATATTAGGAGAATTGTCGCTATGGCCTAAGCAGAATTCCCATAAAGGGTTCTGTAGAGTGAAGGGTGGTTAAGATCTAAGACCCAAGGTAATCAGATAGCCTCCTATATATACTTGGGCTCCAATGTACCATCATGTATATCAAGGATGCACCTAGATCCTTTTGTATACCTTAGACTAGGGGAATTTAGTCATAATAGGTCTTCCACTATAGGAGTCAGTATCAACTTCAAAGTAGCCATCAGGTGTAAGTAGGGTTAAGAGGGTCTAATCGATACCATAATGGGTCATTTAACTATAGCCTTAGCTATGAAGTTGTTAGATGGTATGGGCATTGGGTTACACACCCATTATATTTGACTAATTTAGCATCATCTTTTGTATGCATTATTTGAGTGTTGTGATGAGACAAGTGTTATTTATAAGTTGAGTCAACCATACCCATATTTTGTGTGATACCCTAGACATCCCCTAGGTTAACACTCATCATCATATCATCATATATTATCCTAAAACTCATATCTTTCACACATCATATATTAGTCATTCACCCCCCTTTTGACATATCTCTACATCACCCCACATCCATATAGCATACCCCCTTTTTAATATTGATCATTCATCTATATTTGACATCTCGTACCCATATTGTTCCCTCCCTTTTGATTCATATCCATCACCTTTTGACCGCTATCATCCTATCACCTCATATTCACACTATATAGTTCATCCTCTATATTTACCAATATCCCCATTTCATAAATAGTTTATGTATATCATCCCATATTTTGACCAATTTTTGACTATCACACCGCCCCATGTCCATTTCAATACTACATTTGACCATCATCTTTTGAATCTATATTTACCTTTCCATCTCATATTCACCTTGTAGTGCCCATATTTTTATCCATATCTATCCCACAAAACTTTCATATAGTATGCATCCTCCTTCACATCTTCACAAACTAGCTTGCATATATATCATCTTATATCTGATCCATTTGTGTATTTTGGCTAGTTTTCGTCTATCATACCATTCCATATTGACCTCATACCATATTTGGCCATTATTTAGTCTTCCATATCCATCCTATCTATTCTCCATCCCATTTACCATCTATATTCACCCTATAACACATTAATGTAATAAATATCTCTTTTACATCTTCTTTTATAGCCTAATATCCATTTATGTATCCATAATTTTGACTGATCTTATATCACACCACTTTGTATATAAATCACTATAACTACTATTCACCCATCATTTTTCCATTAGCATCTAATCACCACCCATTTCACCCTCATCTTTATTTGGTAACTAGTTCATCCACATACATTCATTTATTTGTGTATAATTTATCTTGAGTAGTTATTTTTTATCTAATCCTTCATTCATCACATATCTCACCCTATACATATCACATATATCTTATCCTCCACCCATCTCATTCTCTTTAAATACTAGATTTCATCTTAAAATCAAGATATTAGTGTTCACCCATCTTCTTTAAATCATTATTCGTCATATCTTATCTCTTCTTGACTTTGGATTATCACTATACATAGTCTCTTTTGAGCCTAATCTAACACCCATCATTATCTTCATCTCTATCAAGTACCTTTGTCCTCTAACACCCATCAACTTATCCATTTGCTAGTAGACAAAGATATTTGATCCCATCACTCTTCCTTCATCCTTGCTAGATTAGTTTCTTAAAAGAGTTTATCTCTTGGTAATTATTGGTCATTCCATCTTCTTAGATAATCACCTTTTTATCACTAGTAATTCGATTCCTAGACAAAAGTAGTATTTGAAGAATTCCATCTCATCTATCACATTTCATCACATCCCTCTTTCATAATGGTTATCCACACCTAAGCCCAGCTAAGGATTGGATAGGGCTCCAACTAAGATTAACAATCCATTGGGACATATGATTGACCCAATTCAGGAGTATGACAAAAATCATAGTGATATGCACACGCCTAGGGAAGAGAATGAAAGATATAACCCCCTCCATAATGACAAAGTAAGAAACATCATTGACCACAAATTATATGAAAATTGTGATCATGTCCTAGCCCATGCCATAGAAATAGGGGCACATTACTTTTCACTTTTGATCATACCCTCTTACATAGCCTATTCCACCCTCCATCACGTCCAAACACCCCATGTCAACATGTTAATTACATACCCAAAAAAGAAGAAGGCATGGACTCTGGGTTTGCCAAAGAAGAAGAATGCCCATAACCCCTTCTTAATAATCACACTGAAGCTAATCAGAGATAATATATCATTGAGAATTGCCTCAACTAATTGACACAACAAATTAACCTGCTATTTTGCAATCAACACCCACCATCTCCTAGACAAAATAATACCAATAATAATAATACTAATAATACTAACACTACCAATAACACCAACAACATCAATAATCCTAATAATACCCATAGTACCCATATCCCTCAAGGTATTCAAAATCAAACTACCAATCCTCTTGGGGATCATACCTTTTCCCAAGAATGGAAAATGATGAAAGAGACCCTTCAACAGATAGATCCACAAGCCCTTAAATATAAATATGAAGACTTTTTATCATCACCATTAGATGTGAATATTTTGTAAATCTCCTTTCCTCCACACTTTGAAGTACCCAAATTTGAGAAATATCAGGGAAAGGGGAATACTATAGACCATATCCAAGAATTTTATGTAGCTTGTCATGAAGTGGCCTATGAAGATGCCTATTTGTTGAGAATCTTTCCCAAAAGTCTCATAGGACCCACTTTGGAATGGTTCATGCATTTACCTAAAGGGTCAATCTCTACTTTTGGAGAGTTAATAGAAGAATTTGTTAGACACTTCTCATTCAATATAGAGCATGATATCTCTATTATTAACCTTTACAATACTAAACAATGAAGCGGGGAAAGCCTAGTATATTTCTTACAAAAATGGCAACAATTAGCAAGTCGATTAAGGTAAATTATACCTAAAAAATAATTAGCCAAGATATTTATAGAAAATCTTAAACATAGCTTAAGTAAAAATTAAAATTATAGTGTGCCAAGACCTTTGATGAAATCATAGAAAAAGGAATGCAAATAGAGATAACTCTCATCAAAAAAGGAACCATCAAGTTATATTCTTAGAATGAGCATACTTCAAATCAAGATAATTCTTTTTTTAGGAAAATCCAATGTCTTTAATAAGAATAAAAATGTCATGGGTGATGGGGTAACAAATTCTAAACAACAACATGTATAGATAGTTCATAAAAAAGGCCCCATATAATAACACAATGTCTCTTCCATTCGGGTTCCTTGAGGTAAACCAAATCATCATACAAGCAAGAGACCACTCATGAGCTTGGGAATCCCAATAGAAATAGTCTTGGATCAATTGATTTCCACTAATATGATTACTTTGCCTAAAATTAGACATGTGGATGACCGTCAACCAAAACCAGATTGGTAACATGAGGACAAGTTTTGCAAGTACCACATGGTTAAAAGACATGACACTAAGTAGTGTATGAAATTAAAACATTATATACAAGATTTAACTGAAAGGGGTGATATAGAGATTGAAGGATAAGATCCCTTGAATTAGTCAACAAATGGACAATTTAGAATCTATAAAGATTCACTCCCAAAACATGAGCAAAAGAACTGGACACCACAAAGAGACTAGGGTTAGGCATCTTTATCTAATTGTATTGACTACCGTAATGTCCCCTACCACTATATCAACACCATAAAAATCTATAATATCCATGAGTCCACTTCATCCTCATCCCCCATCCTAAAAATTAACAAGGGTACTGTTGATTGTATAGTAATGATCTGATGCAATCAAATAATAATCCTCATGATACCTCTTCAAGATCCTTCTACATCATTTGTTGCCTAAAAGGGGAATATTTATAAGAAATATTCAAGTTATTTAGATAAATCCTATGATATCATTCAATAATTGGAAAATACTCTAGCTCAAATCTCCTTGATGGAGCTTCTTAAAATATTGGCCTTACACTGAGAAATATTAAATCAAGTGTTGAATGATCTAAAAGTACTTAGTGACCTAGATACTAATCAGTTTTAGGCACTAGTAGCACACCTATCCCATATATATAAATTTAATTTTAGTGCCCAAGATATGCCTCCTGTTGGCTTGCATCATAATTACCCCTTATACATTAGTGTCATCATATCTCACCATTGAGTTTCTTGAGTTCTCATAGACAGAGGATCGATGCTCAAATTATGTAATTTGGACTTTTTGAAGAAATTAGGATATTCTAAAATGTCAGTAGGGCCTACTTTTATTATGAATAAATCTTATGATGATAATGAGAGACTATCAGTTAGGACCATTTATCTTCCCATTGTTGTGGGACCTCTAGTACAACAAACTCTAGTGCATGTAAAGGATATATATTTTCCATATAACATGTTGCTTGGAAGACCATGGATTCATGAAATACAAGTTATTCCCTCCACTCTCTATCAGTACCTAAAATTCCCTCATTCAATAATGGACGTCATCATTCCTAGAGTCATAGACCATCTCCATAATTTTTAGATGGATAAGTCATTATCACCATCACCTTATCTTGGCACTGATAACACTATCTTGATCCCAATAGCTACTATATATATCTCCCTTGATCAAATAGAATCCACATCTAATCTAGCACCTGATCTCACCTGACTAAAGATCAAATCCATAAGGTATGGAGAATATGAGTACAAAACATTCTACATTAGTGATTTACCCCTATCTCCACGTAGCTATGGGTCCCTAGCCATGAGGAAGGATAATCCTATTAAGTACCAATTTGGATAGACAAATTTTTCAAGCATTGGATTTTTTTTGATGAATATTTTGAATATGGGGATGATTATTGGCTTATCCTAGATGATGGGGCCCTCATCTCCCCTGAACAACACTATACCAAAGTCTAGAGAATGATGGAGAACATGCAATATAAAGGAAAATGATTGGGTAAACAAGATCAAGGATAACTTGAACCTATAATGGTTCAATAACATCCACAATATTTTGGATTAGGGTATAAACAATATGATGATGACCTAGCTAGTATCATTTTGGATTCTCTTTTGACCACTGGGCCACCTCTCCCTAATGAGGACATTGAAATAGCTTCTATTTGTAGTCGCTTTGAGGAGCTCATTACCAGTAACCTTTTCCCTAATACCACCATCTCCACCATTAACATTTCCATTCATTATCCACCCCTCATCAATTGGGATTCAAAAAATGAGCCTTCTCTTAACATGTTCCAAAATGATGAGGCTATCTTAGAATATATGGGAGCTAAAGATTTTATGCCATTCATTGATCATAAAAAGGGCTTTTCTATTAATCTTTATCAATCAACATAATTTGAGGAGTATCAAAAATCCCATAATCAAAGTAATGAAGAACACTCTAAAGAAGAAGAGCCTTCCAAAGTGCTAGATGAACTCCCATATGGATCATTCTCAGCAGAAGATTATTTTACTAAACTTACAGACTACTTCACTTCTGATATTCTAAAAATATAATTACCTCCTTAATTTCAAGATCAATCACCCTTACTTATTGAGGACATAATACAAGTCAATATTGGAACTGATAAACATCCCAAAATGGTGAAACTAGGGGCATCTCTCACAATAGAGGAATGCGATCAAGATGCTAAAAGAATTCATTGACATATTTACATGGAGCTATGCTAACATGCCAAAGTTAGATCCTTCATTCATAGTACACCACTTGGTTATGCATCTGAATAATAAACCCATCAAATATAAACTATGAAAGATGCATCCTAAGGTGGCATTATTAGTCAAAGAGGAATTGAAAAAATTCTTTGAATCTAGTTTTATCTACTTAATTGATTATTTAGACTAGATTTCTAATACTGTTCCTATGTCTAAATTGTAAGGCAAAATCAAAATTTGTATAAACTTCTGGGATATCAACAAGGCATGTCCTAAAGATGACTTCCCACTCCCAAACATTGACATGATTATAGATGCGATGAATGGATATGAAATGCTCTCTCTCATGGTTGGATTCTCAGGTTATAATCAAATCAAAATTACACTTGAGGGCCAGCATAAAATGGCTTTTATTACTCTGTGGGGAACATTTTACTATCAAGTCATGCTTTTTAGCCTAAAAATGTAGGCACAATGTATCAACGGGCTATGACCATCATCTTTCATGACATGATACATGACCTCATTAAAGATTATGTAGATGACATTTTGGGGAAGTCTCATCTAAAATTAGAACACTATGTGGTTCTTAGAAGGATTTTTAATGGATTATGGGAATATAAAGTTAGATTGAATCCCAAAAAATGTGTATTTGGAGTCACTTCTAAAAAATTATTGGGGCTTATAGTTTCAAGAAGAGGCATTAACATAGATCTAACAAAAGTCAAAGCAATCACATAAATGCCTCCACCTCATAATCTTAATTAGCTTCAAAGTCTTCAGGGTAAGCTCTAATCCATATGATGTTTCATCTCTAAGCTTGTAGATAAGTGTGACCCCTTTACTCATCTATTTAAGAAGGGGACCACCTTTCATTGGAATTTAGAATGCCATCAAGCCTTTGAAAATCTTAAACAATATTTGAATAATCCACCTATATTGTCACCACCCATCTTGTAATACCTTTGATCCTATATATTTTAGCAACCCCATGTGAAATTAGAGCTCTTTTAGCACAACATAATGATTAGGGTAAGGAACAAACCATATATTATCTTAATCACATGTTGCTATCCTATGAAATGAGTTATACTCCCATTGAAAAGGTGTGTTTAGCTATGGTTTTTGCATCATAAAAGCTTTGGCACTACATGATAAACAATCCAGTATTGCTCATTGCAAAAGTTGATCCTTGAAGTATTTATTGTCCACATCAGCTCTTACGGGCAGAATGGCAAAATGGATAATGTTTCTTAGTGAATTTGACATTGAATATGTTAGTCAAAAAGCTATAAAAGGATAGGTTATCATGGATCAACTAAAAAAAGTGCCATTGGAAGTGACTAAGCCTCTTGTAACTAACTTCTCAAACAAGTCCATAATTAATATTTCATAATTAGACAGCTAGAAATTATACTTTGATGGCTCATTTGCCATGCATGGGTTAGGGGTAGGTGTACTCTTGATCACTCCACAAGGTGATATTATCCTGAAAGCTTTTCACCTTGCCTTCCCATGTACTAACAACATATGAAAATATGAAGCCTCAATAGCTAACCTTCACTTGGCAATTCAATGGAACATCTAACACCTACAAGTATTTGGTGACTTATAACTAATCATTAAATATGTCAAAGATGAATTCTAAATAAAGGATTAAAAATTTCTTCCTTATAAATAGCTAGTGGATCAGTTAAAGTCAAAATTTTCAATCTATAACATTTGAACAAGTTTCATGAGGAAGTAATAATGTATCCATAGCTACTATTGGCTCACTCATTGATCTCCTTGAAGATATTTTTGAAGGTAACTTTTTGAAAGAGAATCTAATTATTCTAGCCCATCAATCATTGGATCTATTTCAAATTTTCATAATTAAGATCCCAGTCCCCCATGGTACCATGATGTTTTTAGGTACCTCCATGAAAAAATTCTCTCCCTAACCTCAATCATCATCAACAAAAAACCTTCATTCATTGCACATCTTGATATACCATTCTTGGTAGCACACTTTATCATCAAGGCTATAGTGGAACCTTATTAAGGTGTTTGATATCAAATGAGGCTCAGGAAATCAAAGAAGTTCATGATGGTATCTGTGGTAGGCACATAAGTGGAATGGCCGTAGCCAAAAATCTCCTCCAAATTGGCTATTATTGGCCTAAAATGGAACAAGATTCTTGCCAGTATGTACAAAAATGCATGGCTTGTCAGAAGCATGGAAATATCATCCATTCTCCCATGCAAGAGTTACAATCCATTATGAGTCCATGGCATTTTTCCATATGGGGCCTTAACTTAATTGTTAAGATCAATCCGACTTCATCAAATGGTCATAAATTCATTATCATGACAACATAGTATTTTACTAAATGGGTAGAGGCAATGCCTCTTACTTATATAATAGGCCTCCAAATCTCCAAATTTATTCTCAATCAAATCATTTTCCATTTTTGTATACCTACCAACATCATTTTAGATCATGATAAATCATTTAAGAATCAGAAAGTTGAGGCCCTATGCCAAAAGTATCATATCACACAACAATTTTCTTCTCCTTATTATCCCCAGGGAAATGGACAAGTAAAAGCTACAAATAAGACCCTCATTAAGTTATAAAAAATATAGCTAATCAATCAACAAGAATTTGGCACACTCAGCTATATTTAACATTGTGGTCTTATCACACAAGTTTTTGCACACCTACTGGGGTAACTTTGTACACCTTGGTTTATGGGACCGAAACAATTTTTCTAGTAGAAGTGGAATTACCTTCCCTTCAAATCTCACTAAGGGGTATTATCACTAATCATAATCTTAGATAGAAATGTTTGAAAGAACTATAAATTCTTGATGAGAAGCATTAGAAGGCCTTGGGTCACCTACAGGTATATCAAAATAAACCCAAAGGACAATATCATAAGAAGATCCAGTCTAGGGAGTTCAAAGTTGGTGATTTGGTCTTAAAGGAAAATAAAAAAAAGAGATAAGAAGGGGAAATTTGAAGCTAATTGGTTAGGTCCTTATATCATTATTGCCAATTTTGGCTCAGGAGCATACAAATTGGCCAAACTTGATGGAGAAGAACTGGATGATCCCATGAACATCATGCATCTAAAACATTTATACACATGAATCAAGTTTCATCATCCTCCATCTATGGGGCACCCCATATCCAACCCATCCACCCATCATATCTCCTTACCTTTATAACAAAAAAATAAAAAATAAAAAAATCATCCGATGGTGAAAACCATTCTTTTGGCACCTTGGGCAAGTACCATGATGAAAATTAATTCTTGACATCATGTTAAAATAACCCTGGCACTAGTCTCAACAGTGGGAATCCATCATAAGGTCTTGAACAACCATGCAACATAACTACTTCAACAAGAAGAAAGGACATGACTTGTCAAAACTATTTGTTGAAGGGTTATCTGAAATCATTTATCCATAGTTGGTCTACATTACCCCAAGTCCTATCTATATCCACATCATTCCTATCACACCTTCACAAATCTTCTTTGACATGTGTGTCTCCTTTTTAGCCTCAACACAACATCCCATCACTACTCATTATTATCATTAAGCCTTGGGTCCACACCTTCCCACTACTAATCATCATCATGGAGGGTCACAACAAAATAAAGTTCTCTTTCCCAAGGCTTTTAGCATACATTGTGTCACCAATTCCTAAAGGGTCCTCATGACCCCCATTTTATAACTTGGTTGAAATCCCATCTTGGCATAGATGAAATTATGGGCACCCCATATCTTTTATATATCCCTCAGGTCATTACTCATAGCCATCTTTAGTCATCTCATCACTTATGTAAATGTCTCTATCAACATTGTCCTCATTGTCCTATGTTATCTTTGATTAATTTATTTGTTTGATTGTGTGTTTTGTATATATGTTACATCTTTGTGTACATATTAACATGTTTTATGTGTTAAATTGGTATATATGTATATCATTTATCTTGTCAAATTTTATGGGAATAAGGATGGTATGAGTAACCCATGAATGTTTGTTCAGGAAAGGTCATCTCTGAAGTAGAGTTCCCCCACACATCTAGACTAGTGTGTCTTGGACTTATCACGTTCTTGACATATAACTACATGATGCAATATTTAAAAGGATTGCATACATCTACATCTTGTTGGCTTCTAAAACCAACCCCATCCTAATCAATACCCATCATATCTACCCTCATCCAAAGTCTGAAGCTAAACCTATCTTATCCCATCACCACTCTACTTCCATGATGCATGAGGATTTTCTACCATCAACACTAAGGATGAAATGAACCAAACATGGGATTAATTTATTTATGACATGTTCACCCCATTCGATCAAAAACATGTAACGATCATAAACTATACATAAGTCATCTCATACCATAAATAAGATCATATCCTATACATGTATGCCATGACATCCAATCAAACATACATAAACATCTCAATCCATATCATATAATAACATCCATAAAATCATAATTATATCCTATATGCTTTACATGAAACATCATCCATGATAATCAAAACATCCATAATATATCCACCTATCATCATCACGTCATCAATAAAAGGCTAAACTATTCCATCCATCATATAAAAATCATGTCATCGAGATAAATAAAATCCATAAGTCACATCACCCAATATCATGTACATACAATCCATTTCATTATCACATAAAAGTAAATGCATATTCTTAAACATAACAATAATAAAACAAAATACACACATCCATCAACATCAAAATCGCATCATATATATATATATATCACATTTTGATATATAATATCCACATGGAATCTATGTCAAAATATATAATACAATCACATGAGCCCATGGGGAAAGAATGAACTCGTAATACAAAAATTCCTTATACATGTATAAATAATCATGGATGTGGCCCTGGTGGCCCCAATGGTCTAAGTGATCCTCTAGAACTGCTACCTCATATAAAGTCCTATAATAATAGGCCTCATATGTGAGTAGCATAATAATCTACATCATATCCATCATACCCCACCCCCTCATCATTGTCTCAACCACATCCCTAGTTCTCTTGGATACCTCTACCTATCCTATCAAAGTATGGATGCATCCCTATAACTGAGCCACCTAACCCTGAAACCCTACAATCTAACCCTACAAGGTGGTAACCTATGTTTTCACATGAGTGAGTTGTCTATCCCATGGTATCACCTATAACTATAATGTAGTAACTTGTGTTTGTAACTGGGTCAATTTCCCGTCCCTCTATGTAATCTAGGCCTGTAATGTAGCAATCTACCCTTATGTTTATGCACAATCATACTCTAAATATGGGACTATAGATGGTCTCACTCACATATGACCCTAATAAAATTTGATAACCATGCCTAAATTTCACCTTATAACTAAGTAATCAAGGACTAATCCTCCTCTATCCTCAATGGTCAATACAAACCTATGCTACCACTCTTACCAGCCTATGTTCTAGCCTATACATATGGCCTGATTGGAGTACACCTATGTGTGTACTTGAGGCCCCACCTATGCTACTATTGCCTAGATGCCATCATCTACATCCATAGCATCCTAACCACCACCTTCATCTCACCCATATTGTACTAGCACTTATCTCCTCCTTCTCCTCTTCCTCAGCCTTGCCTGTGCCTACAACACTCTCCTCACTACACCCAACCTAACCATCACCCAAGGCCATGTCAATCTCATGGGTATCCTAGGATACCACTATGTTTCATACACCATTGTAACACCTAGATTTAGAATCAGTGTATAATAATCCCACTAAATCAGGGCAATTTTGTCATAATCAACCCAAACATATACTCTCTGTGGGTCTCCCCCATAATGGTTTCTCTTTCTCACTACATGCAAATAAATACTTTAGGCCCAGAACATCCTAGATGAACCCAAACTACTATTATACTCGATCCACTTGATATCTCTTTATAATCAAATCATGCTAGCCCATCACATAACACTCTAAAAGTATAAACTGAGTCATGACCTCATCATCTTAGTGAAATCAAATCCCTCTATAGGGCATCTCTGTAATATTCTTAAGATGCAAACTATCAGAAGCCTCTCTATAAAATTGCACCTCACATGCATGTCCTAATTATATGCCTAACAATATGTGCCATCAAAAGACCATAGGTTTCCTAGGCTCACATGTTGCTAATGTACCTAGTGGCCATTCAATAGAGATATGCTCCCAATTTTAGATCTGTAATAGTAATGAAGGTCTAAAACTACATGCTCTCCTATACGCACCTAGGTGTATCTCTATATATAAATATGCCAAAATAATTGGCCCCCAAACAAAAAGTCAATGAATTGATTAGTCCCACATCCCTATCTATATGTCTCTTATTTATAGCATTCTCTTATACGCACCTCGGTGTATCTCTCTATATAAATATGCCAAAATAATGTCCCCCCAAAAAAAACTCAATGAATGGATCAGTCCCACATACCTATCGATATGTCTCTTATTTCTAGCATTCTCCTATATGCACCTAGGTATATCTCTCTATATAAATATGCCAAAATAATGGGCACCCAAACAAAAACTCAATGATCATGAATCATGTTAGCAACTATGTCTCCTAAGCTGAGGTAGAACCACTATCTACTCTTATCTGATAGGAGAATGATAGAAATAAGAGACATCACTACTAATGTCAGTCTATCCAACATCCCCTCATGCAGACACCTATTGATATAAATGGATCAATCCCACATCCCTATCTATAAACTTATGCATAACTACTATAGTGTTTGAGCCAATGCACGTGAATGCCAATATATCTTGGCCCCTCGCATGGGTAGGTGGAATGTCTTATATACTTCTTTGAGGGTCATAATTATCTCCCTAGTCATAAAATGGAAGGTGGTCATCTCTGAGTGCTAACACTCCACTAAAGTCATGATCAATGCTTGATCAATGTGAATAGGTTGCATAGTGGCCTCATCCTACAAACCAACCAACTCCAATACCCTGAACTCTACTAGTGTTAACTACCACATCTCATGCAATACCTTACACCACTATAATTATGATGCCATCATGCCTAAATCCTCCTACACTAGTCATCACCCACCTATCACTACTTTTGTCATCCAATACTTATCCTAACTCACCTATCCTATCTATACAAGACCCCTACAACCCTAACTAATCCATAAACCTCAAAACATTATCACCTATCTAAACCATCTAGAATTCTACTATCCATACCATGGTAATCCCTCACCCTCGTCTAACCCCTATCTCATCTACACTACATAAACTACCCTAAAACCTTGCTCCCCTCAACACTAATATCCAATTTAACCAACCCACCTAGCTAACTAATCTCACACACTAAATCAACCACACTAATTCATCCTAACCATCTAAATCATTTGAAACATCTAGCTAACTCACTAGCCTAACACCCTAGGTCATCCAACCCAACTCACTTAACTTATCATTTACCCTATTTTCTTAGCTTAGACATTATCATTACTTGGAAATGCCCCTATTAGCAATTTTGATAATATCACCATTCGCTAATAGTGATATTATAATACCATGACTTTCTAGTCATGATATTATAATATCATGGATCCCATCTTGCAATATTGTAATACTACAACTATGGGACTTGCAATATTACAATACTATAAGTAAAACCTACAACCCCATAACTCATGATGATAATATCTCAATTGAGGGAAAAATAACTAGTTTTGGTATTACTAAAGCGAGTTGGATGACATTTATTTCCATAAAAATCCACATAAAAATCTAAAAAAACTAGTAAAAATCAATAAAATACAGAGCTAGGGTCTTTGTTACTATTCATAGGTCCAACATCAACATCTCTCTGGTGCTCCCAACTCTCTCTCATCAAGATGGGAAGCTTAGGGTAGTCGATCCATGATCTCACCTCAGAACTCAAATCACAAAAATCAAAAGGATGAAAATGACCCTATTTTCATTCTTTTATCCTATATGACCCCCCACACCCCTAGAAGTCCATTACTAACACCAACCATCTCACATATCATCTAACTAACCAATTATCCCAATCTAATTACTTTGGATCACCCTTTAACATCGTCTAGGGCATGAAAAGTCCAACCTCTTAGCCCCCATCTTGTCCTACATTAAGAACTACATGACCTAAGGTCTTTTAGGACTATGTAGGTAGTACCTGGTCCCACTTTTCATGCCCAAGGATAGATTGACCACCATTACCCCTTGTCATCATCCCATTCTCAGCTTGGTCATTTGGCAATTATATGTCACTTTTAATGCCCAAATCCTATGGGAAGTAACTCATTTTCCCTAGTTAATCACTAATATCCCCTTTCAAGCTTCCCCTAGCATGTATCCTTGCTATGGGACTTATCATCAAGCTCAAATCCATCCTATTACTCAATACCGGTCTCTTAATCAAGATACTTTCTAGACATCTGTCCCTTGTCAAGAATCCATCACTTGAACTATTTTATCATCATGACTCTTGGGGAATCTATTTGGTTAATTGGGGCATCCTAACCCCATTGTTTATCATTTTATTATTATCCCACCCTGGATTTTTAGTTTGAGTGATCATCTAGGTCATTTTCTCCCCACATGCTCCCTCAAGGGGGCATAGTATCCTATTAACATTTGACATCATTTAACACCTAAATTTTTTCTTTGAAAGACCGTTACTTTTTCACTCACAATACCCTTTCAAAGAGGGGGAAAAATATGCACTAAATTATGATCAACTCACTAATTACACTAATTTTTGCTAATTTAGTCTAATTCCTATCTATCCTAGCCAAAATAAATAATTACCTAACAATCCCCATCCCATTCCTATGTCCAATAAACCTTTAACCCATCTTAAAAACAATTAATCTCCCCATTAAACCCTTAATAAATCCTAGTACCTACTAACCTAATCCCTAAAACAACTTGACAATTTAAAATTCATATTTATTCACCTACCACCCTAGCCATTCCTACATCCTTATGAGCCCTGTTGGTTCCCAACATTACACCTTGTTAGTCTTAGCTTTGCATAGGTTTTAGAGTTGTAAGTAGATGATGAGAATACCCCAAGGAAGTGTCATAATATCTAGGGAAGGGGGTGTTATTATCAACTCACTAGGATTTCATGATGGTTGGAAGGTAGCTTACTATAGATGTTGTTAGCTTTTGGCACCTTTTGGCTCTACCTGGGCCAAGGTGAGAGTACCTGGGGCATAACTTGGAAAGGGGGAAAGGGTTTTAAATGAAGGGTTTCCCTTAGGACCAGGAGCACATGGGAAATTCTAAATAGGATGTAACTACCCTTGCTTATCCTACCTAGAGAGGTTAGCACATAGGCTAAAATAATGACATGAAGCATACACAAGCTACTAAAAATAAAGGTAGATGCTAGAAGGTGGGTGTAGTTTCCATGATTTCAAAGAATGATCAAAGTAGATGCAGATAGATAGAAAAGGTAATGCTAATTATTTAGAATAATAGGCTTAAACACACTATAGATATGCAAAGGTAGGGTACATCTGAGTGCAAGTAACATTTAAAATATGCAATGGGATAACATCACTTGCATGTAGACCCACTTTAGAATAATCAAAGGAGGGTGAATCTATGGGGTAGGATAAGATTTTCCAATTTAATAAAATAGAATATGGAGGGTTAATGAATGAGCATAAAGAAATTCACTAGATTGCTATATCATCTTCATCAATAAATACATTATAAATCAAAAACAAATGCAATGAAATCATGCACAAATGATCCTCGAAGTATAAAAAGCAATATTATGAATAATCCTTCAAGAATTAATTTCAGCTGAATCCGTGATCCTAGGACTATCCTTAAAAAGGCTATCAACACCCTATTCCCAAATCTCAGAGCAAATAGGATTTTAAAACCTAATATAAACCATAAATGACTACCATAAAGATGAATACACCAAATAACCAATATAATAAGCATGTAAAATAGAGCCCTACACTTCAATAATAGGAAGGGAATGCAAACCATGAACATATTTCATTAATCAATTAAATGGAAACTAAATACAATGTGTCTTGAATAACATATAACCTAACACTGTGCAATACAATTCTGTAACAAGGGAGACATATCTAATGCTCTCAAATCTTGCCAATGATTTTACAACATAAATCAATTTGGCACCAAAAAGACTACATAGAGAAAACTCTTTGAGGCTATAGCTCTTGACTCAAAATTTAACTAACCCTTGTAAAGGAATAACCCCCCTTTACTTATACAATTGAGTTAAGCCTAGCATATTCCTTAAGATGTTCCAACTAGAAAATTCTTTCACAGGCCTGAAGTCTGCTAAACCTTGTAACAAACATGATTACTTGGATATGATTGTGATCTTGTGATGATTGCAAGATTGATCCTCCACCTCATCAAAATATTTCTAGTTATCTATGTGGAGGAAGATCTCGTAAGGAACAAAACATAACCTTTGTCCACTTACACAATAGGCAAAAATGTCCCTTTATTATCAACATGATTATAAAAAAACTAACTGAAAGGGATGTGCCACGAATGGGCCCAGTACAATGGTTTCTTAGTAGGAAATGAGAAGAAGGAAGAAGGGAGGGAAGATAAGAAAAAAGTGGTGCCAGCTCAAATAAAAAACCAAAATATTTGGTTATTCTCCAAAGTTGATCTAGATGACAGAATATTTTACCAACTTGTTCGTATACCTCTTATATCCTTCTAGCATAGGGCCAAGATTCCTTTGGTCTAGCCCTGCTTGATATTTGAATTTTACTTTGTATTCTTCAAGCTAGGCAACAATCTTTTGAAATAAGGTTTGCTTTCATTCAATGAGCTCTTTAAGCTGGTCACAAGACTTCTCAAGTGACACTAATCACTTTATTTTATCAATATTAAAATACTCTTATAGTGCATCAATGAGGCTTTTCATAGCAGTGTGTATTGTCTCTTCCCCCAAATCACTTGCACCATCAAGGCTTACCATCTTCTTAATTACAACATCTATTTTTATTATTTTAGTTTTTAGGGACTGATTTCCTTTTAAATTGAATATGCCATCTTTGAACATCACCAATCAATGCTTGATGGGCAGTTGAAATTCTTTGGGCTTCTTGTGATCATTGGGAGTAATGATCTTTTCTTCTATCAAAGTATCTGTGCCTATTTTGCAAATATCATCCATTTTCTACTGGATTTCTTTCTAATTCTTAATGTCCATGTCATAGATAAACATTTGGGCATCACATTCCTTCTTATTATCCATTATATTATTCAAGCATTTCAATGATGAGTGGACTACTTCTTCGACACTGGTGTGTAAATCCTCTTGCCATTTTTTTGTTACCCTTCCTCTAGATTTCAAATAATCAATTCGACTGAAATCAAATGACTCTATTGAGAAAAGAGGATAATCTAGAGCAATAATGGTAGTTAGAGCTTTTGCCTTAGGATCACTAAGTATCTTTTGTAAGTACTAGATCATAGCCTAATTTTGTGCCTTTAATTTCTCTATGGTGGCTTTGTCATTATCCATTCGATGAGCCACCATGTTTGCTAGAACATGTGAGCTGTGCTTTAGCTCATTCCTTGATGGCTCCACTAGATTGTAGCTATAAACAATGTAACTTTCAAAGGGAACATCTTTATTTAAATTAATTTATTGGGGGATGGATACCTATACATTTCTTTCTCCCATACGAGTGAATGTGGTTTTAGAGTATGTTTTGACCTTCTTTGGGGGGTTTGGCCTTATACACTTGAGTGATCTTTACTACATTGATTTCCCCAATTTTTCTCATGATGTCCTTCTTTTCTTTGACCTGCTCCTTGACCCATAGAAGGGGTCTAGTCATAAATCCCATTGATGTGGTAGACATTGATGCAGGCCTTGAGATAGTATAAGGTGGTGTCATCAAAGTACCTGGTGTAAGAAGTACCATAGGAATGGGCTGTGGACTCAACATAAATTATTCATTTTCTTCATCAATCTCTAACTCCTCACCACCTTCTTTATCTACTCTAGGTCCTCCTTTAAGGTTTGGCTCTATTTGTTCCAATACTTCAAAATCTAGCCCAAATTGGTGAGACTTCTTAAGTAATTTCTTGATGGAGCTCCCTTATGCTACTAATTGATTGGAAGGTTCTACAACCACTTTACCTTCTTTATTCACCTAAGATTTAGGTAGAGATGAATCTATGGTGGTTTCCTTGTTACCTTCAGGAAACTCCCCACAAATCATGGCCTCTAGAACTTTATTCTAGATTGGATCATGAATTTTGATATGAGGAAGGAGACCTCGTGGTACTTTAATTAAGAAAACATTACCTAAAGTACCCTCCTTAGCACCTCTATTGGATTGGTCCAATTCCTTATTTATCTCTATATGGGTGAGGGTACCCATTTGTAGGTTTGCTCCCCCACCTTATTCTATACTTGCCTTTTCCTCTGGTGTTAAAATTGACACCTTTAGAGGGGAAGGAACAACTGGTGATACTTCTGGAGTTACTTGTGGGCCTTTTTGTTGAACCACCCCTTCAAGACCAGTGGTCGATTGAATATTTTGCTTTGGCTCCACCTCAACTTTCTCATCAGATTTATTCATTTCTTTAACTTTATCTTGATTATCCTAGTCTAGTGATTGGGTGATGACATTTTTAACAAATGTTTTTATGTTTGATGAGGTTGTTTCTTTTTCTTGAGGGGCCTAAACTTGAGTAGCTGCTTTAACCCCAACTTGCATAACATATTCAAAAAAGAGAGGATCACTTGAGGCCAAAGTTTCTTCCTCATTGCCCTTACCTTTCACTCCTGAAGGACCCTCTTATACAAATAAACTAAACATTAGGACCTTTATTAGGGTCTGGGGTCTTTCCCTCAAAGTTATCTGCCTAGTTTTCCATTGTGGAGGAGTGAATGATCATTGTTTCTTCATGACCTTAAAAAGGGGCATAATTTCATCTGAGTCTTCTTCTTCACTCATATCTCTTAACCTTTGAGTATATGAGGATTGATCCTCTTTTATTTTTAAGGGAATTTACTTATAATGTAGGTCCTTAAATATAACCTCCTTCCTTTTCTTAGGACTCCTAAATGGAGGCTGTAGATCACTCTTAAGTCTTTTCTACTTGCATTGCTTTGCCTCTTCTTCACTTTCTATCTTCTTTGAGTAAGTGGGAAGGACAATTGTTGGTTTTTGTGCTTGTGGAGCCATGGGTGAAGCAAGTAGAATAAAAACTAGATTGACTACTGGGATGACTACTGGGATGGTTGGTATTATTGGGGATCTTGCTGATGCAATGGATATTGGGGTGGCACTGGCCAATGTAACCTCCTAAGTGGTGATCTTATCCCAATTATTAGCCAAACTTATTAACTTCAAGAAAGATAGTTTTACCTTAGATTATGATGCAGATATAGACTCCACATTAATCAGTTTGGTGAAGTCAACACTACCAACATTGATTTTTCCTTTTCCCTTCACCACTGGTGGTGGAGCCAAGGAAACACAACTGTAAACTAGAGGAAACACTTCAAATCCCAAAATTGTCTGAGTTCCCAGAGGGCAGAGGTGTCATATGCACTAAGATCAACCTTATGTTACTTCAATCATCTGAAGGTTCTTCTCATGATCGTTATGTCCCTCTGTGGTATAGAATAATTTTCTTCATCAGTGAAGTCCACCTATGAGATGGATTAGGTTTCAATATTGGACTTATTGTAAAATATAGATAGTGTCTTCTTATCATCATCCATGTCCTTTGGGATGGGAGAAATAGATGACTTTTTTCACTATTAGCCTTAATTAAGTCTAGATTTTTGACATCTTCCTTGATAGTGCAATTAGACCAAATGTCCTCATAATGTGATTGATGTAGAATCACATTGTTTGCCATGTTCACCCACCATTTGATATCATAGTTTGGCCTAGGTGGCATTTTTTCAATCACATATTAACCCATCTTTTACTCCAATCCCTTGGCCTTGGTAAAATAAGAACACGAATAATGTCCAATTTCAATTGTAAATTTGAAGGGATTTTTCACCTTCTTTTCCACTATCATTTCATGTAGGGGCACCATTTGCCAGCTCAACTCCATCACTGCTAGTCGATTATCCAGGTATCCCAGTAGTTTATATAGATACCCTAAGTAGCCACTTATTTTGATATAAGTGAATGTTCTAAATTGAATATACGAGGTACCATACTTATAAATTATTTATTTGGCTACCTTAGACATCTTGTTGAGGTTTCTCAGAGGATAGAAGACACTCATCATAATATTGAAGAAATAATTATAAACTTTGCATAAGTTTTTTCTAAAGCCATCTAGAGTTATTTTTGTATAAGTCTCATATATCCTCATTCCATTGGGATTCCTTTTGAGCCCATAAAACATCCTATTATGCATCATGATGTACATTAGGTAGGAGGACATGTATAATGTACCTATGAACTCATTTGAGTGACTTATAAATTGAAGCTACATCATCTACCTGTGTAGGTTTTCACTTAACAATGGCCCAATCCAACTTCTTTTGATGATTTAACACACAGATTAAAATTATGAACATCCAAGACTCAAACTTCTTTGTGATGGGCATACCATGAATTTTGGTTGCCATGGTAATCATGTATTAGGGAAATTCCTTGAATTTAACTAGTTTTAGGCTCTTATACATTCTTGACACCTTTTACCTTTTCTTGACCAGCCAGTAGGAGTTGATAATGTCCCATATTATTTTGTCATTCTTGTCTGCATACTCCTGGTATTCCTCTATGGAAAGTGTGATACTCTCAAGTTGGGGAAGAATCCAAAGAATGGTGCTAAGCACCAAAAGAGTGAAAGAGTAGATAATTCATTGAATTCCATTGATAATAGTCCTTGTATCTAGTTGATACACTCTAGTACACACAATTACTAGTTTTGGGTATGGGGCAACTAAGGAAAATGCTACCACAGGGGCGATATAACTCATGCCAATATTTGAGATTACTGGCAGAGGGTTTTGTTGCTATAAGGCATTTAATAAAGATGTAAAATCTAACCCCTAAATATATGTATCCTTGATTCCATCAAAAACAAAAATGATGTTTCTTTTCATAGATGTTGAAGAAGACACCATTGTTTCCTAGCTCTCTATTGCAATATTTTAAACTTTAACAAATTCTTCACTCTAATCACCCTTAAATACCTTCAAACCCCCTCAAAGGACTCAATATAAGGCGCTATAAGAACACTTACTAATAATTTGGAGAGCTGTATGTAATTGAAGCTATAAATCTTTGAAGAATTTGTTGTAATCACTCACTAGACAAAGAAATTTCATGTTGCACGTAGCTAGGGCACACAGATAGCTTGAAGATGCAAGTAAAAGCTCTGAATGCAAAAGGTAAATGTTAAGGAAGGAAAATGCCTTAGTTATAATATTTTTCATTTAAAATTAGGGTTTCCATTAATGATTTGAAATATAATAAATAATTACCAACTACCCCTTTTAGTCATTTAAACTTCTTTTAAAAGAGGAAGGAGAAGGTGCAAATGTTTCCTTCATACTGGGCAATCCTCCCTACAACACGTGGATCCATATAAGTAAACTTTACATTTTAGTGATTTTTGAGATTTTAGGGACTTTTGCACTTATTCAATTGTTATTTATTTTGGTACAATAGTGAAATATGTTCTGAGCTACCCATGGGATCTGAGAGCACCACATGTCGTTAATTTACTTTACAAATCTGGGTGTTCAGGCCTTGGAGACCTTTTGTACCTTTCCCACCAAAAGGAAAGTGAGGCAATCTTCAAAAAGGTCTCAAAGCTTATAAAACCCTAAGGACCCATTATGTGTCCAACTTAGATGCTAACTCAGAATCTAAACCAACTTTTTACCTTTACACCATCCTTTTTGATATGGGGAAGGGTGCAAGATCCTTCTAATTGTAATGAAATTACTTCAACAATAAAGTAGAATAAAAAAAATAGATCCAAATATTATTGAAATATATTAGAATATATGATAATAGACAAGCCACTTCGAGGGTGCAACCTCCATAAGCTTCAATAAGAGCAAAATTCACAATATGATGATAAATAATTACCCACTACCTCCTATATATAGTTTATCTAGGCCATGGTTACTCCATAGGCCAACCTAATAACCAAATGAATGCATAGATAAATGTGAAATAACATAAAATAGGGATAAGTAAGCCATAATTTGGCTATCCCTATCCCAATACATGTGATAGGTTAGGGGCGTAACATGCCCTTCCCCTTCAAACCAACATTGTCCTCAATGTTGAACAACTCTAGATGTTGTTGCAAAAAATCTTCACCTTCCCAAGTTGCATCTTCACTACTCAGGTTCTTCCACTTGATCAGATATTTCCTAATCTCTCTGGTTCTCAACCTCTTAGTATATGTTTGGAGGGTCTTTTCTGGTTCTAAAATGACACATCCTTCTTCATTTAGTTCTGGGAGCTCTGTTTGGGCTAAAAATTTCTATCCAATGACCTTCTTCAAACAAGAAACATGAAATAATGGGTGTATGAAAGATGAATGAGGTAACTCAAGCTTTTAAGCCACACTTCCAATTTTTTGCAGAACTTGATAAGGGCCATAATACTTAGGAGCAAGTTTGTTGTCCTTTTTCTATTACTTCAAGGACATCTACTTGTAAGACTGTAAATGTACAAATACCCATTCACCCACCTCAAAATTTTGCTCACTACAGTGTTGATCTACTTGTTGCTTTATCCTATTTTGTGCCAAGGTCAAATTCTCTCTCAAACTAGCCAAAACCTTTTGTTGATGCTGAATATGCTCCTCCACATCTCGAACCTTGGTTTGCACCTTTAATGAAGAAGTGATGAAAGGTGGATGGTAACCATATAGTGCTAGAAATGGAGACATTTTAGAAGAGTTATGGAAACATGTGTTATAACACCATTCTATAAGTGGTAGCCATTTAACCTAACATTCCTATTTATTTGATACAAAATAATGGAGATACCCCTCTAAACATTTGTTAACCACTTTTGTTTGTCTGTTAGATTGGGGGTGGTAAGATGAGCTATGAGCTAGCTGAGTACCCAAACAAGAAAATAGTTTAGTCTAGAAATTACTAGTGAAAATAGGATCATGATCACTTACAATCATTTTTGGGGTTCCATGTAATTTTAGAATTGCCTCTAGAAAAATAGCTACTACTATACTTGCTAAAAATTGGTGTGAGAGAGCACAAAAATGGGTATATTTTGTAAGTCTATCCACAATGACCAACATAATATTATTACCTTCAGAACAAGGCAACCTTATGATGAAATCCATGGAAACCTCCCACCTTTGACTAAGAATTGCTAACGATTTTAATAGACCTGGGGTCTTAACTCTCTCACCTTTATTCTGTTGGCATATCAAGCATTCTGCCACAAAATTTTGTACATATCCCTTGAGTCCTTCCCAAAATAATTATTTATTAATTATGTGATAAGTTTTCAAGAATCTTGAGTGTCCCCTAATTGGAGATGCATGCAACTCCACAAGAATCTTATGCTTAAGCTCTGAATCTTTGCATAAGTATAACCTACCCTTATACCATAGGACATTAGCTTTCCATTCAAATTTGTCAGAGGCTAAATTACCTTGCTAGAGATTCTGAATTAGAACCTATGTATCCTTGTCTTTCTCCCATTCTAACTTGGCTTCATCCACCCAATATACTTTCAACATGGACATTGCACAAAGTAACGCTTCAGTGGATGTATCTCGTTTGGATAGTGCATCTACTACTACATTATATTTACCCTTCTTGTAGATGCTTTCAAAATCATAACCCAACATTTTGGTTACCCACTTTTGTTATTCCTCAGATGATAATCTTTGCTTTAAATATTATTTGAGACTATCATGATCCGTTTTCACCTTAAAGTGTCTACCCATCAGATAGGGCCTCCATTGTTTAACTGCATAAAGAATAACCATCATTTATTTTTTATAGATAGGTTTTTATAGATTTTTACCTTTGAATTGATGACTCTCAAATGCAATGGGTATTCCTTCTTGCATTAGTACTGCTCCCAACCTAGATTTAGAAGCATCACATTCAATAGTGAATGTCTTTGAGAAGTCTGGAGTAGCCAAAACTGGGGTGGTGAACATAGCTACTTTTAGTTTCTCAAATGCTTTGGTGGTAGCATCTTTCCAATGGAAGGCATCCTTCTTTAGCAATGCAATGAGTGGAGTTGCTATGCTACCATAACCTTTCACAAATCTTTGGTAGTAACCTGTTAGTCGTAGGAACCCTCAGAGGTTTTTGAGAGTTTTTGGCATGGGCCATTCCATCATAGCTTTGATCTTTTGGGGATCAACTTTGACACCTTCATGGGAAATAATGTGACTTAAGTACTCTACCTCTTGTACTTCAAAAGCAAACTTGGATGGCTTCGCATAAATCCAATGCTTCTCCAAAACTATCAACACCTGTTTCACATCTTGTAGATGTGCTTCCCATGTCTGACTATAAATCAATATGTCATCAAAGAAAACCAACACAAACTTCCTTAAAAAAGGCCTAAAAATAGTGTTCATCAAACTCTGAAAAGTAAATGGTGCATTTTTAAGACCAAAGGGCATTATGAAAAACTCATAATGGCCCTCATGCATTCTAAAAGTAGTTTTATGAACATCCTCATCCTTGATTCTAATTTAATGGTACCCTAAGTGAAGATCCAATTTTGTGAAATAATTAGCACCATGTAATTCATCAATTACTAGAATAGGAAACTTATCTTTGATGGTGTACTTGTTGATTTCCCTATAATTTTGACACATCCTCCATATGTCATCCTTCTTCTGCACCATGACCACTAGTGATGAATATGCACTTTGGCTGTGCTTGATGATCCCTGCCTCCAACATCTCATGGACCATCTTTTTGATTTACCTCTTTTATGCATATGGATATCTATATGGTCTGATATTTAGTGGTTGACTCCTTGGAAGTAGTTGAATGGCATGATCATGTTCTCTTTTTAGTGGTAGTCCTATTGGCATGGCCCCAAAAACAGATGGGTGGTCATCAAGAATCATCTGTGGATCAAGATGTGTAGATGCCTATGTGGGTTGAACTTCTATGGAACATAATCATGAAATAATTACCTTTACCCCCTTTTTTAGCATCTTGGTCATCTGATGTGAACTAATTAATTATATATATTTTACCTGTAATCCACGTAGTTCAATTTTCCTACCTTTAGAAT
Organism: Torreya grandis; assembly: GCA_037957365.1. Lineage (NCBI taxonomy): Eukaryota > Viridiplantae > Streptophyta > Pinopsida > Cupressales > Taxaceae > Torreya > Torreya grandis. The sequence goes on from JARHVA010003198.1 coordinate 632,814, forward strand.
GAAAGCGCATGAATAGTTCTTGGAAGTTCATCTCAATGGTACCCAAGGTTGTGAGCCATTAGACTCCCAAAATATGTCTATGCTACCCATGGGAATAGAAAACATAGGAGAATCAAGATTTTACTCACCCATAACAAGCTTAATACTATGGCATTTGCTTGAACAATTAATTGTGCCACCATCTGCAATCATGACTTGAAATTCTAGTGCTGAGTAGATGAAATAGTTCAATCGAGTGGCCAACTTATGGTTGATGAAGTTATGTGTGCTCCTCAAATTAATCAACACTGTAACCTTTTATTTCTTGAGGAAACCCATCACTTTAAGAGTTTGTGGAGTTTTAATACCTGCAAGTGCATGACAAGAGATTGTAGGTTGGGATTCTTTAGGTACCTCCTCTCTCTCTTATTCATCATCATTAGAGGCATCATCTTCTTCTTCATCTTCATTCGATCCCTCAATGTAGAATAACTTATTTTCATCACATCTATGTCCTTTTCTCCACTTACTGTCACAACCAAAACATAATCCTTTTGCACACTTCTCTTCACTTTGTTGAGGGGTTAATCTGGTAGGTGGAGGATATATTGGTGTCGATATGCTACGATATTTGAAGTGAGTGAATGGCTGCTTCTTGTTGGCTATGAATTTCTTAGATCTACATGCCATGATAATAGAATCATAAATCTTAAGTGGAATAAATTAATGTACCTCATGTTGAATGTAGTCCTTGAGTCCACCCAAAAATAGGTCATTCAAGTTCTCAGAAATTGTTTCCACACGTAAGGAGAGGTTCTAAAAATGATGAATATAATCCTTGAAATAGACAGTCTATCAAAATTTTTCTAGTTGGTTGAAGTAATTCTCTGTCACACTATTTCCATAGTGTAATTGTAGCTCCTCTATAAAAACTGACTAGGTGACACTAAGAGTCATCTTTTTCTTTTGAGGACACAAACATCGATACCAAATGAATTGATTAGGTTCAAGATACAAGGATGCCATGGTAACCTTTTGTCCACTTAGGATCTGATGCAAATTAAAAAAATTCTCCATTTGGTTGATCTAATTGAGTGGATCTTTTGGATCAAATTTGCACATATCCACCTTTGGTAACATGTTCCTCTGTGGCAATGTAGTTGGATTTGAAGTAGACTGGATGGGAGAACCACCCTGGTGGAGTTATGTAGTAGTGATAGATAGATGATTTAACTGATTATTTTTCAAATCCATCATGATATCTACCAAACTATCTTGTATGGATTTCATATTAGATTGTATGCCTTGCATCTCACTTTGAATGCCTTGCACACTATAGTTAAGCTGGCTCACTTTGTGATCTATATCAGAGAACCTTGGTATAAAGGATAAAGTGCATCCCCATTATAACTCCATCTCTTCATTTTTAGGAGTTTTACCTGGAGTTTCATCACCCTTTCCTTGGCCTTGAGTTTGTGGACCTGCCATAAAAGGGCTTTACGATGTCAACCCTGATTGGCACTTTTGACCTAACTTTGACCAAGTAATTTTGGACTTATGTCTACCTAAAATCATAACATACAAAGAACATACCCTATCCAAATTTTTATAATCTTTCCAAAAATGTAAATAACTCAAAAAAATTCTTTGAATTGTGCACTATAGAGTAATTTTATGACAAAACCTAAAATGGTGATAACTTTTGTAAAACATATCCAAATGATCTAAAATTTTAATGGAAGCTTAATTTAAAGATTTATAACCTATAGTAAAAAAATTGTAGATAAATTAGCAAAATATTGTTAGATATATCCAAATTTTTAAAAATTAGGGTTTCACCCACAAGATTGCCCAAATCGTAGCTCTGATACCACTTGTAATAAAATTACTTCAACAATAAAGTAGAATAGAAGAAACAGATCCAAATATAAATGAAATATATTAGAATATATGATAATAGACAAGCCACATTGAGGGGGAAACCTCCACAAGCTTCAATAAGACTATAATTCATAATATGATGATAAATAATTACCCACTACCTCCTATATATAGTCTATCTAGGCCATGGTTACTCCATAGGCAGACCTACTAACCAAATGAATGCATAGAGAAATGTGAAATATCATCAAAGAGGGATAATTAAGCCATAATTTGGTTATTCCTATCCTAATACATGTGATAGGTTAGGGGCATATCACTGATCCTTGAAAATTCACTCATTAGTTGTAAAAAGAAATGAACAAGTCATTACCTTGTAAATTTGAAAAATTTGACCTAGGCATTTCCATAGGATAAAGTCTTAAGAGTCCCTTGAGATACCCATGTATCTTTCATTTATCTTATTGGGAAATTCCTTACCTCATTCATCAAAACACACTGAAGATGTAACACATCAATTTCCAAGTGAACTCATGCCATTGGTTCATTTGGTCCTGATGATTGCGAGAGCACCACATGGCAACTTTATGAGTCTTTTAGGATTTGACCTTGCTAACCTTTGGGGAAGGCCCATAGGTGATTGATATCTATTTGATTCTTTGACATGATGATACTTCTCATCCTCACAAGACTCCTTTGGCCTTTAACATTTCAACATCATCCTCACTCTATAAGATAATTTTGGGTGAGTGCCCATGAACCATTGATTGAGATCTAGGATGTTTATACATGATTAGCTCCATCAAATAATTAAATTCAAAACCTAATTTTTAACCTAAGGTCTTATTGTATTTAAAAAATATAATGAGGCCTTATGTTAAAACTTAGGCTTAATATTATGTTTAATGAATGGGACCCACTTAACCTCAAACAATCTCATGCCATTGGATCTTTGGGCCCAATTAAGTGCGAGCCATTGATCATGATCTTTGTGATGGCATAGGATTATTTCATTGAGTGAAGGCTTTAGGATCTTTAGGCTTCCCTCATGCCACTTGATCAAGGGGTGTGATGAAGTGAGAGCCGTTAGATCTTGTAAATTTGATGAATTTGACCTCATTCATCAAAATACGTTGAAGATGTAACTTGGTAATTTCATCAAGGGCCCTAGAACTTTTCTTCTTTGAGTACAAGGCAACAATTCAATGTATGAAAAGAGACTTGGATACATTTATATCTTTCATAATGAATCTTCCCACCATGAAACCTATTATTTCAAAGCGTTGAATGAACTTTAAAACATTAGTAGAACACAGGTTCATAGGGATCTCACAAAACTTGGTAAATCAATAAAATACCCCAGACAAAGATATCAAAACACAATAGATTTACAACCTCCCAAATCATTTGATGCTTGAATAAGGCACAAATTACTTGGTGTAGATTTGGGATCTAATATTAGCTACTGATTGGGGATGTGTAACCCCAGTGGGTACACAAAGAACACTAAACTAGATGCCTATCCATTGGGCCATGGAATCAAAGAGTTTACAATAAAGGAAAGGAAAACACACCATGGGTGAACAAAATTATAATAAGGCATCTGAAGATAACAAGCAAGGAAAATGAAGAAACATAAGGTGTATAAACACAACCCTAAATAGGGCAATAAAAAATAAGGGACTATACATCATGTACATATTTATATAGGCTAGCATGGACTTAATCCAAAAAGTGCTTGAGGTGTTTTCCATTAACTGGTAGTTCTAAGAATTCTTCATCAAGATATCTGAGATAACATGTATGGTTCCCTATTTGATAGTCAATAGTGTAGGGACCCATTCATAGGGAATCAAATTTACCATGTTTTCCCTTATCTTCATGTTTGCTATCCCAGAGTAAGACTAGAACACCAATTTGAAAATTTCTCAGGGTGACCTTTTTATCAAAAATATTTTTGATCCTCTCCTTAAAATTTAAGTGCTTTTCATGAGCTTATCTACAAGATTCATCAAGCTCTACAATATAGTTGATTCTTTCCTTGTAGTGGTTTACTTCCCCTTCATTCGCATTTATTTGTTTCATAAACTAGTAAGTTGGTAATTGTAGATTAAGGGGTAAAATAGATTGAAATAATATAAAAAGGGCTTCTTTTAGTAGAATTTTTAGGAGTCAACCTATCAGCCTAGACAATAAAATTTAATTACTCACCCTATTTCCTTTATTGGCATTTAGAGTCTTAATAATATTCAATAAATTCTTGTTACTGGACTTGGCTTGCTTGTTTCCTTATGGATTGTGATTGGAGGCATATGCTAGATCAATCCCATAATCTTCACATAATGCAACTAATTATTTTTCTTTAAATCACATGGCATTATCATAGATAATTTTAACTGACACTCCAAACTGACAAATCACATTATTTAAAAGGAAATCAATAACTACCTAGTGAGTTGATTTTTTGGTAGGGATTGCTTCAACCCATTTTATGAAGTAATCAGTGGCCATTAAGATCCATTTATGACCAACACTTAAATAATTTGAAATTTCACCCATGAAGTCCATTCCCCACTGCTTGAAAGGTCCCTTAATATAATTTGTCTATAGGGGAGTGATTTGGATGATTTCATTCTCTTAGAGAATCGCTGACACTCTTCACATATCCTTACCATAGTAACAACATATTTGAATATAATGGGCCACCAATAACTAGCCCTCAGAATCTAGTGTGTAGTGACTTTGGGAGAAAAGTGACCACCACACACACCATTATAGAACTCTATAAATAATTTGAAAATCTCATGTTACACTAAGCACCTTAAGAGGAAACCATCTGGGTTCTTCCAAGCCAGATCATCCTATAATATAAGATACTTTTGGGATATTAACTTCAAGGTCATCTAATTTTTGTCTAAGTGGAGAGGATAATTCAAAGTCTTTAAATAATAAACTATATCTTTGTACCATGGAGATTGGTTATACTTAGATTCAGGGCTATCAAAAAGCCATTCTATATTATTCACCTCTATAGCCTAGAAGTTGGCTTTAGTCATCGGTTTGGTGAGAACCATACATCTACCAGCTTAGTAGTTTGTATTTCTAGGTCATATACTTGAAGTTTATTAACCCATCAACATCTCTTATCAATGGTTTCATTCTAAGTTAATATGTCCTTCACCATAGTGTGAGGAACATAGGCCATGATCTTTGAACTTAGAATGTAGGATCTGAATTGTTTGACAGCCTTTAAGAGAGTAAAGGATTGTTTTTCTATTATGATATAGTTTAGCTCAAATCCCTGTAATGCCTTTTTGAAAAGGGCAATTGGCTGCTCATGACCTTCATCATTATTTTATAATAACACTACAACAAGATTATATTTGGATGCAAACAAAAAGATATGGAAATCTTTTCTATAGTTAAGACTAACAAGCATCGAGGTAGTTTTCAAAGCTACCTTGATGTCTTAGAATGATTTGGTATCCTTTTCCTCCCACCTTATAGGTTGATCCTTTTTTAAAATTGAATTAATGGGCAGAGTAATCTCTATAAAATTGGAAACAAACCTTCTAACAAAGTTAATTTGGCCAAAGAAATATTGAATACCTTTCTTGGTTTGTGGGATGAGTACTTTGTCAATGGCCTCTACCCTTTCATGTTCTATCATCATAACTTGTTTAGACATAATGTTCCCAAGTAGTTTTGCCTTATGTACTCCAAAGTGACACTTCTTAGGATTGAGGGAGATTCCAAAATCCTTGCATCTGATGAGCATCTGCTCCAAGTTCCCTAATTGTTCATCTCTTTTCTTAGAGTATATTGTAACATCATCTTGATATACCACAATGAACTGGTTGATTAACCTGGCAAAGTATACATCCATTTCTCTCTAGAAAGTGGCACCTACATTAATTAATCCAAAAGGCATTTAGATAAACACATAGGTGCACCATGGGGTAGTGAAAATAGTCTTAGACCTTTCAGACTCCACTACTACTTAGTTGCATCTAGAAAAGCCATCTAGAGTTGACAATAGCTCAAAACCAGTAACATCTTGAAACATGTTGTCCATATTAGGCAATGGATAATTATCCTTTAGTGAAGCCTTATTTAAATTATATAAATCAACATGAAAAAAAATGTATCTATTTTTATTTCTCATAGGGACTAGATTGGCCACCCATGATGAATTTTTGATGGGTTGAATGATCTTACCATCCCTTAATTTCTTTAGTTCCTCTTGCATCTTGGTGGCCAAGATGGAATTAATAGGCCACTATTTTCGGTAGAATTGTTTTATATTAGGCTCGAGGGGGATAAAATGCTAGAATAAGTCCTCCCTATAGGCTTTTATCTCTGAATATGACCATGCTAAATATTCTTGGTATTGAAGTAAAAGCTTGATAAACACTTCCTTCTCTTTTTTATTCAGGTGAGTGTCGAGCTATATTTTTTTTGGATTATCCTCAGTCATGAGGTTAATCTCAGTTACATCCTTTGATATAAAAATTTCTATAGATTTAATTCTATCAGCTCCACAAATGATGCTTCAAGACTAACCAGTCCTCTAGAGGTAGTATTAGTCTTCAACTAGATAACTTCTTTTCCATACAAGGTTTCTTTTCCATCACATACCTATACCATGGAGTCCAAATATATAATGGTTCCTTTGAACTCATCTTTACAACACAAAAAGCATTTTATTTGATCATCATCATTAGAGATTTGCCAATGACCAATGTTGTTTGGGATAGAAGGCCTTACTAGCACCTCTACCTCATATTCATAAGAGGGATTTTATTTTCAACTTTAAACTCTACAACCCTCTTTGGAAGTATATCTATCACCTGATTAAATTCTCAGGCATGATATTCAATGTTTAAAATATTGAACCATTCCAAAAAGTCCCATATAATGTTTCAATATTGCTTTAGTCTCTTCTGTTTCATGGTGTAAATAACTCAAACTTGCTTCACCACTAATTCTAAATCACCCTTGACCAGTAACTTTTTGAGTCCATATTCATGGGTGATCTGGAGGCCAGTCAAGAGTGCTTCATACTCTGAAATATTATTTATGCACTTGAAGGATAATTGGAAGGAGTATTTGTAAGCTTGGCCATTAGGGTCATAAAAGACAACACCTACTCCATTTCTAATGTTCAAAAATGCTCCATAAAAATGCATAGTCCAAAAGGAGTCTTCATCCTTAATACAAAATTTAGGAGGTAATTCCTTGTACTCAACACTCCCCAAAAAATTCCCAATGTTTGTGTCCACATATAACACTTCATTCAATTGATATTTAGGATCTTCCAAGACATGAAGAATTTGTGGGTTCCAATTTAGGTGAACCATCTTCCCATCTAGATGAATAGTGGTGTAGGATAGGTATATCTAAACACTAACTCTAATACTAGTAGCCCATTTTCTAAACAACAACATACCCCATTTCAATAGACAGTCTATAACAACAACATCCATACTCAGGAATTGATCAGGGTATTAAACAAGTTGTACCACTAGTACTTTAACCATGCTAACAATAGGTAATTCTCTATAATCTATGGAAAGGCATCATCCATATACTATAGTTATTCTTATACAGAGTTTATTCAGAACAACTAGTGACATAATGTTACAAGATGCACCAGAGTTAAACATGTAGTTATGGATAATTAAACTATTAATCAGTAGGGTGGTATAGAATGGGTCAACATCCATTTGACTCTCTACCAATGTTATTCCTAAATACACCTCTAAGTGATGTTCAAGGGATTATGAGGTGCTCACTTTTCATAGGGTAAGTGAGAGAAGGCTTAGTTTCAACAATCTCATTGGTAGTAATTTTCTCAGTGAATCCCAAATATTCAAAGGCTCTTCTCCTATACTCTATAATTTTTAGCAATTCCACAAAAGACACTGTAACCTTCAATTGAATTATACATGGGCCATGTCATAGACACTATATTTAAGCAAAGGAGTGTTAGTAGGTAGACTTGTGACACTTTAATTTTGCATACACCCCCCAAGAGTCAGGGGGAAAGAAGTAAGAGAACCATCATTTTTAACTTCACTTTTTAGGGGAGGCTTCCTGAGTTCATCCTTCTTGGGAATACTAGATAACATGGAAGTTATAATCTTGGCTTAGGTACCTTTTGGCTTAGCATTGTAAGGTGTAGAACCAGGCTTGGTGGAATTCGAGACCTCCTTACTCCCTTTGGTCTCTTTCTCTTTTGTCTCTACTTTAGGGTCAACATAGTCTTTGACCTTTGAAGGAGCATTTTGATCTTTACTTCTCAAATTATACTCTTATGGGGAAATTATTACATGTATCATCAATTTTTGGTCCTCAACTGATAAAGGTGAATCTCCATATTTATCTTTCATCATTGATATTAGAAACTCAAAAACATGACCATGCAATTCATATTCATGGATCATATTTATCTCATAGATGAAGTCTAGGGTTAGGACCCTTACCTTTTCAAATGCTCTCTAAAAGGATTTAATAGTATTATCACTCATAAAATCTATAGATGAAGAGGTAACCATCATATTTGGTTTATCAATTTGGAAAGTAAAACACTCATAGGCTATACTATCTTTACAACTAGGAATAGTTGAAGCACTCACATCTTCTTCTTTGAAGGTGTAACTTTCCATCTCTTAGAATTCAATCATATAAATATATCTTCATCAGATGAAAATTCAAATCCTTCTATACCTTGATGATCACTATCAGTTGTATTACATAGAGGATGATGAAGGAAGCACTTGTCAAACTAGTTGATATCAAAGTCGAATGTATTGACCTTTATAGCTAAAATATCTGATACTTCCCTTTCACTTCCTTGGTTCTAGTTTCTCTCATGCTTGACATCCCTTGAAAGCCCCTTTACTTTGTTATTATTCCTACCTTGGAAAGCTAGTTGACCTTGACCCTAGTCCTTGGTACCTGGGATGATTTATTTCCTCTCTCTTGTGATCCCTTCTATCATTATGGTTAGAAAAACACTGAGACAACCCCTTTTCTACTCTAGCCACCTTTGAAGAAATTTATTTTATAGTAGTAGCTAGAGTTTTCAAAATTTCCTCTAGATATACATTTTTATGGGAGGCTTGAGGCTTTTTTGTATTCACTAGTTTGACATCAACTCTCATATTCAAAGGCTTACCCATAACTTTGATATTATTCTCTGTTTGGATAGCCAAATTAAAGGCCATCCTTAGATTTGTGGGAGCTTTGTCTCTAAGATAATAAGCTACCTTCTTGTCAAATGCATCATAATATTTAATCAAAGAAGCAACACCACTATGTATAATGTCTTTTGGTAGCCTTCTCAATACCTTAGTGAATCTATAATTAAAATCCTTAACACACTCATTATGATTCTTCTTGAGGTTTTCAAATTTGGCAAGCAAGAATCTAGGATCAATGCTATCACAAAATTACATCTTAAATGCATCAATCATGGCTTGACACATTTCTATGGATCCATCAAAGAGGGATTCAAAAGACTCCCAATCCTCTTCTTCTAGTGTGTTCATAAAAATATTTATGCACACATCTTCTAGATCAATTTCATAGTCTTCAATAGCATTTAAGAAAGTTTTTAAATGTTGTTCCCCAGACATGGAATTGTTCCCTTGAAATTTAGGCAATATATTTCTAACTTTAATGGGGATTTAATTAGGGAAAATAGGCATACTAGTAAATTTAATAGGTCTAAACCTTGGGATCATAAATGGTTTGCATCTATTACCTAGATCTTTATCTTTTTCTTCACCATTGTCACTCCTTGCATTAAACCTCCTCCTTCTCAGATCACGGTCTACCATATCTAAATATGAATATGAACTAGGGCATAATTATGAATGAATATTATGAGGAGGAATTGAAAGAGGAGAAATAGAATGATGCCTTATTGGCCTTACAGGAAGAGAAAGACTTCTTCATGGAGAAGGAGCTTGACTTGTAAGGAGCTCAGATTTCTCTAAAGTGCTTTGATATCCTTCAACTAGAGGGATATTTGAGAAAGGGGGGTAAATAAAATGTGAGAAAAACTATTCAGGTCTTACTTGATTGCCTAAGTTTTGGCCTATAATAAGATTCCACACTTGTATCCTTCAGGATAGATCTTTTAACTCGAGGACAAGCTTTTTAGATGGATCTTTTTAAAAATAAGACCTAGTACCCTCCAAATTTGCATATATAAAACAAAAATATTTCAGATAGAGATCAATACATATAATAGGCATTGATATTTAAACTTTTAAATATAACAGAGTCACCACTAAAAGCAAGAAACTTCTAGACAAGAATAAACATAACTACTAATAACAACTGATAGAATGAAAAATTTCAAACACTGAAGATAATTCCAAGAATGTTTTAAAAATTCTTACAACATTTGGGTGAACATCCCCAGTGGAGTTATGGTTCCAATCTACTATTAACAACATAATAAACTCTAAATTCATGACAATGGGTTCCTAGTCCCTGGTAACAGTGCCAAAAGGCTGTTGGTTCTTAGCTTTACACCTCATTGGTCCTAGCTTTGCACAGGTTTTAGAGTGGCAAGCAAATGATGAGAATAACCCAATAGATTATTGTTGTAGCTGAATAAGGGGGTGTTATCATCAACTCAATAGGATTGGATGGTGATTGGAAGGTATCTTATAGTAGATTTGATTAGCTTATAACATCTTTTGGCTCTACCTAGGCCAAGGTGAGAGTACCTAGGGTATAACTTGGAAAGGGGGAAAGACATTTCAATGAAGGGTTTGCCTCAAGATTAGGAGCACATGTGAAAGTTTGAATAGGACATAACCACCCTTGCTTATCCTACCTAGAGAGGTTGTCACACAAGCTAAACAAATGTCATGAAGCAAACACAAGCTATTGAAAATAAAGGTAGATGGTCTAAGATGGGTACGATTTCCATGTTTTTAAAGAATGATCCAAGTAGATAAAAATAGATGAAAAAGACAACACTAATTCTTTGGAATAACATGCTCAAACACATTATAAATATGCAAAGGTAGGGTACATCTGAGTGTAAGTGACATTTAAAATATGCAACATGATAACATCACTTGAATGAAAACCCACTTCAAAATAATTGAAGGAGGGTGAATCTATAGGGTAGGACAAGATTTTCCAATTTAATAGAATAGAATGTGGAGGGTTAATGAATGAGCACAAAGAAATTTAGTATATTGCTATATCATCTTCATCAAAAAATGTATTGAAGATCAAAAACAAATGAAATGAAATCATGCACAAATGATCCTTAAAGTCTAAAAATCAATACTACGAATAATCCTTCAAGAATTCTTTTCAACTAAATATGTGAGCCCAAGACTACCCTTAAAAAGGCCATCGACACCCTATTCCCAAATCTCAGAGCAAAAAGGATTTTAAAACCTAGATATAAACTATAAATGACTACCATAAAGATGAATACACCAAATAACCAATCTAATAAGCATGTAAAATAGAGTGCTGCACTTCAACAATAGAAAGAGAATGAAAACCACAAACAAATTTCATTAATCAATTGAATGGAAATTGAATACAATGTGTTCTAAATAACATACAACATAACACTATGCAAGACAATTCTATAATAAGGGAGACATATCTAATTCTCTCAAAGCTTGCCAATGATTTTACTACATAAATCAACTTGGCACTAGAAAGACTACATAGAAAAAATCTTCAAGGTTATAGCTCTTGACTCAAAATTTAACTGACCCTTGTAAAGGGATAAACCTCCTTTACTTATACAATTGAGTTAAGCCTAACATATTCCTAAAGATGCTCCAGCTAGAAAATTCTTTCACAAGCTTAGAGTATGTTAAACCTTGTAACAAACATGACTACTTGGATATGCTCATGATCTTATGATGATTGTAATATTGATACTCCACCTCGGTAGAATATTTATAGTTATCTATGTAGAGGAAGATATCACAAGGGATAAAACAAAACCTTTGTACACTTGTAAAATAAATAAAAATGTCCCTTTCTTATCCACATGATTATACAAAAACTAACTGAAAGGGATATGCCACTAATGGGCCCAGTACAATAGTTTTCTAGTGGGAAATGAGAATAAAGAAGGGAGGGAAGAGAATAAAAAAGTGGTAGCAGCTCAAAAAAAACCAAAATATCTAGTTATACTCTAGAGTTGATGTGGATGATAGAATATTTTTCCAACTTGTTCCTATACCTTTTATATCCTTCCAACATAGGGTCAAGATTCCCTTGGTCTGGGCCTACTTGATATTTGAATTTTACTTGATATTCTTAAATCCAGGCAACAATATTTTGAAGCACGGTTTGCTTTCATCTAATGAGCTCCTTACGCTAACCACAAGACTTCACAAGTGACACCAACTAATTTATTTTATCAGAATCAAAGGACTCTTGTGGTGCATCAATGAGGCTTTTTAGAGTAGTGCGTATTGTCTCTTCCCCTAAATCACTTGCACCATCAAGGCTTACCATCTTCCTAATTACAACATCTATTTCTCTTGTTGTAGTCTTGAGGGACTTATCTTCTCCTTTCAAATCAAATATGCCATCTTTGAGCATCGCCAATTGATGCTTGATGGCCAATTGATATTCTCTAGGCTTCTTGTGATCATTGGGAGTAATGATATTTTCTACTATCAAAGTATCTATGCCCATTTTGAAAATCTCATCCATTTTTTGATGGACTACTTCCCAATTCTTAATGTCCACCTCATAGATAAACATTTGGGCATCACATTCCCTCTTATTATCCACTATATTATTCAAGAATTTAAATGTTGAGTGGACTACTTATTCGATGTTGGTGCATAAATCCTCTTACCATTTTTTCGTTGCCCTTTCTCTAGATTTCAAATCATCAATTCAACCAAAATCAAATAACTCTATTAAGAAAAGAAGATAATCTAGAGCAACACTGGTAGTTAGAGCTACTGCCTTAGGCTCACTCAGTATATTTTGCAAGTACTAGATCATAGCCTAATTTTGTGCCTTTAATTCCTCCATGGTGGCTTTTTCCTTGTCCATTCGATGAGCCACCATGTTTGCTAGAACCTATGAGCTGTGATTTATCTCATTCTTTGATGGCTCCCCTAGATTTTAGCTATAAATAGTGTAACTTTGAAGGGGAGAATATTTCTTTAAAGTACCTTATGGGGGGATGGCTATCTATACATTTATTTCTCTTATACCAGTGAATGTGGTTCTAGAGTGTGTTTTGACCTTCTTGGAGGGTTTGGCCTTATACACCCAAGTGATCTTTACTACATTGATTTCCCCAATTTTCCTCATGATGTCCTTCTTTTATTTGACTTGATCTTTAACCTAAAGAAGGGGTCTGGTTTGAAATCCCATTGATGTAATAGACATTGATGCAAGATATGAGATAATGTAAGGTGGTGTCGTCATAGTACCTGGTGTAGGAGGTAATACATGAATGGGCTATGGAATCAACAAAAATTATTCAATTTATTCATCACTCTCTAACTCCTCACCACCTTCTTTGTCTCTTCTGGGTCCTTCTTTAAGGTTTGGCTCTATTTGCTGCAATACTTCAAACTTTGGCTTAAGCAATTTCTAAATGGAACTCCCTTGTGCTACTGATTGTCTAGAAGGTTTTACTAAGATTTAAGTAGAGATGAATCTATGGTGGCTTCCTTGTTCCCTTCAGGAAAATCCTCCTCTAGACCTTTATTTTGGATTTAGTCATGAATGTTGATACAAGGAAAGATAACTCAATGTATTTCAATTAAGGCGACATTTCCTAAAGTACCCTCTTCAATAACTCTATTGGATTGGTCTAATTACTTATTTATCTCTATATGGGTGGGGGTACCCATTTGCAAGTTTTTTCCCCCACCTTCTTCTATACTTGCCTTCTCCTCTAGTGCTAAACTTGACACCTTTGGAGGGGAAGGGACAACTAGTGATACTTCTAGAGTTGCTTGTGGGGCTTTTTGTTCAACCACCACTTCAGGACTAATGGTGGATTGAATATTTTGCTCTAGCTCCACCTCAACTTTCTCATTATATTTATTTATTTATTAAACTTTATCTTGATTATCTTGGCCCAGTGATTGGGTGATGACATTTTCAATAAATGTTTGTTTCTAATGAGGTTGTTTCTTTTTCCAGAGGGGCCTGAACTTGAGTGGCCACCTCAACCCCAACTTGCACAACATATTCAAAAGAAAGAGGATCAATTGAGACCAAAGTTTCTTCCTCATTACCCTTACCTTTCCCTCCTGAAGGACCCTCTTTTGCAAATAAAATAACCATTGGGACCTTTACTAGGGTCTAGGGTCTTTCCCTTGGAGTTCTCTGCCCAATTTTCACTTCTAGAGGAGAGAATGGTCATTGTTTATTCATGACCTTAACAATGGGCCTATTTTCATCTAAGACTTCTTCTTCACTCATATCACTTAACCTTTGAGAATATGAGGATTGATCCTTTTTTATTTTCAATGGAATTTCCTCAGAAAATAGGTCCTTGTATACCTCTTTCCTTTTCTTTGGACTCCCAATTAGAGGCTATAGTGCCCTCTTAAATATTTTTTTATTGGGTTTCTCTACCTCTTCTTCACCTCTTATCTTCCTTGAGTAAGTCATTAGAGAAAGAATAACTATTGGATACTATGCTGGTGGAGCCATCAGTGAAGTAAGTGGAATAACAACTGGACTGACTATTGGGATGGCTATCAAGATGGCTGGTACTATTGGGGCTCCCTCTAATGTAATGGATATTACGGTGGCACTGGCTAATTTAACCTCCCCAATGGTGATCTTATCATAATTCTTACTCAAACTTGTTAACTTCAAGAAAGATGGTCCTACCTTGGATTGTGATGTAGATATGGACTCCACATCAATTAGTTTGGTGAGGTCAACATCACCAACCTTGATTTTTCCTTTGCCCTTCACCACTAGTGGTGGAGCCAAGGGAACACCACTATAGACTGGGATGAATCCCTTCAAATCCTAAACTTGTCTAAATTCTTAGAGGGTAGGGGTGTCATAAGTACTAAGATTGACCCCATGTTCCTTCACCTGTCTGAAGGTTCTTCTCATGATCAATACAACCCTCTATGGTATAGAATCATTTTCTTTAGTAGTGAAGTCCACTTGTGAGATGGCCTAGGTTTCAATATTGGACTTATTGTAAAATATAGATAGTGTCTTCTTATCATCATCCATGTCCTTTGGGATGGGATAAATTTTACAAGTGATGACTTCTTACACTGTTAGCCTTATGAAGTCTAGCTTTCTGACATCTTCCTTAGTAGTGTAATTGGACCAGATATCCTCATAATGTGATTGATGTAGAATCACACCAGTTACCATGTTCATTGACCATCTGATATCATTGCTTGGCCTAGGTGGAATTTTGTCAATCACATATTGGCCCATTTCTTGATCTAATCCCTTGGCCTTGGTAAAAGAAGGAGATGAATAATGTCTAATTTCAACCAAAAATTTGAAGGGATTATTCACCTTATTTGTTGCTATCATTTCATGTAGGGGCACCATTTTCTAGCTCAACTCCATCACTGCTAGTCGATCATCTAGATATCTTGGTAGTTTATATGGAGACCTAGAGTATCCACTTATTTTGATATAATTGAATGTTTTAAATTGAATATATGAGGCACCATACTATTTATATGGATACCTTAGACATCTTGTTGAGGCTTCTCAGAGGATAAAAGACACTCATCATAATATTGAAGAAATAATTATAAACTTGCATAAGTTTTTTCTAAAGCTATCTAGAGTTATTTTTGGATAAGTCTCATATATCCTCATTCTACTGGGATTCCTTATGAGCCCATGGAATGTCTTATTATGCACCAACCTATACATTAGGTAGGAGGACATGTATAATGTACCTATGAACTCCTCATTTGAGTGGATTACAACCTAAAGCTACATCATCTACCTATGTAAGTTGTCACTTAAAATGGTGGCCCAATCTAACTTATTATATTGATCCAACACATAGATTAAAATTATGAACATCCAAGGCTCAAAATTTTCTATGGTGGGCATCCCATAAGTTTTGGTTACCATGGAAATCATGTACTAGGGAAATTCCTTGAATTTCACTAGTTTTAAACTCTTAGACGTTCTTGACACCTTTTGCCTTTTCTTGACCAACCAATAGGAGTTGATAATGTCCCATATCATTTTGTTGTTCTTGTCTGCATACTCCTAGAATTCCTCCAGGGAAAGTGTGATATTATTAGGTTGGGGAGAAATCCTAAGCATGGTGTTGAGGGCCAAAGGAGTGAAAGAGCTGACAATTGATTGAATTCTATTGAAAATAGTCCTAGTATCTAGTTGATACACTCTAGCACATGCAATTACTAGTTTTGAGTATGGGGCAACCAAGGAAAATGTTACTACAAGGATGATATAACTCATGATAAGATTTGAGATGACTGGTAAAGGGTTTGGTTGTTTCAAATCATTAAATAAATCTACAAATTATAACCCTTGAACATCTGTATCCTTGATTCCATCAAGAACAAAAATGATGTTGCTTTTCATAGATGTTGAAGAAGACGTTATGTTTCCTAGCTCTCTATTATAATAATTTAAACTTGAACAAATTCTTCACTATAATCACCCTTGAAATACCTTTAAACCCCCTCAAAGGACATAATAAAAGGAGATAGAAGAACACTTACTGATAATTTTGAGGGCTATATGCAATTGAAGCTAGAAATCTTTGAAAAATTTATCGTAGTCACTTGCTAGACAAAGAAATTTTGCACTGCACATAGCTATGGCATACAAATGATCAAAGATGCAAGTCAAAGCTCTAAATACAAAAGGTAAATGCAAAGGAAGGCAAATGGCTTAGTTATAATCCTTTGCATTTCAAATTAGGGTTGCCATTAATGCTTTGAAACATAACAACTAATTACCAACTACCCCCTTTAGTCATTTAAGCTTTTTTCAAAATAAGAAGGAGAAGGTAAAAATATTTCCTTCATGCCAGACAATCCTTCATACAACACACGGATCCATATAAGCAAAATTTACGTCATGATGATTTTAGGGACTTTTTCACTTGTTATTTCCTTTGGTATAATAATGTAATATATTTCAAGCTACCTATGGGATCTGAGAACACATGTGTCATTACTTTAATCTACAAATTTAGGAATTTAGGCATTGAAGACATTTTACACCTTGCCCACCAAAAGGCAAGGAGGAAATATTCAAAAAGGGCTTGAAACTTATAAAACCCTAAGGATCTACCACATACACAACTTATATGCTAGCTCAAACTCTCAACCAAATTTTTACTTTTGCACCATCCTTCTTGATACGGGGAAGGGTGTAAGATCTTTCCAATCCCTAAAAATACATTAATTACTTGTAAAAAGAAATGAATAAGTTATTACCTTGTAAATTTAATGAATTTTACCTAAGCAATTCCATAAGATAAATTCTTAGGATTCCCCTGAGATAACCACGTGTCTTTTATTTGTCTCATTAGGTAATTCTTCATCTCATTCATCAAAACATATTGAAGATGTAACATGACAATTTCTAAGTGAATGCATACCATTAGTTCATTCAGTCCTGATGATTATGAGAGTGCCATGTGGTGGCTTTGTAGGGTTTTTGAGCTTTGACCTTGTTGACCTTTGGGGAGGGCCTATGGGTCATTGATCTCTATTTGAGTTCCCAAGATGATGACACTTGTCATCCTCATAGGACTCCTTTAGCTTTTGACATTTCAACATCATCCTCACTCCATCAAATAATTTTGGGTGAGTGCCTAAGAACCATTGATCAAGATCCAAGATTCTTGTACATGATTGGCTCCTTCGAGTACTTAAATTCAAACCTAAGTTTTAACTTAAGCTCTTGTTGTATTTAAAAAATACAATGAAGCATTATGTTAAAACTTAGGCTTAAGCTTATGTTTAATGAATGGGACCCACTTAACCTCATTAAATATTGTGCCATTGGATATTTGACCCCTCTTAAGTGTGATCCATTGATCACGATCTTTATGATCACATGGGATTGGTTTATTGGGTGAAGGCTTTAGGATCTTTGGGATTCCATTGTGCTATCTGATCAAGGGGTGTGATGAAGTGAAAGACATTAGATCTTGTAAATTTGATAAATTTGACCTCATTCATCAAAACACATTGAAGATGCAACTTGGAAATTTCATCCAAGGCCCTAAAACTTTTCTTCTTCGAGCATAAGGCAACAATTCAATGTATGCAAAGAGACTTGGATACATTTCTATCTTTTCATAGTGAATCTTCCCTCCATAAAATCTATTATTTAAAATCATAGAATGAATGTTAAATTATTAGTAGAATACAAGTTTAGAGGGCTCTCATGAAACTTGGTAAATCAACAAAATATCCTAGATAGAGATATCAAAACATAATAGATTTATAACCTCCCAAATCTTTTGATTCTTGAACAAGGTAAAAATTACTTGGTGTAGATTTGGGCTCTAATAGGCCTTGAACCTCATTAATTCCTATCTAATCCCCTCATTATCCCCTAAACTAATGGAGAAGTTTCTAGAACTAGAGAAGCTCCTTTAATACTCTAGAAGTCTCAAAACTAAAAACTTCTAAATAATTTAAAATTCCTCCAAAATTCCTTTCATTTTCATATAAAAATCCATTCTTGGGCCATGGCCAAACTAACTAGGAACCCATCAATCCATCACTTTGCCATTATAATTAGTAACCATACAAGCACTATAGCACTCATACAAGCCATTATCCACTTTACATAAACATTGGAAGCCATCATCAATAGTTCTCAAGCAATCTAACAATTCAAATTTTGGACATAAAATATTTCAAGTGCAAATCTTGGAATGGAGGCATAAAGAGGTAAAAAGGATGGTAAACATGTTCTATTTATTTTGATTTGCGTCTTTTATCTATTCTTATTGGTGTCATTAGGTTTTAGGTTTTTATTGCTAATTTTGGTAATATTGCTTGAACCTAAAATTTGGTGCACACATATAATTTTATTTATTTACTCTCACTTAAGTTTCCTAATTTTAAATCCTCTCTGTATATCCTCACATATTTTATATGAGGAATGTCAAATCATTTAATGATTCATCAACAATGTTCTAGAAAATTTGAAAGAAAAGAATTAAAGTGAATGAATAAATTCATACATACTATTCATCCAAAAAAACCCATAACATAAAGTATATCAAATTCTTCTTGTATTGATTCTTCATCGAGATGTATATACAAAACTCCTTTTTCTCCTTTGTAAAAAATTATCTATGTTAAAAAGCTCCTTTATAATGAACAAGAACCTATATTTATAGGATATGCAGGTGTAACCACCTCATAACTACCAAATAACCACCTTTATGGTAAAAACTTTATATTTTACAATTAATTTTCCCCAAAAGACTTAAAAAGATAGATATGACCTTTTTAAGTTATTACAAAAGCTGCAACAAAGAAATAGAAAGATAGAGAGAGAAGAAGTGATTTTGAGTGGTTATCGAGAAGAATAAAATATTTTTGCTAAGAAGAAGCTTACTTAACCATTGTAACTGGATCTGACTCATCTTTATATGATGATTTGATCCTATACACTCTAAATCTTTGAACAGTTTGAACAATTATTTCTTTTGCTAGAATAACTGTATGAGCTAAACATGCAAGCCATTCATATGACGTGTTAGTTGATTCTTCAATTTTATTGAAAAAACCTAAGAAATTTAAAGTGAGATATTTTATAACATAATGAATACTACTTATCTTATTCATGGCTTCTTTATTGAATGCCTCTTCTCCAAAAAATTCTTCTTTAATACTTTTATGAAACCGTTCTTTCAATTCTATAGCTATATGTACTTTTGAATAATATTCATTTAATAGATCATAATGAATGGCCCAAACATTAGTACGCACCTTTATTTTCATCTCATCATAATTTTTTCCATGACATCGCAAGTACTCCAAAGCTTCATATAAGCATAAATCTTCCAATTCATGTATTGAGCCCACAAAGATGAATAATTATCTTCAGCTTTGGCAATAATACCTTTAGAAACCAAGGCATTCTAATCCATGGTAGCCATGTCTCTCAATTCCTTAATCAGACTATTCCATGTCCCACATTATTTCATGGTAGTTGTAGTTTCTTCAATTTTCTCTTAACTAGAATTAATCAAATTATAGATTTTTTGATTTTCATCTAGGAATTTCATGCCGTCAAGAAGTAGTTCTTCTGCCCAAGATTCCATGAATTTACCATGGTTATTATACTTATGGACATTTGTATAGTGGAAGAAGTTTGAGCAGGTGTAGGGATCACTTTTTGAGAAGTTTAACCTATATTCAAGATTTATTTGATGTATGTTGAAAGCATACATACATTTTCTTCCAATAATTCTTGAATTTTCATCCCTTTTATATCATTTGTATCAGCTTGGTTTCAATCACCTTAAAATTATGAATGTTGCCTTCAGGACTAGACTCACCAAGATCAATCTTACTGATGTTGTAATCAAACAATGTAATCTCATCTTAATTCTTATCTATGATTGGTTGAGAAACTTCCACAGAGTGTGCACTTGAGGAATCAATCATTAATCTTGAAGTAGTTTTTGCTTTTCTTTGGTGGGCCTTGTAAGAGATTATCAATAACATTAAAATCAATCTTTATTGGTTTAATTATAGATTTATTATTGCTCACTGTATTTTGTATCCACAAAGAAGATGTATCTCCTTGTGGTGTCACCAATTAAGTGGTTGAGAAAATAAAAGGAAACAATGAATAATATGGTTGTAAAGGTGATACAATGGTGGATCCAAGTTTAATAGATTATTAAGGAGTAACAACATGTTGAGTAGGGTAAATAGGAGGTAGAGGTGGAGGTAGAACTAGGAATAAAGATGGTGGAAGTGGTGGGGAAAATAGAGGTGGAGAAAGCACCAACGATTCAATGGTAGGAGGGACAATGGGAAAAGGTATTGAAATTGAATTAGAAGCCAAGAACTATTGAGTGGTGTTATCAATCAACACTGAAGGATCAATATTATATGTGATATTTGTAGTGGTGGATGAAGTAGGCCTCTTGATTTGAAGCTTTTTCCTTGGTAGATCACCTTCACATGTTTATTTAGGAAGATTATCCTTATTATGATCTTATCCATCTCCTCTTCCACTCATATTCAGACTAGATTTTTAATGAATATCTTGGTGACAAAAGGTTGAGTGGTCAGGATAGAAGAAGTTTGTTGTTGCCTTTTCAAACTTCCTTCACCTTTTGAATAGTTTACAGAATCATATTCATTTACATTTATATTATAATAATCTCTTGACTTAAATTTCATGGTTTGCATGCATTTTATAATTCATATTAACTCCCTTATTGACCAACTTATTGATGAAATTGTTGTGAGATGTAGTTTTTTATTGAAATTTTATTTAACAATATTAGTACCATCATCTTCAAAGTCTAATGTACACCATTCAAACTTGAAATATTTCATTTGTTTCAAGGTCATTCTTGACCAATCTTTTTTCCTGACGTTGAAATCCTCTTCATAGCCTTCTCAATAGTCTTGATTCTTAAGAATATGAGGATAGTTGTGACCCATTCTGAGATTGTTCTTCATGAACCCCTTATATAAAAAATAAGTATTCTTGTGTGTGATTGCATTTGAAAATCCACCAATGATTTATCAATGTTTGCAACATCTTTAGCTAATTTTCAAATGCAATAACCTAGGCTAATATGAAAAGTTATTCCTTTGATTTTTTGGTTGATAGACTTATTGTGTATCTCATTTACATGCCTACAAAACTCAATCAAAATTATTTTATCATTGTGATATATCAATAATATAAGAGGAACACAATCAAATCAGTCAACCTAGAAATAAGTAAACTTTAGGAACTAAATAAATTATCTCCCATATTTCCTAATTAATGCAATTGCTTCATTACATATTCTTGATGTAAGATTAACATCTATGGCTCTAAAAAGCATCATGCTAAATGCAATATTCACCCTTTTTAAGTGACTCTTACCTTTTTCATGAATGATTTATAGAAACCTATCATACACCAATTCACTAGGGATAGTTATATTTTCTTCATTTAAGCCCAGCTAAGCTTTGAAGGTTGCAATGGAATAAATGAAATTTGAGGTTATGTATAATTATTGTGTGGATTTTAATTTCAAGTGATCATGGAAGTTATTACTGACTATCTGATCCCAAACAATGAATTGATTCATAAAGTAAATGATATCTTATGTATAAGATATTGAAATATCATTTTTGATCTTGCTGGTTATTAGTTCCTGTAACTTTGATATGATAAAAAGATAGTTGTGAGATGGAAACACTACCTTCTAGATCAAATGGTGTTTTGAATACCTACTCTTGCATGTAATGACTACCTTAAATATGTGAGAAAATTTTGAATAACATTATAGATTGTGTATGCTTGAAAAATTAATTTTTGAACTTGCCACAACTAAGTGGGGTTAAATCTAGTGACATTAGAAAACTTTTATTTGTATTAAAAAGGTGGTGGGGAAACCTTGGTGTCAAAATAATGATTTTTGAACTCTGAGACTTTGAAATTGTCATGTATATGATTGATTTGAGCTATATAAAGGTGAAATCTACTTTGGCAAAATTATTGAAAAGTATCATGGGCTTGTATCAGGTTATCTAAGTTGTTTTGAAGGAAAACATGACATTACACATGTTTGAAACCACCTTTGGAGACCAACATGAGGAAAAATGTGATATTTATGACCACCACTTCTGTCAAATTATGTTTAAGGTGATTAAAATAAGGTTTATGATTATTTTGATCAGATTGAATGGTTTATAAAAAATGATTTAAAGCTGATGAGGACTTCAGTATGTGCAAATAAAGACTATTAAATCTAGTTAAGCAATTGGGAAAGGAGATGGTGGGTTTTATAATTTTTCATTGCATGTGTATTGGATTCTGTGGATCAACTTGTGGGTTGAAAGAGTCAATTTTACAATACAAATGACCTTCACAAAGTCTACAATATGGACAATGATAACTAGAATGTCACACGAGACAATTCAAGAAGGATCTAAGCCATGTGGAAAGATATGATGGTCATTTAGAAGCTTTCAATTAGCATAATGGTCTTGTGGGAAGGTTTTTGCATGCAAAATAAGTTTATCAAGGTTGCACAATGTAAACAGAGGCTGTGAAAACCATACTTAACAGTTGAAAACTTACACTTCACTATGGAAAACCATCAAAGACTGCTCAAAATCACCTTTGAACTTGTTTAAAATCTTTTCATATTTCATTAAGTAGTGGGTTTTAATGGCAACAACTTGGAGGTATATATGCCTTTTGAAAAATTGAAAAAAATGCAATAAATAATTTCAAACAAAATTATAAACTTATCACTTGTTAATTACACCATGTAGAAGGCTATCGTAGTTACTTATAATATTTAAGGAGTACAATGAGCTTGAGGAATAGTTTTTACATGCAAAGTAAGCTTTGGAACCTCACATGTTGAAAAATAACGTGGTGAATATGCAAATGGAAACTTACACTTTGTCATTGAAAACCATTACGGACCACTTAAAATCACCTTTAAAGTTATTTGAAAATGACTTGAATGCAAAATAAAAGGAATAAATGATGGTATTTGAGAGATGTATAGTTTATAGGATCATCTTAGAATGCAAGGAATATTTTTTAACCAACGTTTATGCTTGTTGGAAGAAACGAAGCCTCATGGAAAATTGAAAAACCATTTAGATGCTTTTAAAAGGCATTATAGGATTTTGGAGTGGTTTTTGCATGTAAAACATACTTTTGAAATCTGCATAATTTAAAAGGAGGTTACAAAAGCTACATGAAGTGATTTAGAATCTATGTGGAAGGCTAAGAAGGCAATATGATTTCAACATCACAATTGCATGTAAAATCTACTTGTGAAGTTTGCATAATGCAAAATAACACTATAAATGCCACATGATTTGATAATTAAGCTATTGAATATTCTTTAAATCATTTCATACATTTATCGAGCAATTTTATAATGCAAAATTGGCACTTAAACTCCTCATTATGCAAAATTGCTATTAAAGTTATCCATTATGCAAAATGAACTTTTGTACTCTAGATTGACCTTATGAATTCATTTTAACTATGAAATAAACATTTGAAGCTTGAATTGACTCCATGAAATTGCTCCATCATACTATTATGATTTTAGAGATTACTTTAATGTCATAAAAAGAATTTTTTGAAATGTAGAGACAAAATGAATTCTCATTGTATGATTTTTATTACAATTAGGAGGGTTTATTAGGGTTTCGAGAAAGTTGAACATGAACAAACAAGGCATTTATAATTGCACAAAAATTGATCATTATTTGAGATTCAACTATTATTTTAAGGTTTATATGGTAACTTCATTGAGAGTGTTAATTTTTATTGAAAAAATACTTAGTTTTAATTACTCGGTATGCAAAAATCTAAAAAATTGAAAATTTGATTTTTGGTGACAATAACGAGCTTCAACTGGGAACTTTGAATTGTGAGGTATGAAGAATAACTTCAAACTTTAGTTTTGTAGACAAGTGCTTAGGTCATTATAAAATTAATCTATCTTAACCTTGACAAAGAAACAAAAATAAGATAAGGAGGAAACAAACATGAGACCACAAGAAACAAGAAACAAAAATAGGACAACATAACCAAAAGAACGCAAAATAAGAAACACAACAAATTCTTAATATCACCTATTTACATGTAGGGGAAAATCTAATTTAATTTAAATTAATGATTTAATTATTTTTCACTTTAAGGAAAAGGAAGGTACATATCGTATCGATAACCTAGGTAAAATGTATTATTTCCACAAAAGTGCCTAATCTTAAATGGACCCATCCAAGGCTCCCTTTTGGTTTTCTTCACTGTCCCATAGGAAAATAAGATCTCCAACCTAAAAATATATTTTTTCACTTTCTTGTCGAATAATTTTTTGACTTGAGCTTGGTGTTTTGTAATCTTATTAATAAAAAGAGTTCTTTCCTCTTTAATCTTATTCAAATACATGATCCTCTTATCCAATGGACTTTCAAAATTTTGATTTTTAATCATTCTCACCAATTATAATGTAGGAAATCAAGTGTTATTGTTATTACAACGTTTGTTCCATACAACAATTTGAAGGAGACATTCCAATGGCTTTCTTGGGAGTGGTACGGTATGACCATAATGTGCCATATAATCTGTTGTGCCAGTTTCTCTGATTTTCATCTATGAGCTTGTGAATGATAGTAACCATATTTTTGTTGCTAGATTATACATAATCATTTCCTTGTAGATATAAATATGAGGAATGAGATAGATAAATACCATAACTATAGTAAAAACGAACCAACTCAGTTAAAGAAAAATTGGATGCATTGCCACTCATAATATTTTAAAGAATATTATATCTTACTAGAATGTTCTTTTTGATAAAGTTGAAGACTACTTTTGAAGTTGTTTACTTTACTGGAATTATTTCAACCCACTTTGTAAAATAATTTTTCATTGTGAGAGCATGCATATGACCAACACTTGAATGAGTATTTATTGTTCCAATGAAATCTAACCCCCATTTCTATAAGGGTTCTGTAATTACAATTGGCTTGAGTGGAAAGGCTATAAGTTTTGGCCTACCAACCAATTATTAACAAACTTAAAATTTTATTACTCATTCATAGGCATATTTGAATAAGGATGACCAATAATAATGAACTCTTAGAATCTTTAATGTTACTAACACAAAAAGATGACCACCATAGGCTTGGTCATGAAAATCTTGAAGAAGCTTCTTTTGTTGTTATTTATCTACACATCTTAGGATGAAATCATCAATATTATTTTTGAAAAAAGTACCATCCTAGATAACATACTTGTTTTTAGATTGATTGTTCTTCATTGTTTGACATCTAGATGTGGTATAAGTTCTCCATTTATTATAAAATATGCAATTTTTGAATACCATTCATATATCGAATCAATAAACAATACCAATGGTAAGTTATTTATTTTATGGTCATCTTTATCTATTGGAATAAAAATTTCTTGATTATTAATCTACTATTCCATGAGTTGACACTGTCCCTTACATTAGATGAACTTAGTATGCTTGATTTAAAGATCATATTTTTGGATTTTTGCAATCCAATTTCCCCTCTTGGTGCTAAATTTTTATTGTGTAAAAATAAATTTAATGGATGTATCAAGAAGCATCACAACATAATGATAATTTAAAATATAATATCTAAATTATTTGACCACTACATATGGTTGCTTTTCAATAGGGGAGTATTTAAGTTCATAGTCTTTAAGACCACAACTCATGAAATCAATTGGTGATTTGATCCCTTCATCATTCTTCTGAATCAAAATTGCTAAGAGAGTGTGATTAGAAGAATAACAATATATTATGAATTTTGTTTTGAAATTAGGGCTACCAGAGTGGGTGAATGAACAATTATAGTATTTATCATTTCAAAAACATATTTCCTTTCATTGTTCCATTGAAAAGATAATTCATCTCTCATCATTTTAGAAACATGTCTTGTGAGTTCTACAAGTTAGGTACAAATCTTCTCTAAAATTTTACTTTATTAAAGAAATAATGAACTCTAGGCTTACTAGTTAGTAAAGACAATTTTTGAATCACTTCAATTCTTTCAAGATTAATTTTGATTACTTATTTTGAAATGATATGCCCAAGCAGTTTACCTTCAGTTACTCCAAAGATATATTTTTTGGATTAAGAACATGAAAATGACATTTTTTAAACATTTTTTCTACATATTCATAATGATATTCTCTCTTATTTAATAAAATTATCAAATCATCCAGATATACTATAATTGTTTTGATCTTTAGATAATTGAAAGCAAGGTTCATTACTATTTGAAATGTTTATCCCTAAAAATCTTAAAAGGCATTATCTGACATGTGAATGTACCCTATGGAGTGGTAAAGGTTATTTTGTGTTGATTTTAGTTGGCAACTTATATTTGATTATACCCTGAGGAACCATCTAACACATAAAGCATTTTTGAACCTATAACTGCTTGGAGAACTTGATTAATGATAGGCAATGGATAGTTATATTTCAAGGATGCTTTATTCAAATTGTGAAAATCAATGTATATCATGATTTCCCCACTTTTATTATGAACTAAAACTGTATTCATGACCCATGTTGAATGATAAATAGGGAAAATGATTCACACATTCAACATTTTTTGAATTTCTTAAAAAATAGTCCCAACTATCTTAGGGTTATTTTTCCTTTATTTTTGTTTGAAAGGCTTTGCATCAGATTTGAGAGGCACTATATGCTACATATCTTTTGGTTAGAATGATTAGAGATCAACATATGATTATGTGAGAATATCAATGTATTTTTAAAGAAGTGTAACAAACTTTCTTTGCTCTTTGGGTAAACAACATTTACCAATGTTGACCAACTTTGGTTGTTATTTAAATTTGATGTTCACTTGTTCATAGTTAGCCTAGTTGAGAGAGTATTTTTGTATCTTATTTTTAATAAACCTATAATGTTTATTGAAAAGCTCTTCTAGTGAAACTAAACCTTTAGCAATTTTGTTACCTTTAAGTTTAATCATTCCCTCTTCATTATGTTCTTCAAAAAATATTTCTTTCTCAGTCTGCATTAAAGATTCCCTATATGTTAAACCATTCCATTCAAAGTATATATTTTTGAGTATGTCTAATTTTTATATAAAAATGATAATTAGCTAATCATTATTGAAAACTTATCAATTTTTGGAGTTACATGGCACATTGGGTTTGTATACCAATTCGATAGTGTACTTATCTTTTCCTATATCATAATGAGGAATCAATAGTAAAGTAGATATAATAAGTGCATTAAATTTTGTGTTATTATATTTGGGAACAACCACAATGGCAAAAAATTTAGAAGCTTCAATGATATCCCATATTATTTCAACAATTCTTTAGATAGTCATTCTTCACTTAATATTGACATTTGATATAGTTCACAACCAACTCTGCATCTCCCTATAATTTAAAATTATTGATTCCCATTTCTTCAACAACCTATAAGCTAAAGAGTAAGGCTTTATATTCTATAGTATTGCTAGTGCATTCAAGCTATAATTTGTATGAAAAAGGAAAAAATTACTTTTTTGGAGACATAAGAATGAATTTTGCACCTACACTAACTGAGTAATAATTGCCATCAAACTCAAGAGTCTAGATGTAATTAGGTTTGATTTAAACCACTTCAGGCATGTTCAAATAATATTGTGTCATGAGTATATATTTCTCAATCCCGGCATCTTCATATATAATATCAACCCTTGGGTCATCAACTTTTTGCACTATATAATTAGCCTTTAGCTCAAGTTCTAGGTGTTACTTAACTCCTTTGTTTAGAATCATAGTATGAGATAAATATAATTATATTTCACCACTTAATTCTTTGTATATTTTTATTCTTAGTAGGATGCCATATGAAACTAGGATATCTACCACTAGGATAGTCATTTTGATTCTCTTTTAAGGAAAATATGCTAAAACAACTTGGGCATGATCTGACCAATCAAGTGTACCTATTTCACTTACATGGAATAACAATGACTGAAGGTTTTAGTACATGTTAGACCTAGGACATGGGAAAATTTAGCTGACATCACATTATTAGAAGCCATGGTATTGATGATACAACTACTCACTTGACACCCTTTGAAGAACAAGAAGATGTAAAATGCTTTTACTTTATCGGTCTTAGAAGTGGTAGAAGCCATGGAGTTCAAAGCATTATAAAAATATGGGGTTGTAAGTATCCCTTTAGCATTTGTCTTTTTTACACTAGGGTTTTTACCTTCAATAAACTTTACTAGCCCATCTAACTAATTTGACTTTGATCTTAGATATTCAACTTAGGACATCTGAATTTTGGTTTTTTTACACAATTATGTCAAAATTTGGTAAATTACAGGGGAAACATTTTTAGTAAAACAATTAAATTTTTTATTACTATCAACCATAGTTTGGGGAGGATTACATACATTTACCATGGTGTGTTTCCATTTTATTTGACCAGTTAATCTAGTCCCTCATAGAAGAATAGATTTTTGAGTTTCTTCCTATTTTTTAGCTTACTATTTTTTTGATTTTGTGCTCTGGAGAAGACTGCAAATGATTATCCAGTCATATAAAAAATTGCAACATCATAAGCATCTTCTCCAGAATCATATTCTAGGTATGCATTAGTGGAGTCACCACTTCATTCTTCTGTTTCAAATTGTTGAAGATATAGATTTTTTGTTTTAATTAATTAATTAATTTATTTATATCCAAAAATTTATTATGTTTCCAAAACAACATTCACATGAGTATTTGCATTTAGATTTGGAGGTGCTTTTATAGAAATATTATGATGAGGAGCTTACAATCATAAATGATTTCCTTATAAAATCACATAGTTTCTTCTTAGGATGTCTTGATAAGGAGAAGCAATAATTTTATGAGGTATTTGCCTATTTAGTGTCATTATATCATTTGCCAGTTTTTGTAGAAGTTGTTTAGTAGAAGACTGATTTGAGTCTTTTACTTTGTCTTTTAAAGGTTCTTTATTTATTTTCCTAACCATTATCATGTCATCTTCAACATCGATGGATAATGTCTAGGTTTCCTTTAAATTAACTACTCTAGCTCTCTTTAATTGATAGTTTATCTCTGAAAATTACAAGTTGATAAAGATGCACTTTTGATTTTCCTTCGTCAACTTGGAAGTAGCCAATATCTTATTAACTTATTGAAATTGGCTACAAAATCCCTCATGGGTTCATAGGCTTATTTTTTCATTTTGGTAAGTTGTGCAAGCAATGAATGTAAATATTTAGCTAGTTTGAATATGATTTCAAACTTAGTTTTCATGTTATCCCAATTGGCGATAGAACCTAAAGTGAAGTGATAGACCCAATCAACTACTCTATTTTGAAGAGTTTCTAGAAATAATTTGACTATAATGTCTTCATGCTTCACAACTAAGATTCTAAATGCTATGAATACATTTGAAATGTGTTCATTTGGATGTTGTTTACCATCACCTAAAAATTTGGGGAAGTTTTTTCATGAATCTTTAGGAAGTTCATGTACCTATCCTAGAGCTAATGGTCCTACAACATTACCCCATAGTACTACGATATTTGGAAAAAATGCTTGAAAAAGAAGAATAGTCCCTGATAGGACAATATCTTGACTCATTATATAACCACCTTACAATTTTTGTTTTTTTTTGGGACTTGATTGAATACTAACTGATTTCTGGATTTTGGTTTTTTGCTCAGTATTTAACTTAAAATTAGAAATCTCTTGTAACAGATAAAAGGGATATGTATTACCTTGAGGTCTACTTTGATAAATTTTATTTATGTCAGTTTAAAAGAAAATTATTGTTGTGGAAGAGTAGGTTGAAATTAGAGTACTCTTTGAGATGGTCTTCTTGGTTGTTCTCTCATTACAACTATAGCTTCAATTTTTTGTGCAAGGATGACACAATCTTATTTTTCTTCCAATACATCAATAGCTCTTTGAAATTGTATTATATTATTTCTATTATCCCACTTAAATGCTCACAAATCTAAAGAAATGCCTTTTTGTGTATCACTTGCCCAATCAAGATTCAGTTTGTAGACTGGAGCTTGAATTGTTGAGATGGTCATGATAATAACTCTTTAATGTGGGAAATCTTTGGGAAGTTATACAAACTATTCTTATCACTTGTCTTCTCTTTTATCTTATTAAAACAATTTATGAATTCCTTTGGGAAACAGTAGCATCATCTTCTTCTTCATTTATTTTACAATAATGATTTGGAAATGAGCGTAAATTACTTTGTTATCCTAGAAGAGTAAACAAAAACTTGAAGTAATATCTTCTTCTATGACTTTTATACAATCATGACCAAGTTGATGATAATGATTTAAAATAATAGTCACATGTAAAGTTAATATTTAAGATGGTGAGCTAATGTTGAGCTCTACAATCTATTTTAAATTCAATAATTATTTAAGCATATTTTTGATAGTCTATTCCTTGGTTTAATATAGTAAAGATTATCTAAAACTTAAAAACACTAACTTTATCACATTCCCATGCACATTGTCTAATGTTTGAAGTGATATCCAGTTATGTAGGTTGTTTCCATTCAATTTCTAGTTTTTGAATTGGTCCTTGAGCTAATGAGATAGTCATATGGACTAAAATGTCTGTATGTGGGTTGCACAAAAAGAAATGTGCTCCATGGTGTGTGTTAAAAAAGGTTGATAGAAAAAAAATTTAGGTGAATAAATTTCATATTTTTGGTCAATAATGTAGAAATGAAGTCCCTCTCCTATTAGCAGGTGGATCTACCTCTATTGAAAGACAACAACAATGCAAAAAAGATAACTATTTATAGTAGAAATGTTGATTCTAGGGGTTTCTGTACTTTTAATATGAAAGTATGAGAAAGTGGTAGAAAAGAAAACTAAAAGGATGATAATAATTTTGAAAGAATGAGGAGAGATAAATGAAAATTAGAAGGAAGGAAAAGGGTAGCTTTAACAATTTAAATACATAAATTTTTTATAACTACCTAAGGTTATATAATATATACAGCCAACTTGATGATGAAAACCATTTTGTTTAGAAAGGCAAGGAAGACATGCTTCAAATGTAAGAACAAAATCCACACACCAAAGAGAACTTGAGATCAAAATATTTAAAAAAAACTATGTATTTATTATGAGAAACAAATACAAATTTATTTCTTTACTCTCACTTAAGTTTACTAATTTTAAATCCTCTATATAAATCAAGACATATTTTATATGAAGAATGCCAAATCATTTGATAATTTAACAATAATGTTCTACCATATTTGAAAGAAAAGAATCAAAGTAAATAAATAAAATCATATATAATCTTCATCTAAAAAAATCCATAGCACAAAGTCTAGCAATTTGTTCTTGTATTGATTCTTCATTGAGTTGTACATACAAAACTTCTCTTTCTCCTTTGCCAAAATTTATGTGTTAAAAATGCCCTTTATAATGAAAAAAACTTGTATTTATAGGTTATGAAGGTGTAACCACATCATCACCACATCATAACCACTTTATAAACACCTTTATAGTAAAATATTTCTATTTTATAGTTACTTTTCCCCAAGACTTAAAAAAGTAAATATGATCTTTTTTAGTTATTACAAAAAGTTGAACAGAGAAATAGAAATCTAGAGAGAGAAAAAGAGGTTTTGACTGGTTATTGGGAAAAAGAAGAATATTTTTACTAAGAATAACCTTGTTCCAATGTAATTATATCTGATTCATCTTTTTGTGATGATTTGAGCATGTACAATCTAAATCTCAAAAAAATTTGAATAAAATATCTTTTGCTAGATCAATTATATGAGTGAAACATGGAAACCATTCATATGATGCGTTAGTTGCTTATTCAATTTTATTAAAAAGACATAGGGAATTCAAAGTGAGATATTTGAAATCATAATAAATACTACTTAGCTTATTCATGTCTTCTTAATTGAATGTCTTTGCTCCAAAAAACTCCTCTTTAATTATTTTCTAAAATTGTTATTTCAATTATGTATATGTATGTGATTTTGACTCATATTCATTCAATAGATCACAAGGAATGAACCAAACATTAGTAGGTACCTATGATTTCATCTCGTCATAACTTTTTCCATGACATTGTATGTCCTTCAAAGCTTCATCTAGAGAATGAATCTTCCAATTCACACATTGATTCTATAAGCGTAAATAGTTATCGTTAGCTTCAACAAGAATAAATTTATAAACTAAATCATTATAATCCATGGAAGCCATGTCTCTCAAGTCCTTGATTAGACTATTCCATATCCTAAATTATTTCTTGGAAGTTAAAATTTCTTCTTCAATTTTCTCTTGAATAGAATTAATCAAATCATAGATTCTTCAATTTTCATCAAGGAATTTCATGTCATCAAGAAATAATTCTTCTACACAAGATTCCATGACTTTACCATGGTTTCTATACTTAATAATTTTGGCAATCATGTCTTTATCAATCTTAAATTCAAAACTTGACATTTGTACAATGGAAGAAGTTTGTGTAGGTGAAATGATCACTTTTTGAGAAGTTTCACCTATATTCAAGATCTATTTAATATATGCTGAAAGCATATGTACCTTTTCTTCCAAATGTTCTTGAGTTTGAATCCCCTATTATATCATATATAACAAATTGGTTGTGGTTACCTTAAAATTATGAATGTTGCCTTCAAAAGTGGACTCACCATGATTAATCTTATTGATGTTGTAATTAGCCAATGTCATCTCATCTTGAATCTTCTCTACAATTGTTTGAGTAATTTCCATAGATTGTGTACCTAAAGAATCAATAATCAATCTTTAATTAGTTTTTTATTTTCTCTTCTTTGGTGGGCCTTGTTATACATTATTAACAACATTAAAATCAATCTCTATTTGTTTAACTGTAGCCTTCTTCTTACTCATTATCTATTGTATCCATGAATTAGATGTATATCCTTATGGTGCCACAACTAAGTGATTGAGAAAACAAAATGATACAATGAAGTCACAAGGGTGATACAATAGTGTATATAGGTTAAATAGATTATTGAGGAGCAACAACTTATTGAGTAGGGTAAACAAGAGGTGGGGGTAGAGGTGGAACTAGGAATGAAGATGCTAAAAGTGGTGGGGAGATGAAAGTGGAGAAAGCATTGGTGATTCAATAAAGGGAGGGATAATGGGAAAAGGTATTGAACATGAATCAAAGTCCAAGAACTATGAGTGTTGTCAATCAACATTGAGGAATCAATATCTTGTGTGACATCTATAGTGGTAGATGAAGTAGGCCTCTTGATTTGAAAATTTTTCTTCGG
The DNA here is from genome assembly GCA_037957365.1 of Torreya grandis. Classification (NCBI taxonomy): domain Eukaryota; kingdom Viridiplantae; phylum Streptophyta; class Pinopsida; order Cupressales; family Taxaceae; genus Torreya; species Torreya grandis. Next base: position 666,721 of record JARHVA010003198.1, read on the forward strand.
TTGATCACCCTCATATGTATGTTTATGAATTTTTTCCTTATTAGGATTTTCTCCATCTCATCCTCCATTCATAGACGAAATAGAATTTTTAATGAATAATTTGGTGCCAAAAGGTTGAGTGGTTGGGATAAAATATGTTTGTTGTTTCCCTCTAACACTTCCTTCACCTTTTTAATAGTTTACTGAAGCATATTACTTTACCTTTATATAAAACCAATATATGGAACTAAATTACATAGTTTGTGTGTATTTTACAATGTCTATTAGTGATGCAAGTAGGCTACTACTTGTTTTCCCATGATTTATTTTCATCTCTTAATCCTCTTATTATTTGTCACTTTTTTTAATTTGATGGTGGACCTATTCTAGGCCTTTACCCTCTATTTCAATTAAAAAAAATATCTTGAAGGTATATTAAAGTATTCATTCATTCATTCTTTTTCTAAGGTATTCAATCTCTCTTAAGGTCTTATTTTTACAATTATATTCTCCTACATATTAGGCTTATAGCCTAATCCCTTTCTTTCAACTGGGATTTTGTGAGTTACCAATGGAAAATAGAATTTCAAATAATAAAAATAAATTTTATCATGTCATATATATCATAAATAATGGTTAACATACCTCAGATCCTTCCTTGATTGAAAATATGGACCAATTTAAAGATTGTGTCTATTAACCTTGTTTAGGCCTACTTTAGGCATACAAAATTTTGAACAAAACCAATTATTATTTATAATTTTCACATTAATTTTTTTTTTATACTCTTATCCTCCATATATAGGAACTATGTACAAAATTTTAGGCAATTTGGTTCAACAGGTTGAGAGAAATTTGAGTTTTCAATTGTTGTCAACATGATTTTCTTAGTATCTTCAAGCCTACTAGAACATAGTCATCTATATAAATTTTATTTGAATGATATTTAAGATATAAAACATTTTATATCCTCTTAATTACACCTTTAATCATCTACACACCAATTTTTTAAGGATTTAAAATTATGGTTTAAGAGAAAATTGAGTTTCCTTGGCTGCAACCTTATTTTGCCTAGGAAACCTACTTGCCTGTTTTAACACAATAGTTAATATTTTGAGTTTTATAGATAAAAAAACTATAATTTTTTTTTTGAAACTTTAAAAACATATGAACACACCTTCAAACCAAAATTTAGTAGTTTTAACTAGTTACTTTTCTCAGAAAGTGAATGTTTCTTCTGAAACCCTAGGTTGTCTTGTCATGGGGCAACAATCATATAAAAATGAATAACATGAGTTTGGAGAATGATAAATACATAATTAATTTTTTTTTTCTATTTTTGCTCCCTCCTATTTATCCAATTGGTTTAAAACTTGAGGTGATCTTAAAAACATAAAAATATTTTAAAATATAGACCCGCAGACTCTAAAATATACTGTTACAGACCTGCAACCTTCAAATGATTTCTAATTTTACTTGATATAAATATTTAATCTCATTCATCATCCATGTAAATACATATTCATATTATTCAAAGTCTGTAATAATCATAATATATTTAAAATACAAGAATAATATTCAAGAAACATTATGATGAGACCATAAAATGGCTCATTATATCCATAAAATAACATCTTTTTTTCTTGCATAAGAAGTGGATCTAAGTGTAGTTTCTAAACTTATGATTTATTTAGAATGAAATATAGAACTATATCTTGGTTATTTATTTATAAATTGTTGTCTTCTTATTTGTTGATTTTTGTTACTAAATCTCTAAAAAATGCAATTAATGTGTATATATACAACCCATAATAAGCTATATTAGACATGAGCATGAGGTACCAACTAAATATCAGTTTTGAGGTGAGCTACAAGTACTCTAGACATAGCTACAACTCACCTAGTCTAGATATAGACTCACCTATATTTACTATGGACTTACTCAATTCAAATCTACAGACTCAGCCAGTAGCTCTACATTCATGTAGTTTATTGATTGAAGACCAGTTCAAAGCATCAAACATCAAGAGATCCATCATAGTCATCAATAGTTCATTGACTTTGTAGGTCTAAAATCAATGAAATTTTATAGTTTCTGAAATCTACAGACTCTACAGGTTTTAAAATCTACAAACTCTGTAGGTTCTAAAATCTATGGACTCTATAGGTTTTAAAGTCTATGGACTTTGTAGGTCTAAAATATATGGACTCTATAGGTATGAAATCTATGAACTCTATAGGTTTTGAAATTTGTAGACTCTGTAAGTTTTAAAATCTATGAACTGTGTAGGCATATCTACGGATTATGCAGGTCTATCTATGGACTAGTTTAGGATTGTATCTAAATTTAGATTTGTATAATTTTATTCCATAAATAATTCTCTTCATATTTCATGAAGATTGAGTTTATGTTGTAAATAGAGAATGTCTCCATATTTTGTGGAAGATTGAGATAAGCTAGAATATATAAATTGTTATGTTTCTCTCCATATTTGGTGGAGATCATCTAGGATTGTTATTTCTTAATAAGGAGTTGGTTGGAAGCATGAGATTATAAATTCAACCTCTCACACCATTGTAATCAATCTTGATGATCAATAATACATTCTAAAGCTTTGTGACATAAATCCAGTGTTCTGATTAAAATATTCTTCTGAGGAATGAGCTGGCCACTCATTCCAAGGAAGATGAATAAATGTATTTTTATTTGTCTCTTTATTATGTAATTATGATTTTGAATTGTTATTATTTATTTTTTATGTAAACATTTATTTTTTGTAATTTTTTTATGAACCTACAAGTGTTTTTTATGTTTATCATTTATTTTTAATTCAACAATTTACTTTCCTGCAAGTGTGATTTAATTTTTGCAAGTGTGCTTTTCCATTTCTGCAAGTGTGATTTATTTTTTTACAAAGTGTGGTGTGATTTACTTTCCTGAAAGTGTGTTTTTCAATTCCTACAAGTGTGGTAGAAGAGATCGATTGCTAGAGATCTCTTTCTCCTATTGCATACAGCCTTGGACACCAACCCTGGATTGACATTATTAAATGATGAATTGATGACTCATCATTTTTGACACCATTTCCAAGGACATGATGTTATTAAGAGATTCAAAATTTGTTAAGAGAATTGTCTAGTGGTAATAGATAAACAAGTTCCTAGTGAGAGAGAATGTCTCTTTACAAATTTTGTGATAGGAGATAGTTAATAGTTCCTCTAAAATTTATTTTCTTGCAAAATATATTAGAATTTATTTTTCTATAAAATAGATTAAAATTTATTTTCTTACAACAAAGAATATAATTTAATTTTTTGCAATTAGCTTTAAATTTTTTAATTTCATGCAAACCCCGCCACCACTACGCGCTCCCCTCCCCCCCATCCCGCCCCGCTCCAATGTCATAATAATGCTGCTATATAGAGAATAACAACTACTAACACCATACGAAAGGATTTAAACATTGATGCAAGTTGGAGGAAGAAAATGATGATCTGAAATAGCATAAAAAATGGAGAAAATTAGGTTGAATTTTTGTAGCTATTCACAAAATAGAATCTATAATTTATGCCCCTATGTCTAACATGTCTATTGAAGCATTAATCTACCTATTTGAGAAAAAGAATTAAGATCAACTATATGGAGGATAAAATACAGTTACACTTTTTTAAAACCATTAACAAAAGATCACACAATTTTTAAGTTAGTTGAATTTAAAAATATTGCATGTGATTTTATTTTTATAACAAAATAAGGAAAAATACTCAATTAAGTTGATCTCATTCTATTCTAAGAAGGATATGATAGATCATGCATGCATGAAGTTAGTTGCATAAATTTAGATTGCATGCATAAATCTAGGTGGAAAGATAACATGCATGAAGTTAGTTGTATAAATTTAGATTGCATGTATGAGTCTAAGTAGAAAGATGACATGCATGAAGTTAGTTGCATAAATTTAGATTACATATATAAATATAGGTGGAAACATAGCAAGCATGAAGTTAGTTATATGCATAAATTTATAATACATACAAATAAATCTCCATGCATGTGGGTAAATTCATAAATCAAGCATTGCATGCAAATAAATCTCTATGCATATGGGTCAATGCATAAATCAAGCATTGCATGCAAATAAATCTCCATGCATATGGGCCAATGCATAAATCTAGGTGAAAAGATAACATGCGTGAAGTTAGTTGTATGCATAAATTTAGAATGCATGCAAATAAATCTCTATGCATGTGGGTCAATGCATAAATCAAGCATTACATGCAAATAAATCTTCATGCATGTGGGTCAACACATAAATCAAGTATTGCATATAAATAAATCTTCATGCATGTCAATCAATGCATAAATCAAGCATTACATGAAAGTAAATCACCATGCATGAAGTTAGAATGGATTTCATATGGGTCAACGGATTTGACAAGAATAATAAAAGTGAATTATTGATGCTACTAATTCCTTGGAATTTTACAGTGAGATTTTAAGAATGTCAAATGAAGACAAACGCAAAGAATTTGTGACTGCAAGGAGAAGCTTGAATGTTTTATTTGAAGCCCAAGAAAATAATGGTCAATGAATAAGAATGTAATATAAATATTAGATGGATTAATATTGATTTGAATAAAATTTTTAATATCAATAACAAGGCTAAGGCTGAGGCATTGACATTAGCATTATAATAGAGACTTTGATCTAGTCCTTGATTATTAAGAGTAAAAAATACCTTGATCTAATACATTAGTAGCAACAAGGATATCTTATAGTACAATTTTATATATGAAAAATATTCAGGTATATATTTTCTATACTCTATTTTATTTTTAGTTTGGTATTTTCATACCATTTTTACATTACCTACTATGTATATAAATCATAAGTCATTGTATATTCACTCCATCCATGCATTATCATTATCCTTGTGCATATCACAGTTAAAATTTCTTACTCAACCTATAAATAAAAAGATTTGATGACATTTATCTTCATTCCATTCCATCCATTAGTCAAATCCATATCTACCAATCATAATAATAGAACTTATCTAAGGGAGTTCTTGTTTTCATAATAAAAATCCATTAGAATTTTTGAACCACTAATCATTCTTAAATAGGCTAAAATACATTCATTCATGTGTTTCTAAATGTTCCTTCCATTCTTATTGTTATTAAAATTTATAATTATTTGATGTGGCTGATACTATGCTAGTTTGGAAAGTTTTTATCATTTTAATTTCTTGTAGAATAATTTCATGAAGATAGATCAACAAGAAGCTTTCAAGGCAGAATAGAGGAACACAAATTTGCTTCATCACAAGGGTGAATTCTCTCAGAGGGCTGCTCCTCAATGAAAGAGATCAGAGGAGATAAATAAATAGGTAGGAGTTTAAATGGAAAAGAATCACCTATAGGGCTGCACCTTTGTGTATATGGACTCAAAGTTTGGAGATTATGGAGCCATTTGAGAAGATCAAAATAGCTCAATTTTTATCCATAGCTTCATCAAGTCCCTGACACTTTATCGTAATAGAACAATAGAATAAATGAAAATCTTCCATCAATGATTGGTAATCACTACATAGACCAATGATGAAGAATGTCAAACATGCAAAAAATTTACTGATACATTTTAAAATAGTATGAGGATGTATACAGTCTATTACTAATATTTTCTCTATCATCATTTTTGCATATAAAAAAAAAACCAACAATAAAAACTCTCATGCATTGTTGGTATTTTTGATTTGAAAATCAACTTGCTGGTGAGCCAAGTACTAGAAAAATAAGCCTTGATTAGAAAACCAGTTTTACTTGCTAGTCAAGGGCAAAAAAAGAAAAAGAGAAATTGAAAACCAGTAATGACTGCTTTTTCCACCTATAATAAATACTTGGTTGCTGACTTTTTATGCTCTCATTTTCAGTATTTCTTGGGCTTCCATTCTTCAAACATCTTTTCCAATATGCTTCATGGGGTTGACCTCAAGAAAGACATTACAAACTAAAGTTATGCTAAGGTATCTAGTTTCTTTTATTTCACTTTTAAATTTATTTGTAAGTTTTGTTATTACATAAAGATCCATTATTTTCAAGAAGAAGGAAAAATAATCAAATATCCCCACACTTTATACATATTTACATTGGCATTAATGGGATTAAGTGTGGGAGAGGAGAAAGAGAATAGTCTCAATGATAAATCAAGAATGTGGCTTAGTAAAAACAAATTTGACTTTGATAGAGGCATATAGTTTCACCATTATTTTATAAAAATCTCAAGCAACAAAATTTACTTCATATTTTATATCAAAGTTGATTTGTAGTCAAAATAAATCAATGTACGTACAAAAAAAATTCTTAACACAAGAATCTACTCTCACCTCTTTAAAAAAAAAGAAAAAAGAAAAAGAAGAGGGCAGCATGAGATTCCACACAAGAACTTATGTCAAAAATAAATCAAGGATAGAAAGAAAATTTTCACACAAGAACCTATCATTGACAAATGTATTATATTTTATTGACCACTTTCATTGGAAACTTTTTCCTAAAGGATTCTACAAGTTAAAAATAATTTAACTTATGCAAGGTCAAATCTGAAAAGACTATTTGAAAATGAGAACATCTAACTCATGCATTTATATCTCAAAGAATTTTCAAATAAAGGATTGGCATGCATGAGGACATGCATGAGGTTAGGTGTGGGAGAGATGATGACACCATAAAATGGCTCATTATATACATGAAATAACATCTTCTTTCTCTGCATAAGAAGTGGATCTAAATGTAATTTCTGAACTTATGATTTATTTAGAATAAAATAGAGAACTATATCTTAGTTATTTCTTTATAAATCATTGTCTTTTTGTTTGTTGATTCTTATTACTAAATATTTGGAAAAATCTATTAATATGTATATATGCAGCCCATAATAAGATATATTAGACATGAGCATGAGGTACCAACCAAATATCATTTTTTAGGTGAGTTATAGGCAATCTAGACATAGCTACGACTCACCTAGTCTAGTTATAGACTCACCTAGATTTATTATGAACTCACTTAATTCATATCTATAGACTCAGCTAGTAGCTCTACATTCATATAGTTCAATGATTGAAGACCAGTTCAAATCATCAAATGTCAAAAAATCCATCATAGTCATCAACAATTCAAATAATGTAACTTGAAGAAAATCTACAGACTCTACAATTTCTAAAATCTATGGACTCTATAGGTCTAAAATCTAAGGACTTTGTAGGTTTGAAATCTACAGACTTTGTAGGTTATAAAATCTATGGACTCTATAGGTTTTAAAATATATATACTATGTACGTCTAAAATCTATAGAATCTATAGGTCTAAAATCTACAAACTCTACAAGTTTTAAAATCTATGGACTCTGTAGGTATATCTATGGATTGTGCATGCATATCTACAGATTGTGTAGGTCTATCTACAGACTAGTTCAGGATTCTATCTAAATTTAGATTTGTATAATTTTATTTCATAAATAATTCTCTTCATATTTCATGAAGATTGAGCTCATGCTATAAATAGATAATGTCTCTCTCCATATTTTGTGGAAGATTGAGATAAGCTAGAATATCTAAGTTGTTATGTTTCTCTCTATATTTGGTGGAGATAATCTAGGATTATTATTATTGAATAAGGAGTTGGTTCGAATCATGAGATTATAAATGCAACCTCCCACACCATTTTAATCCAACTTGGTTATTAATAATACATTCTGAAGCTTTGTGACATAAATCCAGTGTTCTGATTAAAATCTTCTTTAGAGAAATGAGCTGACCACTCATTCCAAGGAAGATGGATAAATGTATTTTTATTTATTTATTTATTATGTAATTATGTTTTTGAATTATTATTATTTAGTTTTCATGTAAACATTTATTTTTTGTGAAGTTTGTTGTGAACTTACAGGTATTTTGTATGTTTATCATTTATTTTCAATTCAACAATTTACTTTCTTACAAGTGTGATTTACTTTCCTGCAAGTGTGATTTACTTTCTTGTAAGTGTGATTTAATTTATGTAAGTGTGCTTTTCCATTTCTATAAGTGTGATTTATTTTTATTTAAAATGTGGTGTGATTTATTTTCCTACAAGTGTGCTTTTCAATTCCTGCAAGTGTGGAGTGTGGTAGAAGAGACCGATTGCTAGAGATCTCTTTCTTCTATTACATACAACCTTGGACACTAGCCTTATATTGAAATTAGTAAATGATGAATTGATGACTCATCATATTACTTCATTACTTACAAACTTGATATTACACTCCCAAAAGCCTTCTTTATTAAACAACAATGCAAATGGCTCATAACTACATATAATTGACTTATCAAAATGCATAAAAAATATGTTAAATCCTCTTATTTCATCGAATATTTACATATACACCATCTCAATGTTTAAAAAATCCTTATAAAGGCTTGAATATCAACTATGATCTTCAAAATTCTTACAAGATCTTCATCACACCTCTCATACATTCTCTATTCCTCTCTATGTCCATCCTCCTTCATTAACTCCTATTTAATGTATTCAAAATCATCTATATGCATCAAAATGTCCTTATTTAGTTTTGGTCTTGAAATAAGACCAAAAATCTCTTACTTTATTCTTTGTAACAAATCATCCTAATTGAGTTTTGATCTTATCATAAGACCAAATATCACTCAATTAGTCCTTATCTCTAGAAACCATTATTCCTTTGGCCTATTCCAAAGTGGAAATAGTCTTATATATAGTGGATTAGATTAAATTACATTTACACAAGGTAATTGCATGTATTTTCCCTTTCCAACCTTACAATATAATTCAAATATTTAATTTACATACAACAAGAATAGTGAAGCATTTAATGGCTTCTTATTGATCTTATAAAACTCCTAAGACACCCATACATTATGAACAAGTTCAAACTATGATATTTACATCATGAACATAAGCCAAATCTTGATGCTCATGCATCAGTTAGATCCCTTATTTATGAATTTATTGGGGGAATTGCTATGAGATGTAATTTATCATTGAAAATTTATTCAACAATGTCAGTACCATCATCTTTAAAGTCTGACATACACCATTTAAACATGAAAGCTTTCATCTATTTAAACGTCATTCTTGACAAATCTCTTTTCTTGACTTAAAAATCATCTTCACAATCTTACCAATAGCCTTCAATCTTAGTAATATGAGGATATATGGGACCTAATCTAAGATCTTTCTTCATGGAACCCTTGCTATCAAAATCAAGTCTTCTTGTGTTCAACTAAATTGGAAATCCACCTTTGATTTCTTAATGTTTGTAGCATCTCTGGCTGATTTTTAAATGAAATAACTTAGGCCAATAAGAAATGTTATTCCTTTGATTTTCTAGTTGATACACTTCTTGTGCACCTCATTTAACTCCCCATAAATCTCAATCAAAATTATTTTATCACTGGGATATCTTGATAGTGTAAGAGGAACACCTCCAAATATGCCAACCTAGATATAAGTGAAATTTGGGAACTAAATGAAGTAGCTCCCTATTTCTTGATCAATGCAATTACTTCATTCACCCTTATGAAGTGTCTCTTCCCTTTCTTGTGAGTGAGATGTGGAAACATTTCATACACCAATGCACCATGGATAGTTGTCCTTTCTTCATTTAGGCTTGGCCAAGCTCTGAAGGTTATAATGGAATACACCAAATATGAAGTCATGTAGAATTATTATGTGGATTCTAATTTCATTAACTATTAAAAGATATTATTATTGATTATTTGAGTCCAATCAATGAATTGATTCCTAGAGTAGATGATATTAATGAACATACACATCCAATTATGAAAGACATTTGTTATATCGTTTCCCACGAACCTATTTAAAAGAGTGATCACATCTAAAAATTCTTCTTTAAAGTCAGATCTATATAGAGTTTTGACAAGTTTGAAATTATAGACACTATTTTATGATTATATAACACCTCAGTCTTGTACACTTAGCAAACTTAGACCTTAGTTGTTCCTCTCAATTCTATACCTTTCCCACTTTTGCAAGTCTCGTATCTACTCTATCTTGTGCCCCTTATCCTATGTCTCTTAGTATAAATAGTCTTATGTTGATGACCTAAGGCCTTTATATTACCTAGAATTCTTAAAATATACATATCTTCCATCTCTATAAGTTTTGAACCTATACCTACTTTCCTGCTCCCTAGACATTGATGTTTAGGATAATGCTATTGGCTTATTTTAACACAATTGTTCATTGCCCTAAAGTCATCTAATTTACAAATTAAACTTATCTTAATGGTAGAATTAAGTGATTTAATGTGAATTATTACTCTAAATGGATTGATATAAATATAAGATCAACCCTCATTCATTCCTCACCTAGAGAAAGACCAAAAAGACCAAGGCAACTTATCAAAAACACTTTATAAATAATTCAATTGAACAAAACTTCCCTATTTCCATACTTGTTATAGGTAAAAAACATATATAGGTCTAAAGTACTAAAATAAAAACCCAAAGTTACAAGCTATGTCACTATTGTACTTTCTTTCCACGTATTGCTTGATTCACACATAAGCCAACACGTAGGGAATAACTACATGAGTCTGAGGCCCTCTTCTAGAGTTTTATCTATGTAAGAACTACCTTATAATAGTGGGGTATTTAGGGTCAGCTCAACACCATGTACCCACTAACCCATTTCCCCCCAAAGTCATTATGGAGATGGAGAATTAGGGTTTTACCATTTTGCAAGGAACTATATTCCATGACCTAGATCTGCATGCACCAAAGTAAAGGCAAAGTAAAACCTAGAAGTATTTAAGTGGTTTCATATTTTTATAGTAGGTATTATATATATGACACTTACATTGAACCTAGATAATAGTGTTGATGTAACCATATTAGGCTGACATTACCATCTAGAGCTCTAAAAGTGTCAGATCTAAAATATGATGACTATTGTAGAACCTCCTTCCAACCTACTTTTTGCCTATTCTAGATCCAAAATTGCATTAACACTAGAATAAACTAAGTACATCACTTATTTATCATTTCCATATCTATCATACTTGTACTTTTTATATTTAGACTATCTTAGCATAATAAATTCAGTATATGCTTATATTTGAGTTTAACATCTAATTGCCCTGCTATAGATCCGATTATCACCCTTATGCCATTTCATTTATATATACCTCTTTAATAAAAATATAAGGTTAACAATAATATCACCTTATATCTACATTTTAGGTTAACTGGTGAACCTGATCTTTAAATGCCATTCTACCTAACCATACCTTATAAGATGCTAATTCCCTACTTTGTCATAATCTTTATGTTTTTCATTTCTCCTATCATGGATGATATTGATTGATTTGATGACTATGATTACTAAACTATCCAACTCTCCCTCAAGGAAGGAATTAGAATTGATCACTCTTGCATTCTTTCAAGTTTTAAAACATGTAATATAAAAGCCTTGAATGGTGGTAGTTATTATCCCTTTAATCAGGTCCATGTTCCCACCACTTCAATAAATGAGTTGATCCATCTGAAGGAAGACACAAATCCTTAATCCATCCTTCCTATACCTCCATCATATGAATTTGTCATTACATACTTGCAAAAGTATGGATATAAAGGACAATGATTGTGCAAACGTGAGCAACGTATAACCCACCCTATATCTCTTAAACATAACAATATAAATAGGTAAGGGTTAGGGTTTTCAAAAACATCCTTGAATTACCAACCATTCAAGTAAAATAAACATGTATATTTTACCAAAAAAGTGGGTGCATGACCAAGAGGTTCCTTCTTTTGATTGTCAAAAATTATGACTAATATATAAATATATTATGGATGATTTATAAATAACTAACAAGGGGGACATGTCTTCAATAAAACTGATTAAAACACCACAAAATTTATACATTCCCAAAAAATAACCATCTATTCAAAGGTGATGGTTTTTTCCTACCTTCATTTAAAATAAATTTTATATCAAAAAATGTGTCCTTACCAAACTTTCTCAAGTTAAAATTTTTATACACTTACTAAAGGAAAATGAAACAAATTCTTCAAATGGTACAAGCTATTCAAATGATATACCAAACATACCAAAATTCAAATATCCCATACCATTACCAAAATGTCCTAAATTTAGTGATCATGAACTTGTACTTGTTATACATGAGGATGATGAAATTCATATGAAAAAGGTGGTAGGTTGTAACCAATAATAACACCCATGAGAAATACACTATTCCCATAAAATATCTAATGTTTATGATAACCACTATTGGGGATATTCAAAAGTAAGTTTCTATACTTCAAATACAAATGGATTTCCATAATGATAATGCACATATAACCTCATTCAATAATCAACCTCTTGTGAAATGTATAATTGAATATCCTTATCCATAATATTTTGAATTACCAGATTTACCTTTCTTTTTGAGACACAAGGACCCATTTGGCTACATGATTTAACTATGTACATTCTTTTGGTTAATGGACATAAGATGACAAATTATTGCTAAAAATATTCCATTTGAGAATTTTTGATGAGGCTCAAAATTGGTTCTATAGTTTACCAAAAGATTCCTTAACCACTTTTTTACAATTTGAAGATGGATCCTTCATGGCTTTCAATATCCACAAGGTGCCAAAACTCACATTAGAACATTTTCACAATTTGAAACAACCTAATGATGAATCCCTTCAAAATTATACTATTCAATTCAAAAGTACATCATATGATCTAGCATTTAGACCCTTAGATTTGAAATTACAATTTATCTTTAGTAGAGGCCTTCTTTCCCCATTAAAGGAAAGAGCATTGCATAAATAATATGAGTCATTTACCCATTTATGTAATGATGTGCATATATATGCTTCTTTCATAATTACTCATTCAAAGGAACTTAGCATACCTCCCTCCAAATACAAAAGTTTTATGCCTCACACAAAGGAAGGAGATAAATTACCTAAAGAGAATTATGAATAAAAATGTGTTATCCCTAATATTTATATGACCAATTTGTAAATTTTACTTAACATGGGGCCAATAAAAGATTATATATTATGTAAAAATCTCAAAGTGAACAACACAAAAATCATCCACACCAACAAGATTTAAACATTACCTTATACATGGGTGGTGATTATTTTTGGCTTAACCACATTAATCCTACACAAGTAAAAACTACTTACAATGTAAGATGCTTACAAAAAATTGGCTTTGATCTAAACAACTTACAAAATAAAGGAGGTTGGAAAGACTAGTTGGGTAACATAATAATACCGATTGCTTTTAGTCCTAAAGTAATTCAAACATGAGTTTGGGCTATGCATACCATGTATCCATATGCACTTACATTAGGAACTCTTTGGCTATACCAAATAGAATCAAAAATTTGATCCATATCAGAAAGGTATTTCCTTTTCCCACGAAGGTAAATGAATATATAATCAAAATGATAACATTACTTCTACTACACATGCAATACATGAGGAGAACATGCTATGTACCTTTTTAAACTATATAATCATGATGTAAATAATGTAAAATATCAAACTTAAGGTTGTAAGGTTCAAAGTGGGGAGATATCTATGACCATCCATTGGATGACATCATGAGATGCTCTCTCCTTTTCAAATATTCCAGAAACACCAAAAAAATAAAAAAAACAATCAAAAATACAAAAACATTTTTGACATGTACATGTTATATTAGCTCCTTGGAATCTATGTGTTAGTTCCATGTTGATGGATGGCATATTTAGTTACTCCTACATACACATGTATCTGTCACACTTCTACTTGATTGTGATACATGCATACACAAATACAAGATCTATTATTATTTTAGATGTTTGGTTTTCCATCTATTCATGTCACATAGATATTGGGGGCATCCACTTCTTTGATATTGATACACATAAGTTATATTATTCAGTGATCACTCTATATTATCATGCTTGAGCTTACATATGTACATACACATACCTTTATCCATAATTATATCTTACATGGGGTACTTGATATGTTATACACTTGAAATTTTTTCTTAACACATTAGATCCATGGGATACTATGACATGTTTATATTGGTTTCTTATAATGTACTTCATGCACTTCATTGAGTGTCTTGTCTTTATATTATATTCCTTATTTGAGCATTTGAATATGCTCTTTTACTTATGGCCCCTATGCCTATGTATGTTTTCTTTGACATTTGCATATGTCATGGTTTATTGTATGGACATTTGAATATATCATCCTTGCCTTTATGGATATTTGACTAAGTCAAATCCTTTTGATTATGTGGCATTTAAACATGCCCTTTGTTTGTGGTATCCTTAGACCATTGCCTTTTGACTTGATTTTAAGTGCTCTTATGTGTGTGCTTATTTAGTTGTTGAGCTTGTACTATTAATATATAGACAATGCCATGATATTTATTATACATCTTAGGCCTATATGTGATCACACTATTTTTATGTGCTTTGATGTTATATCTACCTAGACATGTTCCTTATATATCCTAAATGGTTACATGCATAGATTATACAATTGTCTTATCCTTTTGAGGTAAGGTAACTATCAGTTCTTATGTTTCCCTCACTTTAAAGGGGGTCATATTAATAGGGGATGTCATAAAGGCATGTTCATACTTAACATAATTTTTTAGATTCAGTGTAGGCATGCTTTGGAAGCATCTCCACACTCATTTAGTATATCGTACTTATATCAATTTTTAGATTAAGTGGGGGCTTTGGAAGCATGTTCTCCACACCTATTTAGTATTCAACATTCCCAGTTTATAGTGGGGACATGTTTTCAAAACATGTTGTCCACATTTTTACTTATATAATTTTTTAGATTTCTCCATATACAATGGGGGCATGCTTTGGTAGCATGTCCTCCATACTTACATAGTTTTTTGAATTGACCAAAACACATAATTATATGATTCAGAGTCATAATTGTGATATAATTATATACATTGGTACTATTTTTATACATATATTCAACATCAGACACATCTAAGGTGCATATGGTATGAAACATGTGCCTAATATTAAAAAATCCAAATCAGTTTTAGATTCCAAAACTTAGTAATGTACTGTTACCACATCATAAAATTTTACGTACATTTTTGAGCCAATCTACTACAGTATTTGGTTTGGTTTTTGGTATGGTTGAGGTGATAAAATCACTAAATATTTCCAAGTTTTTAGGTTAGACTTGATTGTGTCATCTAGCCTCACCAGGTTATAAGTATTATTGGGTTGTATGGTTGAGCTAATCTCAACTGCCAGGTGGCAACTCACCTTTTAATCTAAAGTTGGGGGCATGTGCCTTCTAGTCTTTCTCTATCTCCTTGGATATATGAAAATTTCAAGATTTATCTATATTTTTCCTAATATCAATTTTATATATTTACAATGATACATCTTTTTCAAAACAACTTTCTAATAGGCAGGTCAGTTACATTGACACATAGGTGTACTCATAAACCTTGATATTTTAATTTCAATATATTTTAAGTAATTTAAATCATAGATTATATGCACTAATTTTATACTATAATATGCTCTTGGTTGCAAGTTAGTCACCAACAAAGCACTCAAGTTGGGCTTACATAAAGACAAGGTGTGTATAGACACCCAAGTACACATTCCTTTTCTTTAAACTAGCAATTCCATTACTAGATTAAATGGGGGGAAAATGTAGACACTATTTTATGATTATATATAACCTCAATCTTGTACACTTGGAAAACTCAAACCTTGGTTGTTTATATCAATTCTATACCTTTCCCACTTATGTAAGTCTTGCATCTACTCTATCTTGTACCCCCAACCTATATATCGTAGTCTAACCAGTCTTATGTCGATGACCCATGTATTTTATCTTTCCCATAATGATTAAAATGTACTTAAATTCCATCTCTACAAATTTTAAACATGTACCTACTTTCCTACTCCCTGAACACTAACATCCATGATATATAGTAACATCAATGATATTGTCATATCATGACATAAGTGTCTAGTGCCCTAAACTCATCCAATTTGTAAATGAAACATATCTTAATGGTTGAACTAAGTGCTTTAATGTGAGTTATTAACCCAAATGGATTGATATAAATACAAGATCAACCCGCATTCATTCCTCATCTAGAAAATAACCAAAGAGACTAAGGCAACCTATCAAAATCACTCTATTAAGAATTGAATTGAACAAAGCTTCCCTATTTCCATACTAGTTATAGGTACAACACATCTATAGGTCTAAATTAATAAAGGAGTAGCTCTAAGTTACAAGCTAGGTCACTGTTGTACTTGATTTACACATATTTCATGATTCACACACAATCCAACACATAAGGGATAACTACATGAGTCTAAGTCCCTTTTATAAAGTATTGGATATGTAAGAAATGCCCTATGATAATAGGGTCTTTGGGGTCATCTCAACACCATGTGCCTATTAACCCATTTCCCTTTAAGGTCACTATGGAATTGGAGAACTAGGGATTTTCCATTTCACATGGAATGACACTCCATAACCTAGATCTGAATGCACTAAAATGAAGGGAAAGTAAAACCTAGAAGCATGCATATGGTTGCATAATTTTATAGTAAGTATTTTGTACATGGCACTTATGTTAAACCCAAATAATAGCATCAATGTAACCATCCTAGGATGATGTTACTATCCAGATATTTAGAAGTGTTAGCTCTAGAATCTGATGATTGTTCTAGAATCTCCTTCTAGCTTAATTTTTTCTTGTTCCAAATCTAAAACTATATTAACATCAGAACAAGCTAAGTACATCACTTATGTATCATTTCTATATCTAATATAATTATACTTTCCATATTTAGACTATATTGGCATAATAAATTTAGTGTATGTTTATATCTGAGTTTGGCATCTAATTGGCCTACTATAGATTTGATTATCACCTTTGTGCCATTTAATTTATATATACCCATTTAATCAAAATCTAGGGTTAATAATAAGATCACCCTAGATATACATTTTAGGGTTAAACAAACATTCATCCCTTTTTTGTTGGTCAACTAGTCTTGACTCAACATATGTTTACATTTCACATGATTATTTACCCAGAACTATTGAGTAATATTTTTGTTTATTTCAATTATTTTATTGTAAGGCTCAGTGTCGAAGGTGCTACTTATGGAGGTTCCATCTAGTTTAGGAACTAGTTGATCATCTAAGGATCTTATCTCCATATTCTCTGGATTATAGTACTTGGTACATGCAAGTACCAAATTTACACATTGAATAGAGGTTGGAAATGCAACATCATGTGCAAGCCCACTATCCAAAATATATTATGCCATTGTATTTTTTTTTTTTAATCATGCATCCTCTCTCAAAATTCATCAATATCCATGTGATTCAAGTTACTATCAATGACATTTGAAATGTTTATATCCAAAATAGAAATGAGCTCATAACTCATGTACTTGAACTTATTTTTTGATGAGGTGGATGAAAGGATAACTTGAGAAAGTAGATTTAGTTTATTGTAGACAAGATATGGAGGAAGAAAATTCTTACGTGGAAGAACTAAATTCAACATAGTGGACATAAAGTTTTGCACAAGATCTTGAAAACTCAATTTTGAGTTTGCCAATTATTAGTTCCTATAACTCTAATATGAGAAGAAAATATATTTAAAAGGGAAAAAACTACCTTATATATCAAATGGTGTTTTGGAAACCTATTCCCACATGAAATGTTTGTCTTTAACTTGTGAGAAGACTTTGAACAACATTTAATCTTGCATGAGCTTTAAAAAGTTGTTTTTAAACTTATCATGACTGAGTAGGATTGAATCTAACAACTTTAGAAAATTTTTATTTGTCTTAAGATGGTGGTGGGGAAATTTTGGTGTCAAAATAATGACTTTTTAACTTTGGTACTTTGAAACTATCATGTATATGATTGTTTTGAGCTATAGAAAGTGGAAACTAGTTTGGCAAAATTGTTGAAAAGTACCACAAGCTTGTATCAAATTATCTGAACTATTATGAAGGAAAACATGACACCACACATGTTTGAAATTGAATTGTAAGACAACTTTCAAGATCACCACAAGGAAAAATGTGATATTGCAGACCACCATTTATATAAAAATCTATCAAAGGTGATTAGAACAAGCTTTTGTGACTATTTTGAGATGATTGAATAGTTTATAAAAAACACTTTAAAGTTGATTAAGACTTCAGTATGTGTAAGTAAATATTGTTAAATTTGGTTAATTAATTGTGTAAGGATATGATGGGTTTTATAATCTTCCATTTCATGTGTATTGGATTTTATGGATCAACTATGGGTTTAAGGAGGTAGTTTTACAATTCAAAAGACCTTCACAAAATCTTTAATATACACAATGATAACTAGAATGTCATATAGATAGTTAGAGGAGGATATAATAAATGTGGAAGGCTATGATGGATATTAAAAAGCTTTCAATTAACATGGTGGGTTTGTGGGATGATTTTTGTATGTAAAATAAGCTTATCGAGGTTACATAAACCCTTCATAGTTAGAAACTTGCATTTCACCATGGAAATCTCTAAAGACTACTCAAAACCACCTTTAAAATTATTTGAAATACTTTGAATGTTTTGGAAGGAGTTAGTTTCAATTATGACAACTTGGATGGATATACAACTTTTGACAAACTTCCAAGCATGCAATAAATAAATACAAATAAAAATATAAACTTATCACTTACCAATTACATTATGTGGAAGGCTGTCATGGCTAGTCAAAAGATTTTAAGATCACAATGAGCTTGAGTAATAATTTTTTCATGTAAAGGAAGCTTTGGAAACCTAAAGGTTGTAAAAATAAGTGGTGAAAGCTACATTATACAAATGGAAACTTGCACTTTACCATTGAAAACCACTAATAGACCCCTTAAAACCACCTTTAAAGTTATTTGAAAATGTATTTCATGTAAAATAGAAGGAATAGATGATGGTTTTGGAGAGATATATGATTTATAAAATCATATTAGCATGCAAGGAACATTTCTTAATTTACATGTATGCTTATTTTAAGAAACCAATCCATTTAGAAGATTGAAAACCATTTAGAGGATTTTGCAAGGCATTGTAGGCTTTTGGAGTGTTTTTTGAATATAAAATGTACTTATGAAAGCCACATAATGTAAAAAGAGTCTATGAAATACAAATTATGTGATTTAGAAGCTATGTGGAAGGCCAAGAAGGTCAAAATCTTTCAACATGACAATTGCATGTAAAATATACTTTTGAAGTCTGCATAATGCGGAATAACAATATGAATCCACATGATTTGACAAGTAAGCTATTCAAGCTTCTTTAAATCATCTCTTTAATTTTGAATAGGAAATTTTTAAATACAACATGGTCACCTAAATTCTTCATTCAATTTATCCATTATGTAAAATGAACCTTTGAACTCTAGACTGACCTTATGAATGCATTTTAACTTGCAAAATGAACATTTGAAGCTCGAATTGACTTCATGAAATATCTCCATAATACTATTATGAATGTAAAGATTATTTCAAGGTTTTAAGATGGTTTTTTTGAAATTTAAAGATAAAATGAATTCTCATAGTATGATTTTTATTACAGTCATTAGGGGTTATTAAGGTTTTGGGAAATTCGACCATGAATGGATAAGGTATTTAGAATTACACAAACATTGATAATGATTTGATATTAAACTATCATTGTAAATTTGATATGGCTATTACATTGAGAATTTCAACTTTGATTGAAAGCAAACTTAGTTTTAACGACTTAGTAAACTCAAAAAAATGACATTTTGATTTTTGGTTATAACATGATGCAAACTACATGCTTTGAAAGATTTTGATATGCACATGTAAACAATGAAAGTCTAATCTATGTTTTTGGCACATAAAAAAAGAAGATAAAAGTTTTTTCAAATTAATTTTACATTTTTTTAATGTAAATTATAATATAATAAACAAAGAATAAACTAAATTAGTTTAATCTAATAAATAAAAAATAAAAATGAAAACCTCCAACCTAATCCATGGTGATGGCCAAGCAAATGTAAAGATTTGTTGTAATAAATAATTTATCCTCAAGTATGCTAGCTCCTTAATTGTTTAATTATGACCCTTGTGTTGATACTTGTTGAACATGCCCCATTTTCATGCTAAAAATGGGGACCCTATTCTTATTAACTAATTTGAATGTTGTTACATCTCATTTAGGGGACCTTTCATGTTTGAGGACATGTCACCTGAGTTGAGCTCTACCAAGCTCCTAGTCTACCAAATTGAGTTGAGTGATCTTAAAATGAGTTAAGTCCAAACTAATCGAATCGAGTCGAAAATATCTAAAAAATATAAGTTTGATGCCTTAGCCATTTTTCTCTATTTCAATCTAGACCTTGAGTCTTTCAATTCCCCCATAGACATTTCTACATGTTGCTATCGAATCATTTGAAAGTTTTGAGCCAAGTCTAAAACGTTTCTATGTCTTTTTAATACCTCCAGGCTCTAAGATACGATCCTGATAACTTGGGCCAACAAGGAATCAATAAAAGGTTTAATAGTCCTATGTCCCCAAGGTCCCAAGAGGTCACAACATGGTGATTTCTTGAGAAATTGGGACCACAAAGACTTTGGAAATAGTCTACAATATTTGAGCCCCCAGGGACTAAAGAAGTTACCACTTGAAAACTTCCTGCGAGTTTGGGAGCTTGGGTTGATAGGAGACTCAAATAATGGGCTAATAGTCCCATGACCTTGAGAGCCTAAGAGGCCACCACATGGTGACTTATTAGGATCCTAGGACCATGGATACTAAATTTATTATAAAAATAAGTTCAAAGTTTAGGCTCACTAAGAGGGTGCCACATGGTGTCATTCCATGTGCCTAGACCAAAGACCCACCATGAGGAGGGGTTATCACATGACACCCTAATGATGTCAACATTAATTTGAGCTTAAGTTTGACAAAAATCTATCCAAAATCAAGCCATAAACCTTGAACCTATAGGAAAATAAGGATGTGCCATATGGTACTTAACAATCTTAATATTGATAGCCATCTCGAGCATCAAAAATATCTAAGGCCCAAAGAGGATGCTGGTCAAATAAGCATCAAATTTCCATTGGTCGAGCAAGCTTCATAGGGTTATTATCTCATATTAGAATGCTTAGGATAAATTAATGATTAATATAAATAAGATTTATGCATATGGAAAGGATTTTATTTGAATTAAAAGTTGATAAATGTGAATGTCTATGTCTAAAATGGCAAGATATTTTATTTATTTCTCACATTTGGTCTAAACTAGTTATGGATTCTATATTTATGTTTTAATTGATTTAATGCTTTTTCCTTATCATTTATTCAAAGGATTTATGCTTGACCTATTTATTTAAGCTTTTAAGGTTGATCATTTGATACAAGTCATTGATTTGGATGTGTGTCCTCATCAGGTAGTCCAAACCCTCAACCAAAGTATAACATAGTAAAAAAAAAACCTAAATAAAAGGTTGTATATAAATCACAAAGCATAAGGAAAAGGGGGAAAATCAAAGTCTATTTATAATAATGGAGATACATAAGACTGATCGAAATCAATGAGAAATTGATAGATGGCCACCAATGAATGGGATGGTGGATCCCAAAGCAATTGACTGATGACCAAAAAATAATGTCATAGCCTCTAACTACAAAGCATGGGCATGCCTCTAGATCTATCAAAAAATCAAGATCCTCAACTGCATCTCTTTAATCAATAATGAATGCTTGTATAACCACTCCATTAGTGGGAAATGAAAATTTAAGAAGGACCTCCTTGGATTTGGAGGTCTATATAAGATCATCTCTTGAATTATAACACGATCTAGTTCCTTTTAGTTTTAACAGTAAAGTAGTGTAATAGACATGCTTAGATTCTCCATAGTTATTAGACCAAATATTTTTTATGATTTCCTAACATAGAGTTTTCCTCATTGTTATGAAAATGAAGTTTGTAGCTAAATAGTTGTTATAAATCTCACCATTACTAATCAATAACAAATATATTTATATTCTAAGTGTTGTGGAGGCTAGCATCTATTTCTTATGCATTTTTATGGTGGTTATGGTATGCTTTCCTCTTAGTAACTTCTACCTAGACTCTCGCACCATCTTTTATCTAGAGTTGTGATAGGTCTGGCTCAATTAAGGATTAGTTTCTATGAGATTTGTTTACTCAAACACTATAAACTCATCTCTATAGTAGAAGGGATTTTAATTCCCTTTTTCCCTTTCTTTTGATGTTTCTTTTATTAGTGTGTTAGCTTACGATTAATAGAAATCCATTTGTAATGCTAAATCATGATTATTAAATGTAGTCCATCACCATTTAAGCATTGTGAATAGATTAGTGGTGGAATAATTGAGTCTCATAGTGTATATAGTTTAAGAGATCAATTGGAATCAATTTCAATAGATCCCCTTGAATTAGAATTATCACAAAGAGCTGACTAAGTTACCCTATGTACCAATACCTTGGGGAGGTTTATTCATACAAATCTTCTTTTAGGAGAGATAAGATAAAGAAACCACTGCCTAAGTTGGTATGCTAATAGACCTATCAACATTTTAGCACTAAAAGGAGGGTATAATCTAAAAATAAAGTGCCTTTAATGAAAATTTTAAGCTAAAAATACTCCTAAGTCATTGCCTAACTAGTCCCATAGCCTTTACATGGCTAGGTGGGTGTAATTTCCTAGTGAACATCCTAAGGCCCATTCATGATTAACCTAATAATAATAATTAATTTTTATCAAAGTACATGCATGGTAGGATTTTGACAGTAGAAAAACATATTAAAGAATTCAAGGATGCCATCGTTAGGAATCTCATCAGCATGAAGATGTGGATTGTCACTTGTTCTCTTATTCTTTGGATAAGGATGCATGCAATTAGTACATTAGACTACCAGATGGGTATATAACCACATGGTTTACTTTAAAAAGTTTATTCCTAAGCAATTTTAGAGATCCCATCAATCCTAATACCCTATACGACTAGTTTGATATGGCTCATAGGGAACTTAGTGAGTCTCTAAGTGATTTCAACCAATGCTTTCATCATCTATATATGGGGTTGAAAGACCCATTTTGATAGATAAAAGTAATAGCCATAGATATTTTCCTTAAAATGTTATTTGCCCTTAGTATATGTTTATTCAGAGGACTCTTTTAGCTCTCATTTCCTTGGCATTGACATATCAAGTAACTTTCACCATTGAAGAACAAGCCATGTCTCATGATCAAAATATTGTTTTTTCCTATGCATTGGGATAATTGAGTGTTTACTCTCAAAATAATTCAATTTTATTTCCTATTAGTCATCCCATTGATCAATTTTCATTTCATAATGAAACATTACCCCAAACATTACGTTAGATGTGCTATTAAGTGAACTCCCATGTATTGAATGAATACCCTACTTACTCCACTAATACATAAAACTCTATTAATTCAGTACACAATCAACAAGATATGTTTATTGGTTTTAGTATTAAAGTGTCTTTTGATACTTTTTATAACTATGTACCATTAATTTCAGGGAGTCACCAATAGGTAACACCTAGGTTAATCACTAAGAGTAGCGATTATGAAGAAGAAACAACTATCTTGAGCGACCTAGTAGTAGAAGATTAAATTGAAGGTGAGCTACCTACTCAAGAGGGTGAATAAAAAATATCTTGAAGTTAACCTAAAGATGAACTTGATGAGTTAAATCCATTAGATGAGTATGATTCATGCTATACATCTAAATCATTATTATCCTATATTTCTCCCTATCCAAATGAAAGACTGATTCAAAGAAGCAACATAATAGTAACATCATCTCTCCTAGTCTATCATTAGAGGTAAGTAAGCTTGAAGAAGAAACTAAATATGAAGAAAATTATCTATATGGAATCAATGGATTGATAATATATATAATATAATATCTTCTACTTATAGGTAACCTTACTTTTAAATAAAATGGTGAAGTTCCAAATGTAGAGGTCATGGACATGGGAGGTATGCCAATATAAGTCAAATTTGAACATGCATTAATATAATGTAATTATTTTCATAAATTTTCCACATATGACAAATATAGGAGATCATTGACATGTGAGGATCCACTCCCATACTCCCTTAGCAAAAAAAAAGAATTAAAAGATGCAGTTTAAGCATCCAATTCAACCAAAGTGTATCCATCATGTGACTCATCTATTGGCTGTAATAAAGGATAAATCTCTGCTAGGTTGAGTGATCAATTCATTATGGTATGTAATGATTCCTATCCCCATTCCTCATCATAGTTACAAATTTAGGTAGAGGCATTTCTCACACCCTATCCCTCATGATTTTATAAAATTAGATGTAGGAATAAATTTGGATTTTACAATTTGATTTTGCTCAATTTGCATGGAAAGACTATTGACAAATCTCTTTGGGATATTGTTTGCCAACATAAAGGAAAAAACATAGATGCAAGTAGATTTTTCCTTTTCCCTTCTCAAAATTCTAAATAATCAGGTGTCTAACTGATTCAAGCATGTGTTTGCTTGAAAACCTCTATGAATAATTTATTTTCTTTTTCTTATTTTTTTAACTGCTTTTTCTTCCCATCCCTTATTGTTAGTTTAGTTTCCCTTTCTCATTTTGTTTTGTTTGGTCCTCTTTTTGACTTGAGGGTTCCCCTGCTTTGTCAAAATTTCATAAATGAGTGGTTTGTATGTAAATAACACCAATGACACTCCTATGCATTAATGTGTAAATCTTCATTTGAATGCTTGCATAAATTGTTGTATTTTCCATGCATTTTTAGAATGATAAAGGACAATGATTTGAAATAGAACATATGGATTTAGAAAGTCATATTTTCTTATTTAAAGACCATTAAATGCACTAAATGAAATATCTGAAGGAAGAATGAAACACTAATTTAATTTTGATATGTCTTATTTATCATTAGATTTCTGATTTTCCCTTAAACCCATGGCTTGGTGCCCAATCCTCCATCTATGGAAAAGTAAAATATATTTCAAAAGAATATAAATTAAAATGCAAAAATTGAAAATTCTCCTCAAAAGGGTGATCTAGGCAACCTCCACCACTTTTTTTTGGCCTAGTTGGCATTGGAGCAAGGCCTTCAAAAGGGACCAGAGGTATCATTATCAGGACTATGAAATCCTAGCTAGAAGTAGAGTAATTATCATACCATCTCCCCCCCAAGTCAAATTGTAAAATATTTCCCCTTTCAAAAGTTCTTGATATTTGGGAAAATTGAATTTATTGTGTGTGCATGTAATCAAAACGAGTTAATAATTTGATCACACACATTAATGGTCTTTAGGAAGAATTATAGCTTAGTATGTCATGTGTTTAAGTAGAATTTTGTACCTTTATGTTTTGATTTTACCTTGGATGATTGCTCATAGCTAATGTTTATGTTTTAATGAGAACTTGAGATTATGGATGCTTTAGATACTCAAAAGTATCTACTAATAAGAGTTGTTATTTGTTATTGTTTGCACAACACACCCCATTTTCAATATGAAAATGGGGACCCTCTTTTTATTGACTAATTTGATTGTTGCTACATCTGATCTAGGGGACCTTTTATGTTTGAATATGTGCCACCTAAGTTGAGCCCTTCTAAGCTCCCAATTTGCCAAATCGAGTCAAACAAGCTTAAAATGCATTAAGTCTAAACCAATAAAGTCAAGTCAACAATATCAAAAAAATTAGAGATTGATGACTTAACCATTTTTATTTGTTTCAATTTGAACCTTGAGTCTTTCAATTCCCCCAGACCTTTCTACGTGTTGCTATCAGATCATTTCAAGGTTTTGAGCTGAGTCCAAGAAGTTTATAAGTATTTTTGATGTCCTCGAGCCTTGAAATCATGTTATGTGGCACAATCCTAATGACCAAGACTAATGAGGAATAAATAAATTTTTTAATAGTCCCATGGCCTCGAAGTCCAGAGAGGCTACCACATGGAAATTTCTTAGGAGCCCAAGACCACATAGACTTTGACAATATTCTAAAGGCTCTAAGCCCTCGAGGGTTTGATAAGTCACCACATGGAAACTTATTTAGATCCTAAGAGTTTGGGATAATAGGAAACTTAGGTAATGGGCTAATAGTCTCATATCCCTGAGAGCCTGAGAGGTTATCATGTGGTGACTTCCCAGGAGCTTGAGACCACATAGATTAAACCAATTATAATAGTAAGCTCAAATATTTGACTCACCAAGAGGGTGCCATGTGGCATCATTTTATGTACCTAGACTAAAGACCTAGCCTAATGAAGGGCTATCATATGGCACCCTAATGATACCAACATTCATTTGAGCTTAAGTTTGATGGGTGTCAACCTACCACCAAGCTGTAAATATTGAACCTCTGGGCAAATAAGACTATGCCATGTGGCACTTAATAAGCTTAAAATTGATGGCCATCCCAAATGTCAAAACTATCTAAGGCTCAAGGAGGATGTTATTAGAATAAACATCAAATTTCCATTGGTCAAGTGGGCTTCATAGGGACATCTTAGAATGTTTGGGTTGAATTAATGATTAATATGTACATGCTTTATACGTATAGAAAGACTTATTTTTGAATCAAAATTTAACTAATATGAATGTCTATGTCTAAAATGGAAAAATATTTCATCTATTTCTCACATTTGGTCTAAATCAGTAATGGCTTTTATATTCATGATTCAATTGATTTAATGATTTTGCCTTGTCATTTATTAAAGGATTTATGCTTGACCTATTCATTTTATATTGTAAGGTTCATCTTTCAATGTGAATTATTGATCTGGACATGTGTCCTCATTAGGTAGTTTGGACCCTCAACCACAACATAACACAAAAAACTAATCTTGGATAAAGGTCATTTGTAAATCATGAAGCACAAGGAAAATGGGGTGAGTCAAGGTTTGTTTACAATAATGAAGGAGATACATAAGACTTCTCTAAATCAATGAGAAAGTGACATATACCCAATAATGAATGAAATGGTGGATCTTAAAGTAATCAATTGATGATCAAAGAATGATGGCATGGTCTCTAACTACAAAGCATGGTCACGCCTCCAAATCTATTACAAAATTAAGACCCTTAATTGTATCTCCTTAATCAACAATGAATGCTTGTAACCACCCCATTAGTTGTAAATGAAAATTTGAGAAGGGGCTCCATGGACTTGGAGTTATATCTAAGATCAACTCTTGCATTATAATAAGGGCCAGTTATTATTAGTTTTAGTAGTAAATTAGTGGACCATGCATACTTTTAATCTCCATAGTTAGTATACCAATCATTTTTCATGCTCTCATAGCATAGTATTTTCCTCACTGTTATGAAAATGAAGTTTGTAACTGAATGGTTATTGTAATTCTTATCATTGCTAATCAACAAGAAATATCTTGATATTCTAAGTGATGTGGAGGATTGCATCTATTTATTAGACATTTTTATGGTGGTTATGGTCTATTTTCCTCTTAGTAACTTCTCTCCAGGCTCTCACACCATCCTTTAGCTGGAGTTTTGCTAAGTCTAGCTTAGTTGAGGACTAGTTTATATGAGATTTGTTCAATTAAAAAATTTAACTTCATCTCTATGGTAACAAGCTTCCTTTTTTCCCTTTGTTTTGCTCTTTATTTTATCAATGTGTTAGCTTAGGACTAATAGAAATATTATTATAATGCTAAATCATGATTGTTGAATGTACTCTATCACCATTTAAGCATTGTTAAATAGATTAGTGGTGGACTAATTGAGTCTCATAGTGTCTATACCTTAATCCATCATCTAGATTTAGTTTCACTAGATCCCCTTGAATTGGAATGGTCACAATGAGCTAACTGAGTTAACCTACATACCAAGACCTGGTAACTAAAACCTTGGGGAGGTTTGTTTGCACAAGTCTCCTTTTAGGAGAGACAGGGTGTAATAATTGCTACCTAAGTTAGCATGTCAATAGACCCATAAAAACCTTGTAACTCTTAGATAAAATGATGAAAGGAAAATAAGGTAAGAGGAACATAATCTTTGAAAAAAAAGAGCAACTAAACTATGGTCGGGATAATTTATAGATATTAAATAGTTAGTTGTTGATTTGTATGAATTCTCCTATACAAAATATGTTTATAATGACCATGAAGATGACCAATGATGGAAAAAAATATTTTATAAAACTTAAAATAAATGGGTTATGGGATTTTAGGGCTTGAAATCACTAATATTTAATGCAAAAATCAGATCTAAAATTCATCTAAAATTGAGATCTTTTTAGAGTAAGCAAGGAGGTTGCAAGTGTGAGTTTAACTATTGGTTAACTAAAAGTTAAACTTGGGAGGAACAAAAATTGATAAAAAGAGGAGTGGGAGTGATATGGGAAGTCATGAGGCAAAATCAAAGTGAACAAGAAGAAAACATGAAGATAAACATGCATAATGCATAAACAAACAACTCTTGATCTCTATTTTTAACAATAGATCAACCATGAATAAACCATTGCTATTTGTAGGTGATGATTGTAAAACCATCACTTTCCAAGATGAAACCACCAAATACCCATAACAAAACCACCATAGAAAAATATAAAACCACTACATACATGATGCTTATGTTAGTGATGATTATGAAAAAACCATGGTGGAAACATCACCAAAGTGGCAATTTTGTCACAGAAAATGATAATTTCGTTATGGAAAGTGGCAATATTGTCATGGAAAGTGGGAGTTTCATCATGAAGGAGGTAATTCAAAACTAAGGAAAAAAAGACTCAAATAAAGATTTTTTTAAGGTTTTTAAAGACCAAAAAGATAAGCAAAATAGGTAGAGAATGTCATATAACACTGAGTCTGAATGTATTTATGGAGATCCTTACATCATCATAAAATTTGTCTAAAATGTTTCACTATGTAATTTTTGGGTGTATATATATTACCCCCTTGGGAAGATGCCTCATCATGAATTGAAAAAGGTGTGGTATCGATTTATTGTGCACTTAAAGGAAAATGAGGATTATAAATACTTACCTTACATGTGTGGTATAACAAATCTAGGCACGACTTAGTGTAACTTATGAGCAAAAATACAAGAATTAAGTGAATATTTAAAAGAAAGAAGAAATTATGCTAATTAATCAAATTTTTTGATGAGAGTACTTATTGTGTATGTAAATATGAGTATACTTCCTAAACCATCTCATCAAGGGACTAAATCCGATATTGAGTGTCATGTAAATGACAAAAAAACAAGATATTGAAGACAAAAAAATTAAAATTTGTTAGTTTTAGACAAAAATCACATTAATTTACATACAATAGTATATAAAATATGAAAAACATGAGTTGATAAAGGAAACTACTAAAATTAAAAAGATTTTAAATCATAATGATTAGTTTTAAAAGACTATATATTAAAAAATTACAAGAATAGAAGTCATTTGTGCAAATTGGATTTAGAAAATTTTGAGATTTAGAAAGAGTTGAATAGATAAGCACAAAGAGAGATAAAAAATATACTAGATGGAGGTGGAGTGAATCAAGCACATATTAGTTTTCATAGCTTTTATGTTTTTACCACAATTTAGAAAAAATCATTAAAAAATTGATTAGGCTGGATAATTATTGAAATAAATCATATGAATGGAATTAGAGGACTATGTAGACTAAGGATCAACTATTTTTTGATGTAGGACTACTTGTCTGGATAGGTAGGCATAAGATGTTTTTTCCTTGAATTATCACACATTTATGGAGATCACTCACCCACAAAAGCATATAGCTAGATTAGAGTTTGAAATTAAGACTGGATGAGGTTAAGATCTTAGGGCTATGAACATAGGATCACAATAGGGGGAGATTAGTATTATGTTAGTGAATAAAACAAATCAATCAAAAACACACTAAACTAACACCATAAGCTTATCTCAAAGGATGAGCTTAGTTAACAAAACAAAAATGGAAAACACAAGTAAAACATGAAAGAATGACCTTCCTTCACCTTCCTTGGATGCTCCAAAATACTTGTTATAGTGGCCTACTCAAATTGTGCTCATGAAGTCTGCATTAATAAAGTGTGGCTACCTCCATCTCCCCTTGGCACCTTGTTTATCTTTGACTTAGCTTAAAATTTGGGCATTATAACACTAAGATGCAATGATTTTGAATTCATTTGGGAATTATAAGTTTGGCATAAAAGATATTAAAATTCAATAGGCAAGGCCTCCTATTTGTAGATTTTTGGAATGGTTTGGAATCAACCTGAACCATCCATCACAAGATGAAGATGTGTGGCTTAGGAATAATTAAATTATGTAATTAAAATTCACAAATAGGCTCATAAATATTTGGGATAGAGGGGAAATAACTAGGCATGGAGGGTCTTAATGAGGCATGGGAGGCATTAATTCAAAAATTTATGGCATTTATGGCTTGTGGATGCCACCCCATAGGAGATGTCATTTGATGATGTAGTTAATGAAAATTAATTTCTAAAAATAAATATTTAAAATTTACATAGAAAATTAACTTAAGCTCTTGATTTGGTTTAATTATCCTTAAACATGATTAGTCAAATTTGATGCAAAACCTTGGCAATTTGTGCACAAATTAGTCAAATTAGTCAAAATGTCATATTATTGGCTCAAAATTTGATTTGATTAGAATTGGAAGTTGATGTTAGATGTATAGGAACTGTTATCCCATTTAGGATGTTTCCAATGCAAAATAACAAAGACACATGTCACACATAATAAATTTGATATAAAAGAGCAATCTAGGGCACCTAGGTGTGAAAATGTCATTTTGACTCAAAATTATTTGATCAAAGTTAGCTACTTCATAAATTTAATTACCCTATTTAATGACATTTTGGCCAAAATCAGCACTTAAATATATCAATTTCAACTCATTTAATGTGTTTTAGTGTTTTTAGGCCAAATTGTGCATTTTGGTGGAAATTGGTTAAAATCTTGATTGATGGTTATTGATGGCCATATTTAGGTGTCTATAGTTGGCCCCTATTTGGGAAGATGTTGCAAATCTTAGGCAAAGAAATATCTTCTCAAATAATGAGAGATGGCTTGTATGCCAAAAATAAGATGATGGTTAAAGAAAAAGCTCCAAAGAGTGTTTGGGAAGCCTATGATGATGCCCTCTCGAGGGAGTGGCTGTCATATTTGTTGATGGACGGTCCCCCAAAAAAGAAGCAAGAAGAAAGGTGGAATTAACTCATGGTTGAGATGAATCCAAATGAGAAAATTCTTGCATGTATTGATTTAAAAAGGATATTGATTTGCCTAAAGGTGGTTTTAATCATGAATAAAAGTTGAAATAATGATTTGCCCATAGGTGGTTATAATCATTAAGGGGACCTGGATTGTTTTATAAAGATGATTGTGCCCAATTTAGAGTTAATTAACAAGCATAACTCAAAGATATAATCTGAAATACATATTAAATATGAGCAGGCACAAAGTGATGAAAGAGATGAATTGAAGAATAAGATTGATCAATAAAAATGATTCAATTGTACCTATCAATGAGGAGATGCTCATCCTTATTAGCAATAATACAACTAAAATGGTTAATGGGTTGATTTAATCAAGGGTGGGAGGATTTACCAAGGTGACAAGGAGAAACTTCTATGGCTCTATTGCTTGTAGACCTTCTTAAAGCTGATTTTTGCTGTGGCATTTGATGGTATGCAACATTATAGAACACCATGAATATTATCCCAAAATATGCATAAGAACTGACTCTCGATCCCAAAAAAAATTGAAAACAATGTACCAATGATAAAAACCATGATGATAATGTTAATGTATGAATATAGATGGACTTAATAATAATGTACATAAGGAATCACCCAATGCATACATATAGACTGAGTCAAGGAAACAATGCTAAAAGCAAACAAACATGCAAGAAAACAAATAAACAAAAAACACATAGAAATCACACAAACAAACAAATAACTTTGAAATAAATAAACAAATAAAAATCTTGAAAACAAAATCAAAATAAAGCATCCTAATAATGACCATGCCCCAGTAGGGAGAATCAAGGATAACTGACTAGGCTTAGACAAGACAAATGTGTTTGGTATTGTTAAATATTTGAATGTTTTTAGAAATTTGAGGTATCTTAACTCGATTGAGAATGAAAAGATACCTACTTGAAAAATGGTGAGAGTGTTTGGCTTAGGTTGCTCACAAAATGGTGAGAGTGTGGCTTAAGGGGACTAAGGTGACCTCAACATAAATTGATCATGACGTACATAGTCCCAAAATGACATCAAGTCATAATAATTCCATCCACATAAAAGGTGAGGAAAAACCAACTAGGTCCCAACAAGTTCTCATATCCAACAAATGGCCAGTCAAATGAAAATAGTAATGACAATGTGAGACGACAATGCAAAATAAATAAATGTTGCCCCTAGTTTGCCCATAGGAAGTTATAACTAGGATACAATGGCATAGATCAATGATACTAATTTGCCCAAAAGTGGTTAGAATTAGTAGCAAGACCAGTGAAACACTAATTTTCCCATAGGTGGTTATAATTAGGCTCACATAAACCAACTTTGATATAGGAAGGAAAATGAAAGATATCTTGCCAGATCAACTATCACACTAATTTCATAGACTGTCATTGAAACATGAATTTGATTGATTATTGAAAATTGATCAGAATCTCCTCACAAAATGTGCAGGAAGAACTAAAAGAACCAATATCAAAATAGGATTGGGTAGGATGACTAAAAATAGGCTTTGGTCTAGATAGATATGGAATGATAGGATGGCATGGTCTTACTCTAGGATAATGATGTGTTTAGATAGATTGGATAAAATGGTATGAGGGTTTTCCCCAAGTGATGGGGTAAATGGTAAGAATATGTGACAATGGAAAATGGATATGGAAAATGAAATGGTATGGTACATATTTTTAGCCTAGGTGATTGTTGGTTTTTTTTGTTCTATTTGGCTTGGTTATGGTAAAATGACATATGATTCTATTGTTCCTAATAAAGTGGAGATGCACATCTTAATAATAAAATGATATAAATATAATAATAAATCATGTTAATTGTTATTCCATATCTCATCTAAATAACCACTTTGTCAAGAACTGGGTACAGATCTGGATGTTGAAAATGTTGTTGTGATCTTCATTGGTCATTGATTGTAATTCCTTTAAACATCAAGACAAGGTATCTTTATAGCCTCTACAAAATAAAGTGTGCCATGGATGGTAAATAAGGGTAAATAATAGATGGTAGGTTTGATTGTGAAATGGAATGGTAAATGATAGTGGAATGGGTAATGGTTGAGAAATAAATGAAGATCAAGATGTTCAGTCACACATAATGTTACTGATGTTATATTTGACATAAATTTGGATGTGTTGAGGTTGAATACCTCTGAATATTCTCTCAATAGGATCACTAGATTTTTTTGTTGTTTGATCTTGAGAGTAGCTACCATGTAATTAGGTTATAGATTGAAATCTATTTTGATTTGATCTTTGATATTATCTTCATCAAGTAGTGAAGGACTTTTGTGCTTAGCTATCAATGCCTTGATGAGGTTTTCACCAATGAATTTGTCTTGATTGTTCCATAATGCCTTTGAGAAGGTTTCACTAAGGAACATTGAATTTTGACTTTGATTTTCTTCTAGTGCTTTCAAAAAAGTTTCACTAGAAGATGTTGAGTTTGAACTTTGCTTGTCCCCTAGTGCCTCTAAAAAGGTTTCACTAAGAGAGTGTTCTTCTGCTATATGAATGTGGTCTTGGTCTTCTTTCTCTTCTTTAAGTTCTATGTCACCATGGATGAATTTCAACAAAGTGTGATTCTATTGATCCCAATTGACACTTGTGGGAGATGGAATGCCAATAATATGGCTATTATGGTTGATAGTAATGCACTATGGAATGGTAATGAAATGGGGAGAGGTTGCATAATCCTCATAGAAGATACTAGGATAACTCATGTTGAAGCTAAATTAGTCATCCTCAAAAATTGTAAAAGGATCACAACTGTATTCAAATTGATTTACGAGACATGTGTAACTAATATTGTAATAGTCATTAATGTATTCTATTTTTGAATCTAATTCTAACTCAATGGACTCTGAATCTGATGTTGAGACTAATGTTGATTTTGATTCTGATGCTAAATCCAATGTTAGTTTAAGAATATAACCTGACTCTAATTCTAATTCTTCATCTGATGGGTACTCTATTATAATGATGTCTTGTCGAATTTTTGGTATTAGACAAGTAATAGCCTATGATGGCATAATGGGCTCTACAAAAACTAGTTTTTCAAAGTTGGACTCTTCTAGGATGGGAAAAACGTCAAAAGACAACTCCCTAGAGACTGGCTTATCAATAGGAGGCTTTTAAAAAATAAGCATATGGTTGAGGTAATAATTTTCCTAAAGGTGGTTATAATCATTAAAAAGTGACTCAACAAAGATTGACTTATCAGAGTGAGACTCCTCGACAATTGATATAAGTTCAATAGGTGATTCATCATAGGTTGACTTATCACAAGTGGTTGGTTCAACAAAAATATCTCATATTGGTTGGTTTTTTTGGCCTTGGTTTCCAATGAGTTGAAAAATACCAATTTTGAAAATATCTTGGTTTTTGAATGATTGGATAGGTTGAGGTTTTGATTAGATTGGTACCAAATGAATAATGGCCTATGTTTGGATAATGGTAGGGCATTGGAGAATATGATTGCTCACATGAGCCAAAAGATGAAGTCCTAAAATGATAACGATATGGTGATGTGGACCTTGGTTCTTGCATAAGCCAAAGGATGGGGTCTTGGAATGATGAAGGGGCATTTTGGAGCTTGATTAATCATACAAGTCAAAGCATCTAAGTCCATCTTATAAACTATATCATCCCAATCTTGAGTTAAATCATAAGCTGGTTCTTGAATATGTTCTATGTACTGAATATTATAAAGAGGGTATGGATTCGTATCCCAAATAATGTTATCTATAGTTGGGTCTTCAAAGTCCTCTTCATAAACCATATCATCCCAAATTTTAATTTTATTTGGATTTTGTGAATTTTGAATATGTTCCTTAGATGAAGTATTGTAGGGAGAATAATAAAACTCCTTAGAAAATCTTTCTCTATAGGGGTTCCAAGTGGGATTTTGTGTGGCCATTCTATCATAAGTTGGATTGTATGTGACTCCACCATAAGTGTAGCTAGACACATCCACATAAATGATAAAATATCCTAAATAAAAGGCTTAGAGTTCTGTAAACTCTAAAAAACTATGTCCAAAGGATAAATGGTTTAAACTAGGTCTAACTTGGTCAAAAGTGGAGATGTATCTCCAATGTGGTCTGAAAATGGAGCTGTATCTCCAAAATGGTTTGTGCTAAGATTTGGAATAAAATAGTCTAACATCAAATGTCTAATGTCAAATGTCATACACATAAAAGGTCAAACATCTGAATAAAAATAAACATGTCAAAAGTCTAGGTCAAAGTGTTCCAAACAAGGTTTAAACTAGGAAAGGGAAAAGAGTTTCTAGGTCTTTTGTCTAAACACAGAGTCAAAAGCTAGGCTCAAACAGGCTATGTGAGGACTTTTGGCCAAACAACGTAAAAAGCTAGACTTGAAAAAAAAGATTGATGTGAATTTAATCTAACAAGTTTGGAAATAACTTTGACATATACTCAGCACACAGAATCAAACATAAACATGATCAGTTGGCATAAGCCATAAGGGAAAATGCTCTTGGAGAAAGACTATGTTCTCCCAAACAAAGGCACAAACAATGATGAGGATAGACATTGAACAAAAAAACCATCAATAGTTTTCAAATTTGGGTAATCAATTAACGGATGGTATGCAACCCAAAAGAGAAAGATCTATGTATCAACCCCATGAATTGGAGCCTAAATATAAATCAATCAATGTTTGAATCCAAACTTGACAAGGTTAATTGAAAACTCAATGTTGAAGACTAGGATTTGACCAAACAAGCTAGACAAGATTGGATAACATGACAATGCATAAATAAGGTCCAAGTGGTTGATGTGACATGGTTTAAAACAAATGGTTTTCAGCACAATAGTAAATAAGTTTTGAAATAAATTGAGTAGCCTAACAGCATAAGCCTACTTGAATGATGTGATTAATTTTATGTTTTAAAGACTCAAAGGTAAAATGGTTTGACATGTTCTTAGGCATCATAACGCTACCCTTCTCAACTCAAATATGACACACACAAACAAGTTTAATAAAATTTTTAAGGCACAAGTGTGATGTAAAATATCCAGCATAACACCTCTTTAGACAAAAGAGTGATGTATAAAAAAATTAGTTTTGACATGGTTTATAAACAAACAAATAAGTTTTAGTCTCAAAACACTAAGTAAGAAAATGACAAAATACAAGTAAATCATCCAAATTCCTATTAAGGGTGTGGCAAAGTGGGGTTGACTAAAACTAATTAGTTTTTGATTGTTTCTAGATGGATCCTATGTTTGCCAACTTTCACATTATCAAACAAGAGAAATAACACTTTAATTGGGTATCCATTGCACTTGGCTTGTTGTAAAAATGTCTTTTCCTTTTCACAACCACTACATCTATCACTTACTCAGTGTAGTGTGATCTCCAAAGTGCAAATACATCTCATGTGTAAATCCAACTCTAGAAGGTGGTTTAACCACTCAAACCTTAGATCCTAGTGGGAGTGGTTGAATTTAGTGCTGGGAGATGAAACCCTAGGTCAAAGCTTCCTTATAGAACTTATGAAAGGTAATGAAGTCCCCCTCACAAGCCAAGTTTGCATAAAAATAAATGACTTAATAGAAAAACTTTGGGGTTGTTTCAAGATCACCCAAACTATTGTGAGTTTTTGGGGAGTGCTTTATATGCAATTCTTTCTATGCCTTAGACTAGGATCCAATTGTGATGAGATGGTGCTTTTGATCCTAAAATTTCCTTAAAGGGGATGGATGGGAGAATATACATGGATGTCTCTTTTTTCTAAAATAATCAACAAACAAGTTTTGTAAATAATTTAAGTGATGTTGATTTGTTGCACTAAATTTGAAAATATTTGCTTAGATTCATTACTATCCCTTTGGATTTAGCACAAAAATGGAAAATATTGAACAAAATAACCGCATAAAGCAATAAAAACCTAAGTTTGTTTTAAACCCAAATTGAAAATTCAAGACTTAGCTTAGATTCATGATTAAAACACAAAATTAAAAATGTTGCAAGATTTATGATGAGTTTTAAGCACTAAATTAAAAGTACCTAAGACTTAGCTAAATCTTAGGTTCATTTTAAGCACCAATTAAAATGTGTGAGAAACATGACATGTTCATTTTAAGCCAAATTTGAAGTGTGCATGATATTTTATCAAGTTATTTTTAAACCCAATTTGAAAGTTGTGTGGTTAGTCAAAAGCATTTAAATCTAATAACAAACTACCCCCTAAACATGAAAAAAACAAGATTTTAATGACCTTCTTTAAAGTACTTAGGAGTTTGAGCAAATGACATTAATAATTTAGCTCTCGAGTTGATAGTCAAGTTGGGTTGACAGGCGAGTTGGGTTGATAGGTGAGTTGGGGTGCATAGTATCGAGAACAAAACTGTGGCTTAGAAAAAATAGATTTTTGCTCAAATTTTTATCTTGTTTGCCTCCACACTCTAAGATCCAGTATGATAATGGTGAGTATGTTTATTATAGGTGTAATTTGACCAAATTTTTGAGGCCATGTCCCACCGAGTGTGCCATTTATGAACATTGTATTGCAATAGGGGGAGATTAGTATTGTGTTAGTGATTAAAATAAATCAATAAAAAATACACTAAACTAACACCCTAAGCATATCTCAAAAGAGGAGCTTAGTTAACAAAAAAAAATGGAAAACACAACTAAAACATGAAAGAAAAACCTTCTTTCACCTTCCTTGGATGCTCAAAAATTCTTGTTGTAGTGGCTTGCTCAGTTTGTGCTCATGAAGTTTGTATCAATAAAGTGTGGCTACCTCCATCTCTCCTTGACACCTTGTTTAGATTTGACTTGGATTGGATTGGCTCAATATTGGGCATTACAACACTAAGATGTAATTAATTTTAATGAATTTTAATGAATTTGGGCATTATAATTTTGGCATAAAATAGATTAAAATTTAATAGGCAAGGCCTTTTATTTATAGATGTTTGGAATGGTTTAGAATCAACCTGAATTGTCCATCTCAAGATGAAGATGTGTGGCTAAGGAATAATTAAATTATATAATTAAAATTCATAAATAGGCTCATCAATATTTGAGATAGAGGGGCATTATCTAGGAATGGAGGGTCTTAATGAGGCATGGGAGGCATTAATTTAGATATTTATGGCATTTATGGCTTGTGGATGCCACCCCATAGGATGATGTCATTTGATGATGTAGTTAATGACAATCAATTTATAAAAATAAATATTCAAAAATTTCCATGAATAATTAACTTAATCTCTTGAATTGGTTTAATTAACTTTAAACATGATTAGTTAACTTTGATGCAAAACCTTAGCAATTTGTGCACAAATTAATCAAATTGGTCAAAATGTCATATTATTAGGTCAAAATTTGACTAGATTGGAATTGGAAGTTGATGTTAGATGCATTTGAATAATTGTCCCATTTATGATGTTATCAATGAAAAATATTAAAGACACATGTCTCATATAATAAATTTGATAGAAAAGAGAAATCTAGAGCACCCAGGTGTAAAAATGTCATTTTGACTTGAAATTATTTGATCAAAGTTAGCTTCTTCATAAATTGCATTGCCCTATTTAATGACACTCTAGCCAAAATTGACACTTGAATATATCAATTTAAAATTATTTAATGTGTTTTTAGGCTAAATTGTGCATTTTGGCAGAAATTGGTCAAAATCCTGATTAATGATCATTGGTGGCCAAATTTAGGTGTCTACAAGGGCCACTATTGAACATGTATACAAATACATACATTTTTTTGAATTTTTGAGATGTTTAACTAACTTTCCCTATACAAAGGTGATTGTAATTGAGACTTTATTTGTATAAAATTAACATTATTATGATATATATGAGATATTTTAGTCTATTTCAGTGACTTGCCATAAAGTGTTATGTGTTTTTAATTTTCATGCATGCTTTTCAATTTATGCACTTTAGATGACTAGGCATGTGATGATATACCATGTATCTCTATGTTTTAATAATGCTATGGAAATGCTTATATATGTAATATAAGAATGATCCACAATCAAGGATTAATTGGATAGGGTTGAATGCACAAGGATGTATCTATATGGAGCAGTGAAATCTGAAGAATAACTCAAAATAGGAAGAAGCTAGTATTCACAACAAAAAGTTTCACTAATGGGCACTAGCCAAAAAATACATATGAAGGTACATTATATATTGAGGAATTAGGTCACCTAAAAATGTAACCAAATTAACTCATAATTAGAAAATGACTTAAAGTATATTTCTCCTAATGACCTATTATTAACCTAAGCAAGTTAATTAGACTATGTAGGTAAAACCACCTATTGGGAAAAATCCTCCACTAACACTCCCCCATAAGCATAGCTTAGGTGGATAGAAGAAAGGGGTCCCAACATAAAAGTATGATTAGGTACCCAAGTATATAGATATGATCCTCTAGAGGAGGAAGAAGATGGAGATGCCCAAACCCCTAAGAAGAGCCTGTAAATGAAGATACTTGTTTTCATTGAAGGGTTTGGTGAATATATCAGCAATTTACTTCATTATCTAGATGTATCATAGGTCAATGAATTACTCATGGATGATATCTTTAATGAAATACATGTGAATCTTGATATGCTTAGTGCATTGATAGAGGACTATATTCTTATAAATTTTGATTGTGCTTTGGTTGTTGCATAAGATGACTGTTGGTCCTTAAAAATAGATGTCAAACTCAATGAGAATACCCTTAAGTCTATTGTAGAAAAGTTAAAGTTGAACACTCATTCAGTTGTCTAATTTGGTTCTGGGCTCATTACAACAAAGTAAAAATATGGGGTTATATTTTTGCACTCAACATGTAACACTCAATTGCACTGACATCAGTTCACATAAGGCACATGCCTTATGTGCTCACCCAAAGTGTAGCAAAGAAAGAACTGGGGCCCATATTGGGCTAGTTGTGCTATGGTGCACATCATGGATTATGGGACTTGGTCAATTCATAAAAGGCTTAATTAGATTCATAGACACAAGCCTTTTATGGACTGCACTTAGTGGTCTATATGCACAAACCTATTTTAGGGTGGTTCTATAGTCTTAAGGGTGAAAGCCTTTGTTTTACTAAGCTTAGCATTATGTAGGCACTTTGAAGGGTTAAGGGACTGATCTTGCTTGAAGTATTCATACCTAGGATAGGATTTCTATCAAGGATATCAATGCTTGGCATGGGATCTATCTATACTTAGTCATTATACAAGATATGTTGATGTTATAATTTAACATAGGGATGCCATTAATGCTATAAATCAGAAGCTCATAAACAACATTCTTAACATAAAAATATTTAATTTACAACCTTATAACCATTTTGAATTTGTACATCAACACCAAGGAAATATAAACTAGAAACATTGTGTTTAAATGTGATCATTCTTATCATTAATCAAAATTCAAACATAACATAGTCTATATTAATAGAAATAGAGTAAACACTCATTCAAGATATTTAATGGCCCAAAGGCTCACAGTAGAGCTTAGGTATATAAAAATGGAGCCTTAATGTCATCCAAACTACTTCTAATTCTAATAGAAGCCATTATAGTGTATATAAAACAT
The DNA here is from genome assembly GCA_037957365.1 of Torreya grandis. Taxonomy (NCBI): domain Eukaryota; kingdom Viridiplantae; phylum Streptophyta; class Pinopsida; order Cupressales; family Taxaceae; genus Torreya; species Torreya grandis. The sequence continues at coordinate 707,701 of JARHVA010003198.1, forward strand.
TTCCATTTATTTAGAGCTCCACTGCATTAAGTTTTCATCCTCTTTTGCTCACTGGTTCAAGATCTTTTTATAACTCTATAGGAACGTCTCTATCAAGGTGGAGTGCGTAGGTTAGGTGTTGAGATGGAGCATTTATTGATAATTCTACTAGCTCCATCACCTTACAACCTTCACATTATGTCATCATGTACCGTCTAATGTGGAAGATGCTCTAAAATTCTTGGAAATGGTTTATCACCTACCACCTAGCACAAGGTGTGTGCTAAATCCTCTAGTTGGTGTCAAGATGCCAAAATAACAATCATCATTCCAAGTGATTACCTCATGCCTAATTATTTATTGTGCTAGTGTGAATCCCAAACTTAATAAAATAATGGGCCCAACATTACCTCATATAAAATTATGAGTCCATCCTCAAACTAGGCTGTCAATATCTTCGATGCATAAAACTTAGGCACACTCTCCTTAAGCTTAGTGTTAGAGTCCTCAAATACCTTGATAGCAAGTTTGATTTCCTCAAAAATGTTATCTATTTCAATGTATGTGGTGCTAAGCATGAGCATTAGTCTTGTCTAGTTCCTTTCTGAAGGCCTCTAGACTTACCTTAGCCTTTGTCACATGCTTATCTAAGATTGCTCTTTAATCATAAGACTTAGTTTTCAAGGTGTATAAGAGTGATTCCAGGTTCTATTCTTCATCCTTTGTATGGGTGATTAATGAATTAACCTTCCCCATTATCTATGCATGAATTGATCTACTCATAAAGTACACCTGCACCATCAACTTCTCCTTTTCCTCCTTTACCTGATTGAGGTATGAATCTTTGACTGACAATTGGTTAAAAAATATCAAGAAGATGGAATTAGCTACATCTATTCCCTCTTGTATATTTTCAAAGAGGTTCTCCACCTCTTTGAGCTTAGCATCAAGCTCCTTCTATAACATGTTGCAAGGATATTCTTCTTCTTCTTTTTACAACGGCTCTGGTTTCATCATTAGGAGAATCTACTCCACTAGAACACATATTTTATCAACCTCAAAGAGGTTCAAAGTATCCTTGCTAACCAAAATGGATAGTTTGGCTATGTCTATGTGCTCACATAGTTGTTGTAGCTTAAATTTCATGCTTGCACTTCATCTTCATCATCCTTGTAGAGTTTCTTCCATTTTTTTACTTTGTCATCATTGATGATATTTTTGTGTGCAACTTTAGTGGCCATCTAAATAAGCACATTCCTAGACTAAACTAGGTTCATGTCATGAAGGTTGATGATGAGGGAGTCATGCCCTTATTTAGGTTCTTTTATGACCAATATAGTCTTTCAAGGTACCTCAAAGTGAGGCTCATCCATGTAGTGATCAAACGTAAATGCAAGTTATTTGCACATCTTGGTTGTGGCAGCTTTAAGGGGCATGAAGTCAAACATATAGAAGTATTCATCATTCTACCCATTCTGCACCTTCTCTCTAATTCTCATTTTTATATTGTCCTTCTTGATGATGACTAATTTTGTTTACTTTTCCTCCTCTTCACTGGTACTACCACTTTATTTGGCATTTTCTTCAGAGGACTCATATTCTTATTCTTTGAGGGATTCTTTCATAGAATTTTTCCCTTCATCTACTTATTCCTCTTGGGGTTTCTCAATGCTCACCTCTAGGTTTATTCCCTCAATGCTGGTGTCACCTTATTTCTATTGGGGTTCCTCTTTAGTCTCCTTTTGCTATTCTGAGGTACCAATATCACTTTCCTTTTCTTAAGGTGCCCTTTTACTACTTGGGCACACCTATTGTGCAACTTGATTTGCTTTCCTGGTGGGGGCACTAGGCACCTTCTTGGCTTTCTCAAAGGTTGGTTCTATGATTTTAGGAATCTTATTCATCTTCTTCTCTCTCTTAGCCTTCTCTTCCTCAACCTTAGCCTTCTCACTATTCACCTCACTTAGGCCCATCCTTTCAAGCCCTCATATTATTTTCAAGTGCCAATTCCATCTAAATTTCTTCCTCGTTATGGCCCATTTTATTCCAAAAAATTCTCTTTTCCTCTTTTGTTCACAGATGCTATGTGGAGGGTTATCTGGGTGAGGCACTCACTGGCTTCTTTGCTTCTTCAAGTATGATAGTTGTGCTACTTTGTAGGGCCTTCTATACATCCATGACACTAGGCTCCTCTTCCACTTTTTCTTCTTGCAAGATGTAGGTCTTTATTCCTTCTTCTTCTTTCATCTCTTCTTCCCATATGCACATGAGGGTCTCTTCCTCTTCCATTTATTTTAGAGTTATTTTAGGGAGCGTAATGGGTCCCTTAGACTTTTTATTTTTTTGATTCTTTTTGGAGGAAGCAGTCTCTAGAATAAACGTTATGTGCTTCTTAGGATGTGGAGGTGTTACTTGTTCACCAAAGGTGATCCTCAACTTGATGTGCTCTTGGATCTCCTCAAATGTCTCTCCTTGTTTCTTTTGGGGAGATTTTTGCTACATTTTTAGTGTTGGATTTGTTGTACCCAACATCTTTCTTTTCTCTAGAAGGAAATGAGGACCCAATTTTTTCAAAATTTGATCTTATTATGGAGTCCTTTTTATATGTTTATATAAATAATTTAAGGCATTTCAATTTTGTCAAGATGGTATTAGCACCATGTTTTACGAGACTAACTTTTGTATTACAGAGATGAATTATTTATGTTTATATTCTTTGAGTTATTTCCTTTCGACCCTTTTGCAAATTATATTTTTGGATGTTATGTTTTGGGTATTCTTGACCCTATTTTGTTTCAAGATTATTGTTTAGGAAGCTTTATTTTATCAGGGAAATTATTGTGGAAATTTTATCCAAAATAATTCTCCTAAAGGAATTTGTCCTACAGACTCTTTGCCTTATAGAATGTTGGACCACATACATTTTCTTGAAAATAAATTTCTTGATGGATTGACCCTTAGACCTTACCCAAACTACCCTTCATAACTTTTGAAATTCCCCTTATCTATACAAAATCAACCTTTAATAAGTTCAAAAGTGCCCTTTAGCCTTTCTTGAATTAACCACTTAACACCTTTTTTGACCACTTCTTTTGAGGTACATACCCTTCGGTTTTTGTATGATCAACCCTTTGGGACTTTTGTCCTAGATCCTTTACCCTATGGGACTTATCCTTTATGATATTTCTTTCTAACCCCTTTGTCCCACAAAAAGTGCCCTTCGACCTTTGTATTTTGGACCCCTTTTTGCCATGGACATACCCTTAAAAATTTTGTTCCCAAGCCTCTGACCCTTTTTAAAGTGGCCACTTACCCTTAAAAATATTTTGAAAAGGACCTTTTGGCTCTTTCAAAGTGTTCATATACCATTTTCCTTCTTAGACTTACCCTTCGGGACTTTTGTCTTGGGCCTTTTTTACTTTTAGCTAATTCCTTTGAACATTTTGTCTTAGAGAATATTGACACTTCGACCCTACCAAACCTACCCTTCAGAAATTTGGAATGACCCTTAGCCATATGAAAGTACCCTTTAGTAAATTAGAAGTTACCTTTGGCCTTTAAAAAATAGACCCTTTTGGACTTTTATCATTGACAAAATGCCCTATGAAGTGGACCATTTAAATCAAAAGTACACTTTGAGGAAATTAAAAGTGCACTTAGACCTTTGAAATAGCCCTTCAGAATAATTGCTTCAATACTTGTGCCCAGATGGATTCTTTGGGGAAATTTTTGTAGACATTTTGTTTGAAACAAATCTCTTGAAAGGATTAGCCTACAGGCATTGACCCAAAATGTTTTTTTTGATGTACACCCTATGTGATTTATTATTGGGAATACTACTAGTCTCATCATACTTAACCAAAATAAAATAAAAAATACTTCCTATTAATAATTTAAATACCCTTGCCAACCTAAGCTAATAAATTTGAATTATACATGAAATGAAAGCCAAGGTGAACATTACACATTTATGTCGCACAAACTGGTATTCAATGTAGGATTCTATATAGGTATTATGCCATGATTGAAAGCCATCATTTACATTTGAACTAAATTGAATTTAAAGTTTCCTAATATCTTATAGTGATGAAAAGCCCTAGTTCCTACTTCAAAGAGTACTATGAGTGAAAACAACAACTGACCTAGAGCCAAGTTATTTACACCAGTATACATGTATATATAACACAAAATGCATAACATGTAATAGAAGTATAGATCATGAAACAATAATATCTATATCTAGAACATTCTAAGGTACCAATCTGCCATCCCCATACTTGATTACAGATTTAATAGAATTCACTAATATAGTCTTCAATGCCACAATGTTCAGTGATAAATACAAGAATTATTCAACATTATGGAATGTCATTAATTCAGTAGATGTATTTTCACTGGAAGATGATATGACATTGGTAAAAATATTATTTGTGAAGGAATTAATGGTATTCAAATGTCAGAGACTATATTTTAATGCAACAAAGCTAGAAGTGATACCATGCATTGACCTCTTAAGAGACCTATTCTTCTCTAGCAACATATCATAGAACACATTCTTACATCCCTCTAGTAATAATACAATGGTCACTTGCATTTTAGGGCCAAAATTTTAAAGATATTTGTCATTGAGAATCCATGATGTCTACTTTGACAAGTACACATTGGTGTAATTCAGTGTAGATACTTAAATGGATAAGGTACTATCTTCATGGCTCCTCCCTGACTAGACTATCACATGGAAAGGGAAGAAACTGAAGGGGGCCATCCCAATTGACAAATTCAAGATGGGTATTCACATCAATATGGCACTCATCAATATATTATATGGTATGCCTATAATTCAATTCATCAACTTGGATTGGGTACCATTTTTATATATGATGCTTACACATGATATTGCATACACCCTCATCGAGATCATAAGCCTACAATTAAGGGAGAAAATTATCCACAAAGATAGGCATCCTACACCCACTAGGGATTTTTTCATGATGTCTATCTATTATATGTGGTCATGGGAATTTTCTATAGAGACCTTGGTGTATTGTGGACTTTGGCCATAGACTGCAAGAAGAATAGGATTTATGATCACTACCAGTTCATGCACATCTATTACTACACCAAGCATATGGTAAGAATATTTGAGGATGTCTATCCTTAGATTTGGAAAGATATTCATGGCTTGCCCATGACTCAAATTACGCATAATATTTTGAATAAATTGGTCAAGAAGGGGGATTAATTCATCTACCCTAATTTTACTTTCATCATGGTATGGGGAAATAAGGTTGACCCCCTGTGTCTTCTAAGGTTTGTTCTAGATAAGTTGGCCAAATAGGATATTGCCTTTCAGTTGTGGAAGAGCATTAAGGAAGATTTGTCAAGGTAAAAGAAAACCTTATATTTTGGTCATACCATCACCATTAGTAAGATGACACACATAATGAGGAAGCATCTCAAGGATGCAAGTGGAAAATGTAGGAGTTATCCTTTCCCTGCACTTCCACATAAAGATTGGGATTCACATAGGCTGATCCAAAAACACATACATGGGTTTAACATTATATATAGTCATGAGACCTATAGCTATGAATTCATGTTTTTGAATCCTAAGTCTAATGAGGAAGTCTTGGAATGAACATTAATTTTTGGGTTGTAGGAGGAACATTTAAGGATGATCTAAGATGATCCTTTAGTCTCCACTAGGGAATTAGATAGTAAAAAGATGCTCTTCAAGGGATAACATTCAAATTTTTAGAGAGGGAAGTCTAAGGAGAAATCCAAGGACCATGTCACCTCCTCCTCCTAAGTGTTAAGTTATGGAGCTAAAAGCTTCACTGATGCAAATGGTGGAGGTTGCTAAGTGTTAAAGTAATTGACGTCGGTCTGATCAACCAACGTTGGTCATATTCAGTGTACATAGTAACTGACATCGGTTATGGTCAGCTAGCATCGGTTAGATAGGAACTGACGTCGGTCACTTGTGTGTTTCTAGAACTGGTCTAATTTTAGACAGACAGTCAGTTTGCATGTAAAGACTAATTTTAGTCTTGAGTCTGCATTTCTAATTATTGTAATTAGGAAGTCTAATTATTGTTTGTTTTGGGATCTATTTAATAGACCCATGGGGATGTATTGTAATCAAGGGACTAAGGACTAAAGGATTAGATCCTTCACTTGAAGGCAAGAACAATAATTGGGTTGGTTGTCTCAAGGTGTGTAAGATCAATTGATCTGTAGGTTGTGCAAGATCAGGGAGATATACATGGTGTGTAAGATCAGTTGATCTGTAGGTGTGAAAGATCAAGGAGATCTACTTGGAGTACTCGGTAGTACTTGGTGGACTGGCAGTAGGCAACAACAACCATTGGGTTGATTGTCACTGACTGGTGGAGGGAACAAATCTGTGTTTGAGTTGGTTGTAATTGAGAGAGAGAGAACTCTTGAGGGAGAATTACTGTATGCCCAAGAGGTGTGGGAAAAGTGTGATTTATTCATTGTATTTCCTTCTGGAAGAGTGTTAATACAATATTGTATTGTCTCTCATATTTTGTGCTGTTTCTGAATTCTAGTTACATATTACTTCTAGTTTAATTTTGTGTTTAGTTGCTTATACAAAGGTAATAAATTGTGCTCTTAAGGAGTAGGATCCTCACACTAAGGACTACCTCTGAAGTTGAAATTTAAAGTAGTAAAGAAGGATCTTGCACTACTTGAGCCCAATTCAACTAGGGGAGGATAAGTGGGAGACCCCATCAGCCTTGACTCTAATGAGGAAGAGAGAACATAAGAGTAGACTGCTATTGCTATGCCCCACATTCATACTATTCAATATATTAGGATATAAACTTTAGGATTATTAGTATCATCCCCACAAGACTCCCCCACTTAGGTAATGAACCCTTTGTTAATAAAAGAAAGCCTAGGACTCCCATGAGTAGTCTTACAATAGAGGCATCACAGGGCTTACCTCCACATTCAGAAATAGCTAGGAGATATGTGGTGATTATTAAAGACATTTAAGATGTTTCTAATTTTAAGATGAGTTAGAGATAACTAAGGCTATGAGCCTCTAAGTAGAGCCTATGGTGTTCTCTTTTCAAGGTAACCACTCTTTTGCTAATTTTCCCTTTTATTCTATATGCATATTTGAGAAATCTACTTCTATAGAAGTTCCCACATCTATTCCTTCCACTTATAATACTATTATTTCTCCTTATGTCTTTACTTCCATCCCATTTACTACACTAATCCCTTATGTTCCTACTAGCACCTCCATGGTTAGATAACTCAAGAAAATGAAGGTGTCTAAGAAGGTGTAGACAACTTTGGCAACCTTGTAGCTCCATGTTTAATCCTCTCAAATCACCCTTCCACTTCCAACTACCAATTCCATAAAGGATACCACTATGATGACCAATGGTGGGGGGAGGAAGGTCAAGACTCAAATAGTCATGGTCCATCCACTTCCTTAGTTTGGAGGAGTGGATTGGTCTAAAATCATATGGCCTTCCCTTCCAGATGTCCTCACCAAATCCTTCAGGAAATAAAAAAAATCTCAAGAGGAGGTAGAAGAAGAGGTTTTCATCACAACCTCTAATGCATCCTAACTTGATATTCCTCCCTGGGTAGTAGATTTGAGGAGCAAAGTTTTCCAACTACCAAATTTTAAGACCACCGATCTCCAATCTATTTCCACCCTATTTGATCCTCCAATTGATAGCATCCAAATGGTGAAGAACAGAAAATTAGAAGATGATAAGGGAACCCAAATCATCTTAGAGGAAAGACAAGAAGTGTTATCCCTTACTAAAAGGTAAAACAGGTAGTTAGGGAAATCCTTATACAAATAAAATCTATCAAACCTGGATTAGGTGCACAAAGATGTTATAGTTGTGATCCTCAAGGGCATAGAGATATCTCTATACGAGCTAGAGGTATATTTGTAATTATTGGAAAAACTTAAGGAAAAATCTAAGACAGTGTACATTCCTACTGGCATTGAAGCTGAAGTCTAGGAGGTAGTTTCAAGATTTTACAACTCCTTAGAAACTATGGAGTTTATGTGGGCTGAGATGGCCCCTAATGTGATCCAAACCAATTAATTTTAAAAATATCTAAGAGATGATTGTGCCAAATTTAATATGCTATTGTTCTACACATGTAACTCACTCTACAATCATCTCAAATTAATCACTATGTTAACGATATATAATGCCTTGAACCTAGTAGTCATTAGGTAGGAGGAGGTGAAAGATTGGTTATACAATGTTGGGGAGTTAGTCCCCAAATATTAAACACATGAGGCTTAGATTCTTTAGATTTTGTAGGAGCTGAATTTATCTAAGGTAAAAGACTCCACTGGTAAGCTAATTAGTAGGCTCAATTTTGACAAGCTTATCCAGAAAGCAGTCGATGAGTTCAAACAGAGATTACAAGGTTTATCAATTGAGGAAATTGAATCAGAGTTAATCAAGGCTTCAAATAAGTTCACTAAAGTTGAGATATTCAAAAATAAATTTCAAATAATTAAGGATGAGCATGAAAAGCTCTGTGGGCAAATGAAGAGAATCCATCGACCTTTGTTGATAAATTTAGATATCATACAAAATTAGCATGGAGAGACACATAAATTGTATGAAGATAATGAGGTGAAGAAGAAAAAGGATTCAAGGGGTGTAACTACATCTTTAACATCCACATCATCTTATACACTGACCAAAGTACATGCACACTTCAAATGAGTAAGCCTTGATAGGCTAAATCTTATGTATGTATAATTTTGTAATGGCCTATGTACTTGGATTTTTGAGTGGCTAATTATAAATAATTGACTTTATATTTTGTGTACATGCACAACTTGCATGATTTTGAAAAGCTAAAATTATTTATTTTTTAACTTAGATGGTTTTAGATCATAGTTAAAACTACATGTTCTAATTAACATTTATAACCACTTGCATGAGCTTAGAGGATGAGGTGACCCCTTCCCCAAGTCTATATATACAATTGTAACCCCACTCAGTTTTATGAGTTAGAATATTTTGGAATACATAGAGCAGTGAACAATTTTGATCATCAACAAAGTGTCCTAAGTATTTTCTTTCCAATTATATGCAATTATTTATTATTTCTATGGTTGTATGATTCAATAATCTTTAGTGTGCTATATCTACGAGTAGATTATTGATTTCTTGATTGATATAATGATCTTAAGATTTGAAATAACTATTAAAAGATAATTAAATGTATAAATTCAATTAATCAAGATTAATTGAATTATATTTTTGGATGTGTATTTATGCTTTCTTTGGTGTAGTTTTTTGTGCATGTGCAAGAACTACCTCAGATAATTCACTTACCTAAGCCATAATCTCCTGATCAAAGGTATGCAATAGCTGCTCTAAAAGGAGCAACCTTTGTCTAAGGCATGTAAACCTCTTACACCTCTATTTCCTTAGACTTCTTAGCTATGTCTGAATGCATGTTTGCTATTGCTGCTAGCAACAAATATAGGTTTAGGAAAGCATAGGTCTATTCAAAAACCAACCATGGAAATAATTTACAAGAGCCATAGAGATTTCTTCTCTACCCTACCTTACCCTCCTTTTTTGAGTTTATTATTAAGACCTACCCACTTTAGATTAGAAGCCAACCACCCATCTGACTGATATAAAAATTCTCTTTGTTAAAAAACCACACCTCCATCTAAAAAATCTTGTTAATAACTTGCATGCCTTGCCCCTATTCCATCAATAGGTTGAAATACACTACATACCTACAAATCATGTCTTGGAGTGGAGTTCACCTCCATTGAGATCCTAAAATGTTAGAGGCTACCTCATTCGGATGTGGTGTGCATAAAACCCACATCAATAGTAATCTTTTAACACTAGAAGGAGGGATTGATCCCCATAATAATGGAGGTTATTCTTTGAGCAGATTTGAACTAGAGTCACCCAAGAGAGAGACCATATCTAATTCCTAAGCTGGTTTATTAGTGTCACCCTTGACAAGTCATAGGAGACCTAGAGCTATGCCAACAATTCTAATTTAGAACCCACCACCTCTATTAGGGCACCCTTTACCCATAAGGAACCCTTTGCCTATTAATCAACCAATGGATTAAAAACAACCCTATTTATTAGGATCTACCATTGCCATCCCAAGAGATGTGCATGACTTACCTTAGAATCCCAAAAAGTATTTGTCCTCTTTTTCTCCCTTAAGACCTAGGATAGTAGATGAGCATATCAAATCTATTAAAGCTAATTTAAGACGAATGAATGTAGTTGATAAATATGTTACATGTCAATTATTACATTTTAATTTAATATATGTTTCTTATGATTGGTATTTGAATCTAATGGAAAACTCCATCACCAATTGTGAGGAATGTTAAATGAATTTTCTTGCATAGTTTTGTATAGGTCACCAACCTTGGATTTGTATATCAACACTTCACCAATATGAAGATGGAGCCTAATGAGCCCATCCATGCTTTCAATGAAAGATGGAAAAAAATGTACAACTGGTGACCCCAAGGTATAAACTAGAATTAGCATTATCACTAGAGATGTATAAGAATGCCTTGGATCCAATCACCTTTGTGTTCCTAAGAAGAACACCTACTACCAATACTTTAGTATTGAAATTCAAAGAGACTATTAGCATTGATATATAGCTCAACCCATAGACACCTGGGGCACCTAACATTAATAATGGCTTTCCAGTGCTTAATCTGATATAACATGTGAAGCAGAATGTTTTAGCATATAATTAGAATAAATTGTACACACTACCTCTACTGACATAAACAATGTAGTCAAATTTTGGCTACTTGAATAACCATGTAATAGGAAATATTTATCAACAAAACCAACATGCAACTGCACTTCCTATATCTGTTCTATAAGGTGCAGATTCCATAAAATCTAAATTAGATTCTATTCAAAAGATGGTCCAAAAGTTGAGCAATGATTTTTTGAATATGAAATGAAAGATGGGAAACACCAATACTATAACGAGGAATTAAAACACTGGGTTTCAAAGATACAATCAACCATTTATTAGGCCTACAAACAATATGGAGAAACTTATAAAGCTCTTATAAATTAATATCACTGAAACAACTCTCCCTAATTGGTGTAGAATACATAATACACCCCAACATGATGAGCTCAATTACACGGAGTTTTATACAATAGTTAAGATCTTTTAGAGGGAAGTAACTAGGCAGGATCAGATGAATAACCCACCAGGATCTCATCAAGATCCTAGATCTTTTGGCATAACCATGTTCTTTGAGACTCATGAGTTTCCCCTTTTAGGTGAAGATGATGATGAACCAAAGGATAATATAGATGAATTTTATGATTTCTAGTAGTTTTAGAAAGGTGCATATAACTTAAGGAATAAAAAACCACTTACCAACTCGACTCTTCCAAACACCATGACAATTCCTTCAAATCCTTAAGTGGATAACAAACCACCCCCTCCAAAAGGGAATGATCAACCACCAAATTAGGAAAAATGAAGTAAGGGAGGATACAACGATATGAAAGATATGAATAATATCAAGGCAAGCATAACTCTCTATGATTTAGGTCAAATCACTAAGCAAAAGGAGTTATTATCGAATTCCATTACTAGAAAGTTCCCTGTGGAGAAAACTAGAGTGACTATGGACAAAGCAAAGGTTGTCAATGCCAACATCATTTACAAGAGTAAGCCCAAAGTGCCACCATTTATTTTGACCATTAGAGCATTTGGTAAAAACATTCATAACTATTTGGTTGATTTTAGATCATCTAAAACCATTATACCTACCTTGATATGTAAAAATCTTGGTCTCACTCCAAGCCCTTCAAATAGATCAGTCTCTCAACTAGACAAAATGATAGTGCCATTAGTGGGAGAATTTAATAACATATAAATTCAAGTAGTATAAGAACCAAGAGTCTAAATGACTATAAATATCTTGGTAGTGGACATATCAGAAGGTTACAAATTATTTCTAAGTAGATATTGGTATAAAATGCTTAATGGATATCTTTCCACAAACTTCTCTCATATCTAGCTACCATGGAGAAGAATTGTGAATCATATCAAAATTGATAGAGAACTAAGAATGAAATAGCCCATCATAGAATACAATGTCAAAAATGAAGAAGTGAATTATGACTCTCCCACTTTGGACATTTATACTTTTACCATTCATAGTCCAACACAAAACCCAGAACCTGAAGGTTTGAATCAGCTATGGACTATGCATTTTGACGGAGCCAAGTCCAAACAAGGATCCGGTGTAGGAATTGAACTGATTAATCTTCACGGTAAGAATTTATTGATAGCTTATAAATTGTAGTTTTCATGTACTAACAATAGAGTTGAGTATGAGGCTCTAATTCTAGGGCTATAGTTTATGTTAAAGAATAATGTAAAATAGATAAAAGTATTTGGTGACTTAGAGTTAGTGTTTCACCAGGTAAGGAACAAATATCAGTGAAAATTATCTTATTTTAAGAGATATAAGCATATAGTGTAGGATTTAATTGAGATATTTGAATATTTTAACATAGTAGCATTCCCAAGAGAGCAGAATCAAGCCACCAATTCACTAGTCGTTGCTGCCAATCTTGAGCCATTATAGAAGTCTAAGGTAAAGAGATTTTCTATTGAATTGGTTCCTTATCCCTCTATTCCAGATAATGTAGATAATTTCTAGGTCTTCAATGATGATCTGTAGATTATTTAGTTCTTAACTAATTCAGGGGATTTTAAGTCCCAAATCATCGATGATAAGGACATTAATCACTTCTATCAAGAATAAATAGATAAAGAGGGCATTCTCTAGCTTAAAGAGAATCATATTCTAGCTATCCTAGTCTCTTTGGAAATACCATTCAACTTAGACCCTCAAATGAAAAATCTCATACAACCTAAGGTCGATGAATCAAACTTCAAGAGAGAAAACATGTGAGATGACCATAAGTTGCATTATGTGAATATTGGCCTTAGCTACATTGTAGAGGAAAGACAATGAGTCAAGGATTTGATTACTCAATACAAATATGTTATCACTTGGACCTATGAAGATATGAAGGTATATAAACCTCACATATTCACTCACATGATTCCCCTAAATCAAGACCATAAACCATTCAGATAGAGGTAGAGGCTAGTAAATCCTATTTTGTAGCCTCTTATTCAGAAGGAAGTGGATAGGTTATTAATTTAAAAAATCATCTTCCCAATATGACTCCAATAGGTGGCCAATTTAGTTTCAGTTAGATATAAGAATGGTGAGATCAGATTATGTGTGGATTTTAAAAATTTAAACAAGGCTTCTAAGAAAGACAATTATCCCCTGCCTTCTCTAGATGAGGTAATACAAATAGTGAGTGGTTTTGAAATGATGTCCTTTTGGGTGGATTTTCATGCTACAATCAGGTACTAGTGCAATTTGAATATAGAATGAAGATGATGTTTACCATGAAATGGGGTACTTATGTGTACAAAATGATGTCATTCAGCCTAATCAATGCAGGAGCTACCTTTTAACATGTCATGGATCATGCCTTAAAGGGACTAACATTAAAATTCATAATCATCTATATGGCTTATCTCATAGTGTTTTTAAAGAATATAGAGGATCACATAAGTCACCTACAATCCATATTTGAGAGATGCAAAAAGTTTGGTATTTCATTAAATCTGAATAAAAGCATATTTGGAGTCATTAAGGGGAAAATATTGGGACATATTATTACAAAATATAGAATCAGCATCGATCCTGAGAGAATCAAGGTAATTTCATGAATTTAGTACCCTAACAACAAGAAAGAGCTCAAGTCATTCTTCGATAAAATCAACTTTTTAAGGAAGTTTATCTTAGGGTTTACAAAAATCATCAAGCTTCTAAATGCCATGCTCAAACAAAATGTTAAAATAGAGTGGAAAACTAAAGCTATAAAGTCTTTTCAAGACATAAAATATGCCATATGATAGACTCTAATATTGATTAGTCTAAAATTCACAAAATATTTCTATCTATATTCATTTGCTTTAGAACACACTATTGCTATGATTATCACACAGAGGAAGGATGAAACTAAGCATCTAGTTGACTTCATGAGAATAAATTTGAAGGATGTAGAGGTCAAGTATTCCACAATTGAAAAGTATATTTTTTCTTTGGTCAAAGTAGTGAAGAAATTTTGACATTATTGTAGACACTAGAAAACCACACACATAGTCCTAGTCATCACAATACCTTTGTATTCTCTTTATCCTCTATCGACTGCACCTATAAGATTAACAAAAATACCTATGTTAGCCTACTTACCTAGTCTAGAGTCGAGTCACTTGTCTGGCTTAACTCACCTTTTCACCTATTTTAACCTATCTTTTTCCCAAGTCCTCAACCGGTGATGGTTAGGGTGACTAATGATGGTTACCCCAACTGGTGACGGTTGGGTTAGACAACTTGGACTCAACATGAAACTTAAATGAAAACCACTGCCTTAATTTTCTAAATATGAGAGTCTAAATCTAATTATGAGCCCTTTGCATGGATGACATATATTTAGAAGCCTTCTTCAAGTCTAGTTTGGATAAGCACTTCCACCTCTTATTTATGTCTATAAGAGAGAAAGGTTTGGGAGGTCAAACCATCTATAATTGTTATCAAGAGATATTTATATCCAAAATCTCTTTTTGTAGGTCAATCAGGTCAATCTGCATTATCAATTACTAGCAGCCATCACATAGGGAGCTTACTTGTCATTGACCCTCTACTAAGATCCCAAGTACCATTATGCTATTGAAATCAACCCAAATTCCACCAATAGGAAAATCTACATCAACCACCCACCAAATAATTTATGATAAGAAAAATATTCATTTTATTTCATTCTTTTACTAGGTTCTCATTCCAAGCCTAAGCTATCTCTTAGAATCCAATTTCTAGATCCTGTCAATCAGCAAACCCAAACCCTAGTTTCACTTACAGATTCACTTATAGGTAGATGGTTACCTGATCAGTGATGGTTACCCTCAACTGATGATGGTCACCTGATTAGTGATGGTTAACCTTGACTGATGATGGTTGCATGACTAACGATGGTCACTTGTGGCACCAAAAACCAACAAGCTAATTTAACCCTCTTACACCCAACTAAATTTAATTTTCTTTGTTCCTGTCTATTCACAAGGCCCTTTTTGATTTTCTAAGCCATACCCTAACCCGTTAGCACTAGTACTAATAAGTTTATCACTAATTAGATCATTTATAGTCTCTTTTTTGAACAAGCTTTTCTTGTATTCAATTTTAATAATATTTTATTATTGATGCAAGTATTTTATTTACATTTTTATCAACTTGATTGTTTAAAATAGGAGGATTGATATCCATTAAGAAAGCTCTCACTTTTAAGATCTAGCTCCCACTAGGCAATCCACCCAACTATTTGTCTAACAAACAAGTTTGCTTCAATACTTTCTTATCTACAGGTCATCCTCCGAAGCCAAAGGGGAACTCTCACAATATTTTGATTCAACGTGCGCACAAACAAATATGTATTCCTACCACAACCTGTATTGAGTTTATTTTCTCTCTTTCTTTATAACTTAAGTGAAAATTTACATGAAACATTTTGGCACACCCGATGGGACCTAGAGTCTCCAATAATGTTTTATTTACATTTGTATTCTCTTCTCTCTATTTTTGCTCATAACTAAAACTAAAATTTATTTTGGGCTTAAAATCAATTGCATTCATTTCTTGCTTATAACATTAATTCACTTTAAATTAAAGAACAATAATCTTATCATAGTACCACTTTTGTTGCACACACTATCCAAACCACTTTTATCAAACAAACATCAAAACAATTTGAGACAAGGCCTGATTGGGATTTCATCACCTAGCAGTCACCTTACCCATTCCCAAAAATCCTACTTGGAGGTTATTACCAAGGAGAGAATCAAATTAGCACTCTGGTTGAGTAAAAAGTCTGAATATTAATATATATTGGCTAAGCACCTGACACTCTTATCACCATGAGTTCATGAAGTGAGGGGGTAGTCCCCAATATCAAGCCATGTATTGATTCCAATACAGATTATTTGAGCACCTAAGCAACCTAAAACCAAACATAGACTACTTTTATAGTACCTGATCTACAAGCCAACTTCTATCACACATTTTCATAAACTAAGGCATAAGCCAAAAGCGAGATTAAAAATAACCTCTAGGATTAAACATACTTCGTAGTGTGTGTCTAGATTGCCTTAATCATTTTCTTGTCTTCTTCTTGTTTCAGTGGTGATTTTGTTCTTGTTTTTTCTCCTTTTTTTTTCTTGTATGGTCCTCACTCATCAGTAGTGAAAAGACCTAGTAGAAAAAAACCCTTCACTTAAATTAACCTCTTCTACCTCCTCATCTATGGAGTACATCTCTAAGGTAGAAGATTCACCTTGACCATTGGGAATCCTTACTTTCCCTCAGGTATTTCCCAAGGGAGACATGGATTTTAATACCTTTATAGACAACAATCTGATCACCCTTCAACGCTACCTTAACACCTCCCCTCACCATATCTTGGTATTAACCCCACCTCAAGATCTTCCTTATGGCATGTCATCCCACCTTATGGAGTGTATCCCTATTTCCATGGTCACCACCCAACCTTTGACCACCCAGGCATCTTCATCTACTAACCCCTTTGATGTTATGGCTGAGAATGAAATTATTCAACCAATCATTACCCTCACACCTTCTACCCCTAATAATGACTCTTTAACCTTGGGGACAACCCAAACATTGACCAATCATGCCCTGCTTGTAATTGGAGCACACACCATTAGTATTACCAACCTCCCTTTTATCAATCCTAACCCATCAATTAATACCCCTTTACCAAGCTTAGGGGTATCTATCTATTCTACCTCACCATCCATTAGCATAAAAGTCACTACCTCGCATCTGGTCACCAACCCAACTACCACCCATACCAAATCTATAGGGACTTCTCAATAGTTACCCATTGCACCTAATCCATGATACATCCCTAACCCATAAGGGTATATACCCACTACCCAACCACCATCATCCACCTATCCTACCCAACCTCTAACATCCACATTCCAATATGTGGCAGCCTCTACACCACGAAGAAATTACCAATATGTTGCCCAATCTCAACCACAATATCAGCCTTACAATCCTTTTTGTGCACCGCCTGAAATTGACCAAATGAAAATTCTCATGGACAAAATGACCAACCTTGAGTCATCCATTTTAGGAGCTCATAACATCTTATCTTATGATCAAATTTGTAACAAACTTATTCATCCTTCTGTCCCCATCAGACCTTACCCTCTTCAGTGGGAGCTTTGCATATTTAAAATCAAGGAAGACCCCCAGTATCACCTTAGAAGTCATGCATGCTACATGATTTCTTACGATGATTCTCTTCTCCTCCAAACCTTCCCCATGTCTTTATCTGGTCAAGCATTTGAATAATATAGTACCCTTACCAAGCATTCCATCTTTTCTTTCACCCAACTAGCATAAGTCTTCTTGGATCACTTTTCCATTAATGTTTCCAAGAAGGTCTCTAAAATAGACCTCTATTCTATTAGGCAATTCGATGATGAGTCCATTATCAATTTTGTCACTCATTGGAGAAGCTTGATTAATTAGCTTTCATTTTCCCTACCTCAACCTGAACTTATAGAATTTTTTACTCAAGCTTGCACCAAACATATATCTTTTACATTGCATGTCTAGAGCTTTAGAACCTTTGATGAGGCTTTTACCATAGGATGTAAGCTAGAAAACTAGGCCATAGATGAGGGTAAATTAAAGTTATAAAACAAAAACTCTACCTTCAAGACTAATGAAACCTCTTCCTAAAAACCTAACAACCAAGCCAATACCAGAACCAAGAAAAGGGGAACCATGAATGTCATCATCCTTAAAACTACCCCTTCACCCAATGTTAATCAACAAAAATATCCCATTACCTCCAATAAAAATGCAAGAAACCCAAAATGAAGCATCCAAAAACAATTCACTCCACTTGGAGAATATTACACCTCAGTTTTGGAGAAGTTACTAGCAGCTAACCTTATATAACTTCTACATATCAAACCTCCCCAACAATTTGATTCTTCTCATCCAACACTTACTCGATACAATGAGAATAATCTCTATATTTTTCATTGAGTAATTGGACATGATGTCAGTTGATGTAATAATTTCAAAAATATTATTCAAAATCTTATCGACAAAGGGGAACTCATGTTGGATAATCCCAATGCCCCTCAAAATAAAGCTCTTGACATCTTCAAGAAACCTTTTCCCAACCATGCCCCTATTAAAGTTTAGGATACATAGGCTGAGTGCTTTTATAATGCCCACATGGTCAACATGGTTCATGATACACTTATCCATGAGGACTTGATCAACCAATCTACCCATTATTCCCTTACTTCACTTATCGAGGTCATGGAGTCACACCTCATGCTCATTTGGATAGCCAAACCAAAGTTGTTTTCTCCCTAGATACCTTCATATAATTTTTAGAATCATCACATACTACCTCAACTAGTACATCTAGGCAAATCAACATTCCTAATTCACCACCTCTACCAATTTCCCAACAAACTACTATTCTTATGGATATTATCCCTAAAGGAGGAATATTCCTACCCACACCTACTATGGATGAGCTATTTATCTCAACCTTACTTCTCTCACCTCAAGAGATCAACTAACTTACCAAGCATCCTACCCAACCTACAAGTCTATTTATTGCATCCACTACCCACAGATCATGACCAATACATAAACCTTTTTACACATTAGTACAAAAATTAGAATTTGCCTAAAAACTAGACATGGATCAAGCCACTTTTTGGAAATAGTTAGGGATTCCCTCCATCAAAAAACCTGAACCATATAACACACCTCTAACCAACCAATCTATCATCTCTCTTTCACCTATTAAACTGATCCGAACCTCTAACAACCCCTCAAATTCTTAGTTAACCAAAAAATCCATGACCTCACCAACCAAACCTTTAAAAAATCTTAGTTCCTTCCCTACTTGGAGTTTTGTTCACCCATCCTTGAAATTAGACTTAACTTCAACTAAGCGTATACCCAGATCTTAATCCACACCAACCAAGAGGGTGAACACATGACTAAGCCTCTACCTCCCTCTACCTTGCCCTCAATCTTAGGGCCTCACCTTTCCACTTTGCTTAAAAATCAAACCCCTTTCAAAATATGTTTCCCAATATTGTTGATTATGCTGGCACATTTATTAGTTGATGCATTGGTCCTTCCTAGATCATAACTAGTCAGACCACCTAATTAAACCACCTAAACTACCAACATACTTAAGCCAAGACCATCCACTCGAACCACCTTACTCAAGTCACCTCTCACCCAACCTATTACCACCCACACACCCATCTTACCAACCAAAACCATGAGCCCAAAACCTTCCTTAACTTTAGCAGAATACTATACAACCATTCTTCAAAGGTTAGTATAGACCTTCTACCTCACATTACCTCCCATTAGACCTTTCGATACTTTTGGTTTGAAGCCAACTTGGTACAATGATCATCAAATTTACTCCTATCATAAGACACTTGGGAATGGCATAGAGAATTGCAAAGCTCTCCAGGCCATTATCCACCAACTCTATGATGAGGATGATCTCTTGGTAGACAACCTTTTATCCATGCCTCCACCATTACACCCAATAACTAGCCACCAACACATTCCTAACCCCCCACTCTCACCTCAAAGTGATAGAGAATCTACCCAATCCCACATCATACATTCCCCCTCTATCTATACCATTAATGTTGTCAAACAATCATAAAAAAAGGATAAAGGGAAGGTAAAAATGTCCATTCCATGGACATACCCATCAACTAACCCTAAACCAAACCTAATCCCAACCTCCACACTTACAACTAACCCCAAAGTTACTATCTTAGGCACATCAGAGGCGAACCCCTCTGAATCCATCAAGAGAGTCATCCTTAAACAACTTCACTATAACCCCAATAAAATGAGCATCTATGAGCTCATTTCCACCTCACCTCACCATCATTAGGGCATGATCGAGGCTATGTAGGCCATTAAAGTTAGATCAGGAGATTTCCAACCCATAGAGGCCTTCATTTTTGCTCTCTAACTCTCCACCCTTGTTACCTTCAAGGACTTAGAGATACCTTTTATCTACCCTAAAGACCGAGATCCCCCTCTTTTTATTACATCCCAAATCAAATGCGTTATGATCAATGGGGGAGCCAATATCAACATCATCTCTTCTCATGCCTATGAGGAACTAAAGATGCCAGACAATGTCATGTCCAAAAATTTAGCCATCCTTAGATATTTTAACAACACTATGACCACTACCTTGGGAACCATCATCCTTCATATTCAGCTAGGACCTCACATGCTTCCCAAACACTTCTATGTGGTTGAAGGTGAATTTTAGTACAATGTTTTTCTAGGGAGACCTTGGATCCAAGCCATGGGTTGTGTACCTTATAACCTCCATTATTGCATCAAGTTTGAACATGAAGGGCAAGTTGTTACCATAAAATATGACCCTATCCCTTTTTTAGCATGTAATATGACCTACCAACCTCATGACATTCTTCTACCTCCATCCAAAGTGCTATAAATAACCACCATCAAGCCCTCACCCACATAAGCCAAAGCCACTACTTTCTTCTCTTCTACTGAGGCATCCACTAGATCATCTTTCCTCATGGACTAGATACCCATCACTAATCTTTTGGAACCTACCTTCCAATGCCTCACCCTTTGAGAATACCATCTCCTCACCCTTGATGCCCTCCTTACTCCCTAAGAATATGGGAAACTCAACCACCGACTAGGTTTTGAACCCAACATTAGATCCATTATCCCCTTAGGGCCTTCAAGATGTCAAACCCACTTTATCTATGGGGGGAATGACAAGCCACTTAACACTACCATCACTCCCTCTCCACCTCAACCATTCACCTCTACCTTCTCTTATTTGGACAACCCAAACTTTTCCAAATTATACCTTCACAGGTGTACCTGGAAGGGATTCAGTTTAGGATGATATGAGCATGAACCACACACATTGACCTCAATTAAGACCCAAAATCACCATGAGAAACATGGCCTTGACTTCATTCTACCTAATAATAAGAAATCTAAATAAACTGCCCCTTCCATTGTTGAAGAAGAAACCCCTTCCTCACCAACACCTCCTCCACTTGTGGGTGAGGATGAGAACATCATCCCACCCATTTTTTTTCATCAACATGATTAACCTCAACCCCATAATTTATCATAAGGAAGGGTAATCCATATCCATCCCTTTGACCCACCTAAACTTGTGGGAGAAGACTCTCTTACCATTAACACTGTTCAATGCAAGATGATGATTCTATTCTCACCTACCTTGGTGCACCAGATTCCTCCATCCATAAATATTCACCTCCAAAAACCTCAATCATGTTGAATGAATTTACCATAGACATTGACATAGGCACTTTGAATAACCCCCATATCATCAAACTTGGCCAAACTCTCACCTCTGAGGAACTACATAACTTTTCTACCTTCCTTCAAGACCATAATATTGCATTCACTTAGTCATATGTCGACATGGCCGGTATTGAACCAACCATCACCACCCAAAAAATTATAACCAATCATGATGCCAAACCTATCAAATAGAAACTTTTCTAAATTCACCCTCTCATATCCCTCCTTATCAAAGAAGAGCTTCAATGCCTCCTTTCTATCAACTTTATTCAACCCATTGATTATCCCCAATGAGTTTCAAACATCGTACCTATAATTAAATACATAAGGGGACTACGTATCTATATGGATTTTCATGACCTCAACCTCACTTGCCCAAAGGATGACTTTATTCTACCTAACATTGACCAACTTGTTGATCTTATAACAGGCCATGAGATGTTGTCACTCATAGATAGATTCTTGGGTTATAATCAGATTTTGATTGCCCCTGAAGACCAGTATAAAACTACCTTTATCATCCCATGGGGGAATTTATATTATAGAGTCATGCCCTTCGATCTTAATAATGTTGGCATAACCTACCAATGTGACATGATGTATATTTTACATGATCTTATCCATACAATCATTGAAGGCTATGTGGATGACCTTCTCAGGAAGTCCAAGCTTTTTAGATACCATTTAGTCATTCTCAAGATTATCTTTGAGTGACTTATCCATTATCATGTCCACCTCAATCCTAATAAATGTGTTTTTTTGGTCTTATCAAGCAAACTTATTAGCTTCATCATTTCCCTTCGAGGAATCAAACTTGATTTGGCCAAAATTAAAGCCATCCTTGAGATGCTACCTCTAACCAACCTTAAACAACTCTATAGCTTACAGGGGAAACTTTAATCCATTCATCACTTCATCTCCTAGCTCTCTGATCGGTGTCAACCCTTCTACCACCTCTTAAAAAAGGACATCTCTTTCAAGTGGAATGTCAATTATTAAAAGGCCTTTGATGTACTCAATGAGTACCTGCTATCTCCACCTATCCTTACACCTCCTAAGGATAGCCAACCTTTTTACCTTGATATCTCTACCATAGACTACTCCTTAGGGGCAATGTTTGCCCATCGAGATGAACAACATAAAGAGCAAGCCATATATTACATTAGATACACACTTATAGAATATAAAACTCATAATACACATATTGAGAAACTATGTTTGGCCTTAGTCTTCATGGCCACCAAACTTCACCATTACCTTCTTAACCATAATTTTTTTGTCATAACCAATGCCGACCCCCTCAAATACATGCACTCTAAACCATACCAAAACTAATGTTTGGCTAAGTAGTTCATGATTTTAGCTGAGTTTGACCTTGAGTTCCTCCAATATAAATCAATTAAGGGGAAAGTAGTTACCAACTAACTAGTCAAGGCACCCCTAACAAATAATCAACCTCCCCCTCTAGAATTTATTGATGAGTTAATCACAAGTCTATCTCAAGAAGACTTCACTAATTAGGTAACCATGTTTTTTGATGGTTCTAAATGTTAGCTTGGTGGGGAAACTGGTATCATCCTTATCCCCCTTATCAATAAACCACTTCCTTTGTCCTTTAAACTTGACTTTGAATGCATAAACAATATGGTCAAGTATGAATCCCTAGTAATAGGTCTCTAAACTGCCCTATCCTTAGGAGTTAGAATAATCAATATATTTGGAGAATCCCAACTTATAGTCAACCAAGTCAATGGCATTTAACAGTGTAAGAATGAAATGATGCAACTATATAGACAACTCATCATAGAACTCTTAGCCTCATTTGAACACTACCATATACAAACCGCCCCTTTGTCTACCAACAAGTTTGCTAATACCATGGCTTCTCTTACCTCTCAGATCCTATCAACACCCTCAAACTCCAAACTATCAGTCATTATCCATCACCTCACCAAACCTTCCTACACCAAATCTAACACTCCAACCATATTTAGTGTGGAGGAAATTCTACTTGATCTTTGGTATCAACAAACCTTCAACTACCTTCAGCTTAGCATAGTTCCATCTGGCCTCTCTAGGAATGCCCATCGAGCATTTGTTTAAAACACCTCTATTTATACTATTATGGGTGTTATTTCAAAATGAGGCTTGGATGTCCTCCTATTCCATTGCCTCCATGGTTCAGAAGCCTCTCACACCATCGAAGAGACACATGATGTTATCTATGGGGGTTACCTTAGTGGCCTTACTTGGCTAAGTGTATCCTTAACCTAGGCTATTACTGGCTTACCCTTAACCAAGATTACTATTATTATGTGAAAAAGTGTGTTAAATGTCAACAAAATGCTAATTTACATCACACACCTAGTAATAGTCTTCATGTTTCTACAGACTTTTGGCCCTTTTCATAATGGGTTCTGAACCTTATCGATGAAATTAACCCCCACTCTTCACAATGACATTATTCTGTCATTACCACAACTAAATATTTCACCAAATGGGTTGAGGATATTCCCCTTATCTCGATAAAAGCTAAAATATTATCAAATTCATTACCCACCATATCATCCATCATTCTGGTATTCCCCATAAGATCATCACCAATAATGGTAAATCCTTCAAAAATAAACAAGTTCGAGGCCTTTGTGATGTATTTGGTATTAAGCTTATATTTTCATCACCTTATTGACCACAAGCAAATGGATAAGTCAAAGCCTCTAACAAAACACTTAACAACATGCTTACCAAAATGGTCAATACCTCAAATTGAGATTGACACTTGCACATCCACTTCACCCTATGAGCATATCATACTAGCATCTAAACCCCTAATAGTGCTACACCCTTTTCTCTCATATTTGTAGCCAAGGCTATCTTGCCTCTTTAAATCCAAATACCTTCTCTTTTCATATCTTTGCATGACATCATTTTGAAATATGATTATCATCGAGAATGTTTATCCCAACTTGAACTACTTGATGAGTGTTATTTAAATGTTCTTTCCCATCTTCATGTCTATCAAGAGTGAATTAAGTGAGCCTATAACAAACACCTGAAATTTTAAGAATTCAACATTAGAGATCTTGTCCTCAAGGAAAACCAACATGTCACTAATATGAAGAAAAGCAAAAGGGGAAAATTTGCTTTCAATTAGCTTGGACCCTACATCATTATCCATAAGTATGGAACAGGAGCTTATCATTTATCCTCTCTTGAAGCAAAAATAGAACCTGAGCCTCTCAAATCTTCGCATCTGTGTCCCTTTTATTGTTAGATAGGGATCACAATCCTCATTTGTCTAACATGAGATCATCCCTTATAACCACATTCATTTCCCTCTTTTTAAGGGTAATCGACTAAAACTAAATCATGTGATTATCCATCATAATTATATCTTAATATTGAACTATGGATACCATGATTCTATTCATGGCATGATTCTCATAGTAATTCCCATCTCTTTGAGATCAACTCCTATGGTGATTATCATCTATACCTCTCTTTCACCTATCAAACCTTCATGTCAACTTAGTTTTGACTTCATAAAGGTAATCCATTAAGCATGTATGAGCAAGTCTATGCCAAGCAAAATCAAATAAATAAAAATCAATATCAAATAGTAAAAAAAAATTATGGGTCACTTTTAACATTCACAGACTACTCCTCTGAAGTATAGCTATTGAAAAATCATCTAAAATTGCCAAACATAAGGTAGACTGTTCCTTTGAAGGATAACTATCAAAAGCATTTAAACTAAGCACAAAAACATAGACCACTCCCTTGAAGGATGGTTGAGTAAAGCATTATTCAAAGCTAGCAATCTCTTAGAAGCTTCCCACATAGATCAACTTCCCTGACCCCCTAACAAAAAGTAAAAGCAAAACAAAAGCAAATCAAGAGCAACAAAATTTTGAAAGCCACAATTGGCTTTCATAACAACAATATTCTTGGAAATCTGTAACCAACTCTACATAGTATACTTACCACATCAATTAGTCTACACTTTATATATAGACATAGACTTATTTATACTACCTTTTTAGATACCTACAAAAAAGGCATACTAGTCTCGCTAATGGTTCTACTTTCACCCATTCTCCCTTCACATATCATATGCATGGGACTATGAGCTTACTTGACACAATGTTATCAGGATCCTTATTTATCAACCTAAGCATGCTAATGAAAAACATCTAAAAGGCTTATTTTCACTAAGCCAATCTAATTTCAGGTTTCATATCGGTCTTTACCAATAAAAGGGCATCATGTTCTTTTTCTTATCTCTTATTAATTTATCACTATGAACATGAAAAATACACATCACATCAAAAGCATGTACATCATGAGATATTCCAAAAAGTGATGACATCTCTCTATCAATGAGACAAACATAATGTCAACATATCATAACATACCATGAACATCAATCATGTCATAAACCATAAGCATGTCATTAAACAATCACAAGCATCAACCAAATCAATGAGAAAAATATCATAGCATATACTATTCACCATTCAATCCATATAACCATAAACATTAGCCATAACATGTATCCATTCATGACATATACTATCATAACCATGAACATAATTAAAATATCATAAATCAACTTTCTAAACATCACATGCCTAAACTATTAAGTCAAATAACCATAACCATGAGCATATATGACCATAAATCATAAACATGAACATCACATAAAACATCTAATGCCATTTATCATATGCATCAAAATAGTAAAAAAAATACATGTAGCAATGTATCAAACTCTCTCTCAACAAAATATACATCTTGCTAATCAGTGCACAGGATGGTATTAAAATAATGCACCAAAATCACATATCCAAGCATAATCATGGGCCCCCACGAGCCCTAGTTGGCCCTATATCACTACCTCTAGCCCCATCTAGTATTGTACCTATACTTGTACTTGGTGGTTGTCCCCCTGAAGCCCCTGCATATCTAACCATGTTTGTCCACTAGCTTAGAGTAGCTACTATTGCCCCTCTAGTCAAACTAGCTATATACTCTGCATGTCTCATAGCTTGCGGCAACTGATCTAGCACCATGGCCTTATAATATCTAAGCTCTTATACAATGGCTAAGTAGCATAATTTAGGCACTAAATTGGGTACTCTTGTAGTTTCCCTTGTCCCTATAAGAGATGCCCTCACGGCATCCCATTCACTTATAACTATGGCAAGGGAAACTTGTGCCTGATCTCTCTCAGTTCTCAAAGACTACGCCTTCCCCTATAGGGTAGCCACCTATCCTTATAATGCATCCACTTATCTTATAAACTAATAACTTGGGCCTATGTTATGGCAAGTGTTGTTATTGCCTATCCATCTCCTTATACCTAAACTAGTGCTTGGGCTAGATCTATATCCATGGGCCATTGACCCCCATCACCCCATTTGAAGTCTACCATAGTATACCTACCTTGGTATTGGGCCACATAACCATCATCAATGCCTACAACATCAATAAGATTCCTCATTGGTAACTCCTCAAAATTATGCATAACCTCCTATGGTTGGGGTGTAGGTAACATAAACTCTACCTCCTCTCTCTTATACCTAGGGAAATTAGGTGGGATCTCTTGAACAAGCTCAAACTATCTCTATACATGATCAAAAGGGAGAAGCTCATCCTTACCCTCCCTATAGATGTATATCCACTACCAGCTTTGTAGACCTAAGGTGTGATACCTGAGCCCTATCCACTATGGCCACCTAATGTAGGGCCTCCATATCACATTCTCAACTACCATGCCATCTAATGCCCCTCAAAACCACTCACTGTCTCTGGCTCCTCTACCTTCCCCTATCATAGCTCCAAATTTCCTCCATCATAGGAAGCCCAATATATATTCCATTAGGAGATAACCCTCTACCAACAATCTTAGGGGCCTTAGTACCTAAATGTGCTCAAAAGCCTAGCAGTGAAGAACACAACTAACATTAATCCCATACTATTTGTGGTGTCTAAAACCCTAGATCTCCTAGTATATTTGTACTAATAAAACTAGGCCCTAACTAAATACAATCCTCCCTAATAAAATCTCAACTAACATACCTAATAAAGATGTAATAAAATACCCCCAACTGAGTTAGACATCATAAAGGCCATCAATTCCATCATCATCATTGTGATCATGCATCTATCTATTGGATCCATCTGGTATAATGGTCCAAAGCCAAACTTGCCTGCATGGTACTATGTTTGAGCATGATCATCACCATAGATCATCTCCATCAGGTCATCTAACTCCTCACCCTCTATCTGATATACTACCTCTCCTTAGATTGGTAAACATGTGATATTGTGCACATCCTTTAGTATGATGGTGATCTCTCTATTCAATAGCCAAAACATGTTCGTCATGAGGTCCCATCTCTCAATGAGTACAATGATCAACATATGATCTCATGGTATATGTTGATAATGTTGCATCACATATAAGCCCACATCTTCCATGTGTCACCACTCTTCTAAAGTCATAACATCTCAGACCTTGATAAAGAGTATTGACACCCAGTCTCTCAACCTAATCTACTCTCTAGCCTATAAACATAACATACAACACTATATTTTAGTGTTTCACCTAACACTAAATAATGAATTTTGACCTACCCTTGCCCTACCCCATTTATATCTTACCCCATCCCCTGGCCCAGTTACCTACTTACCCTAGCTAATAAAAACCCATAACACTCACCTACCAATCTAACCCATTCCCCAAAAACACACCTATTTACACATCTAGCTAACCAACATAATACAAAAACTAGCCTTCCAAATTATATCATTCAAAAGGACTAAACATATACCCTTAACCATCGATGGTTCCTTAACCATCATTGATCACCTAGGGATAGTTAGCCCCTTAGGATTGACTAATGATGGTCAAGTTGAACTATCACTAGTCATTATCTCTACCTTAGTGGTAGAGACTCAAACCTTATACCTCATGCTAAAACCTAAACCAAGTATCTAAACATTCTAAACAAACCTAATACACACTAATCCTTATTCCCATAACCCACCTGTAACCCCATTTGCAAATCAAAAACTTCCCTAAATTGGATTTCCCATAACCCCACCCAAAACCCAACCTACAACTTCCATAACAAGCCTACAAAAGCACATTCTGTAACAAATATTAAAACCTACCCTAACATCAATTTAATCACATCCCCTACCTCATTCCAAGAGTACTACCAAGGTTTTCGGCCTCATCCACCCACTCTACCATGTCCTTGACCTACCTCCATCTTCTCGATCCTCACTTGGAAAGAACACCACTAGCTTATTTCCACCTCAATAACCCTCGACCCACCATGCACAAAAATCACCAAAATTCACTAAAGCAAAATCACAAAAGTCCAAATGAGTGAAAATGAAACTCACTTTTTAATTTTACCCTAGTATCTCTTAGGGTTTTACCTTGATCGTCACTGGTCAGGGTGATCAAAATCAGTCAACCTTTGGAGCATTCTCCTAACCATCATCGGTTAGGGTTCCCACCTCACTTTTTTATTACATACCAACAACCAACCTAGTTGCTCAGCCATAACTTTCCCACATGGGAATAATTACATTTGGCCTAAAGTTTTTTTAGATATTACATCCATGTAACTATGTATTCAATGTCCATGTGCTTTATGTACATGGAGTCAGCTTGACCATGACCACTAACCCTACATCCTCGTCAGCTCACTTTTAGTCTATTTTAGCCTATCTGGCATGCAATTTTGTGACATTTTTTTCTTGGTCCCTTGACCACAATGACAACATTTCCATGTTAACCTTTTGTATTTTGTGCCACCTCACATGTATCAACCCACTTGTGTCTCAATGGGAGCACTTCCTAATTAAGATACCTAAAACACTTGACCCATTTGTGTTTTCTCTAGGATCACTTCCTACCTTGGATACCCACTAGGAACACAAAACTTGCTTAGGAAACTTGTGTTTACAAGTCTTTTCAGCTGCCATGCCTTTAGTAGTCACACGGTTCACTTATCACTTATTCTCCTTAGTACTGACCCTTAATTTTTACCAATGCTAGTCATTTTAGTCTTTTAAGTGATCTTGGTTATCATACCATTTTATCACATTTTGTGCACAAGTTTGCATCTCATGTGCCTAACCCTTATTTTTATCACCTACTTCATGACCTACCCTCTACCTATTATCAAACCTATACCCACCTATGTTTTGCCTCACTATCTCCTAGTTTGAGGGTGGCATACCTCCTCCTACTTTTGGGGCAAGCAGATCTAGAGCTAGTCTCTATTTTTGTTTTTTTGCTCATTCACACAAGCCACATAACAAAAAAGGGTAAAATTTAGACACTATAAAACCACACACATGGTATTATTAATCATAATACCTATAGTTTCTCTTGATCCTCTTTTAATTACACCTATAACTTTGACAAACCTACCTAGCCTAGCCTACTTACCTAATACATGGTCAAGTTAGTCACTTATCTAGCTTAACTCACATTTTCACCCATTTTAACCTATTTTTTCCTTAGGTCTTGAATTGGTGATGGTCAGGGTGATTGGATATGGTCACCCTAACCAATGACAATCATGTTGGATAGCCTAGACTTAGTATGCAACCTACATGCAAACCACCACCTTACTTTTTTAAATATGATAGTATAAATATGGTTGCAATCCCTTTGCATGGATGACTTATATTTATAAGCTTTATTCAAGCCCAAATTGGGTAACCACTTTCACCTCTTGCTTGTGCTTATAAGAGAGAGAGGCCTGGGAGGTCAAACCATCTATAATTTTTATCAAGAACTCTTTGTAGCTAGAATTTCTTTGTGTAGGTCAATTAGGTCAATCTACATTATCAAGTACTATTAGCCATCACATAGGGATCCTACTTGATTTCAACCCTCTGCTAAGCTCCCACGTACTATTAAATTGCTAAAATCAACCTAGATTCCACCAATAGGCAAATCTGCATCAACTATCTACTAACTAATATATTGTAAGACATGTATTCATTTTCTTGCTTTCTTTTACCAAGTTCTCATTCCACGACTAAGCTATCTCCTAGAATCCACTTTCTAGATCCCATCAATTAATAAACCCAAACCCCAATTTCACTTCTAGATTCACTGATAGGTAACCAGTGATGGTTACCTAATCGATGATGGTTACCCTCAACCAATGATAATCACCTGACTAGTGACGGTTACCCTTGATCGGTGATAGTTGTATGATCAGTGACGGTCACCTATGGCACCAAAAACTAGCAAGCTAATTTGACCCTCTTACACCCAACCAAATTAATTTTTTTGTGTTCCTATTTGTTCATAGGCCCCCTTCTAATTTTTGAGCCATACCATGACCCATTAGATCTAGTAATAATCAGTTTATCACTAATTAGATCATTTCTAGTCTCTTTTATGAACAAGCTTTTCTTGTATTTGATTTCAATAATCTTTTGTTATTGATGCAAGTATCTTCTTTCCAATTTTATCAACTTGATTGTTTAAAATAGGTGCATTAGCAACCCTTAAGGAAGCTCTCTCTTCTAGGATCTAGCTCTCACTAGGCAATCCACCCAACTATCTATCTAACAAACAAGTTTGCTTTAATGCTTTCTTATCTTTAGGTCATCCTCCTAAAGAAGAGCTATCATAATATTCTGATTCAATGCATGCAAAAATAAATAGGTATTCCTACCATAACTCATATTGACTTTCTTTTATCTCTTTCTTTAGAACTTAAGTGAAAATTTACATGAAACAATTACATCTTGAGGAACAAAACCATTGATATTGTACCTGATCTTGTTGTCAAGATCACCCTATCATAGAATGACCTAGGAGAATGTTGAGGTAAATGGATGGCCATGCTCTAAGAATTTGACATAAAGATTAGGCCTACAAATATTATCAGAGGACAAGGCATTATTCAACTCATGACTGATCTTGATCCCTGAATCACTATCAAAGAGGTATGTGTAGCACACATTCCTAAAAGAGAATGGTATATATATATATAATCTAATATTTACTTATAGGGACTTACCCCACAAAGCTTAATAGATAAAGAAGGAGAGATTTGAGGCTCAAAGCTACTCATTTCATGATAAAAAAGGGAGTCCTCTATAGAAGAAACTATGAAGGTATTTATCTTAGATGCATATCTGTAGAGGAGGCTAAAGAGATTCTAGAGAACATGCATCAAAAGATAGGCAGTGGTCACCCTACTAGGAATACCATAGCCCATAAAATCTTAAGTTTGGGTTACTATTGGCCAATCATCTTTAAGGATGCACATATGCACATCAGGAACTATCATAAATGTCAAGTATTAGATAAGAGAGAAGTACACACAATAATGCCTCTAGCTAGTTATTGAAGTAAGACCATTTACACAGTGGGGTTTACACTTCATTAGTATAATTAACCCAAATTCCTCAGCAAACCATAAATTTATGATTCCAACTACAGACTATTGCACTAAATGGATGGAAGTAGTTACCACAAATAATATTAGAGCACAAGATATGATTCACTTTTTGGAGGAACACATAACAATTAGATTTAGCATGCCCATATCTTTGACGTGTGATGATGGACCTAATTTTATATCAATAAAACACTGAATGGGCACATGATAATCATATCATAATCAGATCAAATTCTAACCACTACCATCAAGGAAATGGGTTAGCAAAGTCAATAAATAAAAATCTGATTGATGCAATCAAAAATTTAATAGGGTACAAGCCTAGGGATTGGAATAATATACTAAAGTCTGCTCTTTGGGTAGATTGGATGAGATATCAAAAAGCCTTAAAAGCTTCACCTTACCTACCATATATAGGCATAAAACAATTTTACCCATCATATTAAAATTTCCCACCTATTAGTTCATGCAAGATTACATGGAACTAAATGACAAGGTGGAATCAATATTTCTTGATATAATAGATATGGAGGATTCAAGGATTGAAGCCTTGCAGACATTCAACAAACACTAGGACACAATCAAAAGGTGGCTTGATAAAAGGGTGAAAGTCAAAGCATTCAAAATTTTAGATCTGGTATTACTATGGGATAAAGCCCATGAAAATAAAGGACAACATGATAAGTTTAATCCATTATGGATTGGACCCTATCATATTTAAGAGATCATGAGAAATAATGCATTTCATTTGAAAGACCTCTAAGGCAATGAGCTTACATATCCAGTTAATGGATAGTTCTTAAAGCATTACTTTAGAGCTATTCCATCTACAAACATTATTGATTGAGAGGATTCATATAAGTTAGATGTAGGACTAGAGTATATTTTCATGCTTTCTAGTTTAATTATTTTTGTTTTCTAGTATTTGGTTTCCTTAGATTAAATTTTTGTGCTTTCTAGAGTACTTTCTTACTTTTTAGATTAGTTTTTATTTATTTTATTTGGCATTTGAGGTTGTGTTTTCTCTAATTATTTCCAAGATCAAATCCAAAAAAATTGAGTTTAATACTTGTAGAAAAATAAAACATTAATCTTGACACATTGGGGGCTAGTTTATAGATTGGGTGCATTTATGTGTTTTGAGACTTTATGAAGAAGGGAAGTGATCATAGGATTATTTTGAATTATATCACAATTAAATACTTTTACCAAGCATATAGAAGTTGTTTTTGGGGTACTTCATACCAATTTAGAAAGTTTTCTCATTTTTTGGATCAAATGCACTCATCATGTTGAATATTTGCTAGAAGTGACAATTTTGGGTGAAGATTTAGTTGGTAGGGACATATAATTATAGAAACTCACTGGGGTTTCATCTCCTCCCTTTCCCATTGATCTAAACTCAAGAAAATAAAATAAAAAGATAAAGAGAACCAATGAGTTCAAAAGAGAAAAAGAAATTCTAAAGAAAATTAAAATAGCTCACATGATGAAACAAGGTCAATGCACCATGCATCATGGTATAAAAGGACAATGGAAAGAGTAGCAAAGAAACTTAAGGTATCTCTCTCTGGGCTATGGATGCCTAGATAGAAGTAGAGCAATTCCTAAGCTTCCCTTGATTTAATGATCCTTAACAAATACTAGAATGAAATCTACAACTTTATCAAAACCTTTTGAAAAACTCATCACAATAAAGGCTAAATAAATTACACATTTAACACACACAAATACAAAGAATTAGAAGGCAAATATGTTGTGTGAATTAACCTGGGGATCTATTTCATGTTTTTGATTTAAGTATTTTTCTTTGACATACTTCAAGATTGATCTAAAGATTGTGAAATTGGAGTTTTGGGTTCTTAAATACTTAATAGTATTCCCCCTGTAAGTCATCATTTATTGTACCCAACATCCCCCTTTTCTCTAGAAGGAAATGAGGACCCACTTTTTTCTAAATCTAATCTTAATATGGAGTCCTTTTCATATGTTTATCTAAATAATCTAAGACATTTCACTTTTGGCAGGATGGTATTGGCACTGTGTTTTATGAGACTAACTTTTGTATAACATAGATGAATTCTTCAAGTTTATATTCTTTGGGCTATTTCCTTTCAGTCCTTATGCAAATTATATTTTTGGTTGTTATGTTTCAGGTATTTTGGAACATATTTTATTTCAGGCTTATTATTTTAGAAACCTTATTTTTTCAAGGAAATTGTTGTAGACATTTTGTCTAAAACAATTCTCCTAAAGGAATTTAGCCTACAGACTCTTTGCCTTACGAAATGTTGGATTGCACACATTTACCCCAAAATAAATTCCCTAATGGATTGAACCTTTGACCTTACCCAACCTACCCTTCAATATTTTTGAAATAACCCTTATCTATACAAAAGTATCCTTCAAGAAGTTTGAAAGTGCACTTCAAACTTTCTTGAATTGACCACTTAACCCCTTTTCTAACCACTTATTTTGGGGCACACACCTTTTGGGTTTTATGAGATTGACCCTTCAAAACTTTTATCCTAGATATTTTACCCTATGGGACTTATCCTTCAGGATATTTATTTTTGATACCTTTGCCCCACAAAAAGTGCCCTTTGGCCTTTGTGTTTTGGACCCCTTTTTTCCATGGACATACCTTTCATAATTTCTATCCCAAGCCTATGAACCTTTTAAAAGTGGCCACTTACCTTCAAGATATTTTGAAAAGGACCTTTTAGCCCTTTCAAAGTATCCATATGCCCTTTCCCTTGTTAGACTTACCCTTTAGGAATTTTGTCCTAGGCATTTTTATTCTTTATCCAATTCCTTCGGACATTTTATCTGAGAGAATATTAACCCTTCAACCCTACCAAACCTACCCTTCAAAATTTTGGAATGACCCTTAGCCATACAAAAGTACCCTTTGGGAAATAAAAAGTGCCCTTTGGCCTTTATGAAGTAGACCTTTTAGGACTTTTGTCATGGATAAAATTCCCTATGAAGTGGACCCTTTGGATCAAAAGTACTCTTTGGGGACTTTGAAAGTTCCCTCAAACCTTTGAAATATCCCTTCAAGATAATTACTTTGGGACTTGTGCCCAAGTGGATTCTTGAAGGAAATTTTTGTAGACATTTTGTCTAAAACAAATCCCCCAAAAGGATTAACCTACAGGCATTGACCCAAAATTATTTTTCCAATGTACACCTTAAGTGCTTTATTACTAGGAATACTATTAGTCTCATCATACTTAGCCAAAATAAAATTAAAAATACTTCCTATTAATACTTTAAAGATCCCCACCAACCTGAGCTAACAAATTTGAATTATACGTGAAATGAAAGCCAAGGTGAATGTTGCACATTTATATCACATGAACTAGTATTCAATGTATGATTCTATATAGGTGATACACCATGATTGAAATCCATCATTTGCATTCAAGCTAACTAATATTTTAAGTCTCCTTCTATCTTATAATGATGAAGAGCCCTAGTTCCTTATTCAAAGAGTACTATGAGTGAAAATAACAACTGAGCTAGAGCTGAGTTATTTGCACTAGCATACAGACATATATAACACACAATGCATAACATGTAATAGAAGTACAAAACATACAATAATAACATCTACATCCATAACATTTCAAGGTACCAATCTACCATACCCATAATCAATCAAAGATTCAACATAATTCATTGATACAATCTTTGATGTCATAATGTTTGAGGATAAATATAAGAATTATTCAACATTATGGGATGTCATTGATTCAGTGGACACATTTTCACTAGAAGATGATATGCAATTGGAAACCAAATTATTTGTGAAGGAATTGATGACATTGAAACACAAAGACTACATTTTTCCATAACAAAGCTAAAAGTGATGACCTACATTGACCTCTTGAGAAACCTATTATTCTCTAGTAAGATATCATAAGACACATTCATGTATCACTCTAGCAATAATATAGTGGTCACTTGTATTTTAGGTCTATTTATTAAAAGATATTTTTCATTGAGCATCCACAATGTCTACTTCAACAAGAACACATTGGTGTAATTCAACATAGATACTTCAATGGAGAAGGTGTTATCTTTATGGCTCATCGCTAACCAAACTATCACATAAAAGGGGAAGAAGTTGAAGGGGGCCATCCCAATTGATAGATTCAAGATGGGGATTTGCATCAACATGACACTCCTTAATAGATTATATGGTATGCCTAGAATTCACTTCATAAACTTGGATTGGGTACCATTATTATATATGATGCTCACACATGAATTTGCATATGCCCTCGGTGAGATCATAAACATATGACTGAGGGAGCAAATTATCCACAAAGATAGGCATCTTACACCCATTAGGGATTTCTTCATGATGTTGTATATATTGGATACAATCATGGGAACATGCTATAGATACCTTGGTGTATTATGGAATCCAACCATGGACTGAGAGAAGAATAGGATTTGTAATCACTACTAGTTCATGCACATCTATTGTTATACCAAGCACATGTTAAGAATCTCTAAGGATGTTTATCCTTAGATTTGGAAAGATATTCATGGATCGCCTATGCCTCAAATTGGGTATAATATTTTGAAGAACTTAGTCAAGAAGGGGGATTAATTCCTATACCCCAATTTTACTATCATCATGGCATGGGGAAATAAGGTTGGCCCTTGTGTCTTCCAAGGTTTGTTCTAGACAAGTTGTTCGAAGAGAAGATTACCTTTTAGTTGTGGAAGAACATTGAGAAAGATTTTTCAAGGCAAAAGAAGGCCTTATATTTTTTTCTTCTCATCACCATTGGTAGGATGAAATACATGATGAGGAAGCATATCAAGGATGCAAGTGGAAAATGCAAGAGTTATCCTTTCTATGCACTTCTACATAGAGATTGGGATCCACAAAGGATGATCTAGAAACACATCCATAGGTTCAATATTCCATATAGTCATGAGCCCTATGACTATGAATTCATATTTTTAATGCTAAGTCAGATGAAGAAGTGTTGGAATGAGTGAAAATTTTAGGTTATATGAGGAAATTTAAGGATGATCTAAGATAATCCTTCGGTCTCCACCATAGAATTAGATAGTATAAAGGCACTCTTCAAGGGATGTCAACATTTAGATTTTTGGAGAGGACAGTTCAAGGAGAAATCCAAGGATCATGCCATCTCCTCTTCCTAGGGACTACCTCTAAATTTGAAATTGAAAGTAGTAAAGAAGGAGCTTGGGCTACTTGAGCCCAGTTCAACTAGGGGAGGACAAGTGGGAGACCCTATCAACATTGACTTTCATGAGGAAGAGAGAACATAAAAGGAGCCTATTGATACTATGCCCCAAATTCATATTGTTTCATCTATTGGGATAACAAATTTAGGAGTAGTGGTATCATCCCCATAAGACTCCCCCACTTAGGCAAGGATCCCTTTGGTTTACAAAAGAAAACCTAGGAATCTCATGGGTAATCCTACAATAGAGGCATCATAGGGCTTACCTCAACGTTTAAAACCAGCCAAGGGAGATGTGGTGATTATTAAAGACATTGAAGATGATTCTAATGAGAAATACAAGCTGGAGATAGCTAAGGCTATAAACCTTCAAGAAGATTCTATGGAGTTCTCTCCTTAAGGTACCCAATATTTTGCTACTTTGCCCTTATCTTCTATATGCATCTTTGAGAAATATACTTTTGTGGAAGTTACCACATCCATTCCCTCCACCTCCACTACTACTATTGCTCCTTCCATGTCCACTTCTATCTCATTCACCACATCAATACCTTATGTTCTTACTGGAACCTCCATGGTTAGATCCCTCGAGAAAAAGGTGTCTAAGAAGGTGCAAAAAACTTTGGCTACCTCACAGCTTCATATTCAATCCACTCAAATCACCCTTCCACTTCCACCTACCAGTTTCATAGAGGATACCACTATGAGGACCACTGACAGGGGGAGGAAGGCCAAGCATCAAATAGTCATAGTCTATCCATTTCCTTAGTTTAGAGGAGTGGATTGGTCTAAGATAATATGGTCTTCCCTTCCAGATGTCCTCACCAAAGCCTCTAGCAAATAGTAAAAAGATCAAGAGGAGGTAGAAGAAGAGGTTTTTGTCACAACCTATAATGGATCCCAACTTGATATTCTTCCATAAGTATTAGATTTGAGGAGCAAGGTTTCCCAACTACTAAATTTTAAGATCACTGAGTTCCCATATATTTCCACCCTATTTGATCCTCTAATTGGTAGCATCTAAAGGGTAAAGAAGATAAAATTAAAAGATGACAAGGGAACCCAGATCATCCTAGAGGAAAAGAAAGAGGTGTTCTCCCTTACTAAAAGGTAGAATAGGTAGCCAAGGCAATCTTTATATGAAGAAAATATAGCAGACCTGGCTCTGGTGCACAAGGATGCTATATTTGTGATTCATAAGGGCATAAAGCTAGCTTGGTAGGAGCTAGAGGTAGAGGTGCAGGTATTAGAGAAAGAAGTGAAACAACTTAAGGAAAAATCCAAGATAGTGCACATTCTTATTTGCATTGAAGCTAAAGTCCAAGAGGCAGATTTAAGATGTTACAACTCCCTAGAAGCTATAGAGTTTATGAGGGATAAGATGATCCCTCATGTGAGCTAGGCCAGTAAAGTTTATAACTCTCTAAGAGAGGATAGTGCCAAATTGAATATGCTAGTGTTCTACATAAGAAACTCACTCTACAATCATCTTGACTTAATGAATATGCCAAAGGTATCCAATACCTTAAACCTAGTAGTCATTAGGTAGGAGGAGGAAAAATATTGGTTAAAAAAGTTTGGGGATTTAGTACCCAAATATCAGACACATGAGGCTCAGATTCTTTATATTTTTTAAGAGCTTAAGTTATCTAAGGTGAAAGACTCCACTAGTAAGCTAATTAGCAAGCTTAATTTTGACAAGCTTATCTAGAAAGTGGTTGATGAGTTCAAACAGAGCTAATAAGGTTTATCAATTGAGGATATTGAATCAAAGTCAAGAAAGGCTTGAAAAAAGGTCATTGAAGTTGAGATATTCAAAAATAAATTTCATATAACCAAGGATGAACATGTGAATATTCTTGGATAGATAAAGATAATCCATCGGCCTTCATTATTAAATTTGGATATCATAAAAAAGAAACATGGAGTGGCACATAAAGTTTATGAAGATAATGAGGTAAAGAATAAAAAGGCTTTAGGTAGTGAAACTATGTCTTCGACAACCACATCAACTTCTACATCGAATAAAGTGCATGCAACACTTCAAATGAGTAAGCCTTGATAGGCCAAATCTTATGCATGTACAATTTTATAATGGCCTATGTACTTGGATTTTTGAGAAGATAATTATAAATAATCAACTTTATATTTTGTGTACATGCACACATTGCATGATTTTGAAAAGTCAAAATTATTTATTTTTTAACTTAGATGGTTTTAGATCACAGTTAGAACTACATGTTTTAACTAACACTTGTAACCACTTTCATGAACTTGGAGGATGAGGTGACCCCTTCCCCAAGTCTATATATACAATTATAACCCCACTCAATTTTATGAGTGAGAATATTTTTGAATACATAGAGAGAAAACAATTTTGATCATCAACAAAGTGTCTTGAGTATTTTCTTTCTAATTCTATGAAATTAGTTGTTATTTCTATGGTTGTATGATTCAATAATCTTTAGTGTGCTATAGTTTTGAGTAGATTATTGATTTCTTGATTGATATATTGATCTTAAGATGTGAAATAGCTATTAAAATATAAGTAAATGTATCGATTCAATTAATCAATATTAATTGAATTATATTTATGGATGTGTATTTATGCTTTTTTTAGTGTAGTTTTCAGTGCATGTGCAACAACTACCTCAGATAATTGACTTACCTGAGCCATAATATCATAACCAAGGGTGTGTAATAGCTAATCTAAAAGGAGGAACCTTTGTTTGAGGTGTGTGAACTTCCTACATCTTTGTTACCTTAGACTTATTAGCCATGCTTGAATGTATGTGTGCTATTGCTACTAGCAACAAACATAGGTTTGAGAAAGCATAGGTTTGTTTAGAAACTAACCAAGGAAGTAATTTCCATGAGCCATGGAGCCTTCTTATCTAACCTACCTTACCCTACTTTTTTTGAGTTTATTATTAATACCTACCCACTTTAGATTAGAATCTAGCCACCCATCAAACTCACGTATAAATTCACTCTGTTAGAAGGCCACACCTCCATCCAAAAAACCTTGTTAACAACCTACATACCCTACCCCTATTCCATAAATAGGTTTAAATACACCACATACCTACAACTTGTGCTTTGGAGTGGAGTTCACCTCTATTGAGATCCTAAAATGTTAGAGGCTACCTCATTTAACTATGGTGTGCATAAAACTCACATCAATAGGCTTCCATTCTTTGATGATCAAGAGGGGGCAATCATCATATTTCTTAGGGTTGATCCCTTTATTTCATGGCTTCATCTCATAGTATATATTGAAGATGCTCCTAGTTATAATTTACCTCTAGAGGGGATGAAGGTTCGTTCGATCAGAGTCATCTTTCTCATCCTTTGTGGCATTTTCTCCTAGGTGCACATATTAGTGCCTCAACTTTATCCTTTCTTAGTTTAT
This sequence comes from Torreya grandis, assembly GCA_037957365.1. Lineage (NCBI taxonomy): Eukaryota > Viridiplantae > Streptophyta > Pinopsida > Cupressales > Taxaceae > Torreya > Torreya grandis. The sequence goes on from JARHVA010003198.1 coordinate 748,357, forward strand.
GAACTTCACCAAGATATCCAAATACTATACATTGGGAATCCTCCTTAGTGCCACTATGAAATATTTAATGGAAAACACATAAGGTAGTTTGAGCCATCCAGATAGGTTCTCATCTTTAAGAACTAGGTGCACTACATAAAACTATAGTATGATGGTGAAGGTCACCATTATTATCATGTGTTGGGGGAGCTCTTCTAGGATGAATCATTCAATCTTAAATGCCTATATGTATTGGTCACACCACCCCTATAATCTTATATTTTACTTTTAGGATAAGCTTAGTGCGTAGGTGAATTCTTGGTATTTTAGCATTAGGGTTTCCTTGTGTAGTGGGAACACCCATAGATTATCATCATCACTATCATGTATGCTAATATTCTCCATCACTATTATTATTAACATGGACCCCCACCTAAAGGTCTCACATAGCTTATGGTAGTCTAGTGCATTGTTCACAATTTACTCGACAATAAACTTTGTGATATTAAACTTCTCCCCTATGCCATATGGTAGGTGATGCATAAGTATGTCTTATTTATGCCAATCCACCATGCATCAGGGCATAGATTGGATCTCATGAGGCATGCCATGACCCTTATGCTAGGGTCTTATATATCCTTAATTGTAAATGTGAACCCTACCTTATGAGAGAGAATGGGAATCGAGAATGTTCTCATTTAGGGCCTATGGGTGGTCAAGTTTTCACTTGGTAACATTTTTTAGCTTTGGCTCTAGTTTAGCTCTAGTTTGGATTTGTATTTAGGTTCAAGTTCATATAGGGTTTGTAACCTAGTCTAGTGTGTCATCTACCTCTTTATACCTTAATTTCAACTACCCCATTAATGGTTGGTGAGTAATGGTGTGGCAATGCATGGATTTATTGAAATCTATTAAACCCATAAAATCCATGAAAATATGCTACCACATTTGCATATATTGTATATCTTTGTGCCTCCACCATCATAACCATTAAATTATCTTAATGGATTATTTAGTGAAGTGACAGGTGATTCAAATGGTCACTTCCTATTATCCATTGGGTGGCTGCCAGTTATCTTGATGATCTTCCTCTTATAATTCATTCACTTTAGCATGATGTTTTCCCTTATTATGGAAACCTATGTGTAATGCTTTACATGCACATGATTCATCCTCCTTGGTTCCATCTCCTCTTCCAACTACACTTCATTTCAAGAATGATTCCATTTTTAGTTGATTTATCTATGCTTTCATCTCTTGGTTTGGCCTTCCCTACCCCTCACAAATTCCTGTGATAGTCCTCTAGCATTTCATTCTCTCAATTTATTATGCACTAGTATCTTATGTGCCCTTCCTTTGTCAATTTGTCCTTATATCCATTCTAAGTCAGGCAAACTCCATGCACCCCAAAACTTAGGTGTTTATCCTTAGGCACTTAGCAAACATTTGTGCTCAACTCACCTGACTAGAGTTATGAGTGTAAGTGCCAGAAAAGTTCTTCTATGGGCCTAAAAGTGCCATGCTTATTCACTCAACATAAACATAAGCAAAGATTTGGCTTGTACTAAATTTTATTCTACTCAAAACAACATAACCAAATTATGAATGGGAAGTCACTGTCTATTGGTGAAAGCACCATATTATTGACTATAGGGATTTAATATATTACCATTGAAATACCCAGGAAGAATTTGACCCATCAACATGAAAAAATTACATGCATCAGTCTCTAATATGATATAGATGATATAAGGTCCTATCCACTTAATCTGTAGCTTGCCTGGGTGCTTGAGATACTTTGATTCATATAGCAAGACTAATGATCCTTTAATAAGTACCTTGAACTTGATGTGTTTGTCATGCCATAGCTTCTAACACACCTTTTATACTTGCTGACACCATTTTGTTTGGGCATGTGTCTCATCCAAACACTCCAAGTATTCTAGTCATATGCTCAAAGACTCTTGTTCATCCAAATGACCAATACACACAATACATAATGAGGGCACTATGAATTCCATCAATAGAATGGCCTTTGTTCTAAATACCAACTAAAATGGTGTTGCCTTATTTGGGTGCTTGTATGTAGCATGATAAGTCCACAACATTGCTAACACATGGTCATCCTAATCCTTACAACCAATGTCACATATCTTTATGAGGCATGTTCCCAATATTTTATTAAATGCCTCAGTAGTTCCATTCACTTGGGGATGGCAAGGTGTCATCTTATGGTGTGCCACCATGTATTCTATCAATAGGATCTATACAGTTTCATTAATGAAGTGCATACTTCAGTCACTAGTCAAACTAAGTGGGTACCCATAGAGACTAATGATGTTCTCATATATAAACCTTGTGGCTATGATAGCTATACAATCTTTGGTTGGCACTGCCTTAACCCACTTGGTGAAATAGTCTATGGCTACCAGAATGTATCACATGCCTATACACCTCACAATGGGAATAATAGGCCCAATGAAGTTAATGGACCATTTTTCAAATGGTATTATAAGATGGGAATTTGAGGCATCTCATCCTGATGGTTAGGTTTTCTTGTGTGTTAGTATATATCACATGCCTTGGCATAATATTTTTCATCCTAAGATAGGGTGGGAGACCACAATCTTGATTGTATTACCTTGCACACTATTGTGTTTCTAGTTCAATTGCCTCCAATAATCCCCTCATGTGCCTATTACAAGATTTATTCCTATTCATTCTTTAGGACACATCAGTGTAGTACCTCATCTTGACTTAATTTATACAATTTCCATCTAATAAGTTGAAAAGGGGCAGTGCAAATTGTGAGCTACCTCTTCTCTTTGGTTGTGAGAGTTTGGGGCATAGATCCAGATGTCAAGAATCTAATAAACTCTACCAAGTTCTTGGGGATGTATTGGAACCTATAAATTTGTGTATCAGTCAAATCATCTTCTATAGGCACTACCACATCACTAGAGTTAATGTAGGATAGATGGTCTAGGCATAAGTTTTGTTTCCTAGGTTTGACTTCAATAAAGAATTAAAACTCTTGAAATAAAACTATCCATCTATAGATGCACCCATAGGGAATAGGCTTGTTAACTAGGTACATAATTTCCTTATGATTAGTGAAGAAGATAAATGGGTTTGCCAAAAAGTATTTCCTAAAATTATGTAAGGCATAAACCATAGCAATTTCCTCGTGCTCAGTTATGGTGTAGTTCTGTTCTACCTTGGTTAGTTTTCTACTTATACAAGAAATAAGATTATCCATTTTGTCTTTTCTTGGTTATGCCATAATGGTGCTAATTGCATAACTAGATGCATTGACATAAACATGGAATGGAGTCATCCAATCAATAAATTATAGTATCAGTGTGCTTTATAGTTCAAGATTCAATGTCTTAAATGCATCTTCTTACACTGCGCTCCAATAGAATGGGTCATCCTTGTATAAGATCTCTTCTAGTAATGCCATAATATTTGCATAATTCCTTATGAAATTTATATATTATCTAAGAAAAGTGTGAACATCTTTCTGTGTTGATGGGGTCTGGAGCTAAAGGATGATGGTGATCTTTGTTGGATCAATGAGTGGACTATCCTTGCAGATGATGTGCTTGTATAAAGTGCCAAATGGTGTTGTAAAAACACACTTCTTAAATTTAAAATATATATAGAACTACCTACACCTTTTAAACATTAGGCATAAGTTTTCATAGTGATCCTTCACCAACCCATACACACTCCAATAATCTAAATACACTTGGAGGAACTTGTGAGTGAAGTCCTTATTAGAAATGATCACCAATCAGGAGAATATCAATGGCACATTATTGAGTCTAAAAGGAATTATGTTGGATGTGAAACAACCACATTCTATTGCAAAGTTAGTTTTGGGCTTGTCATCCTCCCTAATATAGACTTGATGGTACCCTGAGAACCCCTTAGTGAAAGTGTATATTTTATAGCCTACGATGCCATCTAATCGATGAATGGAGTTAGAAATGGGTTGGTTATGTATTCAACATTCAACAATCTATAATCAACATATATCCATATGAACCCATCATTATTGATATTTATAACCATGAGACTAACCCATTCAGAGTATTGCATAAGATAGATGATGTTTGTAACTAGCATACCATCAATCTCTATTTTGACCTTGGATGAAGATTGGGGTTCATCTTATAAGGTTGCTTCTTAATAGGTCTTACATCATAAACTAAATTGATGCTCATCTTCCAAAAGGATTGGTGTGTACCCTTCATGTCCCTATATTTCCTAGAAAATAAGTCTTAGAATTCCTTTAGGAGGTCCACAATGCATGCTAGCTCCATGTCAGACTAATATACACCTAGAGTAGAAATATTTGGTTCCCCTTATAAATTGATATCTACCTTTGTGGTTTTCCTAATGTGAATCCTCAACTTATCTGCTACCCCCAATTATTTCTATGTAAAGGTGGGTATGGTATTCTTGCTCTAGAGCATTATCCTTAACTAAGTGCACTAGCTTCCTTTTGCATATCAAGATTATCTAGTTTTGTGCCTTCAATGTTTCATCATCCTCATCACTAGAGTTACTATTGAGGGTTTATTATTTAAATATAGTTAGGATCACCAACCACTTTTCATTGAACATGTATTTGAGGCACTCTTCTAATATTTCAATGTCTTCAAACACTAACCTCTAAACTATTTGCAGTGGCTCAATCAGTTTAAGATTTTGTGAAGAAAAGGAAAAGGTGTGAATAAAACACTCCTTTAGTGCATCCTGATTAGTTGTCCCATGGTGCATCTCATTGATAATGTACCAAGATTATTCCCATGTCTTCAAGGTCCTATAGAATGCTTACACCCATAAATTCCTTGGGGCATTTATGCTACAGTCAGTCCATGTTTCTTCACATAGGTGCACATGCACTATAGGGTTAGAGTTTATAGAGTAGGTAGAGATGTTGTGGTCCTCATTTCTCTTCCTAAATCTAGTACAAATGGATACTTTCACATCTTACCAAGTTGGCAAGTTAGGCCTTTGTGTTACCCACCAATGAGCAGTAGTGCTCTTTAATGTATACACTAGTGCACCCATTCTATCTACCTATTTTGGGATACATGATTTAAGGTCACAAACAAACTCTTCCATTGGATTACTCCTTACATATTTTGGGAGTGCTTAAAGTTTACCCTTACTAAGGTGAAATACTCTCTTTCCCTTCTTCTTAGTGTACAAGACCCACCTTTTAGAAGTGTGATCAATTTGGACCTAACATGTCTTCATTGGTTTTGGTGCCTTTGTATACACTAAAGAACATCTTTAAATAGTGGTCTCATATGATTCCTTGACCCATCGGTTGTAGATAACATTGGTAGTATCTAAGGCTAATTGCCCATCTTCCTAAGAAAGCACTCCTTGATCATTAGGGTTTAGTATCTCGATACCTTACACTCTGATGTTATATATGTGGTTAATCTCATCTTCAAGGTCCACACTCTCAACATAAGGGCATCCTTAGTCTTGTGAGAGGGGTATAACTACCCTCTCCTTTCTATTCTTGAATGTCATGTAACACTTCTTGAAGTGCATATCTGTGTTATTTTCATAACACCATGGCCTTCTTAGAAACATCGAGTAGTTATATTTTTCTACGAACTTAAACACCTCAAAGTCAATGTAGAATTAGGTGACCATGATGTATATAAATATGATTTTTAGAATTTTGATGGGTTGTGCCTGAGTCTTGTTGGCCATGAAAAATACATGAGGGGAAGGGCTCAAGGCTGGCCTACCCATTTTTTCCTAGGAGTTCATAGTCAAGATGTTAACCTCAATGGCTATGTCTACAAGGACCTCACATATAGACCATCTATCAGTAGTGGAATACATGAGGAGTTATTTACCATACTCCACATTTTATGTATGTTAAACTTCTTTCACCCTTTCCATAATAACTTCAACTGACTTTTGGCCCAAATGCTCTAAGAATAAGTTATTCAATAGGGGCAACATCCCCTTTATTTATAATAGGCATAAGATCTTCATTAATTCTTGTATCTCAACCTCCTAGCTATCCTAGTTCTTTTGTGAAGTAGAAACTTATGCTTATAGATCCTACACTAGTTGGAGCTCCCCTTGTAGGTTTTGGATTACACTTATGGCTTTTTATAATACATCTTTTTAGTGCACTGGGTCTAGATAAGTCATAGATTTGGGTTTAGGCCATATTACATGCTCAGTACAACCCTTATCCCCATATTATATGTGTAAATTAGGTATTGGTGCAATTAATAGTTGAGTGGTGAATCCACTGTGAGTAGTCACTTATACTTTAACCATATTTGTACAGTTTAGTTGCACCTTTAGAGTCTAATTTTTTGTTTTCAACTTATGCCTGATCATTCCTACACCCTTGTCTACACCAAGCCTTCATTATGTCAACTTTTTATATAGGTCAGGGCATTCCTTGACCTTATGGGACCCTTGACAATACCCACACATAAGATGTGTAGGGTAGTCACACTGATAGTGTTCTATGAAACCCCACTTATAACATGAGTGGGGTGGGAACCTTCCACCATCACATCCTCCACCTTAGCCCTTGATCCTTATTACATCCCAAATCCCATATTTAGTTGGCCACATCCTTCATTTCCTTGGTTAGCTTGCCCTATGACTATTGTAGTAGCCTACCTTGCGTCTCTCTCCATGTTCTTGCATATCTCATCAATCACCCTATAATCAACTATGGTATAGGTGTAACATCACACAACTGATAATAGATGGTTTTTTTACCTAGATATCACATTGTAATGATGGGTAGTTATGAAAATTATATGCCTCTTGATAGACTTCATAGCTTAGAAGCAATGTGTTTACATTCCTTTGAGGGTAGTTGTTCATGTTATGGCCTTCTGCTTCATAGTCAGTGTACCATAATCTAATTCTAGGATATTACAATGAGATAATGATAATATTTTAGATTTGGGAGTCCATGGATGAAATTTATGCCTCTATAAATGGGCTAATCCTAGTATCGGTGCTTTCGACTATCGTGACTCTGAGCACAGGTTCAAGACTTCATGATGGTCTATAAATGTCTTCATGGAAAAAACTATCAAAAATGGTACTAACAACCCTCTAATGAACCATTAAACATGTTGAGAAGGGTGTATGTCATAATGTAGCTTTGAAAGGAGAGTCTTGAACCTTGCATCATATAAATTCACACTTTTTGAGAGTCCTTGGGTTATCTCTTTTAGCATGGTGATGCTCTGTTGTTTAAACTTTGGAATGTCAAATTCCTTAAGGAATACCTCCTTCAAGGTTTCATATTCAACCATTGACTAGTTATGGTAAAATTTCCTATACCAATTATGGGTATGATCAAGCATAGTAGTCATGAACTAGGTTACCTTGCACTTTGACTAGGTTATTCCTTGAGCGTATAACTGTAGTTTAAACTTTAGGACACACTCTGTGGCATTTTACACACTGTGATAATCTAAAAAATGCATGGCCATTTCATAATGGATTTGTTATGGGGGAAAGCTAGCATCTAAGGCACTTGTCCCCTTGGCATTTGTCTTGGTGGTGGCCCTTTAATGCCTTCAACCATTGGGTTAGGCACTAGCCCCATTGTTATTGTTGGTGCTATTAATGTTGATGACACTATATTACTTATGGTGTTGAACCACTTCTTATAGGTTGTTTCCCACTTTGAATCACTAACGTTGGTTGAGCTAAGATGTTTGAAATCAAGTTTTATTGTGGCAAGCTAATGCCCAATGGTCTAGAGCTAGTTTTACTCACCTCTTTGTAGGGAATAATTTGTTTAATCACAAAATTATGCTCTAAATCTACAAATCATCTAAAATATATATCGATAATAGGGTCAATTATCACTCTTGTGATTCTTCAAGTGGGGGATATAGCATGTGAGCATGCATGATAGGTTCAAATGTGCTAGGTGAATTAGGCACATATTCAATCACTAAGTCTTTTAGGAACCCAACAGATTCCACACCTATCAAATACTAAGCTCGATCCATCACTCTATCATATATCTCTTCCTTACACTACTGTATTTTGAGAGATCCTTCCTCATGCCATTCCTACTCACTATAGGTTCTCTCAACACTTCTAGGTTCTAGATCTTCCATTAGCCTATGCCATCTCTTGTTATAGGTCTATCTTCTAAGCTCTTGGGTGTCAATATGCTCATCCCCTTCCATTGTGATCTACCTACACATAATCATTTCCTCCTTTAAGCTAATCATATATGAAAGGACTTTAGCCTTTTATCCCCAAAGTTTCAAATCGATAATCCACCATTATATTTTAAGCTTTGTGTTGAATTCCTTCACAAATGTGCCTCTAGGTTCATGTAAAAACTGATACTTTACTTTCTCAAGGAACGAGTATGTTGAAACTACAAACTCAAAAATGTAACTATTCAACACTCCTTACCACCATTTATCTAATTCTCTATTCCAAGTGGCATCTAAGTTTTTAAGCCTCTCTAGGCACTCCTTTGTCCACTCATAGTGATGTCCATAACTCCTCCTTCTATGGGTTATAAATGTAACCAACCACAAATACACATGCTCAAGAAAATCATAGAAAAAAAACTAATATAGAGCATCATAAAGGTTGTTATAAACCCACTTTCTCAACTTTTGTCCTATATATATTAGATGCATTAGCACAAAGCTATCTTCCACATGTTACAACCAGTGCTTAATGTTTTCTAGGGAGAGTTGGAGCATCATTTTAATGCACCATTACAATAATAAAATTCAACATGGGTCCTGACAATAGAACCAAATTGTTGTAGAAAAGTCAGAGTCAAATGCTCATTTAGTTGTCTAATTTATTTTTATACTCATTACAACCAAGCATAAATATGGGGTTATCTTTCTATGCTCAAAATTTAACACTCAGTTGTGCTGACATTAATTCACATAAACACAGGCCTTATGCACTCACCTAAAGTGCAGTAGAGAAAGAACTGGGGCTCATATTGGGCTAGTTTTTCCATGGCACACATCATGGATTATGGGACTTGGTTAATTCATAAAAGGATTAAGTAGATACATAGGTGCAAGCCTTTTATGGACTTTACTTTGTGGTCTTTAGGCACAAGCCTATTTTGGGGTGGTTCTATAGTCTTAAGGGTGTAAGCCTTTGTTTTATTGATATTATCATCATGTAGATGCTTTAACAGGTCAAGGGACTACTCTTGATTCAAGTATTTATACTTAGTCTAGCACATCTAGCAAAGATATCAACGCCTTGCATAGGATCTATCTATACTTAGTCATTATACAAGATATGATGACATCATCATTTAACATAGGGATGCCATTAATGTTGTGAGCTAGAAGCTCATAAAAAACATTATTAACATAACAATATTTAATTTAAAACCTTATAACCATTTCAAATTTATATATCAATACCAAGGAAATATAAACCATAAACATTATGTTTAAATGCATTCAGTCTATATTAATAAAAATAGAGTAAACACTCACTCAAGTTATTTAGCAACCCAAAGGCTCATAGGCAACCTTGGGAATATATAAATGGAGCCTTATTGACATCCATGCTACTTCTAATTATAATGGTATCCATTATAGTGTATACAAAACATTTCCATTTCTTTAGAGCTTTGTTTCATCAAGTTTTGTCCTCTTTTGATCACTGGTTTGAGATCTTTTTATAGCTTTACAAGAATGTCTCTACCAAGGTAGATTTTACATAATAGGTGATGAACTGGAGCCTTTATTGATCATTATACCATCTCCATTACCTTACACCCTTTACGTTATGGTTTCCATGTACTGTCCAACCTAAAAGATGCCTTAGGATTCTTGGAAATGGTTATCCACCTTCCATCTGGTGTAAGCTATGTGTTAAATCCTCCAGATGGTGCCAATATACTAAAATAGTAATCATCATGCCAAGTTATTGCCTCACACCAAAGTTTTCATCATTTTGGCATGAATCCCATACTTAACAAAATAAGGGAGCCAACAAATCCAAATAACTTCAATGGTAACATTAATGACTCCTCTGTATTTTACCTTAATATAAGATAAAGTAATAGCATTTTGCTTCTTTCTTGACCAAATAATCAAACCTAAATCAAGGGAGAAATTATAACCTAAAGTAGGCTTATGATTCTGAATATCTCTAGCCTAATATGAATTTGTATAACCTATCAAGTCAATGTCGATGCTTATTCCATAGTGAATCCCAAGACTATGAGTATCCTAAATGTAGTAGAGAATATACTTATCTATTTTCCAGTGTAACTCATGTGGTTCCTATATAAATTTGGAGACCATACCCACTACATATGAAATGTTAGGTCTATTATGTGTAAGGTAGATCAGACTGCTAACAAGTTATTAATACTAAGTAACATAAACCAAAGGAGATAGACAATAAACATCAAGCTTCACACTAGATAAAAAAAGAGTCAGAGATGACTTACAGTTAACCATGTTAAATCATGCAAGCAAATCAAGAACATACTTAGATTATGCAATAGTGATCCCAAATTTAGACTGAGAACTTTCAATCCTGATGAAGTAATGCAACAATCCCAAGTCATTCATTAAGAACCTATCTGAAAAGGAAATTTCCACTGCTATGATGGTGGATGAAGAACTCCCTATGACCAATAGGTCATACACATAGAAAAACAAAATCAACAATGAATGATCCTACTGTAAAATGTAGACATTCATATTAGAATGGTATTTGGTGAACCCAACCAAAATAATAAAGGAGTCCATCTTAGCATATCAATCTCGAATAACTTATTTAAAGCCATAGATATATTTTTAAAGTTTTCAAACTAAGAAGGAATATTCCATAATTCCTTATGGTTACTCCATGTATATTTCCCCTTTAAGGTCATTATAAATAAATGCACTCTTTATATCCATCTGATGAACATCACAATGATTTGTTGTGGTAATGGTGAGAGTGAGTTAGGTTGAGTTCATTTTGGAAACTGGGTCAAATGTATCAGTATAGTCAATGCTAATTACATGATTAAAAACCTTTGATACCAAACATGTTTTGAACCTATCTATGGACCCATCTACGATAAATTTTTTTATTAGATCCACCTATATATATATAAATTATTCCCTTAGGAAGAGGGACTAAATCCTAAGTGTTGTTCCTCAGTAAGGAACCATATTCTTCTTCCATAATAATATCCCAATCAAGAGTGCATAATGCCTTATGAAATCACTATGGATTAGGAGTAAATGCAATAAAATCATGTGGGGCATTTTGGAATTATGAATAAGTTCACCTAGTGTTTGATGGATTTCCAACCCATTGGCCAACACTTTGTAGTGTCTATCTAGCCCAAAGAGAACCATTTCTTGTAGAGTCAGAGGGAGATTCCTCATCCTCTAAAGATGTTCTAGGAGAAGGGGAATCCTCAGGACTACTCTCATCATCAAAATTAGAAGAAGAATCTAGATCATTAGGAATCTGCTCAAGTAGATTTGAGTCATTATAACTATCATCAAATCCAAGTGCATCCAAGGAAGAGGGAGGAGTGTCATATGTAGAGTCTTGATGACCCTCTTGAAATCAAACACTATATCTTAATAAACAACTCATGAGTGGTAAGATGGAGAATTTTTTATCCCTTAACACCCTTAAAATATCTAATGAAGATGCAAAGCTAAGTTTGAGGTTCCATTGCCTTACATATCTTCTTTAGAATGTGGACCATAACAAGAGATCCAAATACTCAAAAGTTATTTATTTTGGGTTTTTGACCATTCCAAGCTTCAAAAAGGGTGACTCCCTTCAATATTTTATGAGGAACTTAGTTAGAGATATAATAAGCATAGTTGATGGACTCAGTCCAATACTGAGGTGAAAGAGACTTGGAGTGTAGCATATAATTGGCCATTTTATTTAATTACCTATTCTTGTGCTCTACAACACCATTATGCTAAGGATTATATGGAATTTTACATTGTAGTTTAATCCCCTTTGATGTACATAATTGCTCAAAATAGTTACTGACATACTTATCACCATTATTGGTGTGTAACATCTTGATGGCTTTACCTAACTATTTTTTAAAATTGCCTTGAAGTCCTAAAAATGATTGAATACCTCTAATTTATACTTAAGAAAATACACCCAAGTATGCTTCAAAAAGTCATCGATGAAAGTAAGCATGTATTTAGTCATATTGAATGAAGGTTTTGGAAATAGACTAGTAATATCATTGTGGACAATATCCAATATTTGTTCAGCTCTCTATGATTTTCCCTTGTCATAAAAATCTGAAGGATGCTTATTAAGATTAAAAAACTAATAAAATCTATCAAAAACTTGACTTATGTCAACCCTAAGACCATGTCTTAATGATTGAGTTGATCCAAGTAGTGATAATTAAGAAGGCAAAATCGTTCATACCATAATTTTCTCACCCTATCTGAATGAGTGAGTAGTGTAATAGAAGTTTGATCAAGATAAAAATGTGAGAAAGTATATAATCATGACTGGTGATCTACTTTCCCAAATGCAACAATGGATTCACTGTTTGCTTCCCTAATAACCACTAGATTGGGTGTGAACTTAAATTTATTGCCCGAACTGATGTGAATGATTTGATAAGCAAATAAGAGATTGTTGCATAAAGAGGGAAAACATAAAACATCATGATATCTCATAATTCACTTAAAAAAATCCTCTCCCACTAAATTTTATGGAATTGTCATCATCCAAAAAAATAAAAGGCATATAATAAGGCTCTAAGGATGTGAACATATCCATTGATTAAGCCATGTGGTATGATGCACCATAATCAATTATACATATGGAAGGATGGGATGCAACTAAAATAAGTGATTTGATCTTATATTATACCTTCTTACTATTTTTGGCCTTTTAAGACTCCTATGCTGATGAACTTTGATTGGAAGACTCAGGGACATTGATGTTGTGTTTCTCGAGCATCTTAGTTAGTTGGTCAATTTCCTTCTTCATGCATTTAGATTCATCATAGTCAGATTTATTATAATATCTACATGTAAGTCACTCTTTTTTAGGTTTCCCCTCTAAAGAGGAGGAATATTTTGATGATTTTTACTTAACATCATATTTTTGACCCTTCTTTACTTTGTGTCCTTATTCTATTTATACTCCTCGCTATCAAAAGCCTTCTTATTGGGTCTTATCCTTAGTTTTTCTTGATTAAATACTAGTCATGTGCCTAAAGGAAATGAGGAAGTGGATGAGATAACATGCCAGCATATCATGTGAGTGATGACCTTATGCACTCACCCCAAGCATGTGTCTAAGATCTGTTCTTATCAATTCTACCACATGGTGGTGGAGAAACTTAACTCTTTATCTACACTTAGGCACTTAGGTTAGTTATATTTAGTTCTCACTATTAAAAATATCATATTATGGATAACCATGTTATTCACTTCATACATTACATATAATTATAATTAACACCATAAAAATATATTGGCACATATTTTAAAATTTGTAGATAAAGATAGTGATTCTATTGATTTCATTTGAAAATTATAGTCACTCATATACCATAGCTTACTAATGAACAATAGGAGATTAAAAATATAGTTTATCAATATTTCCTCTAGTATTCTCTTTCCTTTTCTAAAAAAAACTAAGGGGTATTTATAAATAATCTAACCCCTCTCCTTAGGTTAAATCATTAATACAATAGTGATGACTAGCCAATGACTATTTCAGAAAAAGAAGTCATGGTGAGCCATTATAATAGAATACTTTAACTCAAGACTAAAGACCCATATATATTCTATCCATGTTATATATTTGTGCTCATGCTCATATCCTCTTATGAACCAGTGCTAGATTCACATTTAACTACTCTCCTTCATTGATTCTAGGAGTTACTTCATAACTATCTTTGCTTCTTATGCCCTTGTACAAGTCTTGAAATTTTTTATAAGTCCTATGTATTTTATTTCTTTTACTTTGTATCCTTGTATCTTTTAACCCACTTTTATACACCAAGGTCCTCCTTACCTTTCTCTTCCACACCTTTCTCTTCCATGCCAAGGTTCTCTGCACTATTCTCACACCCTTAATCTTCCACACTATGGCTCCAAAACCCTTAGAATATACAAATACAAAATTTGGGGTCCAATGTCACCCCCCACTAAATTGATAGTCTATCCTAAACTATGTTTAAGGTTCCTTGTATAACAAAAATTTAGGTCCTACTTACTACACTTGGAATTTGATCTCCTCCCATTAGTTGATTACTATTTGAAGATTAGAAGTAACCGCTTCCATCTTGCCACATAGTCACTTCATTTCCTCAAGCTAATCTAGGAAATCATATGCTTCAATTTTAAAAATTTCAAGCTTATAAGTTGTAACCTTATGGCTGTCCTCAAGTGACTTAACTTCTACCAAAACTTGCCCTCAAAGAGCTGAAAAACTAGCATTTAATTCTTAAAAATGGGTACTTTTTTATTTGTTTAGTTCTTCCATGCCCTATAACACCTTGGCACACTGGGATATATATTTGATATTTAACACATCCTCAACCAATTATTGGCATTATTTCTCCTCAGGTTGAAGTCATGCCTCTAAAATTTTATTTGACTACATCAGGTTTATAAAAACCCCATCAATGATGAGAATAGTGGCACCTAATTTGGTCAAAAAGATTTTTTAGATGTCTATGGCCTCCATGAATCGATCTATTTCCCATAGCTATTATTTCTAGGGGTTAATTTATTTATTGCATTTATTGAGTAGAAGGTTCATTAGTGTCTCCAGTTTATTGATGGCTTCACCATGAGAGGAATCCCATCAACAAGCATTAGCTCTCTCTTTAAGATCATTTGATAAAGGGATAGTATCCTTAGTCAAGATGCCTCGACTACATCATGTTGGTACTTGAGCACCTCTAGTTCCTCTTCAAGTAGTCACCTTTTCTCATGTTCCTCCTAGTACATCCGAATGACCTCATGATGTTTGTGGTGAAGCTGACCAACATCATTACTATGAAGAATATTTTTCATAGTGATATTTAGGGCTAATTTTATTAGACCTACTCGAGCTATAGAATATTTAAGGGTATCACCCCAAATCACTTATATAATATTTATCCCCTATGGGATTAAATCTTTGTTGGTCTCAAGAAGCTCAAAATGGCCTTCATCATTATATATGTCCATAACAAAAGATAGTTTGTGTAGAGTTTGAACGGTGGCTTTTTTTTTGAGGAAATAATCCCACATATACATTCGCTCATCTGGGATTATTTTCTAGAACAAGGTGCAATCAGGTAGGTCATTTTTACCCTCATTTACTTCCTATAGTTCTTCCACTTCTTCAATAAGCCCCTTGCCCTTGTGAGGGTCACATTATAGATCTATAAATTTGGGACCCATTTGTTTTTGGTCACTTGGGTTGGTGTCTTGGTCCACTACACAGGCTAATACCCCTCTTCCTACCTCTTCCTTAAAAGGTTTTGGAATATTAATTTCCATTTTTGGATCCTCAAAATCATGTTTTTCTTTATTAAGTTCAAGGGTGGGTTTTTTCAAGTTGCACTACTAGAGACATTTTACCTAGTTTAGAGATCACAACTTTGGGAACTGAAAGCTCTGGCCCCAAATGGATAGTTAATTATTACATGGAAATGATGTTGTCTTTCATTTATTCTATGAGTAAACCTTAGGATTTAATTGGTGATGAGGCTCACCTTTATTGTTTGGTGTTAGCTTTGGATTGTTCCTCCTGGCCCTTTTGGAACTAGTGGCTTTAGGTCTTGGCCTCTTTTATTTTTTCTACACCCTTCCTTCTACTAGTGTTTCTAGTTGAGGAGGGAAGGGTTATTTATCTATCTCCAAAATTCCTGATGTTTTATTATTGGGATTGAGCATATAGTAAACCAAAAATATTTTACCTTGCATAATTATCTTAAAAGGATAGTTTTACTTGATTCATTCTGCTCTGTGTATGCCTACTTTCTCATATAGACATATAAATTATGAAGAGTGGGAACCTCAATGTCAATCTTGTTAGAATCAATGCTTATTGGGTATGCATCTATAATTTTATTAATAAAATCCATGAAATATTGTAGTGAATTCATAGGGCAACATGAGCCAATTCTACAAGTTATCAGTACTCTCCATCTATATCTATGTGAGAAAATAATGTTGTTTAAAAACAAACTAAAGTTGGATCCCTATCTACTTGGGGAAATATTTGGGTATGCACCACTCATTACCAAAACTTCCTTCATCCCCTCAAACCAACCTTTCATCCTCATTTTTTAAGAGGGTGTGATGGTGTCGAGACATGTAAATAGTTTAAACCTTTCAATAGGGGACTTGTGTTTTAGTGGGTAGACCCACTTAAGTTCTTTACCAAAATACTCTAAGACACTACTTTCATAAAAAAACAAGCAAAAGTAAAATCGTGCCCTAGGGAAACTTGTGGTTAAGTATTCAATGGGCCTTCTTTACATCTTCTTCAATTTTATTAGTAAAATACTAGGAGTAATTGTATTTAGTCCCCTTTGCCATTTGACTTATGACATAGAGGTGGTTCGTATCCACCTCCTTCCATATATCCATGGCCCCTAAATTTGTCATTACCAAATGTATAACCACTTGAATGGTAAGATATGAAAGACTTGTAATGTACATGACATGGCATTCCTTATTATACTCTAACACCACCATCATTTTATTTATAACATATTGATCATTAAGATCCACAATAATATTAGCTCTTGAAAATAGTAACCTTGTTTCTTTGTTGATCCATTTGGGGGTAATCCTCATTCTGATCCCTATAAAGTAAATGTAGTCCTCATAGATGCACAAAATAAAAAATTGTACTACCTCATGAGGTTTCCCAAAGTATGGCAATTGGAAAATTTAAAATATGTCTACATCCTCTAGAAAATTGAAAACTATGAGATCATAGGTGACCTCATTCCTTATATTTTGGTACTCAATCTAATAGTCTCATTGCAAGTCACCCTTGTTTCCATATTGGTGATGCTTTTAGTCAAGTACTTAAAGAGTGGAAACCTTGGATTCCCAATTATCCTTGCATAAGATTGTCTTAGGGTATTGCATTTTTATATAAAAATTAGAGGTGGAGGTGGTGTAATGGCAGCTTTCTTCCCTATTCATGCCATCTCTAGTGCCTACCTAATATATCTCTCTTTTGTCAGCTCTAATAGTTTCTTACCTTATGCACCTTGTACTTCAAAATCCTCTTCTTGGATAAAAATAGGACTACCTTCCTATATGCCCTCACACTCTTCTAATTCATGGATTATTGGTAATGAATCTTGATTGAATTTTAATTTGGATGCATCACCAATAATGATGCCCAAAGGTTAACATACGACTGACCAATTCTTCCAAATGAAAATGTTTTGTTGCCTTTTCCAAACTGAAAACTCTTTGGCCTTCTTGCTTCAACCTCCTTCAATGGCAAATGTAGCATCTAAAACTTGAAACTCATCCACACATATTCCCATGATCACATTTTCACTTGTCTTTCTTTGAATGACCTTTACCTCAACCTCTACTTCATTTGTGACATTAAAATTCTATGAAGACACATTATTTACTGCTTGTAAACACTTATTCAAGATTTATAATCCTTTGAAGTTTTCAATAGTAAAAATGAGAATGAGAATCCTCTAAGCCTTTTATAGATAATATATATATTTTTAAATTAACTACCTTTCCATGCCACCGTCTATCACCTCAATAATTAATACTTTAAATGACTTGTTGTGGCATCCATTTGACACACTTACCATTTATGCCACTACTTTGTTAATAAATGAACCTATCTTATCCTTATTTTATAAGTTGTTGTGCCTTTCTCGTAATGCATGCCACTTGTAAAAAAATCAAAATTATATTTTTATTCACGTGAATTGCCTTTTCTATTTTAACCATTTTGTAATGGTGTTTCTTTTACCATCTTCTTCCTACATTCTTGAGTCATACACCACCTCTTGCTCTTTGTCCTATAAGATTTATTTAATCATGCATGATTCCTCCCAAACTTTTTTAATGTGTTTTAGTTCAATTAGTTTATCTATCTTCAAACTTACCCCACACTAAAAGATGTACATGGTCATTACGACATAACCTAGTGAGATTCCTTTGTCAAGAAGGTAATATTGATCAATGATAGAGTTATGAATATAAGAGATCACTAAATATGATAAAGTCAACCTAATAAAAGGTGTGCATCTGATGTGACACTTATTTGAAAAGAAAATAAAGTCCTAATCTAAATTATTGGCATGCACCTTATTTATTGAGCTTAAAAGTATTACATAAAAAGGTAGGGCTAGAGTTGACTACCATTCAAATGGCCTGAAAGGAATTGACCATCTAAAATTTTTAACTTATAAGTATATGTTGGGTGGATATCATGAATAATAAATGGACCATTCCACCAGATCCATAGTTTACCTAGATGGCATACAAACTTTGAATCATAGACCATTACATGTATACTAGGATGAAAAACATTTGTTTTAATATATTAATCATGACAAGTTTTTTGATTTTGATTTTTAACCTCTTGACTCTTGTGTGCAAGAATGCATGTTTCATCCAACTGAATTAAAGCATTCAATCAAGCTTTTAGGGATTATTATTCATATAATTTTCCAACACAAATAATATGTAAGGAAGGTATTACTAATTCCACTGGTAAGACTATGTTGTGCCAAAAATAAGGTTAAAAAATTACTTTTGTTCAGCCTTTTATGTGTAGTTCAGTAAGCCCATAAGAGTGATAAAACATAGTCATCCTAATTAGTGTGACCTATGTTGAAAATATTAGTTAGTGTAGTACCAAGGACATTGTTGAAGGCTTTATCTATACCATTGGATTGAGGGTGATATGGTATGCAATCATGAATTCAACTAAGAGAATGCACACTGTTGCATTGATAAAGTGAGTGTCATAATCACTGATTAGGCTTTATGGGCATACATGTCATGTGATGATATATTCCCATAGAAATATAATAGTGGTAGAAATAGTATAATCATATGTGGCTTTTATTTCAACCCATCATGTGAGATAATCCATGGAAGTAATGATATAGCATGCACCAATCCATCTTGTAGAAGGTTGAATGGGGCCAACAAAATCAATAGCCCATTTTTTTAATGGTTCATGAGAAAACACTAGATGAAGGGGCATGGCATCTTGGTGGTTTGGATTACCTAGGCACTGACAAATATCACATTGGTGTGCATTGGCTTTGGCATCCTTGAATAATATGGGCCACTATAATCCAGCTAGTAGAACCTTTCTTGTTGTTACGTCCCCAACATAATATCCTCTTATAACACACTCATAGAATTCTCGAAGTACTTCAACATGCTCATGATTTATTAAACACCTTCATAATACCTCATCACATCCAAACCTATATATATCTCTTCTAATATGTGAACAATCAATTGCTTCTTCTCTTGGGTGCTAAGGTGGTATGACACTAAGCCTATTGTGAGAAAAGTAATAATTTATTCTAATTATTTAGGCACACATGTAACTTGGAAGAGATAAACATCAGGTAAATCACATTCTATGGTGCACATATATTTTCCAAATTGAATGCATGAGAGGTCTAGGCCAAAATTATTTTTGCCTAGTTTTATGACCACAAAGAACTATAACTCTTGAAATAGGACAATCTATTATGAAATGTGTCCGTATAAGACTAGATTATTAACCAAATACTTGATCACTTCATGATTGGTATAGAAGATAAAAGGAGTGGCCAACAAGTATTGGTGAAACTTATGTAGTGCATAAACCATAGACATGGGTTCATGGTCTATAGTAGAATAATTTCTTTCAGCTAGTGTGAGTTTCTAGCTAGAAAAGTAAATGGGATGACCAAGGTTTCCTTCACCAAGATATGTAAGGATGACACCAATACCATGCTTGAAGTGTCAACATGTACATGAAATTATTACATCTAGGCCAAGAATTAGAGAATTGGTGCAATCACCAATTTTTCCTTCATAGCCTCAAATGATTGCTAATGTGTAATAGTTGACAAGAATAGGCCATTCTATTTATGTAATTCTTCCATCAAAGCTGCTAAATTAACATGAAACCCCAAATGAACTAAAGATAGTATCTAGTGTGACCTAAAAAAGCACAGACCTCATGTTGAGTATTTGGGGATATAAGTTGGATAATGATCACAATCTTGGTTAGATCCACTACTAATCCATCCTAACAAATGATGTATCCCAATAGGATTATAAATGATGTGGCAAAGATATACTTTTTAAGATTTAAGAAGATCTAAAGTTGGTGATAGTGGTTGATCATGAGGTACAAATTATCATAGTGGTCTCACACTAAAACATACATGGTTTAGTCATCTAGGTACACCTAAAGGAAATTATGGATAAAATTCCATAAGGCTTCCAATACAATGCTCGAGAACACTATTAGTGTATTCTTTCATCCAAATGGAATAATATTATATGTAAAATAACATCATTAAGTTACAAAGGTTGTTTTTTCCTTATCTTCCTAAGTAGTTTTCACTTTGTGATAACTAGAAAAGCCATCAATGAAAGTGTATATCTCACATCTAACAACACCTTCCGAAATTTCCTCCATGAATGCCTTTAAGAAAGGGTCAGTGACACAGATAACATTGAGTTTTTTATAATCCATGCAAATAAAAACTCAACCATATTTATTGATTCCAATTACCATAGGACTAACCCACTCAAATTCATCTATGGGAGTAACAACTCTAGCACATAACATAATATCAATTTCTTTAACTCTAGCATATAAATAAGGGTTCATTTGATATGGTCATTTCCTCATTAATTGAGCACCTTGAACTAAATTTATATGCATATTTCATTATGATAGATACACTCCATTCATTTTTATGTAGTTACATGGAAAAATGTCTTGATATTCCTATAAGAGTTTAATTTTTTTGGTTAACTCAATATCAGATTAGTAATTACCCATAATGGCTATTTTAGGTGTGTCCATCCCAATATTATGATAAACTATTTGGAGTGGTGTGTAATATGGTTTATATTAGTAATTTGACCTATCAAGGTCAAATTACTAACCCTAAAACTTTCCTAAATCCAATCATTAACACTTTGCAGCTGGTCAAACTGGTCATTTATGGCCTAAAAGTACTAATTTTGGTTAAAAAACATAAAAAATGGATTAAAATGGGTCATTATAATTTAGAAAAGGATTTTAATATATTCAAAATCATAAAAATAGCCTAAGTCTAAAACTTCAAGTCATGAAAAAGTGTTTTGATATGTTAAATAGCCCAAAAAGGCCCCAAAACCCCTCCCACATGCCAATTGGAAATTTTAAAACATTAAAAAGGGTCAAAAATTATATTTTTTAATGATTTGGCACGTCATACTTCTAAATACTTCTATTTTAAGTGGTGGAAGCTTTGA
This sequence comes from Torreya grandis, assembly GCA_037957365.1. Taxonomy (NCBI): domain Eukaryota; kingdom Viridiplantae; phylum Streptophyta; class Pinopsida; order Cupressales; family Taxaceae; genus Torreya; species Torreya grandis. The sequence continues at coordinate 769,857 of JARHVA010003198.1, forward strand.
TTTCCTTTTATAAGGCAAGAAAAGACTCTTTTTCATCCATTTTGCAAGAGAAGTAAGGAATCCATACAAAATTCATATAGCCAAGGTATGGGGAGTAAATTTCAGGGCATATCCAAGCTTCAACAACAATTCCATGATGATTCATGGCCATACAGGCCCTAAACTAGCCTTCTTCTGTTACTTTGCTTGTTGGCACAAACAAACCTACTTGTAGGTTTTCTAGTGGTATGAACTACTGAAGAGAGGTACAACTCTCAAATTTAGGGTGAAGAAAGTAGACTTAGAGGGATTACTAATGGTATAAGTGGAACCTCAATTATATTATATAGGCTCATGAACCATTTAATTTAAAATAGACCAATTTATTCTACCTTGCAACTAGGAAGGCAACTGGTTTTCTTTAGTTTTTGCTCACCTGGGCAGAGTTTTAGGGAAAATTTATAGAATATTGAAGAATTTATCTAATATTACATGGCATCCTTTAAGTGTTATTAATCCATTTAAATTTCAAGTAAAGATCACAAAAATAGCCAGTCTATATTTGTAGTTTGACATGCTTGCAAGGTAAATTGTATAGTCTTGGAAGAGAAAGGCAGCATCGAGTTTTCAATGAGTCTATGTTTGTAGGGTTTCCATCAAGTTTTCATGATTTCCAAGATAAATTATTAGAGGTTTTTCTTATTTCATTTCCAAGAATGTTCTTCTCCATGCTCTAAAGGTATTTCTAAAGGGCTTGTTTAGCATAATTTGAGGAATTTTTGCATATTTTAAGGTTTTTGAAGAAAACTATGATTCAATTTTGGCATGTTTCCCTCCTTAAATGGTCTCTAACTTGTGATGGTATGATTTTTTGGTGTACATGTTTGCATACACTCTTTCACCTTGGTTTTGCCATGCTCCTCCATGCTCCTTTCCCACCTCCATCTCTCTCCCCCCATATAACTATCATACTTTGCTATTTTCCATTATGTTTTGTGTTCATTCACCCTCATTTCATGATTTTACCTCATCTTTCCATCATCCTTCATCCCTATACCCTCATCCCCACCTCCATTACATGGATCATCCTCAATAAATCAATGGTTGATCAAGAACCACTATAGGCATGAACAAAGGATACACACATCAAGCACGCATCATAACACATGCCTATAGTAGGCTAAATCATTCAAGTACTATTTTTTAAGTATCAATGAAGAGTAAAGAAGCATAAGAGATACCTTAAATCCTATGCACAAGAAGAGATCACTATCATGAGAAGGCAAAAGGAATGAAGGTCATATTCAGTGTGAAAAAGGGGTATATAAGTCATTAGACCTTATCTACAACCTTACATTCTCATCTACAGTTCCATGTTGAAGGCTCCAATAGTCTTTTTATATGCTTCCAATGATTTTAAGGAGTTTTGAACTTTAGATTCATAGTTACATATTGTAAAAATAGACCTCATCTCAATAGACCTAGAGGGTTATGAAGAGAGGTTAGTTCATTGCCTACACACAAGAAAGTATCCTACAACCAATTTATGGAACCCTACAGCCTTGTTAGCAAAGTTGATAAAGGAGTAAACCATTGATAATGATAGGCTATTTTGAGGAGGGGTTTAAACCTGTTAAGATATTTCAAAAAAGTAAAACATGCTAATGAACTTGCAGTCTTGTTAGGGCAAGATCAAGTTTTGAACCCTTATCATAGTCCATATAGACACTCAGTAAAGGACAATGAAGGTTATCTTTATCAAATGGTGGAGTATTTCATTGGTGTAGTTATCCATTATAGGTGATTAAACTCAAGGACTTAAAAAACATAGTTAAGGTTAATTGTTAAAGAACACATCCTATAGGCCTTAAGTGTCTTAAGGGTACTATTAAACATTCACATTCAACACCAAAACTCACCTACAAGCCTATACTAGTGACGGTGTTTAGTCACCAGGGTAATATTCCAAAGTATATGAAGTGATTAAAGGGTATAAGGTAGAGTATAATAAATAAAAATTACCTTATTAAGTGTTAAAAAGAAACAAAAGGGTTTTAAAAATTCACCTACAGTCAGTGGATGATGACCTACATCCATCTAAAAGCTACCTTGAGAGGAATACTACAATATAGTGATTGTAATAATTGTATATGCCTTGAAGGTTAATGGTTTCAACAAGGTACTGAGAGTATGATCATTAAGCTAGAAAGGAAACCATATAGTTCATATCAGGCTTGGAATAGAGCTAATGAGACAAGTTGATCTTCAAACTTCAGCTACAGGCCACTGTATAGACCATACCAATAGTGATAAGGAATAGGTTATTAAAATAAATTGTCAATAATTTTGGAACCCTAAAAATATTATTAAGTGTATGGAATATATATCATGAGCCAAGAGTTTAAAGAGCACTAATCTAATAGTCAGAAGCATCAAGAGGAAGATGAGTGATAAGCTACAGTGCCAAAAACATCCTATAGGCCTACATCATTCTAAATGGAGGATTGAATGGATTTTAAGGCATAAGGGATTAGATTAAGGATAAAAGTGATATAAGAGGTCAAGGGTTTGATCATAGGTCACCAAATAAGACTATCAAACATCAAATACAGTTGAAGTTGGCCTACAATAGACCTAAGGAATAAATACCTTTAGCTTGCAAAAAGAGTTACACAGTCAAGTAGGTCTATTGAGTCTCCATCAAGGTTTTGATTACTCTATGAATATATATGATGTTTGTGAAGAAGCCACATATCATGATTAATTGAATGAAATGTTATGTTTGTTTACACTCACTAAGTACAAGGACCCTATACTCAGTCCATACACATGAGCATACAGTCAATACTTGAATACAGTCAGATATATAAAGGAGCGGCTCTCTTAGGTGCACACAACCAATTTGATCTTAAATATTCACGTAAAGGCCTTAAGTAACACTTACTATAGTCATATAAGTTTTAGTGACAAGGTTGAAGGGATTTCACTTGATGCTGAGTCCATCATGATGACTCATAGGTAGGTGTAAAATCAAGTTACAGTCAGGCTTCTGAATGAGAGAATGGTCTTGTATGAAATTTTTGGTTTCAAGAAACCTTTCATGAGAATAAAGTGGAAAATAGGCTCAAATAGGTAGAATATGGTATGATAAACTTTCTATAGTTCAAAAAACCACCCTAAAACCATAGTTTAAGGAACAAACATAGTCAATGCAAGGGTTGGATGTATAAAAGATCTAAAAGGTTGTTTTCTTGCCAAACATAGTATCTCATGGAGGTTGTATGAGTTTTAGGATCAATGATTATAATTTATATATCATGATGATTCTAAATCACCTAAATCTACATGGACCACTTTAAAAAGCTTACAAACACAGTTAAAAACAAGGTCTAGTTTCTCTCTCATGGTCATAGAGTAAACAAGTTTTTCTCAATGACCTTATCCAACCAAGTACCTATGAATGATATAGGCAAGTTAAAGTTCATAATATTTTAAAATCATTTTTTAAATCATTGATACATCAATATACATTAATTAATATGATAGTACATCAGTGTACGTAACATAATTATATAAGGGCTCAAAGCATGGTTTAGGGGTTAATATGTCATCTTAGGCATGTGAAAGTGGTCCTCAGGTGATATGAAGGATTATTTGACACCAAGAATAATTTTTTATCCATAAAATACCTTATTTTCCTACAAATTCACTTAAAACAATGGAAAACATAGTCTTTTGAGAGGCCTAGATTACCTTGTTTGAAGGGTATTGATGTGCTTAAAACAGGGGTAGAGGAGGTTTTTAATATCTTAAAAGGGATATTATCATATTTTATGATTGTTTTGACCTTTAAAAACTCTTAAAATCCATGAAATCACCTTAAAAACATGAAAAAAAAGTCATGTATGCACATAATCCATGCACAAGGGTCATTTTTGAAGGAAAATTAAGGATTCTAGGAGCTACAGGTGGAATTAGGACTTGAAACTTTGTAAAAAAGGTAATAATGAGTTGGAGAACCTTATTAAAAATTTTCATGGCAATTAGATGAGTGGATATACTTTTTTTTGTCTCAGACCTCAGCCTGTCTGTTTGAGGTCACCATTGGAGCAGACATCATTCTAGAGTGTCACAGAGGTTTTTAAGCCTAGTTAAAAGTTTTAAAAGCATGGTATGATGTTTTAAATTATAATTAGACATTTAAAAAACATAAAAAATCCAAATTTTATACAACCCATTCTCATACATGCTTTTGTAGGCAAACAGACACATAGGCCAAAAAGGCATTTTTTAACTTTTCAAGAAAAATGTGATTTTAGAGTGTTTTGATAGAATTTTACAGACACAATAATGTTTTTTTAATAATTTTGGAGGGAGGGGAAGAGTTATTTTCATCTTGGTGATTTTTTCACTTTTTACAGTTCTAGACACCCTTCCAAGCCTCCTATTCAGATGTTCATATTATTCACCACGTGTGGATTTTGGATGAATGATCTTAGAATTTTTTGAGGACCCCTATGTAATTATAATTAATTAACAATTGATATAATTTTAGGGGATGTGCTTTATGAACAATCATTAAGAGCGTAGGTAGCCCAGAATGTAGTCAAAACCTCAAAAGCAAATTTCTTCATGTGGTAATTTTTCATATATTTTGCATGGGAACCCAATATTTTAAAAGATTTTAGGGGGGTAAGTGTGATATAAATAAATGGAAATATTTTGGGATTTGGAGGTCTGTTAGTCATGAACCATCATTTTGAAGATTTAGCTACCAATCCCTCCTAAACCCCTAAAAAACTAGTTTTGAGAAAAGTGGATTTTATTGATATCAAATAATCATGGATAAATTTTAAAACTTTTCAAAATTCAATTAAACTTAGAGATAATTCCATAAATTCCAATTTTATGTATAGATTTGTATGGATGAGGGTATAAATCATGTTTTTTATGGAAAAAAGCATGTAAAATGAAATACAAAGTATTTAATGAAGTATAATCAATGGAGATAAAATCATAAGACTTGTTATTCATATTTAAATTTTCATTTTTTCAAAAATAATCATATAATAATCCCTACCAAATAAATCAAAATGGCCATTCTACTAGAAAATGGAGCAAAATAGGCCTAGTTAACCCTATTGACTGAATGGCAAAAATTTTCTCATAAAAATCATATATTTGTTGTTGAGTAAAGTTGTTCCAGGTCCAATTAATTTTTTTTTTCAGGTTTAATGGCTCTTATTTTAGGTTTCATGGTGTCCATATGCACAAATTATCCTTTAGTCCTTTTTGGCCTAATAGGCCTAGTTGATCAAATGATTAATCTTGAGATTGGTGTTGAATTGGCTATCAAGGAGTTTAGGTTTAGTTTCAATTATTCATATCTTCTATTCCATGAAGATATAATGCACTTTTAATACTTCAAAAGTCTCTTTTCATGCAAGTGAAAGCTATCTTGGAGTTGACTATTCTTACACTTTAGTTGACTAATTGACATGTTTATGCATCTTCCTTTGTTATCATGTCATTCAAAGATTTAAAGCACTTCAAACTCACTTCAAGCTTGAGTTAAGACATAAAAGGCTAGAATATAATTTCATGGTAATAATTTACTTTTCAAATATGGGCCCACCACCTCCTTTCTATGCCAAGATTGAAAACCATGCATATTTTGGGGAGATTGAAGTTTTTTTTAAAATAGTTGAATAAATATTGTAAAAGGATTAGGTCTTAGGTTAACCAAACAAGACTAATACTTCTATAAATTCTATGCCACATTGGTTGGAATTTGTTTTTGACATATATATTAGATTTTTCAAGCCATTTTTCATAATTCCTAGAGCTGAAGAAGAAACTGTATTTTGGACCATACATCAAAAAATGAGTTTTTTTTTGCATGAGTTTTGACAGAGAATAGAGTGTAATTGATTGTGTATCAACACATAAGTGGGATTATATCTCATTTTGGTAGATCCCTTCCTCACCTATTGCTTTATATCTCACCTTTTATAGGTCATTTGAAGAGGTAAAAAGGAATTTTGTAATCCAAAATTATTTCAATCCTTCATCTAAAATACTTATGCTTAGGGAAGATATAAGAATTTTATTGATTTATATTTGTGCAATAGTTTCGATAGCTTCTAGAGGATATAAATAGATCAAGTTCATCACCCCATTAGATATGATTTCCCTTTAGTTTTCCCTTCCCCTTTTCATCCTAAAATAATAGTAATTTAGTTTTAATAGATAAATCTTAAGGGAACCAACCCACTCTAGAGTTTATTCTTAGTATAGAGTCACCCACACTCTGAGAAGTTCTAATTGTATTCACTGGAGTGAGGGCATGATTTTTACATCTTCAAGTAGGGTGCACTCTAAAGTGATAATAGTTTCTTCTTAGAATATATATTATCTCTAATGTCACACACCCCATAATCTATATGCAGATGTAAGGAATGACCTATTGGTTTTAGAGGATCAAAAAGAGTACCCTCATCAACCTAATACATAACATTTTGATTTCCCTTTCATATCTATTCCTGATATGCATATTCATATTGAAAATCAAAATCCAATAGAGCCCAAGAAAGAGTATTAGGTTCTTGAAATATGGTCAAGTTGTCTTGAGGTATGCCATACATGTGACATATGTGATCTTCAATTAGTGCACAATCTCCTACTACTACCTAATGGATTAATTATAAGGAAAAACATAAATCAACCCATGGAGAATAAAATAAAAATGTTGAAAGTAGACCATGTGTGATATGCTTCTAGGTATCCATTCCATTATGGTTTTCTTGATGGATGTACCACACCCTAGCCTAGGCACATAGAGTACCATAAAATGCATGAATCCATAAGGATTCTGGTAAAAAAATTTCTTCATTTCTCTAAAGGCTTTCATAGTTTATTATATGGTCTTCTGGATAAGCAACCCCATCATAACTCAGGGTGGCACAAACATGGTTGTCATGGTGGAAGTTATAGTGTAGATCAATGCATACTTATTCCCATGTCTTCAATTGGTATCGATGATTAGACCACCATTGAGTAACTATTCCTTGAAACAAAAACTTGAGTGCATGAAAAAATTCACCTTCATTAACATAATATCCTTCTAATCACTACAAATACTACCTAACCTCAATTTGACCCTAGAACTGAGGTACATATTCCTATCCCAAGGGTGATAAACCAATGATGCAAACATTTTTGTGGCATTGATCTAACTTAGAGGAATAACTAAGGCAGCTATTAAGGACACCAAAAACATGCCTTGTAATATCATATTCTCCTTGAGCTCATTGGTTGAAATCAATACTTGTAGTGTCTAAAATGGATTATGCATCTTCCCATTACAATACACTATCAGAAGCAAGATCCACATGTTCATTGTGTTGGGTAGTGATGTTATAAATAGTGTTGAGATCCTCATCAACATTGATGATTTATATAAAGGTAGGCCCTTGGTTATTATTTAGAGGGATGACTACATGTTGAGTGTCATTATTAAATCTGATATAATGCTTCTTGAAATGTAAGTTAACATTATTAGCATAACTCTAAGGTCTACCCAAGAGAGCACGAAAGTAATCAACTTAAACAAGCTCAATCACTTCAAAGTCACCCTTATACATGACACCTAAGATGTTAAATGTGGCATTTTAATGATTGCCTAAAGGTAGTATGTGAGACTTATTAGTCATAAATAAAATATGTGGGGAAGGTTGAAAAGTGGGGCTCCCCATTTTTTTCTAATCATATTTTGTTAAAACATTAACCTTTGTGCTAGTGTCCAATAGTATATCATGGATCATCTAGATATCAATGGATACATTTACAAGGACCTCTTTGTCACATTATACATTTAGTTAGACATGAGTCTTTTATCTATGCACATGGTTCAAATGATAAACCTTTGAAGATTTTATCATTTGTTGTCGTAACCAATTATGTAGGAGGGGAATGATGTCTTCACTAAGGAATATCTTGCACATCTCTTAAACCTCATCATACCTTGAGTCCATGGGTACCATAAATTTTTTCATCTTAGTACACATGGAAGCATCATTTTCTTTCAAGAACTCAATTTCCCCTTACAACTCCCATACCAAGGCCATTATGTCATGAAAAACCTCCTTTTGACATTAGGAATATGGATAGTGTTATTCATGAGGTTCTTTATGATAAACCTTTTTATAATGTGTATTTGAAACAATAGGTTGAGAATGAGAACCACTCTGAGCAGTGATATTGATATTGGGTCTAGCTAGTGGAGTGGCAGGGCATGGTTTTTATTAAGCAGTTTAAATTTTAGAAAAATGTATCATTCCAGTGTCCTAGTAGCAAACAAATCTTGGAATTCTTCTAGTCGATGCTCATTTTTATAAAAGACACAATAGGGTAAATTATGTAATCATGTTAGCATCAGTTCTTAGGTTTCACTAGAACATGTTAATAGGGTCCATAAAATGTAGGATAAACATAAGGAAATCATATTAAATATTCTATTGACTCTCCATAATTATTCATAAAAATTAGAACATTGATCATTTGCATATATGCTGAGAATAAATATCTATCATAGTCCTTTTAACAAGATCTAGGGACTAGTAAATACACTAAAATAATTCTATAGAAATTGAACCCATTTTATTACATTTTGAAGAAATATTAGCCTAAAATTTCTTATCATTCTAACCTCTAAATCCATATTTAGCACACACATGTACCAACCCATATTATTTTTCTTTGTAACTCCATTGATACCAAAATAAACTAACCATAGAGCAAAACAAAATAACTTATACAATAGAAATAAACCATGATTCTATCTACATGGCAATTACATTCAACATAGTGGTTTGGTTTTCACATTCATCCGCTAATAGTTTCCCAGACTTAAACTATTATCTCATCTTGAGATAAAATTGCAGATGTTGTAAAGGCATATAAATTAGGTTTAATTCACAAGAATCATAGATCACTAAGAGTTCCATTTACCAATTTTCACCTTGTAGTGCAATACTTAGCCACCCTCATGGGTTTCAACTAAGTAGTAAGCCAACCTACTGCTCTTGTGGGTTTTTAATAGAATAAAAAAAAGGAGATTCCCTTTTGAGTTTTCAATAAAATTAGCTCGATGATGTAATTTAATCCATGTATCAAAACTTAGTAAAATTTAAAAACTTTCCCACTTGTGGTGAACTAGCTGGATGGTGGAGGCATCAGTTGTGCTGCAGAGATGGAAGGTGGCTACAATGTCAATAGTGTGATCTATGATGAACTTGCTATGATAGTATTTAGTTATTTAATATTTTATTATATCTGAATAGGTTTAATAAATTAAGGGATTTCTAACAAGGGTTCAAGAAAACTATGTAGATTGGCTAAATCAGTCTTATAAGACTACTAGGCAAGCAAAAATTACTATGAACTGCACAATAATTCATGTAGAAGAGCTTGAGAATATAGTAGTTTTCAAATGTTTATATCCTCTATATTTGGAAAAGAAACATAAGAAGTATCCATATTGGTGGTGATATCTACATGGAGATGTGCAAATTTTTAGCATGGCATTGTGTTTGAACCCTTACAAAAGTGTCACATAACATCTAGTTTTGCCAAGTTTATAACTACTGCATGATAGAACCTTGAGCTTGAAGGGAAGATTGAAATGTTACGTCTATACCTATATAAGTAGAATATTGGTCATGTAATGTGGCCCTAAAAGTAACAACGGTAGTGAAGTCAGGTTTCACACCACTCTAGACTATGTCTAATTACTACTTCCAATCTAGCATTTTTTGAGTCAGCTATGTGGCTTAACCAAGAAAAACTGTAATATCTAGCTATTAAATAATAATAATTTTGAAAATAAATTTGGTTTTGGATTTAATGGCTTGAACTTGATATGTGAGATTGGAGAATTGTTGGAGGGACTACCAGTTCTTGGTGAGCTATAAAAACAATAAAGGAAGTTTTTGGGGAGTAAAGAGAAGGTTGGTGTTGATAACCTGATTGTAGAGTGATGAGAAGGAATCTTCAATGAGAGCATTTATGTTACTTATCTCTTAATAAAATTCAACATTATATTGGACTAGTTAGGTGACCCTCTTCTTCAAAGAGACCATTGTATGTGTCATAAATTCTTGGAACATAGATGCCCCTTTAACATGTTTGGCTAAAGTGAGTTATGAAACATCCAAATAAGCCTTTATTATAGGTGGATCCATAGCCAAGGTAGTCATTGAGGTGATTTCCAGGATGTACTATAGTGAAGTAAGGGAAAATATCAAATAATTTTCCTAGTGGACATTATAGGGACATCCAAAATTGTAAGACTATGAAGTCCCATTAGCCCATCCTCTACTTGAAATCTTGTAGTCCCTCATTGGTCCCATGGTGTCTCCACATCTTTCATAGCCTACGATGGTGCCATATTGACCAACTATTTCCTTTTATATAATATATTTTAAATCATGCACCATTTTCTTGGTGATTTTTAATTGTGATGCCTAATCTGCTTACTAGTTCTCAACTTTTTATGTGTCTTATGTAACCTTAGCTTATTGTACAATTTTAGTTTCTATTTCTTTAGACTTTTTTAGATTCCTAGCTTCATCACAAGATTATTCTTCTCATTTCATATTATCTCAAGTTTCTTTCTCTTCTTCCACTTGTTTTGATACAACCTCCTCCTTGAGATGAACTTCAATCATAACTTTTTCTTCCACTTGTTTTTGCATGTGAACACTTTCTACATGCATAGTTTGGGATTTTTGTTGCTAGGAAACTTATTTTTTCACTTTCACTTGTTAGAAGTGATGAGATTATTAGGCCCCTTTAGCTTTTAAATTTGATTCTTCCTTGGCACAACATCTCTCTTATTGATGAGTCCATCTTTGAGCTACCCTTACCACTTATTCATGTGCAACTTATTGTTCTTCCTACATCTACACATCCAAAGCCACCTCATCAGTTTTGGTGATGTTATCATTAGGATATGATGAGGAAGAATAAATTATAGACACCTATTCTATGGTATTCTTAACACAGTCTTTCTTCTAACCAATGGGAAGGAGTATCCATTCTGATCTTTACAATATTTATACGTGCATAGGCAGAGTAGCCTATGAATTTGGCACATGTACTTCTTGCATATATGTTATAGGAGTTACTTATTATTCTTCTTCTTTTGTGGATGGTTTATAACATTACAATGTCTAATTCTCATGTGTAAGATCTCTTGAAGGACTTTTAGGGAGAGGATCAAAGGGTTATAATTGGGATGAGATACCAAATCCTCCCTCTATGGAAAGTGCCTCTTGAAATTTCTATAATTTGGCCTCTTTTCCAATTGTATCCATAATAATGTAAGGAGGACAAGGGGGTAATTTCACCCATAGATGATATGGCACCCTATTCTATATCTAAACCATGCACACTACTTTCCAAAATAAAAACTCCTTCTCTTCTTCCTTCTCTTATAAATTTTTGGTCATGTCAGCCATCATCATGTGATGCACCTCTTATTCATCAATCTAGATGTTAGACTAGTGGAATTGAGATATAATTTAAGGGACACAAGGATCATCTAGCTAGGTCCTCTAGCTACTTGTCTTATACCTTGGAGGATAAGGTGATTTGTAGTATGCAGGAGCCTTACATTTCTTATGGTCTTATGATGTTGTAGTTGTTGTTTCTATGGTAGTTTTGAGTGGAACACCTGATGGTACTATTTGTAAATGAGTCACTATTTATGAGGATAAATTATTTTGATGGTCAACCTCTTATCTATGTAATGGTCATATTAATTAAGAATGATAAAGGTGCACCCAATACTTTAGGTAATTCATAAATTCTAATGACCATTCCTTATGGGGGTTTGGTCACCATCGGATGCTAGCCAAAATACTTAATCACATTAGGAGGAATGCATGGGTTCCTAACAACAAGTTCTATTAATTCATCCCACCATGCATTAAATAGTCCTTGATGTGTGAAGTATGTCCTCTCTCACATCTATATGAGATTTTTGAATGTGACATCAAGCCAATAGTCAACACCAAGATGCACTATGCCCTTGAAAGACTTCCACAGTGTAAAGACCAACAACAAAATTAGGAATTGGTACTTAAATGTATGCTTCACATATGTCATGACTTTATCAATGTTATTTATGAGTTTGGATACTAGGAACTCCAACCAATTGAATTCTTTATTTCTATTTATCATGCAATGGGAAAAATCAATAATGCCCTTTATTGTTTCTTTGGTGGCCTTGGTCATTTGATATAATATGGTAGTGATGCATATGTGAGAATGCAAACTGGATGGTCTTGAATATCTTCTAGTATATTCCCTCAATGATCTCTGGTATATGCATCTTAGATTTTCAATAAAATAGGTGGGACTTTGGACTTGTAGGGACCTAAAGGTGTTTCTCATGCTACCAGTCTAGTTTTTCATGCCATATTATCTTCATTGACATGAATTATGACATTTTTGGAAGATAAATCTTTAATTGATTACATTTTTGAGCAAAATTTCTATTATATCTCCCAATTGACTGAATGTGGGTAATCTAATCAATCATTCAACATTGATATTATAGATTATATGTACTGGTGTGATTGCTAATGATTATGCTCCTTGAAGTCCTATGGGGGAAAATACACATTTTTATACAAGCTTGATGGAAGGATATGCATCTAGGTCCATAAACCTAGTTGGATGAAAATTAACTCCAATCCCTATATCTTCCTATTGTGCAATGGTGAGTCCTCTCTATAAATGAGAATGTTTGTAAGTAACCATCATGCATGTGTATTTGTGAAAATTTTATTATAAATTTATTAAAACTATAAATCTTAATGCTCAAAGGATCAAAATCAAATACTTAATACACATTGACTCAAGTTTAATGGCTCAATCCTTCGAGGGCTATAGGTTCAATGATAACAAAATGGTGACTTGATTAGATAGATGATCTACTTATAGATTTGTGTGTGCCCTTTCATAGCTTGATGATTTAAATGTACTATAATCTCATTTTTAATATCATTTAATTTTCAATATTGCATTTGGATGAGTTGGTGTATTTTTTCCTGAGTTGTCACCCCTTTTACAAGTTTCTAAATAAGTGATGGGATTGGTTGCCTTTATGTTCACCTACCATACTTGATTATTATTTCCCTAATGTTGACCCCTCACATTTAATTTATCATTAATTGACCCTAAATAACTATTATCCATCATCTGATTAGGATCTTACTGCTCATGTCTTTATCTAACTTAAATTTTAATATATGTAGTTGACTTTTTCATGTTGCTTCACTTGGTCATTACATTCCCCTCTTGGTGGCACTTCTTGATATATGGTCTCTTGTTTTAATTTTCAAAACTACCAGGCACACTTATGATATACACACACAACATAATGGGAATAAACCAAATCCACACAACATAATTAAAAAAGAATATTAATCTAAAATGGTGTAATTTAGCACTTATCAATGTTTGTGTGCATAGATTATTAGAGGTAGGGTTTGAGCCTACAACCATTCACCCTTTAAGTTAAAATTTTACCCTATAAATCCTATAAGACCATGGTTATTATTTATGTTAACTATTGGATGACACATGGACCTTTCCATCTGATGTGGAGCTTACCTTAGAAGGCTCTAAATTGACTACCATAAAGCAAAACCAGCTAATCCACATGAAACTCTTTTATGCATAGGTTTTTATCATGCTAATATTTATGGATGTATTTATACACCTCTTATGTCTAATATGCCCTAAATATATCCTCATCCATGTAATTTATCTCTAGTAGCCTACTTATCAAGGATTCTTGATCACCCATGCATATAATGATTATAATTCATAGACTAGGTACTATGTACTCCATGGGCATGAAACTTATAATTCATAGACCAATTGGAATGGGGTGAACCCTATTTCACATTTATAGTGTTTATGATATGACCATAAAATTGCAAGAAGTCGATATTCCCAATCATCATGTTGAACATTGGAGACTTTAGTGAGCATCTTACCAAGCACCTTATTTGTAGCCTTAACTTGGCCATTTTCCTAGGGATGATAGGCTATAGTTTTGTGGTGTGAGATTATGAATTCATCTATGAGGGAATTTATTATTTTATTTATAAATTGTGTATCTCTATCACTTACCAATTTGATGGGGAAACCAAATCTAGTAATGTTCTCATACAAGAACTTCATAATATCTTTCACACTATAGTTAGTTGTTATGGTAATTTCTACCCATTTGGTAAAATATTCTATCATAGTGATTATATACCTTACATGGTTGCATTTACTAGGCAAATTAATAGACCCAACAAAATTGATTCCCCACTATTCAAATGACTATTGTGCAAGCGTAGGTTGTAGAGTCATTTTGCCTCTTTGATTTATCTTATTCATTTGATGACATACATTACACAATTGTGCAACTTGATGAGCATCATGAAATAAATAGGGCCCAAAAAACCACTATGTAACATTTTTATCATAGTAGAATCTCTTGTGAAGTGACCTCTAGCTATCCTTTGATGTGCTTCTTCCAATATTTGAGGTCACTCATACTCTAGTGTGACTTTATGTAGTGCCTCATCCTTGCATAGATAGTAAAAGAATACATCAATAATAATATAGGTAAGGACCTTGGTAATGATTTACTTCTTATCCTTTTCTATATAGTGCTATGGGAATGTCCCTTATTCCTAGAACTATGTAATTTCCTACAATTGCTTTATAATCATAGACACATGAAATACATGTGCATCAAGAGATTCATATGAGAACTCCTTTAGTTCCTCACCATTATTTAGCTTTCTCAAATAATCTAAACTGACATTCTCCTATCCCATCTTAACATTGATCTAGAATTAAATTCTTGGAATAACATACACCATAGTGAAATATGTCCTCCCAATAGGGGCTTATTAACTAGGTACCTCACACCTAGTGATAGATGAACAACTTAAATAGCATGCCCAATAGGTAGTGCCATAATTTATGAAGTGTGAATACCATTTCTAAGGCCTCTCATTCATTTGCTGTGTAATTCTTGTCTACAATAGATAATTTCTTACTTGTGAAATAAATAAGGTTGTCCAACCCCTCTCCTAGTTATGCTAACACTATTCCAACAATGATTTGTGATGTATTTATATGTACATGAAATGGTTTATTCCAATCTAGAAAGATCAAAATTAGTGTAGTCACTAGTCTCTATTTTAAATCAATACATGCCACTTGGCATTCCTCTATCTATATGAACTGTTTTCTTTTCTACAACTTATCTAAAGGGATAAATATAGATACATACACCTTAATAAAATTATTATAGTATCCTATATATCCCAAAAAATGTTTCACCTATGTCAAACTTGTAGGTGGTGGCATTCCCATAATTAAGATATCTACTAAAATACCCTTTCTATAAACTACATGACCTAACAAAATCCCAAAGGGTGTAAAAAACATTTCTTTAAATTTAACACTATTCGTAGTGTTGTACATCTCTCCAACATCAATTTAACTTTGGAAAAATGATTTATAAATAAATAAAATATTTCTCAATCATATAGATAGACCTCCAAAAAGTCATGGATAAAATCTTTAAATGTAGTGACTACAACTCTAAAGAAAACCATAGGTGCATTCTTCAAACCAAATGTCATTACCTTGTATGTGAAGGAACCCCATTTGGTTATGAAAGTAGTCTTGGATCTAATTTCCTCTACAATAGGGATTTGATGATATCCACTAAAACCATATGTGAAAGAATATAGTTTGTATCCTATGATTGCCTCTAAAATTTCATTTATGAATAGAATAGTAAATAGATCATTAATATAAGCCTTATTCAAGAAACAATAGTCTTGATAGATTAAAATTTCACTAGTATTCTTAGGTTACATGAACATGGTATTAACCCAATCAAATGTATCTATAGGGAAGATGATACCAATTTACAACATGTGATCCAACTCAACTTTCACTTTAATATTCATGTTTGGATTTAATTGATAAGCTATTTTCTTAATTAGACATGTGCTCTCCTTCAATTCAATGTGAATTTCACCTAAGGATGGAACCACCCCATTAACCTTTGTGAATTTTGAAGGGAATACATTTGGGTAAGCCCTTAAGAGTTGTAAGACTTTTGCTATGTCTTCTTGAGATCAATAATCTCCAATATGCTCTAGCTAGGGAATGGACTCTATTCCAATGTTTAACACATGTTACTTTAAAGGTTATTGATAGATGTTTCATTCTCCCTCCAGCATAAAGTCACATAATTTACTCTAGACTTGTCTCTCTAGAATATTGATATGCCATAGTATTTATTCTTATGTCTATTCTAATACTAGATCTGGGAGTTTCTCAAATTCTCATTCTAGTTTAGATAGATTAGCTAAATTCATGTCATCCTCACTACCCAAATTGGATATTTCATCATCTTGATCTTGTATCCTATGGCAAGGTTGAACAAAGATTGGCTCCTTCCCTTTTTCTGCTTTATCAATTTGAAAGGCCTCAATTAAGTTGCATGTTACACTTTATTGTGAAGATGACTCAACTACAAGATCTAAATCTTTATCCCATCCCTAACATAAAAAAATATTTACTTTTTATAATTCCTTGGTGTCAAAGGGTTATCGTATTCAAAAATAATTATTTAAATGAAGTCACTTTACACATATGTCCAATGCTTTGTCTCTCACCTATGCTTCTGACATATATAGGAGGTGATTGGAAGAACATCTAATGTATATTTGAAAACATGTATCCAGTACTTTAGAGCTACATATCCTAACCTCCAAGTTCCAATACACTGATAGATATGAAGTTCTAGATAGTCTCCTTCTTTGAACATTGGCTAGTCTTTTTTGATGACCTTTAATAATTAGAATATTTCTAAAAGTAATTTACATGCTACATCCAAACTCAAATTTTCATCATAGTAGACTGCCACTAGTTCATAACATTCCCTTTCAATACATAATTAAGATTACTTACTCTATGGTTAATATATGGTATATTTTATTGAAATTAAAGAATAAACTAATCAACATCCTTAGTGGTAAAATATTGAGGTATTTATAGACACTATACATTTACACTATTTTATTATGAATAAATGTGTCTTACCCTTTCCCTACCTTTTTTATGCTAGTTAATATAGTTCTACCATTTACCATCTAACATTATGTAAATAATCTAGTTAATTACCATTTTACCTAGGTAATTAGTTAACCATCCTTAAATCTAGTAAAATATCCTTGAGCTTATTATGGGTAAGTTGTTTTAGCCTCCCTAACAACCTATCCATACCCAAACCTTGTTAAAAACCAATATGGACTAAGTTTAATTCATGATTTTGAGTTTTTAGAACTAACAAGTTAAACATGTTCTAAATCAGTAACAATTCTTATGATCATCATCGATCTTATTAGGATCGATGTTGATTTATATCAAGTCCAGCCTCAAGGTAAAGGATCTTGATTTTTGTACACTAGATCACTGACAAAATTCCTTTGGAGCACTACAAAAGAATGTCATCCCTATTTTAGTTTGTCCACACTCTATCCAAATTCAAGTACATCCTTATCAATGAGATCTTTCTCTATAACACAAGAAGATTTTTAGAGGTAAGTATGATAAATATTTGAATGATTTTTTATTATTTCATGGTTTATTTATATTCTATTTTTTGTCATAAGTCTATTTAGATAAACTAATGACTAGTCCAGAAGCCTTCTAGAATATGTTAAAGTCCTCTTTAGGCCCCATCCTATGTTTTTTAGCACCCATTATAAAGATCAACCATGATTCTTTCTGGATCAGCATCAATTACCTAATTGATACTGATTCTGAGATAATCAACATCAATTCTTATGCTTTTATTTCTATCTACAACTTGAGACTAGACTAACAATCTTAAGTGTTTCTAATTTACTATTTCTAAGTCATGAATTCATGCATTACTATCTGTAGATGACCTTGCTTGGTGTTATACATGATGTGACTTCAATTCATGACTCACCCATAGTTCCCCACCCATTATTCATCAATAAAAGTGACATCTCTTTCAAGTTAGGACTTTGTGTGATTATCTTTTCCCCAACTCTAGAAACCATCACATAGAAACTAGAATTAATTCAAGAATAAGAAGACTTAGCCATAACATATTAGAATGAATATTTTGATAATATCTATGTAGTAGATTGATTTGTCTCATAATCTTACCATATGATTTATTGTAATTTATCTCATTATATTATCCACTTGATTACATAAAATAGTAGACTGACATCCCTCTAAGGAAGTGTACTACTTCCTAGAACTGATCTTGTATCATGTAGTCCACCCATCTATCTTATTAATATAATCTTGTCCAAGTTATCTTTTGTGTACAGGTAGTCCTTCCTATCCAAAAAGAAGCTCCCACCTCACTAGATCAATGATGTGCATCCCTTGTCATAGGTATTCCTATTTAAACCCTATATCATTTCTATTTTTAGTAAGTTAATTTTATTTAGAAAATGAACCAAAAAAATACTAAAACATTCTGGCATGCTTGATGGGACCCCTAAGGTCCCATTGTTATTAATGTTTTCATTGTGAAATTGTTCATTAGTTGCATTTTCTTTATTGTTTACTTTCATCTAAAAAGAGAAAAATCCAAAACTTCTTACTTTTCCCTTTAAGGATTAAAAATAATTGCATTCATCCTTTGCCTACTTTGATAATTCACCTAGAGTAATCTAGGTGGATTAATATATCATAGTAATCACACTTTATCACACATAACCAAAATAATATAATCTTAAAATAAGCATTGAAGCATTTTCCTACCTAAGGTAGTCCCACTTGGATTTCATCACCAAGGGGAAAATTGGCTTGGTGTATTGGAAAAGTATAATTTTTTTGGAAAGAAGTATAAAGGCTAAGTGCTTGACACCCTTATCACTACGTTGTGTGAAGTGAGGGGGTAGGCACCAATACCAAGCCACATAATTTCTTCCAACATGAAATCATGCCTAATGTACCTTTGTGTATATAGAGATTCACATTATTAAATAAAAACCTGAAACCATATTAGATTACCATTTATTAATACCCTCATTAACCCTTTTCCTCACCACATTCTAAATTTAGTTTCTTAAAAAAGTAAAATATTTGAAGTATGTTTAGTAGTGTGTGTGTTTATTTCCACTAAAATGAGATAATCAAAAGAATATTATGTGATTTTTCATTTTATTTCTTGATTTATTTATGATGCTACATGGTTTTGACATGATAGTAGTCACTAAAATAAATTGAATCCCCAACCTCATCCTCATCCATGGAGAACACCTCGAGTCCTCCTACCTCTCTTGAGTCTATGGGGGAGGGTATTCCCAAATTCTATACATAGGGAGATCCAAAATTCACTATCATATTGGATAGTAATCCAATTTCCCTTAACCATTACCTTAGTACTCAAGCCATACATATTCTACTTTCCCCTCGTACACAATCTTCCAAGAATGTTTTTTGCATTCCCATAGAGGGGCATAAAGGGCTCACTATAGCCATGGTTTCTTCTCTAAAAAATCCTCCTTCAATAGTTTTTGATGCTAATACATCATAACCTTTGAATAATCCACCCCTAATAATATCTAGTAGTCCCTATCCAACTAACACCCAAGCCCAAAATGTTACTACACCTCTCACTACTTCACCTCAAAACTTAGTGATTTCAATCCATGTAACTCTCCTACCCATCCAAACTAGCAGAGCTTCAAATACTCAAAACCAACCTTTATAATAAGTTCCCTTAAGTCAACCTCCTTAGTCTTACATCTCATTAACTAATCAATATGTAACTCCTATGTAAGCCCTTGGATCCACTTATCTTTACTCATCCCCACAATAAAATATACCTTTGCAATCCCCATAATATGTGGTTGTATCCCAACCTATTGTGACCACTTATGTTGGTTATCCCTTATCACAACCCTTTTCCACTCTATTCCATACCTATCAACACCTGCAACAAAATATCTTAGGGGTTATTAATTAATATTATACCCAATATGACATTATGAACATCCTTATGATTAGGATGGTAAATCTAGAAGCCTCTACCTCTAGGCAAAAAAAATATGCTCACATATGAACAAATATACAATGAACCCATTAATCCATCTATCCCTATTAGACCATATCCCTTGCAATGGGAACTTCCAAAATTCATGAAATTTTAAAACAAGGAAGATCCTCACTAACACATTAGAGCATTTAGACATTCTTTTATCTCATAGCTCATGATGATGCTCTCCTCTTAAGAATGTTTCCCATGTCACTAGTTGGACTAGATTTAGACTGGTACAATTCTATCCCTCAACACTCCCTATTCTCTTTTGGTCAACTAGCATAAATATTTTTAGAACACTTTTCCATTAACATTATAAGGAAAGTGACCATCACCAACCTCTATGCTATCAGATAATTTGATGATGATTCTATCATCGATTTCATGGCTAGATGGAGAAGTCTTATAAACTTAATTTTTCCCTTAAATAGAATTAATTGAATTTTTTTTGAGATAATGCACTAAGGATACCTCATCAACATTATAGGTTCAATCCTTCAAGACTTTTGATGAGGCCTTTTTCATGGCTCATAAACTAGAAATATGGGCTTTAGAAGAAGGAAAGGTAAAGTTACGTAATAAGAAATTTAAACCCAATATCTCCAAAGGATATTAAAATAAAAAAACTAAAGGAACTACTAATGTTGTGGTCTTCACATTATCACCTTCATAAAAAAAGAGCCAATCCAAACCCTCTACCTCCCAAGTGTAACCACAAAAACTATTAACATGGTTTCCTCCTTGGTAATACACACCCTTAGGGGAATTGTATGCTTCCATTTTAGACAAGCTCTTATAATATTATATTATATAACATCCTCTGGTTATACCTCTTGATGACTCTTACCCCAAGTCTAGTTAGTTCAAATAAAACAACTTCTATAACTACCATCGTGTACTAGGTCACAACGTTAATAGGTGTCATTAATTTAAAGGTCTAGTTCAAAACATTATTAACCAAGGATAATTACTATTAGATAACCCTAATGATCTTGCTAATCAATCTATAGATATCTTTAGGTAACCATTCCCTAACCATCCCTCTACGTCTAATTCTATATAGGTTAATTTAGGATGCACTTCAGATCATGAGACCCATGTTATAAGTATGATCCATGATCAAATTTTACCTAAAAAGGTTAGTAGTACTTCTGAATCAACTTTTAAAATAGATAAAATCCCAAATATCCTTACAAAATATATTTTCAAACCATCTAAATTAAGTATATCTATCCCCAAGACTCACTCAAGTTTTTTGGATCTCATTGTTTGGGATCTTCTTGAGGAAACATTACCTAACCCCATTCAAGACAATCAACTAAAAATAAAGGATGAGAAAGCTATTAAAGACTATACTTTTTTGGATTTTTAATAATATATGTGTACCACTCTTTTAGTCACAACACCACCTTTTCATAGCATACCCATCCCTTTTAGCTTATTCCCTCTTGAGAGGACTGTTACATTACCTCAACCAACTCCAAAACTAATTTCCCTTATATCTCAAGAAGAGCCAAATATTGTAAAGAGAGAAATGATGGGGAATGTTTCATAAAGTGGAAAAAAAAACCTTGGGGCATCATGAGGTAAATCCTTATAACATCCAACCATAATAATTGAACTCCCTAAAGAGGATATCCCTACTACCTCTGACCAGATTCAAAAAGGGAAAATGGTTCTGCCAAAAATTTGAATTAGAACATCCATATTGGGACCTCATCCTTCGATAAGACCAAAAACCACCATTATGGAATCCTCTTATAATGATCATATACCATTACAAAGGGATCTTCCCATAGTAATAATTCCAATATATAATCGCTTAAATCCTTATTACCCATAGAATCTAGGTGTAAGGTCTTATCCCAAACATAAAGTACCCTCTATGGGAAATATTCAAATAATCAATACAAAGAATTAAGACTCGAAATCAAAAGCAACTTCCATACCAATGCCTAAAAATTTAGAAACACCCAACCAAGATCCATTATGGGAGTCTTAATCTAAGATTCTTGATCAACTCCTTCAAACTTCCCTTATCACACTACCACCCATAAAACCTGTTAATCCCCACATTCAAAAACTAACATGGTATCATGAAAGGAAGAAATGAGCCTACCATCAAATAGCGGAACATTATATCAAAAGTTGTAACATGTTGAAAGCTATAGTCTAATTTTATTAGAAGAGTTTGATCTTTTACTGGGATAATTTAGTTATGATTATCCTCATAATAAAACTATTAGAGTCATGACCACTCTAAGAACTAGCATGTTACCAAGAGGGTTAGAATGAGTTTCAAAGGAAGATAAAACCTCTGATAAAACTTAGTATCAACCCATTTTAAACCATCTAGACTCAGATGATTCTAAAAACATAAGATATCTACCATTATTTTAGATAGACATAATACAGATAGTTACATGATCTTAGACTCAGGGTGATAAAACCCAGAACCCCAACAAGGCCAAGGTGACTATTAAAAAAGCTCATAATTATGTCATAAATAGTCCTACAATGCACATTCAAAAACCTAGAATTTATATTCTAGGGAAATCATATAATAATAATTCTTTAGAGTTGATACATTTATCAGTTCTAAAATAACTCCATAAACTCCCTGTCAAGATGTTTTTATATGAAATTATCCAAAACTCTCCACAACATCATCCCAATCAACCCAATCTAGGAGACATTATCAACCCAATCTAAGAGACATTATCCCCTTCTCACCTCCTCATCTCCAAATGCACTTAACCTATAGAGGAATTGATTAATCTCATTTATATAGGGAAAGTCAAATGCGTGCCCAACCATCCAAATCTAATTTTTATTTTCTTGAAAAACCATGATTTACACAAACCCAACTATAATGATGTTCTTGGAATGTTTTGGCTTAAGGCATTATGAATAAGGACCCCATGAGGTTATGATAAATGACCTTAAAAAACTACATGAGAAATATGGTCTCAATTTTAAGAAAACTCTTGAAGCTGACAATAATCACACTTTAGTATCTCATGTCCCTATGGATGTATATGATGAAACTCTATCATCCCCTCTCAATTCCCTTATAGAAACTAATGACACCATTTTCATCCACCTAATTTTTTTTTTTTGATTAACACCATTCACCTAGAATCACTAACCTATCAAAACACCAAGAAAACCATATCCCTTCCTTTAGTTTTCATGACCTAATAGATGAAGAGTCTCCCTCAGTCTATGTAATGGAGTGTCAGGATGATGATTCCATTTTAACTTATTTAGGGAAAAAGGATTCATTTTTGAAGAATATCATACCATCTGAGTCTCCTAGTATAATAAATGAGGTGACAACTAATATTAACATAGGGACACTTGAAACACCACAAAATATCAAAGTGAGTAAATCCTTAGATTCTCAAGAACACCAAGATTTTGTAGCATTATTTTCTAATCATACCTGATATTTTGCCTGGTCTTATAGTGATATGCCTGGAATTGACCCTACTATACTTTTTCATAACATCATTCCTATTATCGAAGCTAAACCAATGAAGTAAAAGCTTCATAAGATGCATCCTAAAGTAACACTTGTCAAAGAATAATTGCAATGTTTATTATCTATTAACTTTATCCAACCCATCAATTACCCTCAATGGGTATCTAACATAGTACCTATCACAAAACCCATAGGGAGACTATGACTTTGTATTGAATTTCATGACCTTAACCTTGCCTGTTTGAAGATGATTTTCACCTTCCTAATATTGACCATCCCATGGACCTCACTATAGGACACAAGATTTTGTCACTCATGGATGGATTTTTTGGTTACAATCAAATCCTTATCTCTCTAAAATATCAGCATAAAACCTCTTTTATTACTCTATGGGGGGCTTTTTATTATAGGGTCATGCCCTTTGGTTTAAATAATGTAGGAGCCACTTACCAACATGCCATACCTTGTATTTTATATGATTTAATTCAAAAAATCATTGAATATTATGTGGATGATCTCCCTGGTAAATCTAGGCATCATAAGGATCACTTGTCCATCCTTCATTAAATCTTTACTCATTTGATCCAATATCAGGTTTGTCTTAACCCCCAAAAGTGTTTTTTAAAGTCTTATTAGGAAGGATCTTAGGTTTTATCATTTCCCTTCAAGGAATAAAGGTTAATACTACCAAGATTAAGTCCATTATTGATATGCCACCTCCCTCTAACCTCAATCAAATTCATAGTTTACAAGGGAATTTACGGTCTATTCACCATTTTATTTCAAAATTATTAGACTAATTTCAACCTTTCCATCACCTTATTAATAAAGACACCTAGTTTGTCTGGGATTTGAATTTTCAAGTGGCATTTGATAATCTCAAGTATTATCTCTTATCTCCCCTATCCTTATTCCACCAAGAGAGGATAAGCCCTTTTACTTATATATCTCAGCTATGGATCATGCACTAGGTGCCATGTTTATCCATCAAGATGATCAACATAGAGAGCAAGTGATTTATTATATAATTCATACTTTAGTTGAGTATGAAAATAATTACACACACATTGAAAGACTATCCTTTGCCCTAGTGTTAATAATTCCAAGCTTTTCCACTATTTGCTTAATCGAAACACTTATCTGATTACCAATATTGATCTTCTTAAGTTTATGCATTGAAAACCCTATAAAAATCAATAGATGGAAAGATGGTTGATGTTACTCATTGAGTTTAATCTTGAGTTCCTTAACCAAAATTCAATTAAGGGGTAGATCATCATTGATCAATTATCTAAAGCACCCCTTGATGATAATCTACCATCTAGCTGTGAATTCCCCAATGAAGCTATAGCCTCCACATCTCAGGAAGATCTTGAATATCAAATGACATTGTTTTTTAATGGATATAAATGTAAACATGGAGGGGGAGTAGGGATTATTCTAATATCACTTGAGGGAATTCCTATCCCCCTATATTTTAAGCTTGATTTTGACTATACTAATAATATGGTAGAATATGAAGCCCTAATTATAGGTCTTCAAATATTTTTGGCTCTAGGAGCTACGTCACTTCATATATTTGGGGAATCCCAGTTGGTATTCAATCAAATAATGGGCATATATCAATGTAAGGATAACATCCTCCAAAGGTACATGATGTTAATAGAATAATTATTAGCCACCCTTAACCATTATGCCATCCAAACCACTCTTTGGTCAACCAACAAGTTTGATGATACCATGGCTTCTTTGGCCTCCTTTATCCCATCCTCTTCTTAGGAGTCTAAATTTGTTGTCCTTATTCACAAGGTTAATCAACCTTATTATACCAAAATTGATCTTCCTTTTATCCATACTATAAAGGAAAACCATGTGGATCTATAGAACATAGATATATTTGATTATTTGTCTAAAGGTATCATTCCTTCATATTTATCCAAAAATGCTAAATGTGTTTTTTAGTAGTTACATCCCGGCATGTAATACTAGGGGGTGTGATTTATAAGTGGGGATTTGATAGTATTTTCCTTCATTGTCTCCAAAATTTTGAAGTAAGTCTCATGATAAAATAAACTCATGATGAAATCTATCATGGTCATTTCAGTGGTTTAACTATCACTAAGAAATTTGTGTGGTTAGGCTACTATTAGCCCACTATGAATCAAGACTATTGTGAGTATGTCAAAAAATGTGTGAAGTGTCAAAAACACTTTAACTTATCCCATATCCCTATTCATGTGTTATAATTATCAAAGGAATTTTGGCCTTTTTCCTAATGGGGTTTAAACCTTATAGGGTAGATTAATCCTAAATCTTCCTAATGACATAACTTTATCATTACTGCTATATTTCACTAAGTGGGTGGAATCCATTCCCATTATTTCAACCAAGGTAGATATGATTGTTGATTTCATTAATCATCACATCATATGTCATTTTGGTGTCCCAAATAAAATCATTATAGATAATGGGATTTAAAAAAAAATCAAGTCCAAAAGTTATACAATTCCTTTGGCATTAAGATAAGTTTTTCTTCACCTTATTATCCACAAGTCAATGGATAAGTTGAAGCATCAAATAAAAATGTTAACCAAAATGGTTAATGAGGCTGGAAAGGATTTTCATAATCACATACCTTTTGATTTATGGGATTATCAAACTAGTATTTAAACACCTATAGGGGACACACCTTTTTCTTTGGTCTATGATATAGAAGCAGTTCTCCCCTTAGATTTCCAAATTCCTTCCCTTTGAATTTCTCTTAAATATATAATTTTTGAAGAGGATTATCATCAAGATCTATTAGCACAATTGGAACTTTTAGATGAGCATTGATTCACAACCCTTGATCACCTTCATGTATATCAAGAATGAATAAAAATGTGCATATAATCAACATTTAAAAGAATGAGAATTTAATATTGATGACCTTGTCCTTAAATAAAATTAGCATGTCACAAATATGGAAAGAAGTAAATGAGTAAATTTTTCTCCTAATTGGCTTGGAGCCTATATTATCACTCATAAATATGGATCTAGGACATATCATCTAACCTCCCTTGATGGAAAACTAGATTATGAGCCTCTTAATGCTTTGCATCTACATCCTTTATACTATTAATAATCCTATTAAAAACTTTAGTCAACATAAGTTCTCCTAAAAATCTTGATCCCCTACCTTTAAACATACCCCATAATAATCAAGACTTATGTGGATTTTTGGTAGTATACTAGTTTTATCCTTAAATATGAACACCCTAGATCTATTCATAACATGTTCTCATGGATTGGTTCCCTTTAAAATAGAGTGTAATTCTAAATCATTATTTCCCAACAATCCTAAAATCTTGTTCAAAAGAAATGACACATGGTCCTATTTCCTAGCTTATAAAAATGCCTTAAGTTTAATCCATAACAAAAAGGTTTGGGATATCAAAAAAGGAGTAAAAAAATAGACTAATCCCTCAAAGGACAACTATTATAAAAATTAAGAAAAATGTAAATTTTCATATTGATCCCTTAAAGGACAACTACTAAGGTACATATATCTAAACATGTAGACCATTCCCTTAAAGGATGGGTATATGACTATGATTTAGGAAACTTACCACATTGATCAGTTTCCTATTAAAATAAAATCATGTAAAATTTTATGAAATCAAAATTATATCCCACGAAAGCTTCCCACATTGATCAACTTTATTTAATTAATAGACTTCTTGCATTGATCACTTTACATTTATCCATGGATTAGCTTAAGTTTAAAAAGCTCTGGAACTTAAAACAACATGTGTATTTTTGGATAATTAAGCATTTCCCCCATTCCTATAATCCATTTTCTTTAAAAACCAAGGATATATGAATTTGGTTGACAAGATATTGTTAAGTAATTTCATTAACTTTGGATAAAAAGGCGTGTATGCAACAAGAAATAAGGGACCTAGAATTTGGTTAGGTTTTCACCAATTATGAGTCATGCATCCTTGATCAGTTAATAAACATTTAATTCATGTAAAATTTACACTTCCATAATCAACCATGATATAAAATCCCATCCATATAATCTAATAT
Organism: Torreya grandis; assembly: GCA_037957365.1. NCBI lineage: Eukaryota > Viridiplantae > Streptophyta > Pinopsida > Cupressales > Taxaceae > Torreya > Torreya grandis. Next base: position 797,576 of record JARHVA010003198.1, read on the forward strand.
GTATAATAAAAATAAAAGCCATATAAACACCATCCATGTAATATAAAATCCATCATAAAATATGTCATTAATCCATAAAACATCATAAATTATCACATGTAATTAAAAATCCATAATCCACAACCAGCCCATTAAAAAACACACACATATGAATCTATAATCAAGATAAAATCTACATCACATAATCTAAATATCGCAATCCATGAAAAAACTGCATAATCAATATAATCCATGATACAACTAAAAACAAATGCTATATAAATGTAATCCACATAATACAAATACATAATAATGTAATACAAGATCATGTAATAAATGTGAATAACATATACTCATGAATACATATCCAAAAATCAAATGTACATCATAAAGTGTCATAATGTGCAGTATGTACAAAGGCCAATCCATATAATTAGCCATATATATGACTAATTAGTAAACTACATCTATCTTAGGTAGATATCCATCCCTTCTCCTTTACTATCCCCTCCATCTCCTCATCCATCCCTCCTATATCTCCCCTATGGCACACTCCCCACACTAGTTATATTAGTCTATGCCCCCCATGGAGTCTGACCTTACCTGGCTATGTGGCTAGCATATCTAGGAACCTCTAGTAACTAGCCTATAAAAATATACTTAGAATATCATAACTTTTCTACCACATCATAATATCGATCCAATCTCACACTCCTTAGAGGCCCCATACTCTTGCTCAGACCCCTTCTTCCTATAGTGGATCCTGATACTACTCCCCTTGTTGCACTTGTTAGTAACCATAGCCTCTTATGCTGATCACAATATCTATCATGTGCTTGACATGACTCATCATAAATATATTGAAATACATCATAGAAGCCTTGTAGCTCTGTCAACCATGATTTTATCTGGTCTTACTTAATTTTTTTTCAAAATATTGGGTTAGGTCCACATCCCTCTTTGCCATAATCATCTGTATATCCCCATCCCCTCCCCATCTCCTCTTGTAGCCTTTACATCAACCATATTCAAACATAAATATTCCTCTACCACTCTAACATCATCTATCCCTATTCTCTCTATCTCCTCTTCTGTTAACAACTCCAATCCTATAACCCATGGCTTAGGTAGATCTATCTCTAAGTCATCTCTCCTGTATACTTGAGGTGCCTTAGGTAGATCCTATTATATTCCAAACTATCATTGTATGTGCCTAATATAAAAAAATATCTAAATGCTTTGGGTATCTCCCCCATAACCACTTCACTCTTTGTCCTGCCACCAGATCTATCTCCATCCCTAGCCACATTAGGAATTTGACATAATGCCTCCATATCACCTCATCCTCCTTCAAATCCTCTAACACCTATCTATAATAATCTAAATATTTCACTCTTATGTATCCATGTGGGTGGTCAAAGTCATCCCTCCATCTATAAAACCAACATTGAAGGCAAAATAGTGCCATCCAATCCATGGTAGCCCTAGTGGATATACTACTTAGATATGCTCATATGCCCAACACTATATCACATAGGTAGCATATGTCCCATAGTGTTATTATTTTCTTCACCCCCAAAACTCTTTCTATATCTATTATAGTAAGGTTGGATCCCATGTAAATATTTTCTAATGTTCACACATGTCTATCAACATCCCTATCAGACTCCATGAGAACCTCCCTCCACTTGAGTCAGATAATGCATAATAAGAGATGACCATTATCATCATGGTAATAACCCATCTCCCATCTCAATCTTGATCATATAAAGCCTCAAAATGAAAGCCTCTTATTATGAAACCAATATTCTATAGCATTATCCCCATACAACCATGTCAAGGCAATTACCCATCCTCTCCTATCCACTAGGCTGATCCTTGTGCCCTATATCAGCAACCATAATATATTATAAATGTCCTCTAGGGTCACTATCATTGACCCTATCAATAGAAAAAATGTACCTATATATGGATCCCATCACTTTAATAATTCCATTAGTAGACTCTAATCTCAGTATACCCAATGATAGTGGTGTAACCCTCCTAAGCCTACCACATCAAGATGCTCCCAATCTACATCTCCCATCACTTCCTATAGTCTCTTTAGTAAAGGTGGCACTCAATATTACATCATAAATAGTACATGTTACTATAATCCCATCATCTCCTAGATTAATTTAGTTTTCTAACAACTAATCCTATCCTCTAAGTTTTTATTCTCCCTTAGGAATCGATGTTGACCCTTACTAAATTGATCCTGATTGATCATTGATTGTTATTGACTGGGAGATCAATGTTGATCCCTAATTGATCAATGGTCGATCATTAGGAGTTAGTATCAATCCCCTAGGATCAATTTTGATCCCTACTAAACCCTAACAATCCTAAAACCCTACCCTAAGCTAGCTCAAAATGCAATAAATTTAAAAAATTTACAAAATAATAAAAACATGTCATCCCTACCTCATCTTGAGATTGTCATCATCATTATCCATTCCCACTAGCCTCCATCATGTATATCTCACTCAAGAGGGTTGATAGGTGTCAAATTTTTATCTTTATCTTAACTCATGTGATCTTGTTTGAAAAATGAGCATCGAAGCCATTCGATGGCTTATTTATAGCCATTTTGGATTGATGTCTATTCTTCTATAATTAACATTGATTCCTTCCAAATCGTTATCGATCTATTAGATCAATGGTGATTTGGTCCATTTTAGGATCCTTAACATTACTTGAAAATCTCTTACATATTTACATCCTTATTTTAAGGCCATTTAAGTTATCCTTTATTACAACTATCCTATCTTTTATTACCCAACATTACTGGCTTATGAACATATGTTCCCTGATGGTCCCATAAAATTTGAGAGGTCTACATTCATTTTCAGTGTCTATCCCCTATGGATCTCAAAAATTTACCTCCTCTTAAGAGCATTATGTCCCTAGGTAGCACACACTTACCAAGCACATTAGATTCTTTGGTCAGCCCATACTAGCCTACATGTTCGTAGTTGTATCAATCCATCACTTATTTTCATTGGGGCATTCTTGTTCAGGATATCCTATATATTGTTAATGTAACATTATAATTCATGTTTATCCTTGCATCTTCAATACTAATTTTATATTAACCCTATCCATTAACATCTCATTTTAAAACCCATCTCTACCTCATTATCCTTCACCAACTCCTAGTTTGAGGGGAATACCTCCTCACTTTAAAACCTAGAGTATTAGACCCATCTTAGATTTTATCTCATGGTAGGTCATCACAAACCACTCAACAAAAAGGGGAAAATGTAGACACTCTAAATTTACACTATTTTATTAAAAATAAATGTTTCTTACCCCTTCCCTACATGTTTTATGCCAATTAATATAGTTACACCATTTATCAATTAACATTGTGTAAATAATATAGTTAATTACCATTTTACCTAGGTAATTAGTTAACCATCCCTAAATCTAGTAAAATATACCCAAGATTATTAGGGTTAAGCTATTTTATCATCTTTAACAACCTATCCATACCCAAACCCAATTAAAAACCAATCTAGACTAAGTTTAATATGTGATCTTGATTTGTTAGAACCAACAAGATAAACTTGGACCGAATCGATAATGATTCGCATGATTATCATCAATCATGTTAGGATCAACGTCGATTTATAGCCAATCCAACCTTAGGGAAAGGATTGTAATATTTTCACACCAAAATTTTGATGAAGTTCCCCTAGAGAACTACATAATAGTGTCATCCCTATTTTAGTCCAACCACACTCTGTCCAAAGTCAAGTACATCCTTATCAATGAGATATTTCTCTGTAGCACAAGAAGCTTTTTCAGAGGTAAGTATGTTGTATATTTGAATTATTTCTAATTAATACATGGTTTATTTATATATTTTTTGTTTTCATAAGTCTATTTAGATAAACTAGTGACCAGTTTAAAATCCTTTTAAAATCTATTAAATCCCTCCTTAAGCCCCATATTGAGTTTTTCAACACTAACTATAAAGATCAATCATGATTATTTTTGGATCTACATTGATTACCTAATCAATACAAATTCTTATACAATCATCATAAATCTCTATGATTTTATTTATATCTATAACCCAAGACTAGACTAGTAATCTTAAGTGTTTCCAATTTACTATTTCTAAGTCCTGAAATTATGCATTATTGTCTATAGATGACCTTGCCTAGTGTTATACATGATGTGGTTTTAATTCAAAACTTACCCATAGTTCTTCACCCATTATTTGATGATCAAAGTAACATCTCTTTCTAATTAGGACTTTACATGATTGTCTTTACCCTGACTATAGAAGCCATCACCAAACAACTAGAAGTAATTCAAGAATAAGAAGAATTAGCCATAACATATTGAAATGAACATTTTGATAATATTTATGTAATAGATTGATTTGTTTCATTATATTTTCATACTATTAACATATGATTTATTGTAATTTATCTCATTATATTATCTACTTTATTACATAAAATAGTGGAGTGACATCCCTCTAAGGAAGTGTACCACTTCCTAGAACTGATCTTGTATTAGGAAATCCACCCATATATCTTATTAATCCAATCTTGTCCAAGTTATCCTTTGTGTGCAAGTATTCATTCCTAGCTAAAAAGGATCTCCCACCTCACTATATCAATGGTGTACATCCCTCATCATAGGTATTCCTCTTTAAATCCTATATCATTTCTATTTTTAATAAGTTAATTTTATTAAGAAAATGAACTAAAAAAATACTAAAATAGTATTTGGCACTCCATTGTAAAAACCATCCATAATAGACATATCTCATGATATCCCTTAACCTAATTGAGAATGTGCGTATCCTAATTTCCACTCACTAAAGAAGCTATATCCCATGGTAAGATGCCTTCTAGTTTCAAATCTATGTAATGTTTGTCTATATGACTAGTCTAGTATATAAAGTCTATGTCAGATTGAGTTGCTGATCAAAAGACATAGATGCACCTCCTCTGGTTCTGATTGCATGATTTATAGATGATTTAGGATATATTTTCATAGTAATTGGTCCTTTCATAGAGATTGTGTTTATGGAATGGTGTTGTCATAGAGGAAATTATATGTAATAACTCATAGAGCTGACTATGTATCTTCTTTGTTCACTTTCATCCACCTACTTTCCCCATAAACATAGGGTGAATCTATATCTTTGGGGATGAAATATGGTTTTTACCCACATTTATTTAATGGAATTACTATGATTTTATCTCCTTGATGATCTTCCAATTAATTCATGATTGTGTTGATGGTCATCTGACCATCATATGCCCATTTATTTCTAATCAATGCAAGGTGGTGAGTGTCATCCATATTCATATCTATGACTTCAAAGTCACTTTAGAGACTCAAATCTATGACTTTGATTTTCATGTCATCTAGGAAACCAATAGGTTCAACTCATCCATAATTTGTAAGGCTAGGAGTGACATGACTATAACTCAGTGCATGTCTACCAATAATAACCCACATTAATGTCAAGATCATATTGATTGTGCTTTCAAAATTGAATACTACATTGGGTATTTCATATCTTTCTAACCTAATATCCATCCTAGAATTAACATCCCTAGGTTTTGTAGTTTTAACATACCAGATCATTCTATTGGTTTGTTGTTGGCCTTTCTGTGCACATTCCAGTATGTTTTGGAGTAGGTTGGTGATGTTCTATAAAATGTCTCCATTACATAGTGTGCTAAGTAACGTCATGAGGTCTATTATGGAAGTTAAAATACATATATCTAAACATCAATAGATGCAACATCATCTTCAGTGGTCTTCTACTATCATATTTTCTTTAGAATATACATAGCTTCACACACTAATCTTTCCTTAGTAGCTAGTTTAGGATACTTATCTGGTCAATATTTCCTTATCCCATGATCTTTCAACATCTCCAAAGGCAATAATCTTTATTTTTCATGTTATTGGCATGTAATAGCTTGAAAAATAACATCCTCTTGGGGTTATGTGTTAATCATGTTCACATTCCTTACAACCTTGTTTGTGCATTATTTCTCCAAATTAGACAATCCTCTATTTCATGTTAGTTGGAGACCCTACATTAATAATAATAAGACTGTCATTGAGGGTTCATGGTAAAATTTATTTGTATATTATTAAATTCTTTGCATATATAACACTAGATCGAAGGTTGCTGAGACTTATTTACACTACCTCCTTATGGACCTCCATGGTATCCTCCCCTATTGCCTCTTTTATATCCTCTTCTATTTGCTTGGAATACCCAATCATTTGGATGTTGTGACCCAAAGATACTAGAGGAGTGTTGATCATACCAACCCTATTATTTCTATAGGCCCTTAGCCCCACCATATTGATATTGTATAAATGATGGCACCCAAGTTTCATGTTGTGTCTAGGGAATATGGGGTGTCTAGTTCTAGGATGGAGGTGTCCACATCTATGTTGAAAATTTCAAACCATCCATACCTAAAGGTTGATGATGATATTATTATGAAACCCATGGTGTACCTAACTATGCTATATCATCCATGCTCACTTTTGGTTTAGGAGTAATTTGGGTTGTAGTAGCTATTTTCTAAGTAGCAATCACAAACACATTTTTTGTAAATTCTTCCTTTAATTCTTGGAGAGATTTGTAATTCTTCTCATCATGATTAGGTGACTTGTAAAAGTTATAGTATAAGTTTTTTGGATCCTTGACATATTATCATAGTAAATGATAGTGAGATGTTTCACGTTCTATCACTCTACAGATTTCATATAACTCTATTTTAATTCTTGGGCACTCATTTATGTGATGCCTTTCCTTCCCACACTTAATGCACCATAGGCCTGACTTAGGCCTATCTCCTACATCTTTATGTTGAACCAAACTTATTAGTAATGTTTGTACAATGTTTTCTATCTTTGAGGTTGAGGTTGAGGTTGATGCATATCCATAGTCTTCAATCTATTCGACTCTAATCACAACTACCCTTGCATCTGCTTTAGTGTTAAATTAGGTCTGTGCAATGGCAAATTGTATTCTTATTTGTAGTCCTTACACAAACTAGGCTAATTTATCCTTTTCTTCTATAACAAATTCTACTTAATTCATCACATTGTAAAACCTAGAATCATATTCACAAATAGTTTATTTTGTTCCCTATCATATTTATTTCAAATATTGTATGGTTTGACTAGAACACTTTGTGATTTTAAAGTCTATGATAAGTATCTTTTTTATCTATTGTAGGTATTTTTTATTTAAATATTTTTGGTATATGAATTATAATACATGACCACTCAAATCTCCAATTAATTCACACTTCTTTATTACATCATTGGTAATTCCTTTAGCCTGCCACTTCATGTTGTAAGTGAGAAAGTATTGTTTTGGGTTCATAAACCCATCATAAGTTGAATAATTAACAAAGGATCCCAACTAAATTTCCTTAATACTACTTTTTGTAGGTATCATAGTCAGTTGTTGAATAATCAGTGTCTTCAAATTTTTTGTAACAAAAGGAAATACTAGTTTAATTATTATGATAGAGGGAAATACCTATGAATTTGATGCTTATTATGTTCTTGATCATTTTGGTGATGAATCAAACTAAGAAGTATCTTCATCCTTTTCCTATTATTCTAGGATTTCAATCTTCATAATGAACTCCTTTGCTTTCAAAAAAATCATAGGGTTTATCTTTGTCAATATTAATGTTTGTATATTCTTCTTCTATTGTTTAGTAAAATTACGTGCAACTTCATGATGAAATATATTTTTTGCCTCAATTCCTTTCTAGTGAACTTATTTAGTAAATGGTCCTTACTAGTCCTCATCTTCCAAGGTTGTATTTATTTTTCTATGATTTTGAAAAAAATTAGGCTTGGGGGATGTGTGCTTCCATGGTGAATGGTTTGTACTTCTAATAACATATTTCTTATAACTTGAACCTATGTTATGTCTATGATTATATGAAAATCCCATTTCTTTCCCATGGAATACTCTTCTATATGTATACAAAATTTTAATTACCTGATCTATTTATACACTATTTTCTTCCTTTTATTCTCTCACTTAATGTTTCTTTCCTTCTCTTATTCTTTCCATACTAGTATCAGGATCCTTACTCCAACCATCTCCTCACTCATCTTCCCTTTTTGTCTCATTATTGTCTTTTATGCTACTATAACTCCTATTCACAACTTCTTGAGTATCACTCTATTTATTCCACAATCTATGTTATAGTTTTATTTACAACTCTAAAGTTTTTTTTTCTGATCTCTCTACTCTTGGTTCTCCATTATGAACTTAGATTCAATTTCTATCTACTTATTTTCTTGGCATTCACCTTTATATTACACACATCCACATAACACCTAGAGCGAATAATCCATGTTAGATACAATAGGAACCATGGCCTTTTCTACAACCAACATTTTGATCAACAATTATAGTCATTATAAAACTTTACCTCTTATCCCCTAATAAATAGAGCCTTTATCACTTCAAAATCTATGTAACCTTACAATGTGAACTCAATGATGTATCTATCAATGGTAACATCAATCTAGTAGTCAATCACACGAGTCTAACTAGCATCTAGGTTATGAAACCACTCTATCTTCTCTTTAGTCCATACAATTGCATCTATAGATCTGGATCATAAATAATAATATTCCAATCGAGCTACACAATTAACTAATAGTCCAAGAAATTGACACCAAAAGATTTCATAGATCTCACCATATACGTGTTATTGAAAAATTTATTTTATGGTACACATTATTCTTTGTGCTTATCCCTCTACACAATTATGAATCTTCCATTCTAGCCATATTTCTACCTCTCTTTGACTAGGTAACCATCGCAACATCTCCTTGGCTAGTGAGTTACATGCTTACCACACCATTATTAGAAGCAATTTTTGGGTTTCACTAGAACATGCTAATTATAGGGATAACCCCACAGTCTAAGAAATACATTACTAGAATTTATAGATAAATTCTGGTTTTTAACATCTACATTGAGATCAAAAATATTTTAGTAGGGAAAGTACACTTACATCTAGTAAATACTAACAAAACTCTTAACAAAAGGATTACACATGAAACACACTCTAGTATACATAATTCCATAAAATGTAGGATAAAAATAAGGAAATCATATTAGATATTCTATTAAATCTCCATCGTAATTCTTCATAACAATTGGAACACTGATCATATGCATATATTCTGAGTGTAAAGCTCTATTACAATCCTTTTAACAAGATCTAGGGACTAGTAAATACACTAAAACAATTCTATAGAAGTTGAACCCATTTTATTACATTCTAAAGAAATATATAGCCTAAAATTTGTTCTCATTCTAACCTCTAAATCTATCTTTAGTGTACACATATACCAAATCATATTTTGTTTCTTTGTAATGCCATCATTACCAAAATAGACTAACCATGGAACAACAAAGAATAGCTTATACAATAGAAAGAAACCATGATTATATCTACACGGCCATTACATTTGATGAAGTGGTTTAATTCTCAATTCACTCACTTATAACATGTCTTGGGTGAGAAGTCACCACCTCCTCATCCTTTGCCATGCCCTCAACCTCTTAAAGATTGACTCCCACAAGTTTCATATGTGTTAGCTATAAAATATTGGGGAGTACCTTGTGGGTGTGATTAATGAATCTCATTTATGACCTAATATTAATTAGTATCATGGGTATATGCATATCATATATTATAATATAGTGACACTTTGGCTTAGGTGGCACACTAAATCAAAGGATAAATTCATAAATCATGGTATTCCTTGCATATTTCACATGACTGTTTTAACATGGTACAAAAATTATTTCATTGATAATAGTTCCTTTTATGACCCTCTAATTCAAAGTCAACACACCATAGTCCATTATGAGTGTCATGAGCATTATTGGCCCTAAGCTTCTCTAGCTGAGTATCCATAAAAACAATTTGGGCCTCCATAAAGGGTATATTCCCATGGCTATACTTCCCATAAATTTGGTGTAGAGGGTAGCCTATAGTGCCTCATATAGATCAAGAAAGGTCTTGTGGGATAAGGCTCATTGAAAATGAAGTAATAAACCTCCTATAAACCATTGAGCATGTTACATTGTATTAACATGAAATTATAGCTTGTAAAGAAGAGTTTTGAAGTGAGCATCATATGTATGCACACTCTTAGTGAGATATTACTAAATATATTTTAAAGCATCAATAATTTTTTTCTCAAACTTAGGAATGTCAAATTATTGAATAAAATTAGTTTTCAACAAATCATTGTTTACAATAACTTGTTGAGAATAAAACTTTCTATACCATTTGAGCACATGATCTAATAAGTTAGTGGTAAATTGATTTACCTTCCACTCAATATAAATTATTCCCCACACCTATCAAATGGGTTCACACTTATGAACATGTTTAACTGCATTATCAACACCTCATTACTAATGAATATGTAGTGTCATCTCATAGTAAACTATAGGTACACTATGTGGTTGCAGTGGAACCTATGGTGGTGGTCCTCTAATTCCTCACAAACTAGCTCCTAATCCTCTTTCACCTCTATAGAACCACCACCAATATTGCCTCCAACAAATCCAAGAGCAATAAGAACACCTAAAACATTGGGTGCTAAGGGAGGTTGATTAGTTATAATTGGGCATGTATTTTTACCACTACTCATATTTGGTCCACCTAGCATTCAAAGGTTATCCAAATGTCTTAACTACACTAGAAAGGTAAAGGATAATGGTAAATTTAGTTGTCCTTGCTATAAAATGTTACTTTAAACTTTTACTCCCAAAGTCTTTTCTACTAATTTGGCTTTAGACTCCACATTATAAATATCCCAATATCTTAAAATAATTTCATTAAACTTAGATGCATGAACATGCATTATGTTGGGGGAATTGGGCCTAATTGGATTGGGTTCCACTATCACTAATACTTATACTATGTCTTCCATGCATACTTGTGCCAAGTAATGCTGTAGATCTATGGTACAGATTCTCAAGGCATGTATAAGATCTTTTTATTTTCCCTTGGGATCATTTCCTATCATGGCCTTACTCCTAGACTCATCATACTTACACTTTTATAGTTCTCATTAACTGACTTCCATGATGGAATATAATCCTATACCAATGCATACCCCTTCATTTCCCCATTAGTTGCACTACTCATGTGTGAGAGAGTTTTAGCCACCCATGGGGAAGTTTCCAACTCTAGAGTAAACCATAAATTTATTAATTTCTAAGGGAAACTATTTTAGATACCTTCTACATGGTTCCTTCAAGAAATTTAATTGTGCTTCCTCCAGACAAGAATATGTAGACACAACATATTCCAATATATATCTATTTAGTGTTCTTTTCCACTAGACATCCATTGCATGTGTCCAAGTAATTTTCAACTTTGACAAGGCTATTTGACATTCTACTAACTAGGGAGATTTATGTCCATAATTTCTCAAGTGGTCTTGTGTGTATGTTGAAATCCAAACATAAAAATGGATAGGTATTGATATGAAGAAGATTTCATATAAATAATCATACATATTCTACTCTACCCATTATCATGTAGAAACACTTGGTCTAATATATTGAAGTGTAAAGTTCTATTCTACTATGTAAATCTAATGAATGATGTTTTACAAAGAGAGCTGCTTGATCATCTTTTTACCATCATACTAATAATTTCAATAGACCCTGACAACAAAACCAAAATGTTGAGTCTTATCCTTAGTTTTTATTGACTATATACTAGTCGTGCACCTAAAAAAAATGAGGAAACTGATGATCTAACATGTTGGTATATCAAATAAGTGGTGACCTCATGTTCTCACCCAAAGCACACATCCAAGATTGGTTCCCATAAATTCTACTGTGCGGTGGTGGATAAACTTAACTCTTTATCCATACTCAGGTGCTTAGGTTAAATCCTATTTAGCTATTATTATTAAAACATCATATTATGATTAACCATGTTATTCACTCCATACATTCCACATACTTCTAATTAACACCATAAAAATGGATCAACACATATTTTAGAATTTGTAAATAAACATAGTGGTTCCATTAATTTCATTTGAAATTTACAGTCACTTGTACACCATAGCTTATTAATGAATAATGAAAGATTACAAATATAGTTCAAGAACATTTCCTCTATAATTATCTCTCCCTTTCTAAATTAAACTAAGGGGTTATTTATATATAACCCAACCCCTCTCCTTAGGTTACATCATTAATATAATAGTGATGACTAGCCAATGACTATTTCAAAAAAGGAAGTCATGGTGAGCTAGTACAATAAAATGATTTTGACTCAAGACTAACCACGTCTATATATTATCTCCATGTTATATATTCATGATTTTGCTCTTATACTCTCATGAACTAGTGATAGATTATCACTTGACTAATCTCCTCCATTATTTCCATAAACTGCTTCATAATTGTCTCTACTTCTTGCACCCTTTTCCAAGTCTTACACTTTTATCTAAATCTTCCATATTTTATTTCTCATTCTTTGTATCCTTGTATCCTATAACTCACTCTTCCACACTAAGGTCCTCTGTGCCTTTCTCTTCCACACATTTCTCTTCCAATCTAAGGTCTTATGTGGTGTTCTTATGCCCTTGCTCTTCCACACTATGGATCCAAAACCCTTAGAATATATAAATACAAAATATGAGGTTCAACACTTCTATTTGTCATGGATCATAATTAAGGCATGCAATTTATGACTTAAGTATACCCATTTTAATGATATTTTCTCCCAAGTTAAGTTAGTAACAAATTCATCCAAGGATGACATGGTCCATGTAGCTCTAAGGGCATGCTTGGTAGCATGAAAGGTAGAAACGAAGATAAAATATTCAGATCCTAATTTGGCAAGGATGCAAATAATTAATTGATCATCCTTTTTGTCAATGTTGCACAATTTAAACTAAAAAATGAGTGATTTTAACTTTATGAAGAAGTCTTGTACCGTATCAAAATATTTTGGGCTTAAATTAATGAGCTCAATTTCCAACTCATGACCTCTCATTATGTCCTACTTATTAAAGAGTTTTTCCAATATGGTCTAGATTTCACTATGAGTAGTAGCATATTTAATATGAAAGACAAGGTTGGGAGACATAGATAGGTATAGAATATCATAGGCTTCATCACTTCTATTGTACCACTTTAGCTTATCTACCTTAGGGGTCATTTATTTTTTCTATACCCATTGTGATTTAGTGTAATCCTTTGATCCTCAAGAGGATTTTTATGTTGAATTTTTACTCATGATAGTTTAATGGTGTAAGAATCAAAATAAAATTTAGATCAATAGTGCAAAAAGGAAGTATGTGCTAAATTACATGTGCTTAAAGACTAGGAATATACAACCCTATAAATATATATAGGTTAAAATTTACAAGGCATGAGAATGTTATTAATGCATAGAGATAAAAAAACTCACTTTCAAAAAAATGGCACCTCAAAAGGAGTAATACATTGAAAGTTGTGTTACATCCTAATTTCCTCGATAAGCAAACTATTTGATCATCTATGAATATTTATAGTTGACAAATTTAGGTTTGGCTATCTTTGACTAAGATTTGAGATATATATTGTTATGGAGTAGTAGGATATTACTTAGGTTATATTGTTATGAGATAACTTTAGTGTATATGTTTACATTATAAACATATTGATTTGTTATTTCAGCTATATTTTATGATGTATGTATATCATGTTAATATGGACTAACTACATACTTGTTGTGAGGTGGATGCAAGATTGATTCTTCCCTCAGATCATGATAGAGGGAGAGCATCATCAGAGAAGATGGAATAGATGGGATGATTGGGGGATGACAGAGGAACTACAAGTAACCTAACACACACCATAGTAGAATAACTTGTTTAACTCTTTGTTTGATCTAGTTAACTTGTTTTTGAGTGCTAATATACTTCTGATATGATCATATTTTGGTTGATGCTTATAATGATCTAATTGTATGACCTCATGTATGATTATAGTGCATAGTTTAATCATAAAATGTTGCTTTATGACCATGTTGTCGATTCTTACACTAAATTGGTTGTCTAACATAATGACTTGTTTAAATGATATTCGGTAAATATCATTATCTTGATTTAATGTATTTATGTATAATAAATAGTTAAGGCATTAGTATAAATATATGATTAGATAATGACAATGTTAGAATTATCAAAACATCTGTGTGTGTGATGAAATATTATAATGTTCAATATGATTCTCTTTGTGGTCAAAAGTTGGTTATTGATTTATCCATAGTCATATTTTTATTCAAAATCATAATGCTAATGCCAATAGTTACATTATTATCTTATGACAGTAATCTTAGCTAGAGGATTGAAATGAAAGTGGGATTAGTATTATGATATATAGAATTGTGAGTTATAGATATCATTAAAATAATAATTTTTGTGGATTTTTGGAAAGATAATGTATCAGGTCAATGGACATGCATGTTTGAATAAGAGTTTTTTAATAATTATGTTAATATTAACCATATAATACTTGATATATTAGAGTTTTTTAGTTGTGACTCGAGTAGTAATTAATTAAAATAGTTATATTGTTATAAATGAAAATTTTATTTGATTTATATTATCTTTTATAGAGATAATTATTGGTTACATTTAAATTAAGTAAATTCAACTATAATAATAATTCAAACTTAAGTGCTAAGTCTAATGCATGGATCATGTTGAGTATTGAAGGTTCAAAATTATCATTTAGGAATGACATAAGTGGATGGAATTAGTGAGCAACTTGGCCTTGAAAGAAAAAGAATAAACATGCATGATTTATAAAAATAAATGAACCTCAAGTTAAGTTGATGTTAATTAATTTTAAATTAAATTAGTAGAGTGACATATTACACATAAAAATGGAATATTTAAGAAGAGATTATAAGAAGAGGAAGGAGTATGACATGAGAAGGGAAGGAAAAAATAAGGTGAGATGAGAGGATGATGGACAGAGCGAAGGAGAGGGTAGAAAGAAAGAAGGTAAATGGTGTAGATAAAATAATTAAGAATGGAAGGTGGTGAATAAGAAAGGGAATTGCTATCATATTTGGGAAATGAAAGTATACGTCATTCTACCCTAACAAAGTGTATAGAAAACACCACCTTATCGATCCTCTCCATTTGAATATTAGTATTACTCTCAATCACAACATATGAAGAGACCAAGTAATAGAAGCTTACTTTATCACAAGTGGAATTTTATGTCATATTCCATGATGTTAATTTGGGCCATAAATCCTTTTAAGTTTTTAGATTTTTTTTGAGATTGTGGGTTTATTGTAGGAATATTTTTTTGTGTATTATTCTTGTGCCTTATAATCTGATAGTATAAATTTACCATACATGGAAAAACTCAATTTGAGATAGTTCATATCCATTAGTTTTCAGATTTGGAGAGTAGATAAGATATGTTACTTATCCAACTATTGTGATCATTAAAAAAAAACTAGTTGTGGTGCAATGATATAATAGGCCAGAATGAATTCTTAATTTTTATCCAAGTGTATTAATTTATGTTAAAATTATCTAGCATGGCACCATGGATTGAGAAATAATTAGAAACTTAAAAATTAAAAACAAAAATCTTCTTTTATGTTGTGTGGTAGTTTAGTAGGTCATGTGAGCTGCATATCACCCTAGTGAGGTTGAGTTTGGTGGCTATTTACTGCCTTGGATTTGTATTTATTATTAAAAATATTCTTTCTCACTATGCTTTAGGTTATTCTTATTATTTTTTTGTGGTGTTTTATAACTAGGCCATAATTGGAGCTCATTCCAAATTTAGTGTTATCCTATTAAACTATCTTTCCCTTTTGTCTAGAGTATCTGGTATTTAACTATAGTTGTCTATTTTACTATGTTAGAGTATATTTTACTCTTAGAGGTGGATAAGCATCATTAATTTACCTAGGCATTAGATCTAAGGCATGACTCCCTCGAAGCTTAGTTAATTATCATATTGTTTGGGTTTGAGAATAGTTAATGGTGTAAATATTCTTTTACATGGGTTGGTTAAGCAAAATACTTATCCTAACAAAGCTAATTTTCAAGGTTCCTTTAGGACCTTTGAATTGTGATGGAAATTATGTAAAATAACTAAGAATATGTATCGACTTATGTTATGTGTAAGTTGGATTATGTACATTATATATATGACATTAGGAGTTAGATTGCTAAGGTAGAATTTTTGGATTGATTATTTCTTTTACTAAGCTGGAATAACAACAAAGTTATTTTATTTATAAAAAATAGTGATTATGGAATGGGACTTAAATAACCTCAGAACCGCCATATTTGAATGAGTGTATTATTTTTCTTAGTATTTGTCATAATGATAAACTACATCTTAGTAAACATAATGCAAGCTTAATCTAGAATGGGTTTGTTTGTGGTATGGTTTGTTAGATAGAGATAAAACTTAAAAGATAATTTCATTTTAAGAATCCCTTAACTTATAAATATTGGAAATATATCTCACAAATAGGGAAGTTCTAAGTATTTTTAAAATCATAGAGAGTTCTTGATTAAAAATTTTAAATAAATAGAGGTATACAAATTACATATCATTAAGTACTTTTATGTTATGGGGTACAACTAATTATGTCTACCAATAGTAAGGGATGGTTAAATTAAGATATAAAGTTTCTTAGGAATTTGAATCTATAACCATATTAAAATAGTGTCCTAGAAACAAAATGAGATGTTTAAATGAAAGTTTATAATGGGTTTATGAGATCTCTATTTCTCTGCAAATATTATGATTGACTATTAGTTTTGATAGGAAATCCAAGAGCCAAACACAAATAATTTAAACAATCACACAATTTATTATATTCCACTCTCTGAATTTTTCATTCAAACATACATACAAGTATATAGGATATCATATCCTATTATCTAAGAGATTCACTTACCCATAATATCCCACAAATAACTCAATAGTAACCACTAACCTAAGTACATAGTATTATTGTAATTTAAAACAATACACATAAGAAATAACCAAATATAATATTACCATATTAACCATATGGCTATAAAAAATAATTAATTACAATTTACCTTTTAGTAAATATAAAACTTACTATTTACTATCTCGTAAATTTTCCTTGTAAACATTATCCGTAACATTCACCCCCTAATGTTGACATGGTATAGTAAAACTACTTCTATAATGTGTTGCATGGGATTGCCTCATAATTGGATCAAAGAAAGGCATGTAAAATTTCAACTGATTGGCTGTATTGATGCACATGATCACAACTATGTGAAGGAATGCATCCCACATTTACTCCATGAAAAGAATGCACTCGACATTCCACTACCAGATCATCTTCATAAAGAGGGAAGGCAGTCAAAGGACCGCTACACTAGTAAAAGTTTATCTACCTTTTTACATATATGGTTTTATAGATTAACCACTAACCCTTTCCAAATATAATAGTGTTTCAATAAAATTAGAGACACACTCTACAATGTTTTCTACTAGGAGTTAAAACATTAGGGTTTTATTTACATCTTCTGCACACCAAATTGAAACTAAAAGAAAATACACACTGAATGTTACATTTGAACTTATAAGAAATCAACTTATTACTTGTAACCACTATGTATTATCATGCTACTTAATCTCACATAGAAAATAAGAGTGCCACTACCACTAGTAGTGTCCCTTAACTTTAGCCAGTTTTGTTCTGAATGGAAAATGAAACATCGCTCTATGTTCCCCTCCCACAATGTGAACATTTCTTAAAAAAACACACCACACAACTAAAAATAACTTAAATCTAAAAATAAAACACCACACATGTCACCAAAACATGATGTGGCCCCATCATTAGTGACTGACGAGAGGTCATTGAAAGACCTCCTTCCTCCATGTATCCTCCAGCCTCCAATATCTCTGCTCACTCAGCTGATGATGTCATAAATCTTGAATGCAAATTTTTGAGGGAAATCCCCCCATAATATAGATATTGCATACAATTGAAAATGCATTTGGAAGTATTTTTTTTTCACAACTTTTGACTTTCTAACAACATAATTAGACATAAAACTGACTCTTAATACTAGACTCAAAAAATGACTTAACTCTGACATTTTGGATGAATTTTTGACACTTAAAAAAGGTTGACACATTTAATGACAATAATGAATTAATTTTGACTCTTTTGATGACACGCTTATTAAATAAAATCAATGAAATATTTTTTAAAGACATAGCAATATCAAACAAATCTAATTATAATATTCACCTATGACAATAAAACTTTTAATATTGATGACTCAACTCTAAAACAAAATGGACACTTTTTACAAAATTGAAACTTTAATAGAACTAAAAATATAAACATTAAAGAAACTTAAACCAACCTAATAATACCAAGAATTTTTATAAATGATACATTGGTACATGCCCGAGAAGATTTAAGAAAATAATTAAAAAAACTTGACAAAACTAGAAATATAATACATGATTTTGACACTGGAATCGATGCCTTTGTGAATCCAGATCTTAGAAGAGGTGATTCAAGTATAAAAGTTTAGAATAGCTAGTAGCATGTTGAATTTTTTGAAGTGACCTACAACTTTAATTAATCTTCATGCATTTGTCAATCATCCCATGAATGATGAGAACAAATGGTGGAAATAAATTCATCGAGTCTCTTAAACGGATGATGTATGTTTTGATTAAAAATTACATAGCTAGTTATAAATAGTTTACTCATGTTATGGACACATCCAAAATCCATGAAATCCAAAATGATATATAAATCAAGAGTAGGTCTCCTAGCCTATCAGCTGAGGGTGCGAAGACAATGAGAGCATCATATACATATTCTCTCTGTATCTTAGTAATGCAAGCTTCAGGTCAAGGGAAAAACCTTGATTCATGAGAGATTTATATAATCATGATCCCAAGGATTAAGTAATAAATCTTTAACAGTCATCCTCCTCAGTTATGTTCTCCTTTGTAGAAAGATTACACTCAGACTAGGGAAATTGATTTTATTTGCTCCTTCTGGCTATGAAAACCTTCTTCAAGCTACCAGATCAGCTAAATTCTCTATCTACTTAATAAACTAAACTAAACATTTTTTAAAGAGACTACCATAAAGGAGAGAGACAAGAATTAGTGCAAGTTTCCCATTTTAAATTTATCAAGATCTCATGGAATAAGTTACACGCTCTGATACCATTGATAGGAAATCCAAGAACCAAACATAAATAATTTTAACAATCACATAGTTTATTATATTCCACTCTCTAAATTTTTCATTTGAACATACATATAAATATATAGCATAGCATATCCTATTATCTAGGATATTCACTTGCCCATAATATCCCACAAATAACTCAATAGTAAGCACTAACATAAGTACACAATATTGCTGTAATTTAAAACTATATAACTAACAAATAACCAAATATAATATTACTGTATTAACCATATGGTTATAAAAAACTAATTACTATTTACCTTTCAGTAAATATCAAACTTACTGTTTGTTATCCCATAAATTTCCCATGTAAACATTATCTATAACATTCACCCCCCTAATGTTAACATGGTATAACGTAACTCCTTCTACTTCAACATGTTGTATGGGATTGACTCATAATTTAGATCAAATAAATGTGTGTAAACTTTCAACTGCCTGACTATCTTGATGCACATGACCATAACTATATGAAGGAATGCATCCCGTATTTAATCCATGAAAATAATGCACTCAACATTCCAGTGGTAGATCATCTTCATAAAGAAGGTAGTTAGAGGACCGCTACACCAGTAAAAGTTTATCTATCTTTTTAAATCTATGGTTTTATAGATTAACCACCAACCCTTTCCCAATATATGAGTGTTAAAATCAACTTAGACACACTCTACAATGTTTTCTACTGGGAGTTAAAACATCAATATTTTATTTACATCTTTTGCACACCAAACTGAAACTAAAAGAAAATACACACTGAATGTCATATTTGACCTTATAATAAATAAAATTCTTACTTGTAGCCACTGTGTATGATTGTGTCACTCAATATCACATAAAAAATAAGACTACCACTATCACTAGTAGTGTTCCTTAACTTGAGCTGGTTTGGTTCTGAATGGAAAATGAAACATTGCTCTATGTTCCCCTCCCACAATGTGAACATTTATACAAAAAACACACCACACAACTAAAAATAACTTAAATATAAAAATAACACACCACACATGTCACAAAAATATGATGCAACCCCATCATTGGTGACTGATGAGAGGTCACTAAAAGACCTCTTTCCTCCATGTATCCTCCAACCTCTAGTATCTTTGCTCATTTAGTCGATGATGTCATAAATATTGAATGCAACTTTTTGAGGGAAATCCCCCCATAATGCAGATATTATGTACAATTGAAAATGCATTTGGAAGGCAATTTTTTCAATTTTTATAACTTTTGACTTTTTGACAACATAACTAGACATAAAATTGACTCTTAACACTTAACTCAAAAAATTACTTAACTCTGACATTTTTGACACTTAAAAAAGCTTGACACATTTAATGAAAATAATGAATTAATTTTGACTCTTTTGATGACATGCTTAAAAACTCTTTATTAAATCAACTCAATAAAATATTTTTTTAAAGACATAACAATATCAAACAAATCTAATTCTAATATTTACCTATGACAATATAACTTTTAATATTGATGACTCAACTCTAAAATAAAATGACCACTTTTTACAAAATTGAAACTTTAATAGAATTAAAAACATAAACATTAAAGAAACTTAAACCAACCTAATAATACCAAGACTTTTTTTAATTGATACAATTGCACATACCTGAAAAGATTTAAGAAAATAATAATAACAAAAACTTGACAAAACTAGAAATACAATACATGATTTTGACACTAGAATTGATGCCTTTATGAACCTAGATCTTAGAAGAGGTGATTCAGGTCTGCAAGTTTAGAATAGTTGGCATCGAAGCTATGTTAAATTTTTTAGAATGACCTATATTTTAAATTAATCTTCATGCATTTATCAAGCATCCCATGAATGATGAGAAAAAATGGTGGAAACATATTCATTGAGTCTCTTGAATGGATGATGTATGTTTTGATTTAAAATTACACAACTAGTTCTAGATAGTTTACTCATGTTACATCCACATCCACAATCCATGAAATCCAAAATGATATATAAATTGAGAGTAGGTCTCCTATCCTATCATCTGAGGAGGTGAAAAGAATGAGAGCACTGTATACATATTCTCTTTGTATCTCAGTAATACAAGCTTCAAGTTGAGGGAAAAACCTTGATCTATGAGAGATTTATATAATTATGATCCCAAGGAGTGAATGACAAATCATTAATAGTCATCCTTCTCATTTATGTTCTCCTTTATAGAATGGCTATGTTTAACTAGGGAAATTGATTTTATTTGCTCCTTCCAGCTGTAAACATCTCCTTCAAGCCACCAGATCAGCTAAATTCTCTATCTACTTAATAAAATAAATTAAACATTTTTTAAAGAGATTACCATATAGGGGAGAGACAAGAATTAGTGCAAGTTTCCCATTTTAAATTTATCAAGATCCCATGTAATAATTTGATACCACTGATAGGAAATCCAAGAGCCAAACACAAATAATTTTAATAATCACACAGTCTATTATGTTCCACTCTCTAAATTTTTCATTTGAACATACATAAAAATATATAGGATAGCATATCCTATTATCTTAGAGATTCACTTACCCATAATATCCCACAAATAACTTAATAGTAACCACTAACCTAAGTACATAATATTGTAGTAATTTACAACAATATAACTAAAAACTAACCAAATATAATATTATCATATTAACTATATGATTATAACAACTAAATAATTATTATTTACCTTTATGTAAATATAAAACTTACTATTTACTATCCCATAAATTTCCCATGTAAACATTATCTGTAACAATTATATATATATTCATCTTTGAATACTTGTGTGTGGTACATGTTGACCATTTTGACCACAAGTAAAAGTGGGTCAACCCCTTATATCCAAAAATTGATATAAGGGTATATTATTATGTTATAGGGTGTGTTATAATTCATTTTATGTCATTTAATGTCACATTAGCCTTGGTCATAGTCTAATTAAGTCCTTATGTCATTTTGAATCACTTAGGGGTCATTTTATGGGTCATAAATGAAGTGGTATGATTTTTAAGGTGTCTATGTGTTCAAAAATTCCTTAAAATGTATGATGTGTTATATTACTTATCCATAATGTTAGGACTATCTAAATTTTTTAGATTCTTAACTAAAAGTCAAGAAAACAAGTGCAAAAGAGGGAGTTTTAAAGGGTGTATGACCTAAAAGAGAGAGTGGCACATGGGATAATATTTTGGGATGGATATAAAACTTATTTGGACTCATTTAAATACTTTACATTCTTTTTAATTTCCAAAAATAGGCTAAAACCATTCTATCTCTCCATCGCTCCACTATGCACATAAACTAGTCAACATGTTTTTGGATAGTATGACAAGTCAGAGAAGTTTCAGGTAAAATTCATTTATGGGATGATATTAAACTTATTACACTTCATTTTCATATCAATATTTAAATTATTGGTCACTTTTGATTTATTAACCATCCTTAACAAGTTGATTGTACATTTCTACTTATTATTTCCCACACCTTGTAGGTTTTACTCTTTTTTGAGCTAGTCTATACAATTAAGTTGATGAATTTACTTCTAGAGGATGTTAATCCCTTATATAATTTTTACCATGTTTTTTTTCATTATTATAATTTATTTAATGGATTAAATAGCTCAAATTGTAGGTTAGTGTCACCATGTGAGGTTGCAATCATATTTCACCACTTACAGAAGGTTTTTTCTCTACAATGGTTTCATGTGAATGTGATATGGTGTGATTAATGTCTATCATGTCATATAAATCACCTTATTTCATTCTTGATCTTATAATTTCATACATTGATCAAACACATAGTCACATGTGTCACACAGTCAATATTTTGCTTGTTTCCAATTACATTCATGGTGTGTGAAGCTTTGAGGATGTTCATGTAGGTGTATGAAGAAGTTTTAATGTGATGAAAACATTCTTGAAATATACACAGTAGATTCAAGCTTCCCTAAGTTTCACATGATTGATTATGGAATCAAGTTCTTAAATATACACATGCCTACAGTATTAATGCATGCCTATAGGTGCTTGAAGGAAACATACCATGTTGAAATGGGAACACTAAATATTGTTTTAAGTAATTAAAGTTGTAAGTATTAATTTGAGTAACATGGAAGAGTATAAGAGTGGTTGGAAGAATCACACACCATGCACATTAACTATTTCACCTTCACTGCCCTGTAACCTGAGATGTTCATCTACATGTGACTATATACAGAGACTTGAAGCATGACCATAAGGATATCCTAACATGTTTTGAGTCCTTCATCAGGTTGGAAGAAGAAGGATATGCCTTAGAAACCTAGTATAAGGTCATATAATATGCATAGTCCATAGTATTACCTTCATTGCCTTTTATGCCTCTACAAGCTACCACAGAGACCTGAGCATGGTTATGGAGGAGTTTAACATATTTTGAGGTTCTCATGAATGTTTTGGAGGTTAGAGATACTTTTGTATTCACGAGAAAATCATTGGACTAGTTATCATCCATGAGAAACCATCTTCAGATTGAAGGACTGAGCTTTAGGGACAAAATCCCTAAAAGCTCCAAAATAGATCCCTAGGCCCTTTTGTTGATTAAAAATAACAATGTCATATAGAGTTTGATCAAGTTTTGATGCATCTAACTTGTATCCCTATCCTAAGAGAAGAGCCATGAAAAAAGGAATGGGTATGTGACTTATGGAAAGTAGTGTTTATAGACCTCAAAATTATGAATTTTCTCACTATAGTTTTTTAGTGTATTTTATAGGATTTGGACTTCAAAGTAAGCTTTACACCCAAAGTTTTAATATGAAGGCATGTATTCATGGTAAGTGGTTCTAAGAAAGTGAGGAGAACATAAATAATCCAAAGGTCATCAATAATGTTTGAGTTGTAGGGTTTTGACCCCATCAACACCTACAAGTGTTATTTGCTGAAGATAACTAACCTATAGTTGACTATGGATTCCTACAAGTCCATGACACTCACATAGCATGGAAACTTAAAAACATGAACATTTTAAAATTCAACAAATGCTTTTAAAACTTATATATTAAAAGGTAGGTGGAACATAGTTCAAGGTAGATACTTACCTACAAGACCCTTGTTTTGCTCCAAGATAGTTAGTTATAGCTGACTGTGACATGATAATGAGCTAAAACAAGTGACCTAGAGTGTGTCTTAACATGCATATGATGAAATAAAGTCTAGGTGAATTGTAAAATGACCTTGATAAATCTAATAATTTATTTTGGAAATGTATCAAGGGCTTAAACCATGTAAGATCACCTATAAGTAGGCCTTTTTTGAGGTAAAATACAGTCAACCTATCAATCAAGCCTAGTGAAGCAAGGACATGGGTTGAGGGTACAAGCATAAATGATAAGAAGTTTTTGAACATGGTAAACACATCCATAGTGATATATAATAGTCCATAAAACTATCATATCATGTAAACAAAGCATAAAAGGGATTTAACAAAGAAACACATAGTTCACATCAAGACCCTGCACATAGTGAGCTTCCTAATGAGTTTATCTTGGGTTTTGAATCGTTTGGAAGTGTTATGGGTACCAAAAAACCTTGAAATTATATATATATCATCCTAATTTATTTTATAATATCCTAAAACAATCACTTTTGATGAAAAAATAGGGGGAGTATCCTCTATTTTATCTCAAATAAAGGGTACTCCCCTAGGATGTAAACTTGTAGACTTTGAAGAAAGGTGATAAGAAGGAAGGTTGAGGGTTGATAAAACATTGAAATAAGATATATAAGGTTTATATAGACATGGAAAAACATAGGTAAACCCTAAAATATGTTGGAAACATTCCTTAATGGCCTAGATTCATAAGTATGTAGGCAAACCTACTTGGTCTAGATTAGGCCTAAAGCCCTAGAAGGGTATGATTTCACTTTTAACCTTATGTGAACATTATACTAAATTGAAACATGTTAATTAAATATTATAATGTGTTTTAAATATTATATTATTCATAATAATCCATAAGGGATATTATTTTCACTTAAGACCAACTCAAGCCTATGCAGAATGGAAGATAATGTTCAAGACACTAACTTAAGATGCTCATACCTACTTGGAGGTTTTGCATTGGAATATAAGGATTTGAGGGATGACGGAGGAGGCCTTGAAAAAATATTTAGTGAAATTTTATAAATTATTGAATGTCATATCTTCATGAATAATCCTTAGAGGACAAAATGGCCTAAACCCCTCTAAAACCCTTGCCAAGGACCTAATTGGGAAAATGAAGTAGGAGAGGCATCCAGATGGAATGGAATGGATTGGGAAATTATTGGAGGTTTCATAGTAATATTTAGGGATCCTCCCCATCATATTGAGTTTT
The DNA here is from genome assembly GCA_037957365.1 of Torreya grandis. Classification (NCBI taxonomy): domain Eukaryota; kingdom Viridiplantae; phylum Streptophyta; class Pinopsida; order Cupressales; family Taxaceae; genus Torreya; species Torreya grandis. The sequence continues at coordinate 823,275 of JARHVA010003198.1, forward strand.
ACCCTACCTATATGAACAAGGTGAAAAGTGTATTTCTTCAACTATTCTTGGTGGATTTTAGGTATGAAAGGGATTTAAAGGATGAAATAAACATTGGGAGATATATTTAGAATTAATATATCCTATAATATCCATTTATTTAAGTATAATATCTCAAAAGTGTCTCTGTAAGTGCCTTCATCTCAGCCAGTCAAATCTAGCATAGTGAACAAGCTAGTGAAAGAGAGAAAACTTCAAGTGGATGGCCTTTTAAAGACTTCCTAATGAATATAAGGCCATGAGGTATCTTGATAGGTTTCTTAAACCCCATTTTATGTATCATATTAGAAAACTAAAGACGAATTTGGTGTTAAGTGTGAGAGGTGGATGAAAGAGGAGTTCTTTAGACTGAAGGCAATGATAACTCATCTTCAAAAGAATACTAATGATTAAGGATGCAACCAATTAATGTTGGATAATGTATAAAACACCTCCCCTTATTTAAATAATCACATTTGTCCCTAGTAAATTTTGGGATGTTCCAAAAAGGCCAAATGATGAAGGTAATTTTTTGAGCAAGTAAAAGGAGTTCTACACCACATTTCAAGAGTTTCATGCCTTTGAGGTCCATGTGTCTTATTAGTGATTACATTATCTATCTCAAAATCCATCATAATACATATTTAACTCCTTTTATTAGTATGAAACATGTATTAGTGACTCTTGGACTTCATTATCTTCTCCTCTCTCTCAAATTTTATTAGTAGCCATTTTGGCTCTTGTAGACTAATACAACACCATGTATGGCAAAGTTATAATGAATGGAATTGTATTTTTCCTTTTAAAAATAATGAAAATCTATTTTTTATTTCATGACCATTTATATAAGTGTGCAAAGTGATGTATGGTGATGCAAAGAGATAATCTTCTATCCTTTCTTCTCCTTATCCTCTCATATTTATGAAAGAGTTCATATTATAACATGTCATATATAATGTATTAAAGTGTTTTAGGATCCTTTAAAGTGTACAGTTGTTCTTAGAGTGTGAATTCTTCCATCTGGTTCACTTACTTTGAGTTGTCTCATGTATATCACCTCTATGTTGAAGCACTTATGTTAAAACCTTCTAGGACTTAGAAGCTAGTTTGTATGCCTTATTTCTTAGTGAAATAAGTATGATGGTCATGTGTAAATAATCTTGGTGTATCACACCCTTTTATTATTTTCATTTCATGAAAATTTCCAACTCTTTTCCCCACAAACAAATATTTAGTTAGGTGATAAGCATTTCAAGGTATATTCAAGGAGTTAGCCCTTAAACCTAGAGGTCGACTTCTACCTATAGGTAAATCCACATATCTATAAGTATTACCATGTTTCCCAAATATGGAAAAGGCCTGAACACCCTTTTTTAACATGTAATATTTAGTGACAATAGTTTTGGCATGCCTGGTGGGACCTATTGTATTCAAGACAACTTGTTAAGGTGAATGTTGGTCTTGACAACATTAGCTATAAATTGGTGTGCTACTTAGAATTTGATGACTCTATTCAAGGTAAAATATCATTCAAGGCCATTATTTTTTCATAATTTTGCTCTCATACTTCATGGTTATTATTGGGTCATCATCTAGTAGATTTTTAAATCTTATCAATCCACCTATTTAGCCTGAACTTCCTCTTGAAGTTCAATATCCTCATCCTAATCAACCCTTTGAAGATTAAAAATATTTTGCTAGCCAAAGAAGTGAAGATATTGAATATCTTGAATAAAATATGGCTAGGAAACATGCCTTTCCTAACTTTAATAATGAAAACCCAATCCACCTTCAAGCCTATGATGGCATTCCTCCTAATGCCACAAAGAGTGTGCCTACATTCAATGGTGAGAGTCATGTTACATCTAGTGAACAAATCAGGGACATCTCAAAATTTTGTAGTTTTAATAATGTCACTAAGGATAATATTTCCAATAGACTCTTTTCCATGTTACTTAGAGGGAAATATCTTGATTGGTATAGGAATTTATGTGGTGGATGCATCACATCATGGGATGACTTTAGAGTGTTGTTGACTTCAAGGTTTGAAGATGAAAGTGACCATATCTCTCTTATACATCAGCTCAATGTGATCAAAAGAGGTCTTAAAGAAATAATTCATCAATTATATGAGAGTTTTAAAAATACTTGGTATAGATTTCATCCTCCTATAAGACCACCTGCTAGTTTTTTCTTCCTCACATACTTGAGAGATATTAGTACTAATATTGCTATCATGCTTCAATCCATAGGTGCTTTCACTCTTCCCAAATCATATGAAATTTCCATTAGATGTAAGAATGGCCTCATTTAAGTAGGAAAGTTTCCTTCTAAGGTGTCTATGCCTTTTATACCTAATACTTCTGCTAATACTCCAAACATTGTTCTAATTCCTAATGTTAATACCAAGCCTAAAGCTATTCATAAGAAGGTAGATGATGTCATGGATACATAGGCAATAATTAAATGGTTGAAAGACAAACTAAGGCAACAAGGTGCTCATCAAAATCCTTATCCTTATCAACTACAATTTGGTCAGCAATATGGGAGAGGAAAGGTCAAGGATAACCTAACTTCAACAGGCCTGCCAATGTGTATAATCCTAATTCCACCACCAATGCAAGAGAGATGGTACCGATGCATAATAACTTGGTACAAGGAGAAGATTGTAAATAGTGATAATTCATGGATTCTAATGAATTTGGATAGTAATCTCTAGTTTCTCAAGGAGGATTCACTCCTCTCTTATTAGCTAAATATGAAGTTATGATGCAAGCAAATGAGGATTGGTAACCTCATGGAGAAAGCTTCACCAACTTCTTGGTGGAAGATACTTTTATACTCAATCAAGGAGCCTATATTACATATAATACAAGGTACAAGAGGAAGGCTATATGAGGTGATAATAACATGCCCAAAAGTTCATCTAATCTTCCTCCAGGGTAGCAAAGCATGGTTATAGGCATGGCAACTCCAAACACTCCTACACCTCCTTTAAGACAAAATGTGGTAAGGTATGCTCAAGGTGTTTCAATTATTAAAGTTCAAAGAAAATATTTGCATATAAATACTAAAGATAAGGTGATAGATACTACCTTAAACATAATGGAATCATTGAAAAGTGTCAACACATCAATCTCCTTGTGGGATGTCCTTCACATGCTTGGCCAAAAGTAACTTTTACAAAAGTAGCTATCTACTATTCCTAATAGGCCTTCACCTTCAAGTCAAATTCATGGTAATATTGATCTTAAAAATTCCCATAACAACATTTTTTAACCATATACTAAAGCTGAGAAGGCTTCACCATTCTATCTCACTCTCATAGTGGGTGACAAGTTGGTACACAATTGCATAGTTGATAGTGGAGCTTGTACTTCAGTCATGCCCAAATTTTTAGCTGATACGTCAGGACTAAAATATGAGCCTCATAGAAAATTATTTCTACAATTAGATGTTAAACCTACCAAGACAATAGAGTTGATAAAAAATTTGAAGTTTTTCTTACATGATTGTCTTAGCTTTCCTATCTTTTAAGACATTATTATGGTAGATGTTTCTGCTCACTTTGCAATATACCTTTCAATTTAATTTAAAGCTAAGATATGTGGTTATTTCTTAGATTATTGGTACTTCTTAGCCTTTAGGATAAGGTATAGGACCAAAGTGACCATAATAACTCAACTTCTTTCAAGGTTTCACATTGAACCCTACATTGAAACAAGCTTGAACTTGAATTGTATGATTAATGAGAAAGAAGAGCCTAATGCAGATGATGGAACTTATAAATTTAAAGGAATATCTGAATTTTTAATTGATGAATATGGTACTAGAACTTATAAACATGATATTTATGCATACTTTGAGTAAATTGACCTTGGCACTTATATCATGCATGAAGGGACATTTGAAGGCGCTGAGATAAGTGTCAAACATTCTTTCTCACAATATAATGAAGGTAAATACATGATTCATACATGAGATGATGATTTATTGAAGAATTTTATTGATCACCATAGTGGGAAGAATAAGGTCTTAATCCCTGATATTGATGAGGATGCCCTTGATGATGAAATTCATGAAGAAGAGGAAGATGAATTATGGTTAAGACTCAATGCCATATGTCAAGAGTTTGAATAGTTAAGTAATGTTCCTTCTCCTCCCAAGAAATGTATATATAATGTGTTTTTTGATAATAATAATGAGTAGAGTCTTGAGTGTTTTATCAAGCATGAAAAAAAGAGCCATGTTGTTAAGGAAGAGGAACATCAAATTATTGTCCAAAATTTTGTATTCCTAGAGGGATCTCATGAGGTCAAGGCAAATTTGATTGTTTTTTAGGGATAATAAAAATATCCATTTGATATAAAATCATTTACAAAGGTGTTGGAACATGGTGAAGACTATATTAAGTTTTTCAAACATCAAGTGTGTCATGCACAAGAAGATAGAAAGGTTGAGACAACTTTCATACATCCTAATCTATAGTTTGAGGAAGGTATATCAAAGATGGTAAAGATCAATCAACTTGAAACTCTAATAAAGGATCTTAGTGAGCAGGGAAGAGCATTCATGAAGGCTCCAAATAGTCTACTTGTAAGCCTAAGAAGGCATATATTTAGTAAGCTTCTTGACCATACACATATCTAAGTGATTGATGATGGACATACTTCTCATGCTAAACTACCTTCACGGAGTGAACAAGATGCAAGGGGAACTATTTTTAACCTTGTTTTAGTTATGATAAGATGTTTCACCTCTAGAGTGAGGTTTTGTAAATAGTAGATTAGGTGTGTGTGTCTTTCTTTCTGTTGTGTTGTGTTTCATAAGTGTTTTAGTTGAACACATGTGTTTTTTTTTAGTGTGTCTTATTTTTTGTGTCTTTTATTTAAATTTGGTGTTGTGTCAAAGGCTTATTTAAAGGTTATTCCATGGCCCAATGGATAGGATTAGGTAACTAGTCTTGGCATAGCAAACATACCACCCTTGGGAAATCACCAAGAATGTTAACCATTTTAACCACAAGTTAAAATGGGTCAACCCCCTATAGCCAAAAAATTGATATAGGGGTATATTATTATTTTAAATGGTGTGTTATAGTTCATTTGATGTCATTTAATGTCATATTAGCCTTGGTCATAGTCTAATTAAGTCCTTATGTCATTTTGAGTCACTTAGGGGTCATTTTATGGGTCATAAATGAAGTGGTATGGTTTTCAAGGTGTCTATGTGTTCCAAAATTCCTTCCAATTTCCAATGTGTTATATTAATTATTAGTAATGTCAGGACTAACTAAAATTTGTAGGTTTCTAACTGAAAATCAAGAAAATAAGTGCAAAAGAGGGAGTTTCAAAGGGTGTATGGCTTATGTGAGAGAGTGGAATGTTGGAGAATATTTTAGGATGTATATTAAACTCATTTACTCATTTAAATGCTTTAAATGATTTTTAATTTCCAAAAATGGGCTAAAATTATCCTATCTCTCCATCACTCCACTATGCACATGAAACTAGTCAACAAGTTTTTGGATAGTATGGCCAGTAGGAGAAGTTTTAGGTCAAATTACTTTGGGGGTTTATATTAAAATAAATAAATTTAATTTCATATAAATAATTTTAGTATTGGTCACTTTTTCTCTATGAACCATCCTTAACAAGTTGACTGTACATTTCTCCTTATTATTTCCCACACCATGTAGGTTTTGCTCTTGTTTGAGCTAGTTCATACAACTCAGTTGATTAATTTGATTATAGAGGATATTTAATACCATATATCATGTTTCCCATGTTTGGTTTCATTATTTTAAGTGATTTTATGGATTAAATAGCTTAAATTGTAGGTTGGTATCGCCATATGAGGTTGCAATCATATTTCACCACTTGCAGAAGGTTTCTTTATCTATAATGGTTTAATGTGAATGTGATATCGTGTGATTAATGTTTATAATTTCATATAAATCACCTTATTTCATGATTGGTATTCCAAGTTCATACATTGATCAAACACACAGTCACATGTGTCACATAGTTAGTCTTCTACTTGTTTCCAACTATAGTCATGGCATGTGAAGCTCATAAGAAGTTCATGGAGGTGTATGAATAATTTTAAATGTAATTAACACACTATTTTAATAGACAAAATCAATTCAATCTTCCCAAAGTGGCACATGATTGATTATGGAAACAAGTTCTTAAACATACACAGGCCTATAATATTAATGCATGCCTACAAGTGCCTAAAGGAAACATACCACGTTGGAATGGGAAAATTAAATATTGTTTTAAGTGTTTTATTTTGTAAGGATTCATTTGAGAAACATGGAAGAGTATAAGACTGGTTGGAATAATCACACACCATGCACATTGACTATTTCACCTTCACTCTCCTACAACCTGAGATGTTCATCTATATGTGACCACACATAGATACTTGAAACATGGTCATAAGGATGTCCTAACATGTTTTGAGGCCTTCATCAGGTTTGAAAAATAAGGACATGCATTGATAACCCAATATAAGGTCATATAATATGCACAATCCATAGTCTTACCTTTACTACCTTATATACTACTGTGTGTGCTTCTACAGGCTACCACAGAGACCTTAGCATGGTCATAGAGGAGTTTAACATATTTTGAGGTTTTCATGAATGTTTTGGAGGTTATATATACTTTTATAGTCATGATAAAAGAATTATACTATTTGGAATCCTTGATAAACCATCTTCAGATTGAAGGACTGAGCTTTAAGGACAAAATCCCTAAAAGCTCCAAAACAGAGCCCTAGGCCCTTTTGTTGATGCCAAATAACAATGTTGCATAAAGTTTGATCAGGTTTTGATGTATCTACCTTGTATCCCTATCCTAGGGGAAGAGCCATACAAAAATGAATGGGTGTGTGACTTGTGGAAAGTAGCGTTTGGAGACCTCAAAATCATGAATTTGTTCACTATAGTTTTTCAATGTATTTTATAAGATTTGGGCTTCAAAGTGACCTCTACACCCAAAGTTGCAATATGAAGGAATGTATTCATGGTAAGTGGTTATAATAAATTTAGGATAACATAAATTATCAAAAGGTCATCAATACTGTTTTATTTATAGGGTTTTGACCCCATCAACACCTACATGTGTTCTTTGCCTCAGATAACTGACCTACAGTTGATTGTGGAGTCCTACAAGTCCATGACACTCCCATATCATGGAAACCTAAAAGCATGAACATTTTAAAAGTCCAAAAATGATTCAAAAACTTATATAAGGATTTAAAGGTATGTGGCATATAGTTAAAGGTAGATACTTATCTATAAGACCCCTATTTTACTCCAAGATAGTCAATTGTAGCTGGTTATGACATGACAATGAGTTAAAACAAGTAACCTAGAGTGTGTCTTAGCACGAATATGATGAAATAAAGTCAATTGAAATATAAAATGACCTTGGAAACTATAATAAGGTCTTGGAGCAATGTATTAATGGCCTAAACCATGTAGGATCACCTACAAGTAGGCCTTTTCAAAGGTAAAATACAGTCAACCTATCATTCAAGCCTAGTGGAGCAAGGACATGGGTTGAGGGTGCAAGAAAGAATGATAAGAAGTTTTTGAACATGGTAAAAACATAAAAATTGAAAATTAATAGCCCATGAAACTCTCCTAGGATGTAAATAAAGCATAAAAGGGATCTAACAAAGCAACACAAAGTTCACATTAAGATCATACACATAGTGAGCTTCCCTATGAGTTTGTCTTTATTTTGAAGCATTTAGAAGTGATAGGGGTACCAAAAAACCATAAAATTTTGTATAAATAATCCCAATGGCTTTGATAATCTCCTAAAATAATAAATTTTTATGAGATAATAAGGGAAGTACCCTTAGTTTTTTCTTAGATAGAGGGTACTCCCCTAGGATGCAAACCTATAGACTTTGAAGAAATGTTATAAGAAGGAAGGTAAAGGGTTGATACAACATTGTAATGAGATATATAAAATTTATAAAGACATGGAAAAACATAGGAAAACCCTCAAAGATGTTGGCAACATGCCATAATGGCCTAGACTTATAAGTATGTAGGTAAACCTACTTGGTCTAGATTAGGCCTAAGGCCCTAGAGGGATACAACTCACTTCTAACCTTATGTGAACATTATAATGAATTGAAACATGTTAGTTAAAGATTATAAGGTGTGTTAAATTTTTTATTATGTAGAATCATCCATATGGAATCAATTTTTGGCTTAATACCAACTCAAGACTATGAAAAATAGAAGATAATGTTTGAGAGGCTAACTTAAGATGTTCATACTTGCTTGGAGGTTTTTCATGGGAATATAAGGAGTTGAGGGATGATGGAGGAGGCCTTGAAAAAATATCTAGTGTTTTTTTTTAAGGATTTCATGTCATATCTTCATGAATAATCCTTAGAGGGCAAAATGGCCTAAAACCCTTGCCAAGGACCCGATTGGGAAAACGAAGTAGGAGAGGCATCTAAATTGCATGAAATGGATTGGAAAATTATTATAGGTTACATACAACTATCAAATACTCCTCCCCATCATATTGATTTTTACCCAACCTGTACGGACAATGTGAAAATTGGATTTTTTCACTATTTTTGGTGTCTTACAAGTATGGAATAGATTTAAAGGATGAAATAAACTTTAGGAGAGAGATTGAGACTTAGTATAGCCTATCATATCCATTTATTATATCATAATATCTCACAATTTTCTTTGTAAGCACCTTCATCTCAACCAATCAAAACTAACATAATGAACAAGCTAATGAGAGAGAGAAAACTTTAAGTATATGGAATTTAAAAGTATTCTTGAGGAATCTAAGGCCATGAGGTGAATTAAAATGTGTCATACACCCCCTTGTATGGATCAGATTAGAAAATTGAAGACAAATTTGGTTCCAAGTGTGAGAGGTGGGTGAAAGAAGAGTTATTTGGACTTCAGATAGTGATAACTTATCTCCAAAAGAATATTGATGATTAGGGATAAAAATAATGCATATTGAAGTAGTATATAACCCCTAACCCTCAGTGCAATCATCAAATATATCACTATTTAGTTGTGGGATGTTTTAAAAGGGTCAAATGATGAAGGCAAATTTTTTAGCAAGTAAAAGAAGTTATACACCACATTTAAAGAGTTTCATGCCTTTGAGGGCCATGTGTCCTATCAATCATTGCATCATATATCTCATAATTCATATTAATACATGTGTAACTCCTTTTCTCATCATGACACATGTCCTATTGACTCTTGAAATTCATTCTCTTCTTCTCCTCTCTCAAATTCTATAAGTAGTAGCCATTTTGGCTATTTTAGACTAATACCACACCATGTATGGTGAAGCCCTACTTGAATGACATTGTATTTTACCTTTGAACAATAATGTAAATCTAGTTTTGAGTTCATGAAATTTTTTCTAAGTGTGCAAAGTGATGTATGGTGATGCAAAGAGATAAAGTTATATCCTTTCTTCTCTTTATCCTCTCATGTTTGTGCTAGAGTTTTGATTGTAACAGGTCATATAGAGTGTATTTAAGTGTGTTAGGATCCTTTAAAGTGTATAATTAGTCTTAGAGTGTGCATTATACCCTCTAATTCACTTACCTTGAGTTATCTCATGCATATAACCTCTATGTTGAAGAACTTATGTTAGAACTTTATAGGACTTAGAAGCTAGTTTGTATGCCTTGTTTCTTAGTGAAAGAAGTATGATAGTCATGTGGAAATAATCTTGGTATGTCACACCCTTATATTAGTTTAATTTCATGAAAATTTCCAACTCTTTTCCCCACAAACAAATAGTTAGTTAGGTGATTAGCATTTCAAGGTATATTCAGGGAGCTAGCCCTTAAACCTAAAGGTCTACTTCTACCTATAGGTAAACCCACATACCTAAAAGTATTCCCATGTTGCCAAAATCTAGAAGAGGCTTGAACATCATCTTCTAGGGTGTAATATTTGGTGACATCAATACATATTATGAGAGTTTTAATATGTATAAGTGTTTAGATATATTTAGTAGATAGTAGTGCATCATGATGCATGCCTATATGTATATTTATTTTGAATGTTAGTATGCAGTTTAAATGTAGGGTATAACTAGTGGTATAATATGTGCTTGTTTGGTTATTTATGATTGTGAGACTAGTTGTTCATGTTTGATTAGGTTGCTTATGCATAATGATCTATGATATGATGGGATCTCATAGAGTGTTTTTATTACTATCTAAATGTATGTTATATCCAGGTGGTTCAAATTTATAATTATTTTGACCCACACATACATGTGATGGATTAAATGTCTGCATGTTGTTTATTACTTTAAATAACATATTTCATGCCAATTAGTATAAATTTATGAATGCGTGCATATAACTCCTAAAAATATAACAAATGTTAAAATAGAGTGCTTTGTGTTTTATGAGAATTGTGACTTGCTTTGTTATATTTAGTTTCTTGAATTGAAGCTTATGTTTTCTTGTATTTAAGATTGTTTGTGTAAAATTAGTAGATATGTCTTAAAACACTAGACTATGATAGTATGGGTTATCATAGGGTTTAGTATGTTTGGAAACTAATGATGGTAATTAGAATTTGTAGTTAATAGTGAATTTTACTTAGATGGTATAAATTTTAGTCATTATTTCTAGTATGGGATAGAAAATATTGTGAGATTCATTCATATGTTTGAGGAAATAAATGTAGCTTGTTAGGTTATCTTATACTTAGAATGTTATGTGATATAATTATTAGTAGGATTTAATTTTTATGAATCCTTTAGTTATAGTATATTAACTAATCTCACATTGTTGATATTGAGTAAGGAATGAGACAGAATAAACTGGCTTACTAGCATCACAATGCTAGATGAAGGTAATCCAATCTAAGGGGTGTGTATGAATTTTGATAGAACTATAAATCACTATTATTTTATATTATTGATAATTTTGGCTAAAGTATGTTTAGTGATACATTGAATTTTCATGAGTATGATTTATATGTGTGTGTGATATCTTGCATTAGAATAGGTTTTCTATGATACAACATATGTTTTATTTTATAAATCATACAACATAAGTGTACTAGTTATCTCTCTAGATTCCCATGCCATCACTATCTACTTATCCATGAAGTGAGGGTCATTCATTGATGGGAATATTATGGGGCATCATTAGTTTTTGGTTGGTATGCAAAAGTGCTCAATGATGGTCTCCCTCCCTATAATAGTACTACTATTTGAGATGACACTTGAGATTACCACAAATACATGAAAGTCTGAGTAACTCATGCTCTAGAGAGCCATGTATATTATTTATGTACATTATAATAAATTATATTTATAATTGGAAACATTATCATTAAGAATTGTAATTACCTATTCACCATGTATTGTACCATCAATAGCTGGTTATTTGTAATTACTTTCTATGATTGTATTATGATACATTTTCATATATTGATAGTGATCTTTGACTATTAGATGTCATGTGCTTGTTTATAGTTATCTCACTTTAAGTATTTTTTATGATCACTAGTTAAATTCTCATGGTGTAATCCATTTATAGTGTATGTGTTTTATTAAAAAAAAAAAAACATATTTCTAGGTAGAGCACAATAGGATTGTTACATGTGGTATTAGAGCTATGGCTCAAACTCTAAGACCTAATGAGTCCATTAGCATTTTTGTATCCTTTTGTTTATCATAAAGGAGAATACTAAAAATGTGTGTGGTACATTGAGTGTGTATCTTAAGAGCATTTATACCCTCTTGAAGTTAAAGGGTTGGTTTATCAAGTGTCTTGATGGTGATGGTTGTATATGATATTTAAGTAGGTATGAACATAACATTGTTCATGAGTTGTGAAAATGAGATTCCTACCATATTTTGATCACTTAGATCAAACACCTCAAGCATGATTACATCTTTACTTGTAATAAAATTACCTCTATCATTTATGTTTTGTGTTGTGAGTGTTTATAAAACATAGGATGTTTCTCACTTAAGTATATGTGCTTTATTTTTTATGTCTTATATACACTAATCCTAGGAGTGGTAAATCCTATAAGACCATTTTTAGTTTAGTCCTACCTAGTGTGGTGGGAAATTTTTTATAGTAGAGTCTAGATGTCTTATTGAGAATTAATTTGTGTTAGGAGTTTGTTTATGGATTGGCACCCATATGTTTATGTGGATTAGGGAGAAGTGTCATCTGTCTTAGTGGGTGTAGAGGTGATTTTTCACTCTCTCATTTTCCATTGACATCATTATAAGCTAAAAATTGGATTCATATATTCATGATGTTGATTTAGTGTTTCCTTAAATGGAAAATTGTTTTTGAAATGTTGCTTTGATCTTATTCCCTTGAGTTTGTGGGATAGTGTTTTCTACTTCTTGTTGAGAGAAGTTATAAGATTGGATATATTTATGCATCTTTGTGGTTAATATTTTCCTTCCAGTTGTGGAAGTAGATTAGGAAACTATTATTATAAGATTGATAAGTGAGTAGTGATTGACAACTTAAGTTGCAATATTTTCCTTTTGCCATGAGGGGGTATTTAAGAGTCACTACTTGTGACTTTTTAGAGTCACTAATTTATCTTAATTTGTGAACTTAGACCATGTGGAGTGGTAAACCTTGAATTTATATTAGTTCTAGATTAAAATATATAAGTTGATTATAATTATTATTTTGTTATATACCCTTAATTAGATTTATAATATTCTCTTTTGCTTTGATCATGTTAATATAAAAGGATATTTATGTACCTTCTGAGTTCATGTAGGGTATAATATGTGTGAAACATATTATTAGTCAAAAAGGATTGAGATAAACATTTAAATTGTTTTGTAACTAGTCAAATAAGTAGAGAGACTTTGTCTCGCTTATTTTATTTATAAGGTTATAAGGACAATGTGATCTTTAACCTTTGTATATTATGATAATTTTAACATTATTTCATCTTAACTATGAATATAAGAGAATAGATTAAGTTATGAAATATGATACTAGTTATGTTTGGATAATGATAATTTAATACAATTATGGAATGATTGTATGATTTTTCTTGTATGTATGTTGGTACATCTAGAATTATGTAGCATATAGTATTGCTTTTTATGATCTAGTTAGTATAGAATTGTGAGTCATTGAACCTTGTGCACATTTTGGAGATCATTAGGTGATGGATACCTAAGGGAAGAATGGTGAATTAGGAATGTAAGTACTAAGTGTTAAAAGTGGAACCTATTTAGACTCACATTGACTCGGTAGTTACTGAGTTTGGATCCAAAAAATATACTTTTTGAATATAAAATTTGATAGACAAACTTGTCAAATTTATTCATATGGTCATATGCATGTATACTATGGAATATTTATTCATTAATTTTGTATACATTAGAAATGTAATATTTCCAATTCCTATTCATTATCATACTTATCAGGATCTCCATGGAGTAGTGATAACATTGAAATGTTATACTTATCAAGTGTTATGTAGAGTATTGATAGTATTAATTTATACACATCATTCTTACCAAGTTCCCTAAAACACTTTTATCTAAAATGAGAAAAACACTCTCTAGATTAGAAAGATGTGTAGAAGGACTAGAAGACCTTGTGAAACTCTACTTGGTCCTTTATTTTTGGATTTTATGATGTTCTCATGTGATTTTGGAAAGTAAGTGAAACCTTCACCAAGATATGTATAGGTTGTCTTGTGGTTTTGGACCCTGTGGTGGTCATGATAGAACCAATCAATGTAAGTGACACTCACAAACTTTGTTTGCATAATAAGGAGATGACATAATGCAGGGTCTTGTAGTGTTTGAAGAGATACGATGAGCTCTTTATGTAAATTCCACATTTATTTGCCTTATTTAATACTTTATACTATGGGATTTTTATATTAAATAATGTTTTTAATTTAAAACTTATGTTGGAATAAGAGTCATCTAGGACGATGACTAACTTTAGGGGGAATGCTATTATATCTTAATTTCTTTGCTAAGTAAACTATTTGATTAGTTGTGGATATTTATAGTTGACAAATTTGGATTTGGTTATATTTTACTAAGATTTAAGATATATACTATTATGGGGTAGTAGGATATTACTTAGGTTATAATTCTATGAGCTAGATGTAGTGTATATGTTTATATTACAAACATGTTGATTCATTATTTCAACTATATTTTATGATGTATGTTTATCATATTGATATGGACTAACTACCTACTTGTCATGAGGTAGATACATGATTGATTCTTCCCTTAAATCATGATGGAGGGAGAGCATCATCAGAGAGGATGGCGTAGATGGGATGATTGGGAGATGACATAGGTACTACTAGTAATCCAACACACACCATAGTTGAATAATTTGTTTAACTCTTTGTTTGATTTAGATAGTTTATTTTTTAGTGCTAATATATTTTTGATATGATAATATTTTGATTGATTCTTATGATGATCTGATTATGTGACCTCATGTATGATTGTAGTGCATATATTTAATCATACAATGTTGTTTTATGATCATGTTGTTGATGCTTACACTAATTTGGTTATCTAACACAATGACTAGTTTAAATGATATTCAGTAAATATCATTATCTTGATTTGATGTCTTTATGTATAAGAAATAGTCAAGGTATTAGTATAAATCTATGATTAGATAATGATAGTGTTAGCATTATAATAACATCTCTATGTGTGATGAAAGATTATAATTTTCAATAGGATTCTCTTTATGGTTGAAAGCTAGTTATTGATTTCTCCATAGTTTCATTGTTATTCAAAATCATAATTTTGTTAACCTTTTTTAAGTTAATGCCAATAGTTGCATTATTATCCTATGAAACTAACCTTAGCTAGAGGATTGAAATGCAAGTGGCATTAGTCTTATGATACATATAATTGTGAGATATATATATATATATATATATATATATATATGTCATTAAAATAATAATGTTTGTGGATTTTTGGAAAGATAATGTATGGGGTCAACAAGCATACATATTTCAATAAGAGTTTTTTAATAACTATTTTAATATTAACTATAGAATACTTGAGATATTAGATTTGTTTTGGATATGACTCGAGTGGTAATTAATTAAAATAGTTATCTTGTTATAAATGAAAATTTTAATTGATTTCTATTATCTTTTATATAGATAATTACCAGTTACATTTAAATCAAGAAAGTTTAATAATAATGCTAACTTAAATACTAAGAATAATGCATGGATTGCGTTGAGTATTAAAGGTCTAAAATTATCATTTAGGAATGAATTAGGTGGAAAAACTTAGTGAACAAATCAGCCTTGAAATCAAAAGAATAAACATGCATGATTTATAAAATAAATGAAGCTCAAGTTAAGTTGATGTTAATTAATTTTAAACTAAAATAGTAGAGCAGTGGATTACACATAGAAATGGAATATTTAAGAAGATGGAGTAAGATATTGTTGATGCTTATATTTAAACCATTGAATATATGCTCAATTCTCCTCATCCAAGTGGAAAAATAAAATCATCTCTCTTGTTGTGGGTGACAATTTTGTTGAGATGAATCTCTAGATTAAAGGCTAGCTCCCCTCGATGCACTTTTAAATCTCTCTCTAATTTACCAATTGTATATGAAAAGGGTTAAGAAAATAGCTAAGGAAATAAATTGGTGATTCACCAATATTTATTATCCTCCTATTTGATTGAAAATACACTACTTAAAGGTAAACAAGGATGTTTCACACAAATTCAAAACAAAAAGACAATACTGCATCAGTATTTCATAAGTTATATTCACAAAGGTATTTGACACTTAGGAGGGTGACGAATAATTTCACAAAGGGAATAAACATATACCACTTCTAAGAATCTTATACACTTAGTAAAAAATACTAACAAAGACCTGCAACAACATCCATTTTTCACATTTGTAAGTGACCATGGATTGACATGCTAGAAAAGTAACTTTTCACTAGTCATTATCAATAAGATTCAAACCTATACTCAATAGTACAATGTGTGAATGGTGAAATGAATTGTGTATTTCTTCAAGATTTATACAAGTACAAATTTGGCAAGATTTTTTTCAATAACTAATGGAGGCTCCAAAATGAGCCAAGAGAATGCATATATATAGCCTTTGAGAGAGAGGTTGAGCCAAGGGAGTTCAAGGGTCACTTGGACATGTGTCACCCTAAGAAAATAAATAGTTACATTACATTCTATAAGATTCTTTTCCCATGGTTACATCAATAATATCAAGATATTATAAATTGAATTTTTCTAAATATGAGTCCATCTATTAGAATTCTATTTTGATACTAGTTCCTCTTTACTAGTTCATCAATTTATGTAATGGTGCAACAACTTGAACTATCGACCTACCTATTTATGCCTGTTATATACTAGATGCTCAGGGTATTTGCCATTTGTCACCTTTATCTTTGCCTTCTAGTTCTAATTGAGCCATTCTTTTAAACTCCAACAACTAGTTTCTGTAGTCTAAAATTGATGTTTTGCATGTCATCACTCCTTTGAGTATTTTCTTCAAACTTTTATTTCTTTTAACTTCTTGTCTTGGCACTTTCTCGAAAGAATTTGTTTGGGTATTTTGTCTCTTTTGTTCTTTTCCTTTCACTTGGTATTTCATGCCTTAAATAATTTGTGTGGACAAAATGTCTAAAGGAAATAGACTTTGGCACCTTTTCAAGTTTTTTGAAAGAATTTTTCAGACAATTTCTCGAAAGAATTACTTCAGGCTTTCTGTTTGGCCCTTTTTGGTTCTTTGAAATTACCCTTTAGAGAAATGAAAAATACCTTGTTTGAAAGGAAACATACCCTTTATCTTCTTACAAGTGACCTTTTAGAAGATTTGAAAGTGTCGTTTGACTATTTGAAATGATATTCTAAAAGGAAAAAATACCCTTCAAATTTTTTTAAATGGTCCACCTTCCTAAAAAAATCTTTCAAAAAAGTTATCACCTACCCTTTAAAAAAATGAAAGTGCCTTTCGAAAAAGTTGTAATTGACCATTCAAAGGATTGAAGATGCCCTTTTATTTTAAGTTGCCCTTTAGAAAAACTATTATGGATCTTCGAAAAAGTTGTTTTAGACAAAATTTCTGAAACAATTCTTTCCTTTAGATTTTTTGAAAAGATCCCTTCAAAAAGGCAAGTGTCCTTCAAAAAAGTTGTCACCTACCCTTTGAAAAAATTAAAGTACCCTTCAAATCTTTTGAAAATGATGCTTCTAAAAGGAAAAAATACCCTTCGATAACATTGAACCGAGCCAAAGTTCCCTTTAGAAAAATGTAAGTGTCCTTTAGCTTGAAAAAGTCATTCAAAAAAGTTATAACATACCCTTTAGAAAAGTTGTCTTGAAAATTTTCTTGAAAGAATTCCATCGAATTAAAAGTCTGAAAGAAATACACTTAAGGAAAAAAACCTCAGATAAAAGTTTGAAATAATTTGGCAAAGGCTTAGAACAAAAACCTAAAATAATTTATTGCAAAGGACTTATCCAAAAGATTAAAAAATAAATCTTTCAAAAGGAAAACACTTGGGTTTTTATATGTAAAAGACTTCAGGCTTTGTATAAGAACATTTCTTCCAGATGAAACCTACATAATGGACTTTAGACGAAGGTATAGTCTCAGATGTTTTTATATAAAGAAGGGGTACCCAATTTTAGCTCAAAGGGCCAAAATGTGATCAATAAATTGGTGACTCATAGGGGTAGTGTGTCTGCTATACTGACTAGACCAGTAGCCTTATCCAACTCAGGGCTAATGGAGTCAATGGATTCTTGAAGATGAATAATAAGGATTATGCTAAAAAAAACACAAGGAAACACACCACATAATAATAACAAGACCAAGTAAAGACAACACAAAACAAGACCAAGACAAACTCACACATGTGGATCAACACTTAGGAAACACAAGGAAAATAGGAAACTATGTACAAAAGAAAAATAAGTTCAGTAACAATGCTTTAGATATATCCCATTAACTAGGATATGCATCTCCTCTCCATCAAAACTTTAGATTTGGAAAGCATTTTGATGTTTGCACTATGTGATCACATATGGGCCAATCCACAAAGCATCAAATTTTGTGTGTCTTCTAAGCTTGGCCCTATCTTCATCCCATTTCAGGACAATGTCTCCTTCTTTGAAACTCCTTGGCATGGATTTATTGTCAAAATATTTCTTTGTTTGCTCTTGGTGAGTTGTCATGGTTTACATATCTTGATCTCTTGTCTACTTAAGCTCCATTAGCTCACATAACCTAACTTCCATGCTCTCATTTTTCATCAATTATAGTTAATAGGTGAGGTCTAAAGTTGGTAACTTAAGTAATATAGGAAGCCTAACCTCCCTTCCATACACAAGTGTGTATGGTGAGTTCTCAATTTCTCTCTTTGGGGTGATCCTATCAGCCCAAAGGGTTATCTTCAGCTTGGTATGCCAAGTCTTTTGATTCTCGTCCATAGTCATTTGATTTTCCTCTAAAGAATATTATAGAACTCATGTAATAATTTATCAATCTAATCTAAATCAATGCACATCAAAATCACACCTAAAAAGTCCTTTCTAAAAACCAATCCATCAATAAGTACATAAGGAATGGATTATAGCCTAAAATACCTTCTTCTAGATCTGTTAAGACCTTGTGGACACTCACCAGTTTGAAGGAAATGAATCATGTCTTGTGTCCATTTCCTTGTGGCTAAAGGTATAACTACTATAGGATCATCATGAAGTGCTAAAACAACCTCCGCTTGTTCTTTCAAATCTGAAACAAGATGCTCACACAATCCTTTTCCTTTCACTAACTTGGTTGTTTTGATCTCCACATTGTATTCCATCACTTTGGTGATCCAAAATGCCCTTTTCTCATTCAAATATCTTCTTAATAGAATGTATTTTACACTAGGATGAGACACAAAAATGTGAATCTTGTTGCTAGACAACATATGCCTAACCTTCTTCAAACTCCTTATGACTGAAAGGACTTATTTCTCAACATATGTGTATCTTGTCTCATATCCTTCCAAACCTTGATTGAAAAAGGAAATAGGTTGTTCCAAATTTTCATCATTATCTTGAGTAAGCATGGTAGAGATTACCTCTTCATTCCCAAAAGTATATAGGTTGAAGTCCTTGGATAAGTTAGAACTTGCAAGAGTAGAGGCCTAGGCAATGGCTTGCTTGATCTCTTCAAACTTTCTTTTCTCCTTCCTGTCCAAGTGAATGTCTCATCCTTCCTTAACATAGATGTCAAGGGCTTGACCATGTTATCAAAATTAGGAATAAACCTCCTAATGAAATTTATCTTACCAAAGAAGCTTTGTATACCCTTCTTATATTTAGGTAAAGACAATGCCAAGATGGCACTTACCCTTTCTAGATCAATGGATAGACCTTTCTTGGAAATAATATGTCTTAGTAGTTTGCCTTCATGGATAGAAAACACACACTTATTTGGGTTTAGAGAGATTCAAAACTCTCTACA
This sequence comes from Torreya grandis, assembly GCA_037957365.1. Classification (NCBI taxonomy): domain Eukaryota; kingdom Viridiplantae; phylum Streptophyta; class Pinopsida; order Cupressales; family Taxaceae; genus Torreya; species Torreya grandis. The sequence goes on from JARHVA010003198.1 coordinate 842,838, forward strand.
CCTCTCAAAAATCTGCTTAGGTGCTTCAAATGATCTTTGCTTCCTTGGAGAAAATTGTCACATCATCAAGATATACCAATACAATATCATTCATCAGTCCTTGGAAATCCATATCTATTGCACATTGAAAACTAGTTCCAAAATTTTAAAATCTAAATGGAATCTTATTATAGGCATATATGCCCCATTTTATGGTGAAGGTTGTCTTGTATTGGTCACTTTCTTTCACCAAAATCTGATTGTATCCAGAATAACTATCTAGGAGGGAAAACTTCTCACTACCTGCCACTAGTTGTAGAATTTGCTCCATAGAAGTGAGGGGATAATGATCTCTTAAAGACACTCTATTAAAGTCCATAAAATCTACACATAACCTGATCTCCCCATTCTTATTCCTAACAAGGACTAAGTTGTCCAGCCAAGAAAAATGCTTGATGGGAAAGATGATTTTAGACTCAATCAATTTGGTGAGCTCTTTCCTCATGAGAGGATCAATCTTGGGATTGATTAGAATTTGTCTTTGCTTGTGGAATTTTCATCTATATCCATGGTATGTTGAGCCAATATTAGATCAAAACCCTTTAAATCACTATACTCCCATGCAAAAATATCAGTAAACTCCTTGCATAGTTTAATGAAATCATGCCTCTCTTGACTAGTGCATACCTTCCCAAGTTCAAGTGGCTTATATTTAAATATTTATACCCTTTAATATTTCTCTTTATTATTTTACATTCTTACCTTCACCTTTTTGATCTGGTCATCTTCATTGAATATGTTTTCAAGAGTCACTAGGCCTTTAGGAAGTTTGTTGGATTTCAATTGGACAATCTGCCCTCCATATTATTGTTAGAACTTAGACTGATTCTTCAAAGAAAAATCAGCCTCTTATTGTATAAAAAGTGATAATTTTTTTTCACTATCAAATACCTAACAATTGGTGACATTATCTGGTATGGATGGTCTTACAATCACCTTTAGATGGGGATAATTTTTGTCTTCCATCCCTTTTGGAACATCAAATTAAGCACCAATAGATGCCAACCTATCAACATGATTATTATCTTCCCTTAAAATAGAATTAATATTGAATTCCATGAAGTCTTATAAAAGTTCCCAAAATCTATTCTTATAGGACTTGAGTAAGGATTTCTTGGTCAAATTTTGCCCTCTAACTTGATTAACAACAAGTTTGCTATCACCAAACACTTGTAATTATTTGACACCTATTTTATTAGCCCACTCTAGGCCATGAATGAGGGATTCATATTTAGCTAAATTATAAGTTCAAAAGAAATAAAATATGAAAGTTGAATAATACCTCTCATTGGAAGGTGAAACCAACATAGTTCTACCACCTACCCCAATCTTGCTTCTAGACCCATCAAAGATGAGTTACCATAAGTTATTCACATCCTCACTTAATTTAATCAGATTATGCATGAAATAATCCTCCTCATGCATATAATATACCCAAAAACCATATTCTTCAATAAATTTTTAAGGATCATGTTCGTAGTTGTTATTTCCCCACTCATCTAGGAATAAATTAGAAACTCCTTCAAGGGAAGATGATGGGGATTAATCAATGTGAAACTCCTCTTCATCAATGATAGCATATTTAACATTTGATACCTTAGTTTAATATGGTTCCAAGTGATATATATGAATAGGCTCTGACTCAATCTTCACTTTAGTGCCATATTTTGTTCTAAACACCATGTAGGACCAATTAATTGCCAAATATCCACCTATCTTGGATGTAAAGTCCCTTGACAAGCAAAAAGAAAAATAGGGAGGTAAATCTACTACCACCACATAATGAGTAATTTAAAAGGTAGGAAAAACATGAAGGATAAATTTTAAATCTTTCACAACCCCTAAATTCTTGGCTGGTGATCCATCTAATTGTAAAACTCCTTTAGTCATTGGCTCATATTTGATGCCTAGCTCATCTGTTATGCATTTGGTCATAACTGATGTGCTTGATACACTATCTATGATGTAATTATGAAATAAAAAATAAAAAATAATTAAAAATAGGTATAAATGATGATTATTCTCATCTTTCTTCACCTGACCATCTATAGATTGAGTTTCATTGACTAAAACCACATTATCACTTCTAGATGGGCTAGCCTGTGTACCCAGTCCATGCAATTCCTTTTGGAATATATCTTTCTACCCTATTAATCCCAAATAATACCATATTGAGATGTTCATATGAATATTATTCATATATTACACAACATTTATGGAAGGATTACTTACCTTGGGGTTCTCTTTATGAACATTTACACCTTGTGATATAGCTTGTGGAGGTAGGGTTGTAGCAATTGTCCTAAAATTTGGAATCCTCTAATTTTCTTGTGATTTAAGAGTTTAATTATTCCCTACTCCCATTTTATATAATTTAGGAGTCAAAATAGGTCTTTTATTGGTTCCTTGAACTTCTTCAATGGCCCTTTTATTTGATCTAGTGTTGGTAACTACACTAGCATTCTAATTACTTGTATTCCCCATGTAATTAATGGCATAAAGCTCACCCTCTAAATGATTCATGAGAGTGTAATCTGATTGAAACTATCTAATATTCACCTCTAATTTCATTGGCATCTCAAATTTTTAAAATTGAGATGTTTGATCACCTTGTGTAGTCATGCCTTGATTTTGCAACTCATTGGCATAAGCAACCTGTTCTTGGCCTTGCTCAAGAGAAGGGTAGTTGGGTTGTTCCTAGACCAAATTGTTTTGAGTGGGAATAAGGGATTTTAAGGATGAGATAAAATTATTATTATAACTTTGATAAGGCTTGACATGGGTTATTTGACATTATCCTTGATTATTTCCCTAAAAAGAGGTCTATTTGTTTGTTTGTTCAAACTAGTTGTAGGACTGATAAGACCTATAGCTTTGGGCTTGCTACATTTTGAGAGAAACCAATTAATTAGTAACACTTTTAAGTAGGATTTTTACTTCATTAATTTAATTTTTAAGGGTAATGATAGATTTTTCTTGACTAGGCAAAGGAGATAAAGTGGGAAACACACTTTGACTAGGAAAATGCAAATCAGGGAATAGTGGCATTAGAGGTCTAGGAGCTATCTTTCTCACTTAGACAAGAAAATTATTGGAATTTATGACTATTTAATATGCAAAAAGAAATTTTTTTCCACCCATATATTTAATCATCATGGCATTGTCATTATTCAGTGCTTTCAATTAGTACAAAAATGCATAGTTTAAGGTAGGTCTCACAAGGGCTAGGATTCTATCCCATGTCTTTTGGAACCTAGTATTAAAATATTACATGAATTCATGAGGTGGCCTCTTGATTTTGGTCAATTTATCAACAAGAGATAGTTGATCACTCTTTTTCCCAAACTTATTAGTCAACAAATCCCCCAACTCATCCCATGAGTGAATAGAATTTATAGGTAGGGTCCCATACTAGTCCAAGACTTTTCCTTTGAAAAGAAAGACAAATAGACTAATAACTACATTTCATTGGGTAATATTATGGATATTATAAATTTTTTCTATATTCCTGATATGTTCAATGGTAGTAATTGGACCATCTCCACTAAAATATGGGACACTCTTGAGAATAGCTCTTGGAATTTGATCATATTGGGCAAGATGCAAGGGAGATGCCCCAGTGAAAGGCACACAAAACATTGTATTTTATCCATCTTATAATGAACACTATGGATGTTAGGAATCTAATGTATCACAAACTTGGAAGCTTTGAGCACAAAACCTCTTTTTTAAGGATGAGTATTGACAAACCTAAACCTTTTGGTGGAATATGGAGGTAATTCCATAAACTCGAAGGGTACACCTTTAGAAATAGACCTAGTGGTCACCTTTGGCATGGAAATAAGGATTTATCATCAACCAAAGACTTGAATTCTTCAACGGATTCATTAGGTACTGAGTGTAGATGCTTCTTTATCTACAACCATGTCAAGACTAGCACTGATCTTGAATAATCTTCTAGGACTTAGAAGTCCCACTGGGCATGCCAAAAATTATTGACACTTGGATTTACACCCTTGAAGAGATGCTTAATTTTCCTCTTCTAATCAACAAATTGGAATTATCTCTCTTTCTATGGGTGAAAATTTCATTGAGATGAATCTCTAGAATAAGGGCTAGCTCCCCTTGATACACCTTTAAAGCTCTCTCTAATTTACCAATTGTATATGAAAAGGGTTAATAAAAATAGCTAAGGAAATAAAATAGTGATGCACCAATATGTATTATCCTCTTATTTGACTAAAAATCCATTACTTAAAGGTAAACAAGGATGTTTCACACAAATTCACAACAAAAAGACATTGTTGCATTAGTATTTCATAAGTTAGATTCATGAAGGTATTTGACACTTAGGAGGGTGATGAATAATAACACAAAGGGAATAAACATATACCACTTATAAGAATCTTATACACTTAGTAAATAATACTAATAGAGACCTACAATAACATCCCTTTCATACATTAGCAAGTGATCATGGATTGACATGCTAGAAAAGTAACTTTTCACTAGTCATTATCAACAAGATTCAAACCTATACTCAATAATACAATGTGTGAATGGAAAAATCACTTGTATATTTATTCAAGAGTTATAAAAGTATAAATATAGCTAGAGTTTTTACAATAACCAATAGAGGCTCCAAAATGAGCCAAGAGAATGCATATATATAGCCTTTGAGAGAGAGGTCGATTCAAGGGAGTTCAAGGGTCACTTGGACATGTGTCACCCCGAGAAAAGAAATAATTACATTAAATTATATAAGATGATTTTCCCATTGTTACATCAAAGAAATCAAGATATTCAAAACTACATTTTTCTATAGATGAGTCCATCTATTAGAATTCTATTTCAATGATAGCTACTCTTTTTTGGCTCATCAAGTTGTGTAATGGTGCAATAACTTAAACCATCGACCTTCTTATTTATGCCTATTGTACATTAGATGCCTAGGATATTTGACTTTTTTCACCTTTATCTTTACCTTTTGGTTCTATTGAGCCTTTCTTTTAAACTCCAATGGCTAGTTTTTGTAGTCTAAAATTGACATTTTGTAGGCCATCACTCCTTTGAGTATTTTCTTTAAAATTTTATTTCTTCAGACTTCTTATCTTGGCACTTTCCCAAAATAATTTGTTTGGGTCTTTTATCTCTTTTGTTCTTTTCATTTGGCTTGGTATTTCATTCCTTAAATAATTTCCATGGACAAAATGTCCAAAGGAAATGGACTTTAGCACCTTTTCAAGTTTTTTGAAAGAATTCTTTAGATAATTTCTCTGAAGAATCCCGTTAGGTTTTCTATTTGGCCCTTTTTGGTTCTTTGAAATGACCCTTTAGAGAAATGAAAAAGACCCTTTTTGAAAGGAAACATACCCTTTAGCTTCTTGCAAGTGACCTTTCAGAAGAGTTGAAAGTGTCCTTTGACTATTTGAAATGATCTTTAGAAAGGAAAAGATACCCTTCAGATTTTCTGAAATGGTCCACCTTCTTGAAAAATTCCTTTGAAAAAGTTGTCACCTACCCTTTAGAAAAATGAAAGTGCCTTTCAAAAAATTTGTAAGTGACCATTTAGAGGAGTGAATATGCCCTTTTATTTTGAGTTTCCCTTCAAAAAAATTATTATGGATATTCAAAAAAGTTGTTTCAGACAAAATGTTTGAAACAATTCTTTCCTTCAAATTTTTTGAAAAGCTCCCTTCAGAAAGGCAAGTGTCCTTAAAAAAAGTTGTCACCTACCCTTCAAAAAAAAGAAAGTACCCTTCAAAATTTTTGTAAATGACCCTTTCAAAAGGAAAAAACACCCTTCGGGAACTTTGAACCAAGCCAAAGTGCCCTTCAAAAAAAATATAAGTGTCCTTTAGCTTGAAAAAGTCCTTCAAAAAATTTGTCTCGACAATTTTCTCAAAAGAATTCCATTGAATTAAGAGTTTGAAATAAATACAATTAAGGAAAAAAGCCTCAGATAAAAAGTTTGAAAGAATTTGGCAAAGACTTAGAACAAAAACCCAAAATAATTCATTGCAAAGGACTTAGCCAAAAGACTAAAAAACAAAGCTTTCAAAAGGAAAAAAACTTGGGTTTTTATATGTAAAAGACTTCAGGGTTTGTATAAGAATACTTCTTCTGAATGAAACTTGTATATTGGACTTTGGATAAAGGTATAGCCTCATACATTTTTATACAAAAAAAGGGGTGCCTAATTTTGGCCTGAAGGGCCAAAATTTGGTCAACATACATGAGAAGGGGAGGATATAAGATGAGATGAGAGGATGATATAAAAAGTGAAGGAGAGGGTGTAAATAAAGAAGGTTAAAAACCTAGACAACATAATTAGGAATGAAAGGTGGTGAAGAAAAAAGGGAATCGTTATCATCTTTGGGTAATGCAAGTATATATCATTCCACCCTAGAAAAGTGTGTAGAAAACACCACCTTATCAATCCTATCCATTGGAATATTAGTATTAATCTCAATCACAACATATGAAGAGACAAGGTAATGGAAGTTTACTTTACCACAAGTGGGATTTTCTATCATATTCCATGATGCTAATTTTGTCCATAAATACATATAAGTTTATAAATTTGTTTTAATATTATGGGTTTGTTGTAAGAATATTTTTATGTGTATTGTTCCTATGCCCTATAATCTACTAGTATAAATTTACCAAACATGGAAAAACTTGATTTGAGATAGTTTTCATATCCATTAGTTTTCAGATTTAGAGGGTAGATAAGATATGTTACTTATCCAGCTATTGTGATCATTAAAAAAAAACACCTAGTTGTGGTGCCATGGTATAATAGGCCAAAATGAATTATTAATTATTTTCAATGTGTATTAATTGATGTTAAAATTCTCTATCATGGTGCCATGGACTGAGAAATAACTAGAAACTTAAAAATTAAGAACAAAAATATTTTTTTATGCCATGTGGCAGTTTGGTAGGCCATGTGAGATGCATAACACCCTAGTGAGGCTAAATTTGGTGGCTATTTACTAGAATAGATTTGTTTTTATTATTAAAACTATTATTTTTCACTATGCTTTAGCTTAATCTTATAATTTTTTTTTGGTTTTTTCCATCTAGGCCATAATCGGAGCTCAATCTGAATCTAATGTTGTCCTATTAAATTATCTTCCCCTTGTCTAGAGTATCTGGTATTTAAATATAGTTGTCTATTGCACTATGTTATATTATATTGTAATTTTGGAGGTGTAAGAACATCATTAATCTACCTAGGTGTTGGATTTAAGGCATGCCTCCCTAAAATCTTAGCTAGTTATCATATTATTTAGGTTTGAGAATAGTTAATGGTGCAAATATTCTTATACTTGGGTCAGTTAAGCCAAATACTTATCCTAGAAAATCTAGTTGTCAAGGTTGATTTAAGACCTTTTAATTGTGAGGGAAATTATGTAAAACATTTGAGAATATGTATTGGCTTATCCTATATATGAGCTAGGTTATGTAAATTATTTATATGACATTAGGAGTCAGATTACTAAGGTAGACTCTTAGGGTTGTTTATTTTTTTTACTAGACTAGAATAACAACAAAGTTATTTTGTTTATAAACATAGTGATTATGGAATGGGATTTAAATAACCTTATAACCACTATGTTTGACTGAGTGTATTATTTTTCATGGTATTTGTCATATTGATAAACTACATCTTAGTGAATAAAATGCAAGCTTAATCCAGAATGGGTTTGTTCGTGCTATGGTTGGTTAGATAGAGATAAAACTTGAAGGAGAATTTAATTTTAAGAGTCCCTTACCTTATAAATATTTTCAATATATCTTTCAAATAGGTAAGTTCTAAGTATTGTTATAATCATAGGGAGTTCTTGATTAAAAAGTATAAATGAATGGAGGTATAAAAATTACATATCATTGAGTTCTTATATGTTATGGGGTATAAGTACTCATAGCTACCTATAACAAGAGGTGGTTAATTTAAGATATAATTTTTATTAAGAATCTAAATCTATAACCAAATTAAGACAGTCTCCGAGAAATGAAATCAGACGTTTAAATGAAATTTTATAATGGGTTTATGAGTTCTCTATTTCTCTACAAATATTATGATTGACTATTAGTTTATATATATTTAGCTTTGAATACTTGTGTGTGGTACATATTATGAGAGTGTAAATATATACAAGTGTTTAGACATATTTAAAATATAATAGTGCATCGTGATATGTGACTTTATGTTATATTTATTTTGAATGTTAGTATGCAATTTAAATGTAGGTATAACTAGTGGTATAACATGTACTTGCTTGGTTATTTATTAATATGAGACTGGTTAATCATGTTTGAGTAGGGTGCTTGTGCAAAATGATCTATGATATTAAGTTATGTTATAAAGTGTTTTTATTACTGTCTAAATGTATGTTATACTGAGGTGGTACAAATTTGTAATTGTTTAGACACACACATACATGTGATGGAATAAATGTATACATGTTGGTTATTACTTTAAATAGCATGTTTTATGTCAGTTAGCATAACTTTATGAATGCACACATATAACTCATGAGAATATAAAAAGTGATAAAATGGAGTACTTTATGTTTTGTGAGAACTGTGACTTGCTTTATTAAATTTAGTTGCTTGAATATAAGCTTATGTTTCCATGTATTTAAGACTACTTTATTATGACTATTTACAAAAAAATTAGTAGATATGTCTTAGAATGTTAGACTATGATAATATGGGTTATCATATGTTGTAGTATGTTTGGAAACTAATGATGGTAATTATAATCTACAATTAATAGTGTATTTTATCTAGATGGTACAAACCATAGTCATTGTTTCTAGTATGGGATAGAAAATAATGTGAGATTTATTCATACATTTGATGAAATAAAAGTAGGTGTTTAGGTTATCATATGCATAGTATGTTATGTTATATGGTTGTTAGTAGGATTTAATTTGTATGAATCCTTTGTTTATATTATATTAACCAATCTCACATTGTTGATACTGAGTAAGGAGTGAGATGATCTTCACTGACTTACTAGCATCATAATTCCAAATGAAGGTAATCTAATCTAAGGTGTGTGTATGAATTTTGACTGAACTATAGATTGCTATTATTTTATTATTCTTGAAAAATTTGGCCAAAGTATGTTTAGTGAGACATTGAATTTTCATGAGTATTATTTACATGTGTGTGCGATAAATTGCATTATAATGAATTTTCTATGATACAATGTATGTTTAGTTTTATAAATCATATAGCATAAGGGTACTAGTTGTCTCTCTAGATTCTTGCACCATAATTATCTACTCACTCATGGAGGGCCATTTCATGATGGGATTAGTGAGGGGGATCATTGGTTTATGGTTGGTGTGGAAATGTGCTTGAATGATGCTCTCCCTCCCTAAAATAATACTACTATTTGAGACAATACTTGAGATTGCCACAAATACTAGAGAGTCCAGGGAGCAATGTATCTTATTTATGTACATTGTATTAAATTGTATTTATAATTGGAAACATTATCCTAAATAATTTTAATTGCCTATTCACTATGTATTATACCAACAATGGTTGTCTATTTGTAATTAGTTTTTATGATTGTATTATGATGCATTTTCATATATTGATAGTGATTAGTGACTATTAGATGTCATGTGATTATTTACAATTATCTCACTTTGAGTATTTTATATGATCACGGGTTAAATTCTCATGGTGTTGGAAATGTGCTCGAATGATGCTCTCCCTCCCTAAAATAGTACTACTATTTGAGACAACACTTGAGATTGCCACAAATACTAGAGAGTCCAGGGAACAATGTATCTTATTTATGTACATTGTATTAAATTGTATTTATAATTGGAAACATTATCCTAAAGAATTTTAATTACCTATTCACTATGTATTATACCAACAGTGGTTGTCTATTTGTAATTAGTTTCTATGATTGTATTATGATGCATTTTCATATATTGATAGTGATTAGTGACTGTAAGATGTCATGTGATTATTTACAATTATCTCACTTTGAGTATTTAATATGATCACAGGTTAAATTCTCATGGTGTAATCCATTTATAATGTATGTGTTTTATAAAAAAATCATGTATTTATAGGTATAACCCAATAGGGTTGTTACATTATGCACGTTTGAAGTTATGGATGGCAAGGGCAATCTCTACTTTGTAAAATTTGAATTTTTTTGAGTGTGCAAAAGTTTGTTTGAATTTTTTTTGGAATAAAATTCCCACTAAAATCTTATGCACTTTTATAACAAAAGTTAATTAATTTTGGGTTATAAGTGACTAGGGGCTTAACTCCCATGTGACTAAGGGCTAAGACCTCTTTTGAGTGCCCCCCTCTCACTTTGATTGAAATGATTGATGTGGATATTACATCATCAAAAAAATGCCTCCATTTTTTAAATGAATAGTGTCACTCTTCACTATCTTAAATTTGATGGTTTGTTGCACATCACAAAGTGAAAATTCTTTAACTGATTATGCTTGGATAGGAGTTAGAGTGTGGCTAGTTTATGTGTAGAAGAGTTAGAGTCTCCTAAGGGTGGTTGTACATTTTTTAGATTATTTGGGGATTTATATGATGACCATCAAGTTTCATTGGGTGTGTGAGCAATGTCATCAGGTTCTAGTAGGGTTACATCCAAGGCTATTAGGTTTTGATGAGGTTACAAGCAAGTGGTAAGTTATAACAGGGTTATGTGTAAGGCTATAAAAGTCTATGGGGTCTATTGGTAGAGTTTTAAATATCTATTAGTTCTTTTAGCAAGGTCATTAGGATCATATGAGTGTGCATGAAAAGATTGAATCTTGTGAGGGTTCAAAATACCGTTGAGTTAAATAAACCTCCAAAAATGTAGATTTTGTATAGATTATCTAAAATATAAAATATATCTACTTAGTTTATTGACCAAAAAAAAAAACTAGAAATATTTTTTTCCTCAAACTCATCAAAAAGTACAAATTTTTTCAAAAGTAAAAAAATAGTCTTGAAACCTTTTAATAATGGCCAAAAATAGACTATCATGAAACTAGGTCATGTTTATAATTTTTCTTAGTGTTTTTACACCTTATAAATCTAATGGTGTATCCATTTTTCACTTAGAGACTCTAGGTATGTATATTTGCATGAATTTAAGAGAAATTCCACCAAACCATAGAAAACCAAAATCAATGAAAATATGGAACAAGCAAGAATTCAATATCATACAATATAATCGATGGATTCATCTATCAATGTAACTTTGATACCATGTCAAAGTTGGCCACAATTGAGAATGAACTAGATAGGGTTGAATGCACAAGGATAAATCTATATGGAGTAGTGAAATCTAAAGAACAACTCACAAGAGGATTAAGCTTTTCTTCACAAAAAAATTTGCATTAATGGGCATTAGCCATAAAGTATATAGGAATGTACATTATATAGTAAGGATTTATGTCACCCAAAAATGTAATTAACTCATCTCATAATCAGAAAATAACTTAAATTACATTTCCCTAATGGCTTATTATTAATCTAAACAATCTAATTAGACCGTGTAGGTAAAACCACATAATGGTAAAAAACCTACACTAACATGTAAAATGTGAAATTAGAATGTATGCAAATGATGTAATATGATGGATATGTAAAACTATAAATATGCTAACAATTGATTTGTAGGTGATGATCAAGTTATCTTACTTACAAAACATGTAACTTTTATTTTGTAGCATAGAGGATAAAAGGGAATACGATATGTATGAAATGGTAAAATGAAAACTATACTTCAAAATTTCACATGAAAAATAAAAATGATCAGATCTTTATGAGAAAAGATAAAAATGTGCTTCTTGGTAGACTTATAAAACACAAACTTTATTGGATTAATCTAGAGATGACTATCCCTAACATAATTGATAAATGGGATAAAGTTACCCTTTCAACATAGACACATAAACAAGCCATTTTGAACAATTATTATTAGACACTTTCTAACATGATTTTTCTTTTGCATTTACTTTTTAATTTTCTTTGAGATCCCACACACTTAATCTCATGTGACTAGGAAGACACATGGTCTCACCACTGAAGACTAGATGTAGGTGAGTAAGGACATCTCTCTTCAATGATAACCCCACATAACTAGTAAGATGTAAGGGCTAAATGTTGAATGTTAACAAAGGGCAAAAGATGTGAGATATGACTTTTGTTTGCATGAGATTATAATTTTTATAGAAGTGTCTTTCTTTCTTTTTATCACACTTTTTTGTAAGGCCCTTACCCCAAAATAAATACCCCATCAACTATTAGGATACAAGGAATTATCACCTAAGATCAATATAGGTGAGAAAGGTTTCACTTTTTTAGCATGATAGTGTTTTCTACTTATAGGACACCATAAGAGGAGACTGTGCCATGGAAAATATTCTAGAATAGGTTGTAGGCTAGCATTTTATAAGCTTCACAAGAAGTTGTAGGGAAAGGGAGGTATATTATAATAATTATAACTAGGGAAAGAACTAATGTAATTTTGATTTTGAGAATGATTTATATAGGATAATTGGGTAATAGGAAAAAATAAAATGGGATGGTATGTTGTATTTTTAAAGTTTTTGTTATGTGAACTAATAACTAAATAATCACCAAACATGACATCTGATATGTAAATATAACATGTAGACAATGGGAAATACAATGCAATGAGGGAAATTTGAAATGTATATGACTAAATGTATAAGCATTTAAGGTGATAATATTTCATAGATTCACCAAACTCCTTGCCATCTAAAGTGCATAACTAGTAGGCTCCATTTTGAAAAAACTTTAATCACTAAATAAGGCCCTAACTAGTTGGGTCTAAAATTTCAACTCTCATTTATTTTTATTGATTCTACTATCAAGCCTCAGTTTTAGATCTCCTACTTATGTCGGACACTCATGAATATACTTGTGAATCTCATAATATTGTTGATAAAGCATGATTAACTATATTTTTGTTGTTTTAGTGTCTGGATGAGGGGAAATAAAAGTTTGTGAGGGCTCAGTGCATTATATTATATGGCCTCCTTCTTATATATGAGGTTTAGGAACATATTTGTATAGCTCACAATACTACTGATAAGTCATGGTTAAATTTAATTTTTCTATTTTCATGCTTTGGAAAGTTTTTGAGAACTAAGTGAGTAGATATATAAGGTTTTCTTATTTTTTAGGAAGGAGAAGACACCCAATATTGAAAATTTTTTGGTATTCATTAGAACCAATGTTGATTTATATAGTTCCTATGGTTAACATATGAATCCTTTCATCAAGCACTGGCATGGATGGGGAAGGGAGAATGGTTTTTTTATCTAATATAAAGTTTAAACCATGATCTCAACTATAATTTTCCCCTATGTGATGGGGTGTTAGGTGATTATGTTAAAGATATGAATCATAAATATCTTTTGGGGGATTATCCTCATACCCCAAGATTTATATCATACCAGCATCGACAATGGGATTGAGATCCTCTAGACCAAGAGGCATGTGGGGACTGTAAGTCTTGATTATGTACAGGTTGAACGAGAGTTTGATTGGTTCATCTTATCCTAATATGCTTATTATTTTAGCCATAGACATAGTTGGGATGAATGATGTTGTCAAAATATTTTTACCATTTGATTATTATGCTATTGAAATTTCCTTTTCTTTAGAGTTTCTTTCGCGAGGGGTTTAGGAAGTTCTGCTCCTTTCTTCAAGATAACCAGGTTGGGTTCTAAAATTTCAACCCTCTTATTTATTTTTATTGATTTGACTATCAAGCCTAAATACTAGATCCCCTACTTATGTTAGATGCTCATGAATATAGTTTTGAAGCTCATAATATTTTTGATAAGGCATGATTAACTTTATTTTTGTTGTTTTAGTGTCTAGATAAGGGGAAATAAAAGTTTGTGAGCACTCAATGCATTATTTTATATGGTGTCCATCTTATATAGAAGGTTTAGGAACATATTTGTGTAGCTCACAATATTACTAATAAGTCATGGTTGAATTTCATTTTCTTATTGATGTGATTTAGAAATTTTGTGACAACTAAGTGAGTACTCTCTAAGGTATTATTATTTTGTAGGAAGGAGAAGAGACCCAACAATGAGAATTTTTTGGTGGTCATTAGAACTAATGTTGATTTATATAATGCCTATCGTTAACATATAATTCCTTTCCTCAAGCAATGGCATGGATGAGGAAGGGAGAATGGTTTTTAATCTAATATAAAGTTTAAACTATGGTCTTAGCTACAACTTTCCCCTACGTGATGGGGCGTTGGATGATTATGTTGAAGATATGAATCATAAATATCTTTTAGGGGATTTTCCTCATACCCCAAGAGTTATATCACGCCAACATTAATAATGAGATTGAAAGCCTCTAAACCAAGAGGCATGTGGGGACTATAATTCTTGATTATGTATAGGTTGAATGAGAGTTTGATTGGTTCATCTTATTCCAATATGCTTATGATTTCAGCCATAGAAATAGTTGGGATGAATGATGTTGTCACAAGATTTTTACCATTTGATTTGTATGCTATTGAAACTTCCCTTTCTTTAGGATTATTTTTTAGGATGGGTTTAGAAAGCTCTACCCCTTTCTTTAAGATAACCAGGTTGGGTTTAGGGATATATTTGACTTTGACTAGATGTGGGGGTTTTGTTACACCATTAGTTAGTAAGAAGTAATCAATATGTAATCTTGGTTGTTTATTCATGGATAATTGAAGGGTTTCAAAGGTCTTATGATCCCCTTGGGCCATAAATACCTTCCTTAAATAGAGGAACCTAATTTTCTAGAAAAGGGTAGAAGGGATCACCTTCATCTTATGAATCCAAGGTCCACCCAAGATTATGTTGTAATTGGTATCTTTGTCAATTATGTATAATTTTTTCAACATATTCTTGGTGCCTAGGGTAGTAGGAAACACAATGGGTCCTTTGAAGTTGGACTTGAGGTTTTTATAACCTCACAAGGTATTTATTTTTGTGCAACAACTAGTTTTTCCATAACTTAGTCATGGAGAAATAAAAAGGGGACTATATTGACAGGTGCTCTGTCATCTACCATTGTTATTTTCACATATTTTTTATAGATCTAGAATTTTATGTATAAGGTTGGACCCCCCATACTATCCATATTGACATCTATAGGGAGACTCTAAATATCAAATAAATAACCAACATCCTTTGAGCTTTGCTTGGGTGGAAACATGTAAAGATCAATATGGTTGATCTAAGCATGTGGTGGAGGCATGATAGTGGATAGGTGGACAAACCATAAGGCATATAATAATTAAAAATGGTGAGTGGGATAATTCTTAATCAATTCATTAAATGAGATATGAGAAAAAGTCTTTCTAAAATCTCCCACTAGGTCATATTTTCCTACATGCTTAGGGTTGTTTTGGGCTTTTGACTTAAAACTATTTAGAGTGAAATGGGTTATGGGATGGTACTCTCTTGTATGGGTAATATCATTATCATGATATTCAATCTATAGCTAGAAAAAAACTATTATATGCATCCTCTCTTGAGGCCCTAACAAAGGGGTCATGCCAGATGTGGAAGCTTTGGTATCATGAGTGATAGCTTAGGGAGGTTGGTTTATGTAAGTGGTTTGGATAGGTGGGTTAGTTTACAAATGGTTATTAGAGACATGTAATTGGTGTTTGATAAAATTGTTTTGATAGATATGTAAATTTTATTTATGGGGGCTATATGACCTATTGAAAGAGCATGAGGGTTTGTATTAACATTCCCTAAAAACATGTTTATAAAGGTTTGGCATTGGTTTTCATGGAGTCCTTGAATGAACTAGTTTTACTTTCTACATGTACAAGTTTCATGTAAAATGACCCTATGAAATAAGCAATAGAGATTAGGACCATAGTCCCTAGGTCTTAGGTTTTCAACCTATTTCTCAAGTCCTTAGTGGTTATTCTTTTGAAAGAAACATTGGTTTTGATAAATGTTTTGGGGTTGGAATTGGCCTTGATTTTGGTTAATGTTTTTCCATTTAATATTTCAAGGTGGATAGTAGTTAAATTCCACCACATGAACTATAGGTGGAGGGCTTTAGTTTAACACCCTGTATTATTATTATTATTATTATTATTATTATTATTATTATTATTATTATTATTATTATTATTATTATTATTATTATTATTATTATTATTATTATTATTATTATTATTATTATCCATGGGTAGAGCTTATTTAAATTTAAATGGGTTTGCCTTGTTGGTTTGATCTGTAATGTTGTATATGGTGGAATTACATTTTATATTAAGGATATTAGGACCTTGATTGATGAAATTATTTTGGTTATAATTTTGGAATGTTCCATTATCTTGGTTAGGAGTAGCTATCAACCCATTTTATATATAGGTTTTATGACTGCTATCAATGGTCACTTGATCGATTATAAAATCACTCTCAAGTGATTATTCATAGGACCTATAGGGGAAATTATGCACATCTTCTCTTGTCTCCTTATTGAGGGGGTGAAAGAAGAAATTGCATAGTTATCTTTGATCCATATGTGATGCACTGGTAGATGAGTATAGGACTTTTTTCCATCTTGTAATGAAATGGGAAATAGACTCATTAAATTCTTGCTTGATATGTGAGAGTTATTGAATACTAGTCTTCAAGTGTTTATTCATATCAAAGGCTTTAAAAAACTCCCCCATGAGCTTCCTAAAGGAATGTATGGATGCTTTAGAGAGATGATAATATGCCTTCAAGGGTCTTAGGAAACATTTCAGATACTACCCCATCCTAAATTAGATGCTCTCTGATTGTGGTTGCATACACTTTCACATGTGCATTATTATATACCTCACCTTTATATTTTGGAAGCTCAAGAATGGGGTATGGAAATAGGACTACTAATATTTTTTGGTTAAGAGGTTCCTTAATATACTTTTCATATGTCCCTAAAGCACCAAAGTTTATTGAATAAATGTTCGAGTAAGAGTTAGAGGTACAATCCCCTAAGAGGGGGGTGAATCAGTGGTGTAAAACAATCCAATTCAATTTCCAAACCCTTGAAAATAGTTTATCATTTAACACAAGAAATCATGAAGCATATAGATCATTCATAGCAGTGAACAATAAACATAATGCAAGATCACATACACAACACAACATCTACATGGGAAACCCTCTTAGGGAATAAAAACCACTCTCAAGCCTACAAAAACATGGACTACTATCCTGTAAGATGATAAAAAAAAAGAGACTGATCATTTCCTTCTAATCAAAAACCTTCGATCAAGTCCTTCTAACCTATAACCTTGATCAAGCCCTTCTAATCAAAGGTCATTAGTGAAACCCTATTTCACAAGGAGCAACTGCCCCTAAGGAAGATCAAGTCATTTATACCCTCTTTGAGAATAACACTTCCACCTTAAAACTGATGTCTACTACACCTAATGATGGACCTCTTTATTATCTAACAACTTCACAAACTCACTTTCTCAAACAAGCCTCTCACATAGGTATATCATAAACTCTTTTCTTCTTCACTCAAACTAATCTCATCTGCACACTTAGACCTCTTCACATATCCACAAACTAAAAGAGCATTATCTTGATAGTAGGAAAATGACCTACAGGTCATACACATAGTCAACCAATTATCATACTCAATAACTCCATTAACAGGCACACTACCTATCCTTTGCTTCCACAAACCACAAACATAAGCCTCTCAAAAATATCTCCCCAATCTCTTGCTTACCAAGTCTAGAACCAAACACATTCGGTTCTTATATAATAATCATGAATTATCAAGTCAATAGTAATCCTTGTCAACCATAATACATGACTTCACCCTTAAGTCATCTCACATAGGTCACACTTAAGCACAACATGCTTTCAAATAGGCCTAAGTCACTTTTAGGTCTTATAAAGACCCATACAACTTCTTTGACACTTTTCTAAGCATAATAAGAACATAGGACCATTTAAAAATACATAGGTCTACTCCTTATGTCCCCTAGGACATCCTCAAATGATCACAATAATATTTTCTCACCTCTACTTATGCTTAATTAACTCAAACAAATACCTTATACACAAGAACACCATTAACAAAAATATAGTGAAATTCTTAAGCATTGTTCATACTCAAGATAGATTGGTCACACCTCCAAAATACTCATAGAGCATCCCCATGGACTCTAAAACACTCCTAAATAGCCGATTCACCATGAAGCATTTAAATATCATCTACATGAGCTCAAATACTCTTCACGAGTCACTTAAAATCCATACATGAAAACACAATCAACTTTGAACATTAATATCTTTGATTGTACACACTTCCAGATCTTCAAAACAAGTTCATTAGATGTGCCATGGATTCCTTTTCATCTTTGCTTTTTACAGCACCAAAAAATTTGACTTTATCAAAAGATATGGATGAAATATAGAGATCTATTTTTTCCCTATGTTTAATTCAAATATTTAAATTCAAATGGACACAGTTAACTTTCAAACACAATGCTTGAATCTCATGTCCTCTTAGCTTTGGATTAATCTCGCACCATCTATCTTGTCTGAACTTTAATGCATAGTCCGACAAAGCCAAGCATTAAATAATAGCCACTTTGACCTCATCTTGTGAAATCTCTTAATGTTGACTCAATGTGATCTATCTATCTCTACAAATCAACTAGGTATTTAATGATCAATGCTCACCATTTGATCAATCTATAATAATTCATGTTCACTATTGGATCCTTGTCTTGTACCTTTGCTCAATCATTAAATATTATGAACCTATCCTCATCTCTCTACTTCTTGACTTCTTGGAGAAATGTTCACCATTAATCTTTCTCAATTTTTAACTGTTGCATAAATGACTATGGGGACCCTTTTAATATGCTTGGAAGGCTAACTTTACACCTCAATAACTTCTTTTGTAGTTACTCACATGATTTAAAAATAAGACCAGATCATCTCCTTACATAAGAGAATATAACCATATAACAAGTAGATCCTAGAACCCTTGTGCATATAAGATATAACATCATTAACAAGACTTCTCAAAATCTTCTTTCACAAAGCCAACGATGTCAAAACTTGCCTAGGAGACCAACTTTGCTCCTGTATAACTTTTACTTCACTTCAGCGCATGATCTAAAAATTAGCACAAAAAATCTATGCTCAAAATTGAACAAACCCATATGATAACTTTATATTAACACCTTCACATTTTAAATATATAACACCATAAAAATTCTCACTTAACTCTTCTTGCCACATTACAAAATTGGCTATGGAAAAACATAGTCAAATTGCCTGGGAGCCCAACTTTGCATAAGTGTATCTTTTGATGTACTTTATTACATGAACTAAAAATTAGAAAAAATAAACTAGGTCAAAAAAATGAAAAAACCCATATGATCACCTTCTCCTAAAACATCAACATGTGTAAGATATTCCATCATCAAACTGCTTACTTGGCTCTTTCTGGACATATTGCAAATTTGGCCAAGTATGGGAAAACAATGAAAACTGACTACGAAGACAACTTTGCACCCTTATATATTTGACAACACTTTTATGTGTGACTCAATATTTATTTTATGATAACTAGGTATAAATTTTATCACTACCATATGACCAAATCCCCTTGACTCATTCCCACATGGTAATGGTGACATCATCAAACTACCTACTCAAATTTTCTACCACTGGACCCAAAGTGTCTAGATGACAACTATGGACTAAAAGATGAATTACATTTATGAATATAATATATCAAAGCATATATCATATTAGGTACTTATTGCACATGATCCAACCACCATACTCATCATTGAACATCTCTAATCATGCCAAAACTAAAGATCAACGAAGTCAATATAAAGCACACTAGAACAAGCACATTGCACACTTTGTCATTGTTACTTAGGATATAAAATCACTTCATACACTCATAAGGACACCTCCATGATATCAATATGACATAAATTATAATTCTCCAATAATCTCCCCTTTTGTCATTAATGTCAATAAACATCATATATAGCAATATATAGCTCACCTTCTCTCTTTTCAAGCACTCCTACAACAAGAAATTTATCCCCCTTTGACACAATGACAAAGAGGGAACTAACTGATCCTAATTAATTGAAATGAAAATTTAATAAGAAAGGACCATCTTATAAAGATGATACAAACTCCCCCTTACCTTAAGCCTACTTCAACTTGATTTAACAACATCTTCTTGCTCTATGCCAACACTCTCTTCAATCAAGCACTACAACCAATGAAGAAAGAACACACAAAACCATATAAATATAATGGAACACATAGAAAAACATCTGAAAATGACTCCCCCTAATATATTTGAGCTATTTCACCATTTGAACATCTTTAGATCTCCACACATCATGAAGTACCACCATGTAGGCTTACCAACCTTCTTTCTGAAGACACTTCCATGAATATCAACATAGCATCATACCACTCATTAATTATAAAACATGTTCTAAACCAACTTGATAAATTACCTTAAAACATACATGCTCTACTCTTTTTGAGAAACTAAACAAAAGCACTCTTCTTCTTACTAAGCCTGCCTAGTCCTCTTGTAGCCCTACCTGAATCTTGCAGAGCCCATAAATTTTAGTAAATAGACATTCTAGACATAAAAATTAATATCTAAAGCACTCTCATAGTCCCCCTTAATCACACCAATTTTAATCACCAGCCTCATCCTCTGCAACATATTTCCTTCACAAACCTAGTAGCCAATTAACCCTCTATTTTGACATAAACAAGAATAAATTGAGAACCACAAGCCTTAAAATATATATGAATCTTGATTTGACCATGCATTTGGCCAATTAAACAAATTATGAATCCTTAGACCTCAAATCATAAGTTAGACCACTTTCCTAGTAGAGCCTAAAACCCTAGAAACTCAAAAATAAACAAAGTCAACACAACACCTTCCATTCAATGTCCACCTCTGAAACCTCTTATACACTTGGAGGAAATAATAACACACATATATAAAAATATTTTAGCTTCCAAACCATTGGAAACATTTACTTCCTATAACCCATTTTAGGACCTACAAGCTCTTAAGCACAAACTAGGAAACTCGAGAGCTAACAAAAATCTCCAAAATGACTTTAGCATACCTTTAGATCTCAAAACCACTTGGAGCAAGCTATAATAAGGTCAAAAATAATTTTTATTTAAAAATGTTACCTTTACAAATCACAAATCCTCCTTTACCATTTGGGAACCTTCAATATGAGCTTACAGACTATTCTAACTAAAAACCACCACATCAACAATTGCTTCTCCATTTGAAAGGAGTCTTTTAGAAGCATAGATAGAGACACCCTCTATAACTTAATGATCTAAAATAAATACAACTCCTCATATTCCTCTTCCTCATTACTCAAATGATACTTATAGTTATTCTTCTTCTTCTTTGGCTTTAGAGAAACAACTTCCTTAACTACTACAACATTCTCCTTTTCTTCTATAATTAGATTATCAATACATGGAGACAACATAGATTCATGGCATACCTATTTAAATGAAGAATCTTCCTTAAAACTTGGAACCTCATCACTAGATATAGGAAAATGATGTTCTTTGCATGAAGCTTACTCAAAAATATCAAGATGTTCATTTGGATCCATACTTACCTTAGAACTAGCCTTAACTAGTACCTTGGTCTTCTCTTTGAGCTTAGTCTCTTCATTCTCAACATGAGTAGACAATGAGACCTCTTGGGACTCTTAAACTTTTGAATCATTATCCACCTTAGCAAATAGATTAATTAGACCTAAAACCTCATCATAATTCCTACTTACCACTTTTGGTCTCTATGTGTTCACTTGCCTTCTGTCTTGCACTCCAGGATCTTGATAAACCCTATTTTATCTTGTATGTATTTGATTAAAAATATAGAAATGTGACCTCTCTATTAAAAATTTAAGCATACCATATTTTTTGCAAAAATATCTTTCTGCCTTTCTAGATTTAGACAATATCTTGCAATGTGTCCTAGTTCATAATAACTGTAGCACTCAATACCTCTTGAAGGAAACTCAACTTATCTTACCTTGAATAGACAATGTTTTACAAAGTTTCCAACATCATGATAGTCAAGACACTCAACCTTGATTACACACTTTGAATTATGACCCCCATCATAGTTCCAAGTAAATTCATTCTTAACAAGTCTTCTACATTCCTAGCTCTATGTCCAAACTGATTACAAGTATAGCAGTAACCATTGAAATTTTCATACCTCATGGCATTTGGTTGTCTAATCTATTTTGTATTAATTATACCAGCACCTTCATTCTTTTTCTAGTGATTTGTCTTCAAAGGTTGATTGTCCTTATTCACATTAGTCTTCATCTTGTCTTGAGTTGCAGTCTCTAGTTCTTCTTTGTATCCAAGACCAATCTTATCACTTGCACGCTTTTGATCATTTAAAATGTTGTCTAGATCACTTGAGATATTTTCAAATCTTAAAATGATATAACCATACTAGATACCTTATCTAACTTTTATTTCAATGACTTATTTTCAATTACATACTTTGCATATTCATCTTCTTTAGCTTTTAAGATAGTAGACAAGATTTCTAAATTGACAACTGAGATGTTTGACCATATCTTTATGTTCCTTGGCATCTTTATCCATTATTACCTCAAACACACTGAATTTATCCTTAAATTCCTTTAGTTGAGACTTCATCTTCTTATTGATCTTCTTATCAATCTTTAGTTCTTCATGAGAATTAGTCAATGTAGTCTCATAGTCTACCATATCTTCATCATCATCTAAATCACTCCAAGTAGACACCTTCTAATGTGACAAAATTCCTTCCTCAACCATGAATAGAGCTTCATCTTTAGTAGAACCATCATTTTCATGATCACATTTTGAGTCGCTATCTTCACTCTCATCTGATGAGCTAAAATCTTCTTTGGTGTATAGACTCTTCTTATCCTTGAAGTAATTCTTCTTATTATCAAACCTTCTAAATCCCTTTTTGATTTTATCAAACCTGAAAGATCTCTTGCCATCATTATGAACTTGATCATGCTCTTCATCATCATCCTTATAATACTTATGAGGGCACTTATTATCAAAATGCCCTATCTCACCACAATTAAAGTATTTGAGGGGTAGCTTACCTTTATACTTTCCTGAACCTGTTCTCAATTTTATTGAAATCAAATCAATTAGTTCATCCTAATCTATATCATAAATGTCACATTCCTTAAAATTATTACCTTGGGTTTTCTTCTTTGTCTTCATTTTAGTCTTGAAAGTTACTACCTTCTTTGGTTCTATATAATCATTCTTCATCATCTCATAGGTAGTAAGGGTACATGCAATTGATCCATCTTTAACTGAGTAAGTTCATGACTCTCTTCTATAGCAGATACCTTTAGATCAAACTTGGGGGATAGAGACCTCAATATATTTTGTATAATACTAGCTTCTTCAAGTTTCTCTCCAAGAACTCTAATGATGTTCACAATCTCATAAACTTTCTATAAAAAGGATGCCACAGTATCTTCTTCGTTTATCTTGAGACTTTCAAATTTCCTTCTATGAGTCTACAACTTTGCTAACTTAACCTTTGAATCTAATTCAAAAATAGTCTTCAATTTATCTCATATTTCCTTGGTAAATATGCATTGAATTACTTTGGAGAACTCAGTTTTTGTAAGACCACAAGTGATGGAATTCATTGCCTTAGAGTTGTTCTCAAACAACTTCTTGTTTATAACACTAGATGGATGAATAGTAGGTGCAACATAACCATCCAAAATAGATTTCCACACATCAAACCCTAGGGACATAATATATGTCTTCATCCTAACACTCTAAAAAACATAAGTAGATCCATTGAACATCAGTGCTTATTTAGTAGAGAAATGACCTTGCACATTTTATCTAGCCATTGTGTTGTTCCCAAAATCTATCACTCATTTTTGGGACAACATATGAACTATTTTGGTCCTGCATGCCAAAATTATCTATTCCCTTCTCAAAAAATTATTTTGAGCATTCAAATTCTTCATTATTCAAGATTTTTCAGTTAAGGGACTAACAGGTTCAACAAGTTCAACAGCTTCAACAGGTGAGTGCTCTCAAAGAAGCAAGTTTCCAACACTTAGGCATTTCAAGATAGGTTCAATGCCTTGGTTCAACCAAAGATGTTCATCTGAAAGATTAAAAATAAGGATTGAACCATTGAACCATTGAACCCCACTTCCAAAAAGGTTCAACGGTTCAATGGGTTCAAAGGTTCAACGACGTTGAAGGACTTAGAGGAATTTTAAGGCTTCGAAGAACAAAAGAATGAACCGTTGAACCATTGAACCATTGAACCTTGAACCAAAGTAGTTCAATGGGTTTAATGGGTTCAATGGGTTCAATGGGTTTGAATAGATCAAAAGACTTAGGAAAAAAAGAAGGATTCAAATGCAAGATTGAATGTTTGAACCAAAGTTGGTTCAATCAGTCAGTTCAATCGATTGGTTCAAAGGACTGCCCCAAAGCTGAAGGAACAAGTGCCCTTACAGAGGTTAGTGAACTAAAGGTAAGTGCCCTTACGGAGGGAAGAGAACATTGGTTCAAATATCAAAGAGTAGGTTGAAAGGGAAGATTTCCTTCAGACTTTTGTCTGAGGAAATTATCAAGTAAAGGAACTGAAAGAATTCCTTCGATAAGATTTTCCTCAAAAAAGTGAACAAGGCAAAAAAGTTGGAATTCCTTTAGAAAGATTTCCCATAGAAGAATTTCACAAATACAAGGCAAATTCCTTCAAACTTTTGCCTGAAATAATTTGCCCGAAAGGAAAAGCCCGGCAAAAAATTGACTAAGCCAAGGAAAGATTTCCTTCGAACAAAATGTCTGAAGGAATTCCTTTGGACATTTTGTCTAAAGGAATTGGAGCCCAAAGGCCACCTGAAGGACCCCAAAGGGTAGGTACCCTTACGGGGGGCTCTTGGCACCAAGAAAATGGACCTTTTTCAAAGACCCAAAGTGACACCTTCCCTTCGGGGTGCTCCAAAGACAAAAGGCAGAAGGAATTTCAAGGCTTCAAAGAGACTTAGAAAAATAAGGGAAGTGATGGAATAAGCATGAACCAATGAACCGATTGAACCTTGAACCAAAAGAGTTCAAAGTTCAATGGTTCAAAGTTTAATGATTCAAAGACAGCCCCAAGCAAAGTAATGAAATGAATAATTCTAGAGACCAGTTCAAAGGGATGGTTCAACCAAAGAGCTAAAAAAGATCACCTGAACTAATGAACCATTAAACCAATGAACTTTCACAGGTTCATGGTTCAGTATTGTTCAAACAACTAGTGACCATTGACGGCCCCACAGACGTCAAACTTAAGGTAGTGAAATATCTGTTAGTTTTCAAATATAACATGAAACTTAAGGATGAACCAAGCGACCAGCTGGAGAAGATAGTTTGAGAGCTCCAATTGCTATAGGGAAGAGAAAATAATAAAAAAATATCAAAAATATCTATAAGGGAGTTATTTCCAATAGGTGAAATAGTCCACCAAGTAGACTTCTAAGCATGCCAAGTCAAGGATGCGGCCTATTTTTCTTCCATGAAGTAAAGGCAAAAGTGGACAGCTGTGCAAATAAGAAGGAAAGGACCAGGAGGTCTATACTTTGGAGGAGACATATAAGATAAATTGGCATGCCACAGTTAAGGCAGATACACTATTCCAAGCATGGTCCCTCGATAAAATTGAAATACATTCAATACATTGACCACAGCATGGGCCATTATATAGAACAAAGTACCAAGCATTTCTTGGTTCTATATATTGTAAACTCTTATTTTATGTAAAAGGATATCTTTTCCATTATAGAAGCGAAACTCTAAAAAAATTGAGAGGTGATTACTGAGACTTTAAGCTTAGATTGTTCATCATATTTATTTACTTGAATGAGAGCAAGTTACTTTCAGACTTTGTGTTGTTATAGCTTATGTCATTTTACGAGATTGTTCTTATGTCTATTTCCTAAATGTGTTCTTGTCCATTTTATTGAATTAAGTAGAACTAGTGGAAGTAATTTAGAAGGTGTCCTAAAGCAAATTGTAGAAAGACTTTGTGTTGTCTCAATTGTCTTCAGTGTGTTTGTCTATTTTCTATTTCTATGTAAAGGACCTTGGGATGACTTTATGCCTCATTTTCCTTCGTATTTCACTCTTGGGTAGTCGAGGTGAAGACTTTGTGCTACATCTCAGTCTGCTAGTTACTACACCCTTTATTATCAGTTACTTGTCACTACATGAAAGAACTACTATTTCCTGCAAGATCACTTCTAAAAGAAGAGAAGTGCCTTTAGTGTTTTTACCAAGATTTTCTCTTTTGTTTGTGAACATCATCTCTAAAAAGAGAGAGATGGATGGTGTTATCCTACCCCTGAGTGTTATTTTTTGCTTATATATATATATAGTATATAGTATATAGTATCTTCATATTTAATAGGGAAACTCCCCTTGATGAGAGGAGAGATTTGTCTACCTCTGATGTGGTAAACTTGCACATTTGGCCAACTAATCTCCCTTGCTATGATTCAAGGGACCTATTTTGCTCATCAGTTAGTTGGTGAAAAAATATTCACCCAATAATTTTTTGGCAACTCCACTGAGGAAGAGTGCACAGTTTGAAGCCTCAAGCTTCAAGTTGAAGTAGAGCCAGTTATTTTCCATATTTATTCTATAATCTGGAAACTCTCTGCTATACTAAAAGCCAGAGAACCCAAGGTGTTATTGACCCTATTTTTGAGTTGGTGTAGCAAGGCAATTTTGATTTGTTCCCTCCCCAACTTCAAGTTCAATGATCTAAGAGTGTTCCTCCTACCCGTACCAGGTCACCAACACAAAGCAGAGCTTCTTTTTCTATTGTTAGCAGAGCTTTGCCTATACATACTCCACCCAAATTTGTTATCCCCCTTTTTCATAATCAAATCATGGTAGTTCAAGGCCCCTAGGGTAACTCTTTTAGTCCACTCAATATTACTCCACCTCTACATGAGTTACTACATAGTTCAAGGAAGACTTTCCCCAAATTATTTGGTGATGGGAGAGTCCATCCTAATGAACACATTGCAGCTTTTAGCATAGCTTGTGGCATGATAGGTGTGGATTATGAGGATGTAGCAGTTAGGCTATTTGTGGAAACACTACAAGGCACTACTGTAGACTGGTTCTACCATCTATAGGCTTGAACTGCGACCGACTGGGACACTCTTAAAGCTAAATTTGAAGCCAAGTTCAAGCCTACAGAAGATGTGCATGCCTTGTTGGCCTAGCTCACCCAGATGAAGAAAGAACCTCATGAACCTATGAGGGACTTCATTGCCAAGTTTGACAAGCTGAGGAACTAGATTCCTACCATTGCTTAGCCAACACCTGAGAACCTTAAATGCTTCTTCATCAACTCACAGCTGCTTGAAGTGAGTTTTCTATTGAGACAGGCTGGCCACATAGACCTTGCTACTACTCAAGATTTGGTTACTGAGGTAGAAGATGACCTTATATTGGTAGGAAAGATAAGGAGAGATCCTAATAGAGGTAAATCTTCTTCATCTTTTGAATACTCACCTACAGTCACCACTGATCTAATGGTGCAGAAGCTAGCAAATGAGTTACTAGCTCTTACAAAGAAAATGGCACAAGGAATGTCATCTACTCCTTTATATAGAGATGTACCAAGGAGGACATTCCCCAATCAGTCATACCAAGGCCATGCTACCAAGAATCAAGGGAAACTAAATTGTCTTCCTCCCCCACAGAGAAACCTTGCCATTGAAGCACCTCTAAACAATTCAGCAGTTAGATATCTTGAAGCAGAATCATATTTCTCCTTCTATCTTAAGCTAAACCCAAAAGATGACACTAATATCTTCACAAAGGGAGAAGAAGAATTAGCTAGTGACTCTAACATTGGTTTCTTAAATTACCAAGATGAACCTAGAAGTGAAGGTGGAGCAGTTGAGGGAACTTACACTGTATTCACCCAGTCCAAGAACTAGTCAACCTAGCAAGCTGATAAAGAGAAAATAGAGGAGTGACCTCAACCAACAATTTCAATTGCTAAGTATAGAACTAATCTGCCTTTCTAACCAAAGAACCCAGTGATTGTAAGAAAGGTAAGTGCATCAAACATCCCTACACCTTCTACTTCAAATTCACAAACCAGTCCTCCCCCTTCTAAAAACCAAAAGGATGAACTCCCATCCTCTATTCCTAGTTCATTTCAAACATTTGACATAATTGACCATATAAATAAAACCAAAATTCAAATGTCTGAATTTGAATTCCTACAGTCCAATCCTGAGTAGTTAGATAAGCTGGTTCAATGTGTAAAGAACTAAGCCATCCCTATAGGACAAGCAATTCCAAAGGTAACTCATGATCCCCCTAAGAACACATCTACCAGGAATAACCTTGTCATTACTCCTCTTACTACTCCTGGGAGGACTAAACCATTTTGTCTCCTTGTTGATAAATGGACACCAATTAAACAATTACATCATAGATTTTGGTGCATCTAACAATGTCATGTCTACCAAAGTGATGGAATCCCTTGGTCTCACACTGACCAAGATATTTGGGAGATGTTTCTCCATGGAAAACAAATAAGTGTCACTATTGGGACAAATCAAGGATGTCCAATTTGCATTTGCAGCATTCCTGAACAAGAGAATCAAGATGACTATCCTGGTGGCTGACATCCCAGCATCATACGACATCCTTCTTGGGTAAATTCTTTTCAAAGATGTTGGTGGCAAATTAAGCAAGGACCTATCCAAGGTGAGAATCCCAATCAAAGGCATTATGCAGAGATTGCCCCCTAAAAAGGAAGCAAAATATGTGGTCACTCAAACATCAGCGCCTGAAGCTCAAATTCTATTTGAGTCTTCAGGCATGGGTAATTAATTTTTATCCATGAAGGAAATCCATGAGGCATCTGATGAAGTTCCAAAATGTGTCAACCTAAAAGTTAGTTCAGATGGAACAATAGAAGGATTGGTGAAGCACAGTGCAAATGTAGAAGAATCTCCCCTTCCAAATGAAGAAAAATCTAAGGAAAAATCAGTGTCTAATGAGGTATGGATTCTATAATTTGATGGTAGTTATTCCTCTACCAGTTCAAGAGCTAGTATTGTGTTGATATCTCTTCAAGGAGATATTTTTCCTTCTTCATACAAGTTGCAGCTCATCAATACCAACAACATAGCTGAGTATGAATCTCTATTGCTTATATTGAAGGCTACTCGAGACAAAGGCATCAAACTCCTTCATGCCAAAGGAGATGCTAAATTGGTGGTTTATCAAGTAAGGAACTGTATCAAACAAAAAATGAGAGATTTCATCATTACCGCAATCTAGTCTAGGATCAAATTGAAAGCTTTAATGCTTTCAACATCTCTGCCATACCCAGATAATTCAATGACAAAGCTGATGCATTAGCTATTTTAGCAACTCTCTTGGTTCCTCACCTAGACTTCAAAGGAGACAAGTACACTATCAAGCTAGTCTTTAAACTAAGTGTAATTGATAATGCCAATCATTGATAGGTATTTAACAATGACAATCAAATTGTTTCCTTCTTAGAGCAAAGAGATAGCTTTGAATAGCTACACTTTGAAGGCAGTGAACCTTAGAAGCTTGAACCAACCCTTGAATCAAGTTCAGATGCAGGTGAAGAATTATTGCAACTTAAAGGGAACAAAATCCCAAAAGGCTTGGTTTCTCTTGAGAAGCTATTTGACAAACATGATAGGTTCATCAAATAGCAACAAACAGATTCAAGCTCCTCCAAGGAGTTTGATCAAATAAATTTAGGTACCAAAGGAAATCCCAAAATGGTGAACATTGGGAAATGTTGCACTCAGGAAGAATAGTTCAAGTTCACTACTTTGCTCTATCAGTATATGTATGTCCTAGAATACTCATATGATGATCTAAAGTCACTCAGGCCTAAAAAAATTTTCCATTACATCCCTCTCAAAAGTGATTTAGTGCCTTACAAGCAAAAATCCAGACAGTACAATCTAAATATATTAGGTACTATTCTATCTAAAATACAAAAAATGTTGAATGCTAAGATAATTTTCTCAATCCATCATTCCACATGGATTACCAACATAGTCCTTATGAGGAAGAAGAATGGCAAAATTCACCTTTGTGTGGATTTTAGAAACTTGAATCAGTCATCCTTAAAGGATAACTATCCCCTTCCCATCATGGATCAAGTTCTTCAAATGGTGACTGGTTTAGAGATGTTATCAATGCTGGATGGCTTCTTAGGATATAATCAAGTTGAAGTTGGTGAAGCAGACTAGCATAAGACTACCTTTACCACACTTTGGGGCACCTTTGCTGATAGAAGGATGCCATTTGGCTTGATAAATGTTGGCACCAATTTTTAGAGAGCAATAGACCTTACTTTCAAAGATGAAATAGGTAAGTTCATTATAGTATACCTAGATGATTTAACAATATTTTCCAAGCACTGTCTTGATCATGTGCACCATTTGCAACAAGTGCTAGAACGATGCCGTCAGAATGGCATTTCTCTAAATCCTAAGAAGTCTATTTTTGGAGTAATAGAAGGGAAACTTCTTGGACACATTGTGTCTTGAGAAGGCATAAAGATTGACTCAAGAAGAGTCAAGTCCATCCAAGAGCTTACTTTGCCCACGAGTAAGACTGTCGTTCACTCTTTCCCTAGAAAAGTGAACTTTTTATGAAAATTCATCTTTGAGTTTGCTAAGAAGACTCACCATATTGTAAACATGATGAAGGGAAAGGCCACCTTTAGCTGGACTAAAGAAGGCAAATTGGCATTCTGCGACATCAAGACTGCTATTGTCTATGCCCCAATTCTAGTTTGTCCAGATTATACCAAGGATTTCATAGTTTATAATTATGCTTCTAAGCACACACTTTCAGCCATCTTGGTTTAATAGAACCAAGAAGGTGTGGAATCTCCCATTTCTTTCATGCACTGTCCTCTCAAAGTTCATGAGCTAAAATACTCAAACATGGAGAAGCATGCTTATGTAGTGGTAAAAGTAGTGAAGTATTTCCACTTTTACATCCTGAATTCAAAAATTACTGCCTTGGTTCCAGATACCACAGTTAAATCCATATTAACTCAGCAAGAGTTTGGAAAAAAAAGAGGTAATTGGATTGCTAAAATCCAAGAGTTTAATCTAGTCATCAAACCAATGAAGCTGGTGCAGTGAAGGGGCCTATGACAATTGATTGCTGACAACAGACCAAAAGAAATAGAGCATGGAGAAGAAGAAATTGAAGACATGCCAATAGTTCTCTTTGTCTCTACCATGAATGAGTGATATTCAAATATTGCTCATTTCCTTACCTATGGTGAGTGTCCTACCCACTTGTCTCATAAAGAAAGGAGGACTATCAAGTTGAAAGTTGCCAATTTTATCCTCTGGGACAATGGCCTGTATAAGAGAAGCCTCAATAGAGTGTTCATTGCGTGGATAAAGAGCAACAGAACCAAATTTTAAAGTCCTCCTATAATTTAGGCTGTGGAGGATATTTTTTTGCTCCTGTAACTACCCATAAGATTCTGTGAGCCATGTATTATTGGCCTACTCTATTTCAAGATGCATACAAATGGGTGAAAAAATGTGAACTATGCCAAAAATTTATTAGAAGACCCAAGTTAGCTACTTTACCTCTCAAGCCAGTGGTGATAAAAGAGCCATTTTAGTAGTGGAGAATTAATTTCATTGGTGTTGTAAACCCATCTTCAAGTGTTGGACATGATTATGTCCTCATAGCCATAGATTACTTCACCAAGTGGGTGGAAACTATTCCAACCAAGCAGGCCACTTCAGAAGTAGTGTGCAATTTCCTAAAGGAGAACATCATTTCCAGGTTTAGGGTCCTAACCAAGATTATCACAGACAATGCAGCTTGTTTCTCTTCCCAAGAGATTACTCAATTCTACTTTTACTATGGGATTACCCTCTCTCACTCTTTTGATTATTTTCCACAAGGGAATGACCAAGCTGAATCAAGCAACAAGAACTTGGTGACTATCATCAAGAAGCTAGTAGATGACAACCAACAAACATGGCATAAAGCATTGGTTGATGATTTATGGGTAGATAGAATTATACGCAAGAGGGCAATTGGTATGTCACCTTTCTAACTTCTTTATGGTATCAATGCTGAGATACCAATCACCCTAGAACTACTAGCATTAAGATTGGCTAAGGCAATTGAAAATGAGACATATGAAAGCTCCATCGATAAGAGGATCATGTGCCTGACTGAGTTGGATGAGCAGTGAACTACGGTGGTGGATTGAATTATTGCACATCAAAGTCTAGTGAAGAAGCTCTTCAACCAGAAAGCAAAAAACCATGATTTCTAGATTGGAGATCAAGTCCTGTTGTGGGACAAGAGAAGAGAACCAAAGGGAATGCATGGGAAATTTGATTCCCTTTGGAGAGGCCCATTTACTATCCATCAGCTCAATGGCAAAAATAGTTTCCTATTAAAGTACCAAGATGGCACACCCTTTTCTCTGCCTCACAATGGGCAACATCTGAAGCACTTCAATTCTTGAAGTATCAGATAAGATCATCTGTACATATGTATAGTTGTATAGTCTTTAGTTTTATTTTGTGATTTTTGTTTTCATTTTTGGCACCTTTATTTTTGGATAACATGACTCTGTAGCCCAATGGCATACTTAAAGGCACTGGAGATTCTGCTTTCTACTCCCCTCAGCTGTTCCAAGTTTTCAACTGAAGGAAGTTCCCCAACTAGAGCCAGCTGTTGTTCCTAAAATCTATCACTCATTTTTGGGACAACTATTTTGGTCCTATAGGCCAAAATAGTCTCTTCCCTTCTCAAAAAATTGTTCTGAGCATTCAAATTCTTTATTATTTAAGTTTTTTTAGTTAAGGGACTAGCAGGTTCAATAGGTTCAATGGCTTCAACAGGTGAGCTCTCTCAAAGAAGCAAGTTTCCAACACTTAGGCATTTTCAAGACAGGTTCAACACCTTGGTTCAACCAAAGATGTTTATCAGTAAGCTTCAAGGAAGGATTAAACCATTGAACCATTGAACCCCACTTCCAAAAAGGTTCAATGGGTTCAAAGTCTCAACAACGTCGAAGGACTTAGAGGAATTTGAAGGCTTCAAAGAACAAAGGAATGAACCATTGAATCATTAAACCATTGAACCTTAAACCAAAGTGGTTCAATGGGTTTAATGAGTTCAATGGGTTTAACGAGTTTAATGGGTTTGAAGAGATCAAAAGACTTAGGAAAAAAAAGAAGGCTTCAAATGCAAGATTAAACCATTAAACCAAAGTCAGTTTAATCAGTCGATTCAAAGGACTGTCCCAAAGTCGAAGGAACAAGTGCCCTTATGGAGGGCAGTGAACTAAAGGCAGGTGCCCTTGCAGAGGGTAGAGAACATTGGTTCAAAGATCAAAGAGTAGGCTGAAAGGGAAGATTTCCTTTAGACTTTTGTCCAAGGAAATTATCAAGTAAAGGAACTGAAAGAATTCCTTCGGTAAGATTTTCCTCAAAAAAGTGAACAAGGTAGAAAAGTTGGAATTCCTTAGGAAAGATTTTTTGTGAAAAAAATTCACAAAGACAAGGTGAATTCCTTTGGACTTTTGCTCGAAAGAATTCACCTAAAAGGAAAATCCCAGTAGAAAATTGACTAAGCCAAGGAAAGATTTCCTTTAGACATTTTGTCTGAAGGAATTGGAGCCTGAAGGCCACTCGAAGGACCTCGAAGGGTAGTTACCCTTGCGGGGAGCTCTCGACACCAAGAAAATGGACCTTTCTCAAAGATCTGAAGGGACACCTTCCCTTCAGGGTGCTCCAAAGACAAAAGGCTGAAGGAATTTCAAGGATTCAAAGAGACTTAGAAAAATAAGGGAAGCGATGGAACAAGAATGGACCAATGAACCGATTGAAACCTGAACCAAAAGAGTTCAAAGTTTAATGGTTCACATGTTCAATGGTTCAAAGACAGGCCCAAGCAAAGGAAGGAAATGAATGATTCCAAAGATCAGTTCAAAGGGATGGTTCAACCAAAGAGCAAAGAAGTGATTGAGAAAAGGAGCTAAAAAAGATCACCTAAACCGATGAACCATTAAACCAATGAACTTTCACAGGTTCAAAGGTTCATGGTTCAATATGGTTCAAACAACCAACGACCATTGATGGCCCCACAGATGTCAAATTTAAGGTAATAGAATATTCGTTAGTTTTCAAATATAGTGAAAAACTTGAAGGATGAACCAAGTGATCAGCTGGAGAAGATAGTTTGAGAGCTCTAATTGCTATAGGGAAGAGAAAACAATACAAAAAGATCAGAAATATATACAAGGGAGTTATTTCTAGTAGGTGAAACAGTCCACCAAGTAGACTTCTAAGCATGCCAAGTCAAGGACGCAGCCTATTTTTCTTCCATGAAGTAAAGGCAAAAGTGGACAGTTACACAAATAAGAAGGAAAGGACCAGGTGTTCTATGCTTTAGAGGAGACATATAAGATAAATTAGCATGCCATAGTTAAGGAAGATACACTATTCCAAGCATGGTCCCTCAACAAAATTGAAATGCATTCAATACATTGACCATAGCATGGGCTATTTCATGGAACAAAGCGACAAGCCTTTCTTGGTGCTATACATTGTAAACTCTTGTTTTATGTAAAAGGAGATCTTTTCCATTATAGAATCAAAACTCTACCAAAATTGAGAGGCGATTACTGAGACTTTGAGCTCAGATTGTTTATCAAATTTCTTTACTTGAATGAGATAGCAAGTTACTTTTAGACTTTATGCTATTATAGCTTGTGTCATTTTAGGATATTGTTCTTATGTCTATTTCTTAAATGTGTTCTTGTCCATTTTATTAAATTAAGCAGAACTAGTGGAAGTAATATGGAAGATGTTCTGAAGCAAATTGTAGAAAGACTTTGTGATGTCTCAATTGTCTTCAGTGTGTTTGTCTATTTTCTATTTCTGTGTAAAGGACCTTGGGATGATTTTATGCCCTCATTGTCCTTTGTATTTCACTCTTGGATAGTCGAGGTGGAGACTTTGTGCTACATCTCAGTCTGCTAGTTACTATGCCCTTTGTTATCAGTTACTTGTCACTACTTGAAAGAACTCTTGTTGTTTCCTACAAGATCACTTATGAAAGAAGAGAAGTGCCTTTGGTGTTTTTACCAAGATTTTCTCCTTTGTTTGTGAACATCATCTCTAAAAAAAGAGAGATGGATGGTGTTATCCTACCCTTGAGTGTTATTTTCTGCTTATATATAGTATATAGCATCTTCATATTTAATAGGGAACCTCCCCTTGATGAGAGGAGAGATTTGTCTACCTATGATGTGGTAAACTTGCACATTTGGCCGACCAATCTCCCTTGCTATGGTTGAAGAGACCTATTTTGCTCATCAGTTAGTTGGTGACAAAATATTCACCCAACACATTATACCTTAGACCACCTTCAAACTATTAAGATTTTACTAAAGGACCTCACTGTGATACCAATTTTATATGTAAAATCCACTAAGAGGGGGGGGGTGAATCATTGGTCTCAAACAATCCAATTTAATTCACAAACCCTTACAAATACTTTAGCATTTAACAAAAACAATCATGAAGATATAGATCGTTCATAGTAGTGAGAAATAAACATAATGTAAGATCACATACACAACACAAGATCTACATGGGAAACCCTCTTGGGGAATAAAACCCAACTCTCAAGCCTAAAAACACATGGACTATTATCCTATAATATGATCACAAATAAGAGACTGATCAAGTCCTTATAACCTACAACTGTGATCAATTCCTTATGATCAAAGGTCTTTAGTGAAACCTTATTTCATAAGGAGAAACTACCCCTAAGGAAGATCAAGTCCTTTAGACCTTCATTGAAAAGAACACTTCCACCTTAGAAATAATGTCTACTATAATTAATGATGGACCTCTTGATAATCTAACAACTGCACAAACTCACTTTCTTAAATAGGCCTCTCATATGGGCACATCATAAACTCTTTTCTTATTCACTCAAACTGCTCTCATCTACACACTCAGACCTCTTCACATTTACACAAATTGCAAGAGCACTATTTTGATAGTAGGAACATGACCTATAGGTCATACACATAGTCAACCAACTATTTTTCTTATTAACTCTACCAAAAATCACACTACCTATCCTTCACTTCCACAAACCACAACCATAAGCCTCTCACAAATCTCTCCCTAGTCTCTCACTTACCAAGTTTAGAAACCAACACATTTGGTTCCACTATATATAGAATAATCATGAATTATCAAGTCCATATTAATTCTTATCAGACATAATACATGCCTTCAACCTTAAGACATCTCACGTAGGTCACACTTAAGCACAACATGCTTTCAAATAGGCCTAAGTCACTTTTAGGTCTTAGAGAGACCTATATATCTTCTTTTACACTTCTCCAAGCATAATAAGAACACATGACCATTTATAAATACATAGGTCCACTCCATATGTCCCTTAGGACATCCTCAAATGATCACAATCATCTTTTCTCACCTCTACATATGCTAAATTAACTCAAACAGAGACCTTATACATAGGAACACCATTAACAAACATATAGTTAACTTATTAAGCATTGTTCATACTCAATATGGATTGGTCACACCTCCAAAATACTCATAGATCATCCCCATAGAGTCTATAACACTCCCAAATAGCCAATTCACCATGAAACATTGAAACAACATCTACATGAGCTCAAATACTCTTCTTGAGTCACTTATAATCCATGCATGAACACATAGTCAACTTAGAATATTAATATCTTTGACTGTACACACTTCTAGATCTTTAAAATAGGTTAATTAGATGTGCCATGGAGTCCTCTTCATCTTTGATTTTTAAAACACTAGTAAATTTGACTTCTATCAAAAGATATGGATGAAATATAGAGCTTTAGTTTTTACATATGTTAAATTCAAATAGTAACAATTAACCTTTGAACATAATGCTTGAATCTTGTGTCCTCTCAGCTTTGGATCAATCTCACACCATCAATCTTGTTTAAACTTTAATTCATAGTCTACCAAAGTGAAAATTTAAACAACAATCACTTTGGCTTCATCTTATGCAATCTCATAATGTTGACTCAATGTGCTTCATCGATCTCTATGGATCAACTAGGTCTTTAATGATCAACCACACCATTAGATCAATCTATACAAATGACTACTCATCATTAGATCCTTATCTTGTACCTTTTCTTAGTTATTAAACATCATTTACCTCTCCTCATATCATTTCTTCCTAACTTCTTGGATCAATGTGCACCATTGATCTTACTCTAGCTTTAACTCTTGTAGAAATAAACAAGTATGGGGACCCTTTCAATATGCCTAGAAATCTAACTTTTCACCTCAATAACTTCTACACTTACTCACATGATCTAAATATTAGACTAGATGATCTCCTTATATAGGATAATCCAACCATATAATAAGAATATCTTGTAACCATCATATGTGTGAGATATAACATCATTAACAAGCCTTCTCAAAATCTTCAGTCATAAAGCCATGTCAAAACGTACCTAGGAGACTAACTTTTCTCCTACATAACTTTTGCCATGATTCAGTGCATGATCTTAAAATTAGTGAAAAACATATATGCTCAAAATTAAATAAACCCATATGATTAGTTTATCTTTAAACCTTAACACATGTAATATATAACACCATCATAATGTTCACTTGGCTCTTCTTGCCACATTACAAAATTGGCTATGGAAAAACATAGTCAAACTACTTGGGAGCCCAACTTTACATAAGCATATCTTTTGATGTGCTTTATTGCATGAATTAAAAATTAACACAAATAAACTAGGTCAAAATTTTAACAAACCCATATGATCATATTCTCTTTAAATGTCTACATGTGTGAGATATTCCATCATCAAATTGATTACTTGGCTAAGTATGAGAAAATAATGAAATCTGATTGAGAAGCCAAATTTGTACCCTCATATATTTGACCATGATTTGACACATAACTTGATATTTATCTCATAATAACTAGGTACAAATTTGATCACTACCATATGACCAACTCCCCTTGACTCATTCCCATGTGGTAATGGTGATGTCATCAAACTGTCTACTCAAATTTTCTACCATTGGACCCAAAGTGTCTAGATGAAAACTATGGACTACCAGATGGATAACATATTAGGGACCTTTTTCACATGATACAACCACCATAATCATCCCTGAACATTTCTGATCATGCCAAAACTAAAGATCAACCAAGCCAATATAAAGCACACTTTATCATTGTTACTTAGGCTATCAAAGCACTTCATCCAATCACAAGGAAACATCCATTATATCATTTTAAAATATCTAATAATAAGAATGGGGGAAAGGTATTAGGTAAGAGGTGGGTGGAAAATTTCTTAGAGGAAGGTATGTCTGTTGAGTGGAAGGGGTATAATAATTTGAGAGCTATTTGTTCAGCTACGTGGTTTTAGAGAACATGTGTAAGTAGGGAGGCAATTGATTATAAGAAATGGGATGCATTAGTTGAATGGGAGGAGTGTATGTAGGTAGTTGGTTGATTGACATGTAATTAAAGGGATTATATGATGATGGTTGGATGGATACCACATATGTAGGAAGAACATAAGTGGTGGTTGGTTTATCATCACATTAGTTGGAATAATGTAAGTGGAATTTTATTATTTTCCATATGATTAGGAAGGATGTATGAATATGTTTTGTTAGTTACTACATTATTAAGAGGAAGGTAGGAAGAAGATCCTCTTAAAAAAGTTTGGATAGGAGTTTGATACACTAGAGGAGGGTTAGGTCCATATGGTTAGGCACCCCATGTGTAAGAATTTATCCTAGATTTTAGTTTTTAATGTGATTTATTATGGGTTAATTTATAATATATTTAGGTGTTTAATAATTTAGCATAGACATAGGGATATGAGGAGGATATACTTGATTGGGGAAAAACTAGTGGCTCTCTAAATATTGAATACTACTTATCAAAGTATAGATGAGTTCATTCAGAGATGAATGGGTGTTTTATTGAATGACCTCCTTAGTTAGAGGTTTAGGTGAGATAGGTTAATATCTTGAAACTATTTTATTAGGGTTTGATGAGTCAATGGTAGCCATTCCATTTTACTCAAGATTTATAAGAACATTTTGGATAGGAATGGGATGATTTTGAGGTGATTAAAGTATGTTTAACCCATATTTTAAGTAGTAAATTCTTTCAATAGATTGATCAAATTTTGCAACACTTTCTACATCGGGGTTTTATAGGCTAATTGAAGCCTTAGTTACAACATGGGGACTATTCCCACTTCCACCAGTGAGGGTCATATTTTTATATTTAGGTTGGTTAGTAGTGGTATCTAATGGATCCTATATGTAATTGAAAATACAACAAATCTACAAATCAATCCTAGCTCAAAGAAGATAGATCCTACTTATACTTCTAATTGGGGATACATTAAATAATTTGGGTTGTGACCAGTATGAATCTGATAGACCTAATCAAGGAATCATTTACCATAATAATATCACTAAAGAGGGTTCCAAATCCTCTAATCAATCAAAACTATGTGATAACCCTAACTAGATCCTATGTTTTCATATTCACTATACTAATAACATGTAAAGAAAAATCTAATTTAGTGCTTACCAAAACTTGTGGCACAAAGTGGGGGTAATAAATAATAAAAATTAAACATTCAAAGAATACATATACTCACATCAATCTATATATAATCCTAATGCATGGAATATAATTAAAAATGCATATCTATCTACTCTTATAAAGGAGGAGCAAAGTTATGAATACTTACCTTTGAAGATGAAACCATTGAGACTCAATCTCTCCCTTGGATAAGGTGTTTCACAAGAGGTTATTGTGGTATGTAAGGATGACAAGGACAAATCATCTCTATGATACATAACCTATCAATGCATCCAAAAAACTTCTCCACATGACAAGATCCATATCTGTAAATAAAGTATGAAACCCTAAGCTTGTTCTTCAAGTAAAATAGTGGATAAATAGATGTTAAATATATCTTACTTATTATATTCTATTAAAAATTATGAAATTATTATGTTTATATAGGTGGATCTAACCCTAAACCATTCCAAAAATCTTGGCTAATAAGGTCAACTTGATCGACCTAGTATTGAAATTGACAAAAAACATACTAGATAATGGACTATGTCAGCCATGGCTAACTTAGTTCTTAGTAAGATATTGTAAATAATAATACAAGGTTGAGGTGGCTAACATAGTCATGTAAACTACCAAAAGGAGTTTTAGGTTAGGGAAAGGGATAATGAAGATGGTAAATGACTAGAGGAGGGATAAAAATAGGAGGCAAAGCTTAGGGGAATGGTTTTTAGAAGACAAGTATGTAAATAGTGAGTGGAAAAAGGGACAACAATCTTGCAAATCACCAATGGTCTACCCACCCCTTCCTTGGTATACCCTTTAGGGTGTGCACTCACAAATATTGATAATTGATGGGTTCATACAAGATAAAGAGCATCATTAATTGATAAAATTTTGAAAATATAATGTGTATATATATGCCCCACTCGAAGCCCATCACATGTCATGTAAGTACAACATGGGATAGTGTTTTGGGGAAAAAACATAATAACACATAATGCTAAAGCTGAATAAAGTGCAGTTTGGAGTAAATAAGATAAATGAAAGGATGGAATTGAAAAACACATACCTTTACTTACCTTAGTGTTGTAGATAAATAAAGATATGTGGGAAATGTGAAGGTGTCCAATGTGAAGAACATTAGGTGAACCTATAGATATTAGCAAAAAAGAATGAAAAATCAATTTTTTTGAAATATAGGTATATAATAGTGAAAAAGATTCTATATGACATCATGATTCCATAACATTTTATGGTTTGTAAATAAATTTAGTAGAGATAAAGATATGATCAAAACAAGAAATATGATGGTAATTATTTGAAAGATAGAAGACCATGTGACCAATGGTTTTACTGAGCACATGGATATATGAGAGGTTCTTGATATATCAATCAACTAGGTTTCCCCATGTGATCGATGATAGGTTACTTTAGGTTTCTAGATAGAAACATGACCAAGTAGCATAGGTCATGTCCCACATGTCAATGATGTAGATAATCACATGAGGAAAGATCATATGGTATCCCTATGCATATATTGCTACTATTTGTGTTTCTACCTCAAATTTGCTTTTCAGACTTAAGAAAAAGAAACTAAAAGAAAGTAAAGGACAAGGCTTGGAAGTACCTGGACTAGAGATTGCGCACCGTAAATCCAGACGTTCGTGGGCACTCCTCTTTGGCTGTGGAGGAATGACACCTGCAAGAAAAAAGGAAACTAGGACAAGAAAAACGTTAGACAGATAGGCAGTGGGTTGCCAAGCAAAGGCTTGTTCCCAGAAGTGTAAAAACTTCCTTAAGGGAGGTCAACCCACTGTTTTGATAAGATAAGTGACTAATAAAAGACAGAATGACAGAATACAGAAGTGACAAAAAGATTAAAAAGGAAGGAAGAAAACAAAATGATTACCTGAATGAAGGAGTTGGGCTGAAGACAGTCGCCGAGGTCGGTAATGTCGCCGGCGTCGGTTAGCTGATCTGCCATCGTCGGTTTTCCTGCCGACGTCGGTTGGGGAAGTGACCGGCGTCGGTCAGGGTTGTGGCCTGTAGTCGGGTTTGAGCAGGGTCTGGTCTGAGTCTTGGTCTGTGGTC
This sequence comes from Torreya grandis, assembly GCA_037957365.1. Lineage (NCBI taxonomy): Eukaryota > Viridiplantae > Streptophyta > Pinopsida > Cupressales > Taxaceae > Torreya > Torreya grandis. The sequence continues at coordinate 884,822 of JARHVA010003198.1, forward strand.
TGTCTGTGGACGGGTTTGAGGCTGATGGACGGTCTGAGTCTGATGGACGGGTCTGAGTCTGATGGACGGGTCTGTGGATGGTCTTAGGCAGAGATAAGGGGAGAGGAAGAGGCACAGAGGACAGGGAAGAGAAGGATACACAGAGGAAGGGGCCTGAGAAGGCTTTGCAGCCTCTCAGGGGGAGGGACAAAAGGAAGAGACACAGAGGACAATAGAAGATAGATTATTGAAAAACAAATGAAATAAAAACCAGACTAGCTTACCTTTAGCCTGCTGAAAGAAGAGAGAGGAAGATGTTGCTGGAGCCACTGAAGAGTTGCTGCAAGGAGAAGATATTGATCCAGGGCCTGTTTCACCTGTTGCTGTTGCTGCACGAGGTTAAGACGGAGGAGAGATGAGAGCCAAAGCGCCGAGAGAAGCTGTTTGCGAGCTCAAGAGTCCAGGGGGTGCAACGGACGCAGAAGGGGATAATGAAGGCTGCCGACGCCGGTAGTTTCGCCGACGTCGGCCGAAGGGTCGCTGACGTCGGCGGTCGCAGGATGGGCACAGAGGCTAAAAATAGCCTCTGCCCATTCTTGCACGCCGCCGAGCGAGGGGTCATGGGCAGAACGGTCGCAAGGTTGCCAAAATGGACGAGGGGGGATATAATGGTGAGATTTGGGCTAATAAATGCTAGGGGAAGGTGGAGGGATTCAAGGGAGGATCCAAGGAGGCAAGGGTAGGGTGGAAAAGGGGGCCTCAATTAATTAAAAGATGTTAATTTCTAATTAATAAGACCTAGGTGGGTTAGGGACCAAGGAGGACTAGGAGGGAGAAAGGACCAAGGGGGAGAACCAAGGTGCAGACACGTTTGCGGTGTCTACATTTGCCCCTTTTTGTCTTGTTGGTTGTTCTGGACGAACTGCAAGACAAAAACAGGAGTTGGTTGCCCCAGAAAAAGGATGAGGTGTTCCCCCCTCAAAGCGATAGTCGAGAGAAGGGAACCGAAGATCGAGTGTCGATTTGACAAAGAAATGGATAGAAGAGAGTGAGTGAAAATGCTGCCATAGTCGTGATTGCACGTAGTCCACTTCACGAGAGGGTCAGGTCAAATTGTCGCATGGTCAAGGGTCAAGGAGTGCCAAAATTGAAGTAACCGGGCCCCAGCATTTAGTCGTCTGCTGATCGGGTCACTCAATCTAAGCTAAAGCTCCAAATGGTCGTCGTGTCCCAGGTATCCAGGGCTCAGGAAGTGCTCCCAGAAACACGAAAAAGCCACAAGTAGTAGGGATCAACTGGCTCGCGATCCTATACTTGTGAAGGGTCAAAAATAGTCTGCGGACAATTCTGCTAACCAGCCGTGGAATAGCATACACGCAAAAACAACCAAGGCAACATTGGCTTGGAAGTGGGTCGAGGTCGAAGGAGATAGGCATGATCTCCAATGGTCATTGGTCAGGAGGATGGATGGACGAAAGGATGCGGCTGAGCTAACCCCAGAAGACCCCATGTCAACTGAGTGCTGCCTACATAGCCCTGGTGATAGGGCCTCAGGCCGATGTAGTTCTCCCTAAAAGGGAGGGAGGGTCAGAGGGATTGATTGGTCTTGGTCAAAGGTCTATGACTGGTTGTGGACAAAGGTCTTGGTCAAAGGTGACGAAGTTGGGCGTGATAAGAGTCAAAGAAGAAAAGGTTTGTCCATCATAGAGACGAACAAAAGGGGGTGGTCGAGCTAACCTCAGAAGATGTGGTATCTGAGTGCTGCCTACATAGCCCTGGTCCTAGGGCCTCAGACCAATGTAGTTCGGACAAAGAGGTTCAAAATGGTCGATGATGAGATTGGTCATGTGTCGAAATGATGAGGCTAAGATGAAGATAAAAGGATGCTACAGATGGTGTATTCTGTAGAAGTGGTCGAGAGTCTATAGTCGCGATGGATGTATGCTAAAAATGAATGGAAGGGTCTATTTATGCTTCAGCAAGTATTGGTTTATGCTTAACATAAATTAGGTCTGGTCGGTAGTTTCCATGTGTATTGGTGTCCATAGAAACTATGCGAAAAAGGACAAGGATGATGCCTGATGTCATGTTGAAAATGTCGAGGCTGGTGTGAAAAATGTTGAAGTTGGATTGGTTTAAGGATGAGTGGACAAGAGACGTGGCCAAAGCGTGACCAAAGTGCAGAGAAAAGATGAAAGGCAAATTGCTCTTTCATTGACAAGGACCAGAAAGGAAGCATAAATAGGGGTGATTAGAACCAAAGCCCCATTCATGCATTGCGTCGTTGACCAGTGTTGAGTTAGAACGGTAATCGAATCACTTTGACATTAAAGTGAGCTCGAAGTCCCTTGAGTCGGTGATAGGAGGAGGATAGGGTAACCCAGTGTAAGAGTAGGAATAACCTTGCCCCTTTTTTAAGGAGACCCTGAGACAACTACAAGCCAATGTCCGTGACTCGGTTTTTTTTTTTTTTTTTTTTTTTTTTGCGCAGACTGATCGATGCGGGAAGCCTGCATAGAGATGTCATTTGATGTAATGGTCATGTTGCGAAGCTGATCGATGCGGGAAGCTTCTAAAGTAGTTGTTGTTTATTGCCAGAGTAGTCATAGCCATCCTTCGAGGGAGTGGTCTATATTTTTGTTTGATAATGTTTGAAAAGTTGGCCTAGCTGTCCTTCAAGGGATCAGTCTAGTAATACAGCAATGATAGTACAGCTGTCCTTCGAGGGATCAGTCTGTCTTTTTTGATTTGACTTGATTTAGAGACCATGGATATGTTTTGACATCTTGACTTGGATATATTGATAGAAATGAGAGTCACGGACAAGACTGTAGAAGCTCAAGGACGCCCCCTTTTATTAGGACAAAGCATCACTGCATCCTAAAAGGGTTGTAGAGGACTTGTTAAGGGGGAATAGGGTTGAAAGGGACGAGGTTTAAAAGGACGAGGATTGCTCAAGGGATGAGCTCAAGTTATGTGCCAAGTAGACGAGTACTCGACTAGCAGAAGAATGGTCGAAGATGCAACGCAGAAAGGGGTTTAAGGTCTAATAAGACCCTGGGCCATGCTAGTGTGTTAAGGTCCAAGTCAATTAGGAGCAAACTTGCCCCATTCGCCTCTTTCCAGATTGGTCAGGTGTTGATTGATGGATGTGAAGTTGGTTGACATTGTCGTTGGTTGATTGAAAAAGGTTGAATGTTTGGTCGAGAGGTCTGGTTGATTGATATGTGGTCGAAGCTTGGTTGAGACTAGTCAAATAATTGGTCGGGGGTTGGGTCGATGGACACTTGGTCGAGATGAGTGATTAAATGAGTGTTTGATATGTGGTAGAGACTGGGTTGAAGAGTTGGTCGAGGTTTGGATGAAGGATGAATTCCCCCAGCGGGTAGGGAGAATGTTTGAAAGATTGGTTAAGGTCGATTGAGGTTTAGTGGTCAGATGGACGGTATTAATGTCGAATAAGGGGGTCAAAGGCGGCAAAGGGACCACAGTCTGGCGTGGAGATGCTGATTTAGGTGATGAGGTTGAAGAGGCATGAGTCGGGGTTGATGTTTTGTTGAAGAGGTGGTCAAGAGGATCCTTGATGAGAAGGGAATCCTTTTTCCGGTGTTGACGAATGACAGCTTTAAGAGCGCAACAACGCTCAGTGTCATGTCCCGGAATGTGATGATAATGGCAGAACGTAGATTTGTCGAACCAAGAGGGTTTTGATCTGAGAGGTGATGGGTGAGGCGGTGTTGAAGGTTTATTGATGATGTGGTCAAGAAGGGAGGTGTCATTCGCCAAACATTGGCGAATGGCGACCTTGAGGGCATGACAATGCTTCGTGTCGTGTCCAGGCGTGCGATGATACGCACAAATGCAAGTGTCATCGAACCATGGTGGTTTAGGTCCGAGAGATTGATATTGTCTAAGAGGCGGGAGGTTGAGGCGAGAGGACTGCAACAAGTGCCGTAAGAGGAAGGCATATGAACCTGCTAACGGGTCTGGATGTCTTATTGCAGTGAGGGTTGGTGACTTTTGCTTAGGCGAGGTTAGAAGAGGTGTGAGAGGCGTTGGTCGAGGGTTTGGATGAGAAGTATGTCTGATGGGATGAGGGAGTAATGGAGGCAAATTGCCTCTGTGAAGGATGGGAGTGGGAAGCACTCCTATTAAAGTGGACGGATGCGGGCCCAAGATTGAAGGTAATGACGAAGGTGGGGGAGGAATCCTCCGATGAGGTCTAGTAGTCTTTGTGTGTCTGGGTCGAGGGCCGCCATTGTGCGAGGCAAGGTTAGATATGGGTTTGGGTTTAGATGTGGACGAAGGTGAGCGAGATATAGCGATCTCAGGCAAAGGGCAGGAGGAAACCGTGACTGGGTCTTCCTCGGTTGAAATGGGTGGAGAGACTGGTTCTTCTCTTGGTGGAGAAGAAATAAGAGAGGGCGACTCCTCTAGTGGGCAGAGGGCGTGGATGATCGTGCCTTCTACTTGTAGTTGAGGAGTAGGCAAGATAGGGTCATCGGATGAAGGTGGGCTTGATGGCGTTGGTGTGGTCAAAGGGTCCTCCAATGCAAGAGAGGTAGATGGAGGACTAGGAGGAGAAGAAGGTTCCTCATCCTTTAATGAAAGAGATTGGTCAAGGACAAGAGGCAAGATAGTGCTAATCGTGTGAATGTCATGGTCTTGAGGGTCATTGGTCGAAGTCTGGATGTTGTTTTGAGTAGGCGGATGATTGGGAAAAGGTTGTTTGAAGATGTCAATGGTCTGATTAGGGGGTGCATTTGGATTGTCTAAGGTAAGATCCCCCTTGTCGATCATGTCTTGGACGATGTTTTTGAAGGTTCGGCAGTTGTCGATGTCATGGCCTTGGACGCGATGAAAGGGACAGAAGTCGGACTCCCTATACCATGTAGGGAGGGCTTTTGAAGGGTCGAATTGAGGTGGTCGGATTGGAGGGAGATTGAGGACCCCCTGCTTGAGAAGTTTTTCCAAAACGGAAGCGTATGGTTCTCCAAGTGGAGTGTAAGAACGCTGAATGTACCGTTGTTGGAATTGTTTGGTGATGCTGGAAGATGTCGAAGGTTGAGAGTGATTAGTTGACATCGAGGATGGTGATCTAACGACCACAGTGTTGGCCACTCCTTTAGATTCGGAATTGACAGAAGAAGAAGGTCTGGAAGAAGAATGGCCATTGAATTTTGCGTTGGTATGACGCAATTTGACCTTATCTTCTTCAAGGGCACGGAGTTCGAGCTTTCGAGCCATGATAAAAGCTTCGTCAAAAGTGCGGAATGTCTGAATCCGCAAGGTAGAAGAGATGTGTCTGGCACATGCTCGAGAGAAGAGCTCGATGAGCTCGGGTTGAGGCAAAGAGAAGGAGAGCTGGTTGATCAGGCCCCTCCAACGAGCGACAAAGTCGACAATAGATTCGTCATCAAATTGCCTGATGGAGTAAAGGTCTGTGATTGAGACTTGTTTAGTGATGTTGATCGAGAAATGGTCAAGAAATAGTTGGGCGAGTTGGATGAATGAAAAGATAGAGTGTCTGGCAAGAGAGCTATACCAGTCAAGGGCCGGGCCAAAAAGGGACATAGGGAACGTGCGTAAAAGAAATGCATCGTCATGAGAAATAAGATAACAGGCATGTCTAAATGCCCGTAGATGTTGTTGAGGGTCTTCCTTACTCTGAAAGCGAGTGAATTTAGGAAGCTCCCAATGGTTAGGGTATGGTCGAATAGGGACGGAGGGATGGATAGGCTCATTGCAAATTTGCTCATATGACAAAGTATTGCTTGAACCGGAAATGGAAGCTTCGAGACTGGACATTTTATCCATCAGCATCTTGATAAGATCTGCTGACGGATTGACGGGTTGAGCGCCCCCTAAGTTGTAGGGCGCTTGGAAGAGGCTAGAGGAGGCGTGCGACATAGTCGGTTGTACAATGTACGGATGACTAATCGCAGGGGCAGAGGTGGAGGCTAAAGGTGGTTGCGTTATGAAGGTCGAAGGTATAGGTTGACTGGGCACCGCCAAAGGTGGTTGAACGGCAGCACTAGTAGAAAGATAGGTCGGCACGCCTACATTTGTGGGCGCAAGAGTGTGAGGGGTCGAGACAATCAAGTTCTGATATGATGTAGAACTTGGTTGAATTGCAGGTGGTTGAGGGGGTAATGAAACCCCGATGGAGGTTGGTCTGAAAATAGACGGGGAGGCCAAACTTTGCGTATTGGCCATGGTTGGGTTAATAGTTGAGGTAAAAGGCTGAGTCAAAAAGGGTTGGGTGGCGAATGGTGTGGATGTCATCGCCACGTCACCCGAAAGGTCTCGCGTTGGGTTTCTCACGAGATAGTTTTGAAGGGCTGCGGTGTTGAGGTCCAGGAATCTTGTGAAATCCTGGTCCCCTTCAGCGATGATGGGAATTTGAGTCAGGGTCGGGGTCGGGGTTGGTCCTGTAGGAGTTCTTTCAGTTTCCGAGTGGAACTCCATGATAGGACTTGGTCACGAATGGGGTGGACGGAAGTGGTTGACGGCAGGCGTGGTCGACAAGAGCCTTGGCTTGGCTACGAGTGAAAACCATGCAAGGCAGAGAAGGTTCAGGTCTCAGGAACTGTGTTGCTCAGTTTCAGAAGACCAGGATGAAGTTTTTGACAGAGAAAGGACAGGTTTCAGGTTGCTAGTTTTGAAAAGAAAGGACAGTGACAGAGACCAATGTCGGTTGAAAAACCAATGTCGGTAGGAAAGTAGGCCGACGTCGGTCAGATGACCGATGCCGGTGACAGATAAAGCCGACGTCGGTAGCAGGACCGATGCCGGCGACTGTGTTTTCCAGAGAGCCAAAAGGTTCTTGGAAAAACAAAGAAGAAAACGTCCTCACACACTCAAACAAACAGATGAGAAGAGGAAAACAGAGGAAGACAGACAAGCCTAAGCGATAAATCCTAGGAATTAACCTTAGAAACTTGTGGCTTATGCCTTAGATGAATGTTTGGGGAGATTGGCTGAAAAATGGGTCCTAGAAGAAGGCGGTCTAAGGATGGTTTCAGGTGTTGTTTTAGGTGCTCAAAGATCTATGTTAGGGTCTGGTACGTGGCCTGGTGCTAAGGAGCAAGCTCCCCTCACTTCACGATTCCAGTGGTTAGCTGGTCTCGCTTAGCCAAGATATACCTCGCCTAGAGTTTAGACTCCGCCAGAGAACGGAGTGGGCTTCCCCCTTGGTGATGAAATCCAAGTGGGGTCACCGGGACGGGTAAGGTATCCGCTGGGTGATGAAATCCCAGTCGGGCCTTGTCTCAGGTATGTTTTATGTTTGTTTTAGTGCATGTGATTAGGTAGTGTAACATAAAGTGTCTACGGTTTATTCAATATGCGCCTAAGTTACTAGATGTGGACTAATGCAAGCACAAGCAGAGATGAAAGTGCAATACGTTTTAAGCCCAAGTCGAAATGTGATTTTGTTATGAAGACAAGATGGAGAAAGGGATGAGAGTATGATATTTAGACTAGTCTAGAATGCAAGGAAGAAAGGTTTGTTTTAGTCCTGCTTATAGTGTCATTTGGAATAGAAGAAAGAGACAAGAGGAAAGGAGCCTAAATGCACCTAGATGAATGAAAAATAAAAAGGAACCCAGGAGGAACCTAGTGTCCCACCGGGCGTGCCAGAGATGTTTCTACCTCAAATTTGCTTTTCAGACTTAAGAAAAAGAAACTAAAAGAAAGTAAAGGACAAGGCTTGGAAGTACCTAGACTAGAGATTGCGCACCGTAAATCCAGACGTTCGTGGGCACTCCTCTTTGGCTGTGGAGGAATGACACCTGTAAGAAAAAAGGAAACTAGGACAAGAAAAACGTTAGACAGATAGGCAGTGGGTTGCCAAGCAAAGGCTTGTTCCCAGAAGTGTAAAAACTTCCTTAAGGGAGGTCAACCCACTGTTTTGATAAGATAAGTGACTGATAAAAGACAGAATGACAGAATACAGAAGTGACAAAAAGATTAAAAAGGAAGGAAGAAAACAAAATGATTACCTGAATGAAGGAGTTGGGCTGAAGACAGTCGCCGAGGTCGGTAATGTCGCCGGCGTCGATTAGCTGATTTGCCGTCGTCGGTTTTCCTGCCGACGTCGGTTGGGGAAGTGACCGGCGTCGGTCGGGGTTGTGGCTTGTAGTCGGGTTTGAGCAGGGTCTGGTCTGAGTCTTGGTCTGTGGTCTGTCTGTGGACGGGTTTGAGGCTGATGGACGGTCTGAGTCTGATGGACGGGTCTGAGTCTGATGGACGGGTCTGTGGATGGTCTTAGGCAGAGATAAGGGGAGAGGAAGAGGCACAGAGGACAGGGAAGAGAAGGATACACAGAGGAAGGGGCCTGAGAAGGCTTTGCAGCCTCTCAGGGGGAGGGACAAAAGGAAGAGACACAGAGGACAATAGAAGATAGATTATTGAAAAACAAATGAAATAAAAACCAGACTAGCTTACCTTTAGCCTGCTGAAAGAAGAGAGAGGAAGATGTTGCTGGAGCCACTGAAGAGTTGCTGCAAGGAGAAGATATTGATCCAGGGCCTGTTTCACCTGTTGCTGTTGCTGCACGAGGTTAAGACGGAGGAGAGATGAGAGCCAAAGCGCCGAGAGAAGCTGTTTGCGAGCTCAAGAGTCCAGGGGGTGCAACGGACGAAGAAGGGGATAATGAAGGCTACCGACGCCGGCAGTTTCGCCGACGTCGGCCGAAGGGTCGCCGACGTCGGCGGTCGCAGGATGGGCACAGAGGCTAAAAATAGCCTCTGCCCATTCTTGCACGCCGCCGAGTGAGGGGTCATGGGCAGAACGGTCGCAAGGTTGCCAAAATGGACAAGGGGGGATATAATGGTGAGATTCGGGCTAATAAATGCTAGGGGAAGGTGGAGGGATTCAAGGGAGGATCCAAGGAGGCAAGGGTAGGGTGGAAAAGGGGGCCTCAATTAATTAAAAGATGTTAATTTCTAATTAATAAGACCTAGGTGGGTTAGGGACCAAGGAGGACTAGGAGGGAGAAAGGACCAAGGGGGAGAACCAAGGTGCAGACACGTTTGCGGTGTCTACAATTTGTCTAAGTTGGGTGACTATGGTGTTAGGGTTAGCTTGAGTATGGATCATGGGCTACTATACTTGGTAGGTAGAGCCATGTCTAATTTCACGCTTATCAAGATAGTTTAGACTATCTCACCTAGTGGCTCCTTTAGTAGTACCTACATTTTGGGCACATCATGCAAGAGAGATAAGGGAGAAAGAACGAGGATGAATGCTAGTTGAGAGACTAGAGATTAGACCATTACATCTAAGACCATGGACTAGTTGAGCATGATAGCCAAAGATCAAAAGAAGAAAGGGTATATATGTAGATGCATGGGCTCAGTGGTGAGACTAATCATAGAGAATGGTTACATAGGATGATCCAATAGATGATCTAGGGTAATAATGTTTGATAGAGGTACCACTAAGGAGAGGCCCAAGACATGCACAGTGGTGACTCTAGGTTTTGCTTTAATAGGAAGGTCCCATGGATAAGGTGCTTAGAAGATGGGCTGATGGAAAGACCATTCTCAAATGATGAGAAGATGAGGGTTGGTGACACCAAGATTGGTAAGAAATGTTATAAATGTTGGAATACTAGTTTATATATGATTGTAGATATATTTTGAGATATATATGTGATATGATATTTATTTAGGTTTTGAATTTTATAGATCCTATAATTAAGGAGACTAGATGGGGATCCTTAGTCATGTCAATGGCCTATGACATTTTATATGGAGTGTTGGTACCATATGACCTCACCATGCTAGATGATCCTATGGTACCATCTACCCTAGCTTAGATGGGTTGGTTTAGACTAGTGGGGGAGGAAAAAAAATAGATACAAGTATGAGGGGATGGATTTTAACCACTGATGGTGGTGGGAGTAGGAGAGGCACAGGCTTGGTAGACCTTGAATCAGGAAAGTGCCACACATATGGTGACCATGATCTAGTTAGGATAGGTACAAACCCAAATGGCCAATCTATAGTGATAGGTAGTAGGGTTGAGATCTTGGATAAACTTATTGTAATGCATTTTTTAGAGGGGACTATCTTAGGCATATATGGATAGCATGGTTAGGCCATGAAATAGACATTATGGGGCCTAGCCATAGAGTTGGAGTGATGTATTTTTGTATTTTGTACTATTTGTATAAAACACATGATATATAGAGATATTTTATTTTGACAGGTACATGTTGATTTTATGAGTTATATTTTGGTTTTTATTAATGATGCATGGATATATTTATTTCTAGCACATCTATGTTGTTTTTGTTGTTTATGCTATAGGAAATATATGTGTGGAGTGTTTTCATTTTGTAGTATACATGCATGGTTAAAAATAAACAAGCGAAAAGGACTTGGAAAAGTATAATTAATCAAAAACAAGTGAATTAAATGTTATATCATGATGAAAAATGTGTAATAACAAAATATGACTAAGTATAATAAACTAAAAAATGATAAATAAGAGGACAAAATGTTTTTAAACCATAAAAAATATTGGCACCAAATTAAAACAAGTAAAATCACACTAAGTCACGTTGAGAAGTATGAAAATAATGTAATAAAATGGAAAGCACATGAAAAACCAATGGTAGAAAAACAAATTAATTAAGTCAATCAATCATATTAAATCATGTTGGTAAGTATAAAAAAGAAACAAAATTGGTAAAATGGTCTTAAATTAATAACACTAATTCAAGTTGGGAAGTATAAGAAACTTAAAAAAATGGTTGGATTCTTACATGCAATCAGAAAATAAGAAGATAAAATATGAAATATTAATGAAAACATACTAAATCAATATTGGAAGCATGTCAATGATGTGTAGCTCATAATTAATCACATCTTATCTCATATTTGACACATGTAATTTCCTTGTGACTTGGGTATTGGAAAAATTTATGAGGAAGGCCAGGTCCTATCCATGGTATTACACTATAACTCACAAAGGGAACACCAATGAGGTGGAAAAAATGTTAAAATATGGTAAAAAAATGGGATGTTTGGAAAGGTAATGTGAAAATTTGGTAATTTATGAAGAAGGTCTGGTCATTTCCAAGGTCTTACATTGTAACTCATAAATGGAATCCCTAGGGGGAGTGATTAGTGAATAAAACAATATTTTTCAAGGGGAAATATTAGGGTTATAGGGAATGAAAGATGTAATGAAATAAACATAACATAATCATCTTATGAGAAGACCTTATGAGACATAAGGCATACTAAGGACATGAGAAGACACTAAGTGACTAGTGACCATCAATATATAAAAGATACATGTTCACTATAAACACAAAGCTATGTATGAAAATAAGTGTGATACTAAGATCAAATCATGTTAGTAGTTTTTAAAAATTAAATTAAAATGGACCTACCTTCCCACAACATGTTCCCCATTCCTCAGGGCCTCTTATAGAGTCATCGATCTACTACAAAGAGTGGGTACTTGCATGAGAAATTAGGTAGCACTAAAAGATTTTTTTATTCTCCTTTTCTAATCTAATGACCTATTGCACCCTTATAGACCTTGACTCTATCATGAGGCCAACTATGGAGTTTATGTGTTTAGAATCATATATTTTATTGTGATTTGATTTTTGAAGATTTTAAATGTTTCCTTTTAGATCATTGCCTTTTGTTACATGATTTGGATTTTGAATGTTTATGGATTTTAAGATTCCTCCTCCATATGGATTTGAAATTACAAATCATGAGAGATGAAGTGATACACATGAATGATATTTTAATCTTTGGATAAATTAAATGAAGTATCCAAAGATATGACTAAGTAGAACACTTAGGCTTAGCTATAAACTAACATGTTATCTCAAGTCTCAACCATGTGTATGATTAGTTTGTGATAGGTAATAAAGGGAAATAAGAGATCCAAATTGGATTGATAAAAGGAGATTATAATGAGATGAATTTTTTGCTAATTTATCATATGGTAAATGAAGAATGACTAAAGGGATTAAGGTTTTTATAACCAAGTCACAATAATAATTATCTGTGTGTATAGAGATAAGATAACAAACAATCATAAAAAATTACAAGGAAACCATAAAAATAAAATCATGAAGTAGTATGTAATTATGAAAAATAATCCATAAGATAACATAAGAATAATAATGGAATCATAAGTAACATGTAATGTAAAAGAAAATTCACCATGTAAGATAGATAAGAATTTGACACAATGTTAAATGATATAAAATAGATAAATGTAAAATTGGAGCACATGTCCAATCCAAATGAAGAAAGAAATGAATGAACACCATGCTTGTGTTCATAAGTACTGATATATTTGTCGACACACATTATCCATAACATCTGATAAGTCTCTATGAATCTAAACTTAGACTGTAGCCAAATTCTTATCGATCTTTAGGGAAAGTTGAAAAAATGATTCACATCAAATTTCCTTGATGGAAAATGTAAGAATCCCTAAAGGATCATGTTGATGATGGATATCATGTAAGGAATTCTTAGAAGTAATGGGAGTGGAATTTATGGGAGATGAAGGGGTCATCAGTGGAGTATGGGCCATAGGTGAAGGAGTACTAGTGGAGAAGGATCCATGGATGAGGAAAGATCCATGAGTGAGGAAATCATGGGTGGAAAGAGGACCACAGGTGGATCCATGGGGGAAGAAGGGGGAAGAAGGGGGAGCCTTCTTATGAGAGTGACCTATGGGAGGAAGGGTAGTAGGTGTAGGAATGGTTATGAAGTGATCCTTGAGATGTTGCTAAAGGATGCAACAATGATTAGTGTGATGTGTACCACATTGGTGCCAGAGATAATATACCTCTCCATATTTGGGAAGATATTCAAGTAATACTTTTGGGGGAGGCATATCCTTATTTATGGGCTGAAGAGTGGTGGGATGCAAGGTGTCAATATATTTTCATATATTATGATAATACATGGATGAATTATTATTTGTTCCATGGAAGCAACAAATATGCCTATGAGTAATCTTGGTAGGTGTACTCACAGGAGGAGTGGAAACAAAAGGTGAATAAGGTTGGTATAATGAATAGTCTATAGTTTAATGATTGGTAACTTTATGAATATCATAATATGGTTGATCAACCCATTTTGTGGATAAAGGAGCAAGCCACGATAAATGGAGAAAACCATCACCAAGGGAAGGTGAGGCTGGTAGAGAGACTAGGAAAGGCTTGACTAAAGGAGTAATAGGATTTAAAATAGGTAAAGACTCAACTAGAGAGGGAATGGGAATAGGATCCAAATTAGGATCTATTGAGGGAGGGTGGGATGCATAAAAGGTTTAAGGATAGTCATAAGCATTATAGGGATAAGTCAGCTAGAGGGGTCCTAATATCTATCAAAGTGATAAGGGCCAATCATAACATGATCCATAAATATACTTATATAAGGCTCTTCAAAAATTGGAGATGTGCATACCATCTCGACCCTAGGTGGGTTCTAAGATGATTAGGATTGTAAATTTTCTACTATAGTGCCTTAATTTTTACTTAAAAGTTTTAAAAAATAAGTTGATTGGTTTAACCTAGTACTATGAAACCCTATTTATTGAAGCCTAATAAGATGACTAAGTCAACCTGCATGACTTAGTTTGTTATTTGTATGTTAATTGGAAGACTAAATCGACCTGCATGACTTAGTTTGTTGTTCTAGATGTTGACTAAAAGACTAAGCCATCCTGATTGACTTAATTTTTTATCTAAAATTGAAGAAGAATAATGTGTTGAACTATTCAATCTAGTAAATTGTATCTGGTGAAGACTTACATAGAAATAATAGATTCATTTTGATATGAATGTGTGTTAAACCTACACATAAAAGTTAGAACTATATCAGCTTGGTCGACTTAGTATCATAAATATAAAAAAATGATAAAATGATAGAAATGAAAATCATGAAATAAAACTTTTAAGGGTTAGATTCACATCAGGTTCATTAGAATGTATGCCATGATAAATACAATAGATTTACAAATAAATCCTAGCTCAAAGAAGATATATCCTAATTACATTTTCAATTAGAGATACATTAGATAATTAGGGTCATGGCCAATATGCATCTGCTAGACCTAAGTAAGGGATATCTTACCATAATAATATCACTAGGGAGGGTTACAAATCCTCTAATCAAGAAAAACTACACAATAACCCTAACTAGGTCCTATGTTTTCATATTCACTATATTAATAATAAGCAAAACAAAATCTAATCTAGTGTTCACCAAAACTTGTCGCACAAAGTGGGGTTAATAAATAATAAAATTAAACATGAATAGAAGACATATAATCATGTCAATGTATACATAATCCTAATGTATGTAAAATAAATACAAAATGCATATCTATCTACTCTTACAAAGGAGGAACAATGTTAGGAATACTTACCTTTGAAGACAAACCCACCAAACCTCAATATCTCCCTTAGCCAAGGTGATTCATAAGAGGTTGTTGTGTTATGTAAGGATGATAAGGACAAATCAAATCTATGCTACACAACCTATCAATACATCTAAAAGACTTCTTGATAAGACAAGATCCATATCTCCAAAGAAAGTATGAAACACTAAGCTTTCTTCTCAATTAGAATGGTGGATAAGCATGTGCACAATATATCTTACTTATTCTTCTCTTCTTTTAAAAATGGTGAAATGATTGTGTTTATATAGGTGGATTTAACCCTAAACCCTTTCAAAAATTTCAACCAACAAGGTCAACCTGGTTGACCTAGTATTGAAATTGACAAAAAATATACTAGATAATGAACTATGTCATCCATGGCCAACTTAGTTCTTAGTAAGCTATTGTAAATAATAATACATGGTTGATGTGGCTAACATAGTCATGTAAAATACCAAAATGGATTTTAGGTTAGGGAAAGGGCTAATGAAGATGGTAAATAACTAGAGGAGGGTGAAAAATAGGAGGCACATCTTAGGGGAATGGTTTTTAGGAGATAAGTGTGTAGATAGCAATTGGTAAAATGGAAAACAATATTTAAAATCACTAATGGTCTACCCACCCCTTTCTTAATGCACCCCTTAGGGCATGCACTCATAGAGATTGAGACTTGATAGGTTTTTTCAAGATAAAGAGCGTTAGTAATTAATAAAAGTTTGAAAATATTATGTGTATGTAGATCTCACACTTTGTGAATAACCACTCCCAATATAGTATGTTGGTTTTGATAAGTCATATCTATGTTTTGCATGGGATTATTAGTGATATAAATTAGGAGGGAGGCTTCACCTTGAGGTTGAATACTCCTTATATAAGTGTCAAAATATATACTTTTTTTTAATATATCTTGAACATACATATTTGGGGATGTATGGATACCCAAAGAATATGAAAATGTATAAGGACATATAAAAGAAGGAAAAATATGAAAACGCAAAAGGATAAACCTTTCATGTTAAGTTCACCAATTTATGTACACATGGAAAGTAACACGCTAAACTATGCACTAAAATTATTGAGGTATAGCCAAGATAATTGATGTAATGGAAGATGACAGGTATCCTAAATTAAAAATTATGAGGCTAAACCCAAGGAAAAATGAAATATAATTTGGAAAACTTAGATTTTAAGTTATTTACTTGGTGGGGAAGAATACAGACAAATCCTACTAATGGGATTATGGGCCTAGATTGCTCATCTAGGGCTTTGAGTTAACTGAGTATAAGATCTAAGATATGGATGAAGAAAATTAATTGAATTATGAATTCAAAATTGATATCACTTTGAAGTGCACTTGGTGGAACATGAGCTAGCGCTCTAGGAAATGGACTTGTTTTATGGGGATGAGAATGTCCAATAAGTGTCATCTAATGGTAAATCAATATTGGTTGAAGATGTATTAAGTGTTTTGAATGTGTTGTAAGGATATTAATTAATTTTTAAAAAGGTGTAAGTTTTTATGTTGTTTCTTGACTAGACAAGGCTTTTTGTGGAAATTATTTTTGTACTTGTGCATGTTTTGACAAGGTTTTTATAGATAAAATAAAATTACACTCCTTTATAAAATGAAAGTAATTTGTAATGATTAAGATAAAATTTAAACTAGTTTAAATTGAATGCTATTATTTTTTGTCTTTTCAATGATATTTTGATGCATGCAACACTAAAATTTAAATCTAGACGAAGAGTGTGAATGTTAATTTTACCCTTTTCTAGATGCAAGCTTTTACCTATGTGAAAGTTAAATGAAACTAGTTTTTTGTCTTTTATAATTATTAATAAATGAAAATATTATTAAATTAATAAATTTATAACATGAAAAAAAAATGAAATTAGATCTAAGCCCTAATGAGTTCAACTTCTAAATATCTAGAAATTATTTTGTGTAAGGAAGATAAAAACTATTTTTTTATGTTATAAATCATTGTTTATCAAAAATAAATAATATAAAATGAAATTAATGCGATATTCAAGTTATAATTTATTTAATTCCTGATCTTATAATAATGTTCTTTTTTTATGTAAATGAATAAAATCAGATCTAAGATGCAAACTTTATTTTGTCTAAGTTTTCTAGGTATGTGTGTGAATGTAAGGCTTATTTAAAACTAAAAAATGTTTATTTTTTAAGATTGAATGTTTTTTTTTCTAATTCCTATGATTTACCCTAGTTTTTTATGCAAACTATGTGCTTTAAAAATTCTAATATGCACATGTAAACAATGAAAATCTATGTTATATTTTTGGTGCAAAGAAAGAGAAGAGAAAAGTTATTTTCAATTACTTTTACGTATAATTAATGTAAAACATAATATAATTAAAAAAAACTAAACTAATTTAATCTAATAAATAAAAATTGAAATTGAAAATCCATAATTTGATCAATGGTGATGACCAAGTAAAGGCATATATTTGTTGTAGTAAATAAGTTATCCTCAGGTATGCTATCTCCTTGATTGCTCAATAACAACCCTTGGAACTCTTTAAAAAAATGAAAAGAAAAGAATGCAAAAGGAACACAATATTTGAAAATAAGAGTAGATGAATAGTGGTTAGGCTAATTCATAAATAACAAAGAGCTGGTTGTTGATTCATCTGAATTCTCCTCTCGAAAAATGTGTAGAATGACCAATAATAAAACAAATTTTTTATAAAATTGTAATCTAATGGGATAGAGTTTTGTATATCTTGAAATCACCATTCTTCAATGAAAATTTTAGATCCAAAATTCATCTAAAACTGATATACTTGTAGATCAATCAAGGTGGCTATAAGGGTGAGTTTAATTTCTAGTTTACTGAAAGTTAAACTTGGGAGGAACAAAAATTGATCAAAAGAGGAGTGGGAGTGATTTAGGAAGTCATGAGGCAAAATCAAAGTGGAAAATAATAAAACATGAAAAATATGTGAAAAAAACTCTTAGGCTCTATTTTTGAAAATGGATCAACCGTGATGAAATCATCACTATTTATAGTTGATGATTGTGAAACCATCAATTTTCATGATGAACCACCACATACCATAATATAATCAACACAATTTATTAAAAATTACTACATATATGATGCTTTTATCAGTGATGATTACAAAACCATTAGGATGTAAGCATCATTAAAGTGGTGGTTCTATCACAGAAAATGGCAGTTTTGTCATGAAAAGTGGTGGTTTCATCATAAAGGAGGAGTTTAAAGACTAAGGAAAAAAATACTCAAAGAAATAAATTATTGAGGTTTTAAAAAACCAAAAGGATAAACAAAAGAGTTTTGGGATTTAATAAATGATTGAGTCTAAGTGTATTTGTGAATATCCTTGCATCATCATCATATTTGTCTAAAATGTCACATTGTGCAATTTTTGAGTGCATACAGGAACCATGATGGGTTCACTTGAAGTGATGCCAAGGAAACTAAGTGCCACTATACTCAAACATACATCACCTATAATAGAAGGTGGAACCACATAATGGATTGACTAGAAGTAATACCAAAGCTATCAAGTATCTCTAAACTCGAATGTACATTACTCATAACATAATGATTCACACCACTATAGATGAATATAGATTATATTTACATGATATATATATATATATATATATATATATATATATATATATATATATATATATATATATATATATATATATATATATATAATGAAGAATATTTATACCCCCATCATGACCATAGTGCCAATAAATTTTAAATGAAATAACAACCATTTAATATTGAACCTATAAATTATATTTTAGTGCATATGCACATGAACCAACATTATGCCTTTTGAATTTTAAAAAATGCATATATTCATGAACCAACATCATGCCCCCTGAACCCATGAAAAATAATTTATAATGCCATGCATATGTATTCTCAACTATAATTTCATGTGAAACTGATAATTCTTATTCCAGTAATTATTTTACGTGTGCCCATGCATATGCATCCAAGGGTGTATGAATTTATACTAAAACCTATATAAAGTGAGTGCACATGCATGTCATATGCCCTTATAATATGTATCAATGTGTTAGTATCTATCATGTATCTAATTTTTTAATCTTTTAAACTTTTATTATGTCATAAATATTTTTTTCTACTCTTAGAGTCTTGAATATCTAATACAAGCCCATTGCAATGCCCCCCTTTTGAGATGAGGGACATAACCTACAAGTTGTTCATCTCAAAAGAAGAGTTAACTATATCTTGTGATAAATTTATAATCATGTATAATTATGTTAACATGTGGAGAGTGTGTTATCATAATATAGTGTAATTCATCGAGACATGTATGGAACATATGTAATGCAAGGCACACAAGTGTCATGTAAAGATAGATATAAAAATAATGTATGTGTTATGCTAACCATATCTAAATAATACTATTAAATAGAAGTGTATGATATGTATCCTAACATCACTAATCAAGCACATCAAGCATAACACATAATGTCACATGATATTAAACATAAGGCCAAGGGCCACATACAAGGGACATGAACACATCACCATGAACAAGGCCAAGGGATACATACAAAGAACATAAAAATGTCATAAATAAGGGACATAAATATGTCACACACATAAGTCCATATGCCTACACATAATAAACAAGTAATGTCTAGCCTATCATGTAATAAAGTTACAACATCAAAATAACATAGAAAAGTGAAGACTAGTATGCAACATCCATATATATCAATGTCATATCATAGCAAAGTAGTGTATCTAGGTATCACAATGTAAGATATAAGTAACTAACAATAAAATTATAAGAAATGTAGCTTAAGATGGTAGAGATAATTATACCAATCTATCAACATGGCACAAGTTCATTGGACCAATCACAACTCCTATAAAGTCATCATGCTACTCAATACATCACTACACCTATCAAGTTTTTGAGCCCATATTCTAAATGCATCTTTCTATAACAAATTTTGAAAAAACACTAACTCATGTGCCTCTATTTTCATTCCATGCATCAATCTACCTAGCCAACACCACAACTATATGCACAACACTCTAACACCTTGAGTTACATGGTCAACACTGGGCTTTTCCTTTTGGGAACACCAAGTCTCAGTTGTTCTTCTACATGTAACCTTCAGCTACCAATCAGGCCAACATGACACAAGTAGACCAATCACATCTCCAAGGAATTTATCATGCCACATAGCACACTAATGCACCTACCAATTTTTTTAACCTAAAAAATGCATCCAAAATGCATCACTACTCTATCACATGTCCAAACACGTAACTTTCTTGTTTTGAGAAAACTAGGTCTCACTTGTTCATCTACATTTGCATCTTCCTCATCTTCAAATACTTCAAAATATGTATAGATTTAAGTTTATCTGTACCTCCTTCATTTGAAAGAATTTTTATTCAACATCTTGACTAACAACATGTGGTTAGTAGGATACCACATCATACACCCCTTTAGTTATTTCTAAGAACCACAATAAGGTCATGGCTTATCCTCAATCTCATCCAAAGGAGACTAGCTTGCTCCTTAAGTTTTAGAGTTACTTATCCATCAAGAATACTATGTAGGCTATTAACTTATCTGGCAAAGCTATTTATCTTTCTCCTTCACTCAAATATGGGCTTCTCCTTAACAACATGAAGAAATAAGATCTTCACTAAGAGATCCTCCACCTTGCTCCATAGAGAGATACCTGACGTAAATTTTTTTTTCCTTATTTAATCTCCAAATTGGTCTCTCCTCCTATCATAGTAACTTCAACTTGAAAAAACCATCCAAAAACATAAAACACTCACACATGGAGTTTTTCACTAAGGCTTTGATACCAATTGTTATAAATCAAAGCTTCACAACCAAAGATATGATAATAGATGTTAGGATTAAAAATTTGATACTACATATTAGATCAATGAGATATATCATAAAATGAAAGTAATTAATATATAAAATAAGATACAAAAATAAGAGACAAAATAGAACACATTACATAAGAGATTACATGGAAAACCCTTGTAAACAAGCAAGGGAAAAAAACATGGGAAAAGTGGTAGCTTCCAAAATTTGTTACTTAAGTAATTCCTCTCTTAAAATATCTCCTCCAACAACTCCTTTTAGTGCTAAGAACCAAGAAATCAATGCTTACTCCTGAAGCATTCATGTTGTGAACTAAACATACAAAGCCTCTAGGATCCAATTTCCAAGCATGCAAGCACAAACTTGCATGGATCCACTAACTATATGAATTATAGTAGAGAAGCTTATATTATTAATAGAATTTAAAAATATAGAGAGAAAATAAAAAGAGAGGAAAAAATGTGTTATCCTATAGTGGGGATCACTATTCATGAATAGGGAACCATGTCTCCCCCATGTGCTAAGTCAATCTTCGAATGGCATCTCATGATGTCCCCTTGACCATTCCATGTGTACTCAAAAGTGTTATGCCCCACTTCACATGTGACCTCAATCTAACATAATTTTCTTTGTCCCCTACTTTCCTATGTGCTTTCACATGATTCAAAACATTCCCAACTTTTGACATCATTCAATAAGATCCCACAAACAACATGCACCCCACAAGCACATGCTTAAGTGGAATCATGAGATCCACTATCATCATGTCTTCACATGCATCCACAAAAGCTAAACCATGTGACTAAGTAGATAAATGTAGCCTATTTATCTCTCCTCATCTTTTTCACATGAAAGATGCTCTGTGGGCTATACCACCCACCATGAACCATGCCAAATTAACACCAATCTACATTACTAACCATCCACATCACCATTAATAAAGATTGTGAATAGTGACTTCACATCCTCTATCTATCATAGTGATCTTTGTCCCCCACTTTCCCATGTGATTTCATATGATTTAAAAGATTCTCAAATTTTGACTTCATCCAATAGGAGACCATAGACAAACTACACCCCACAAGTACATGCTTAAGTGGAATCATGAGATCCACTATCATCATGTCCTCACATGCATCTGTAAAATCCAACCCATATGACTAAGTGGATAAATGTGCTCCATTTCTCTCTCCTCATATTTTCCATATGAAAGATGATTTGTGGGCCATGTCAAATTACCACCATCCACATCACTAACCATCCACATCACCAACATGCCACATCATCATGAATAATAGCCATGAATAGTGATTCATGAATAGTGACTTCACATCCTAACAAGGTGCACTACTAATTTTTGGAATAGTGGGAATCCCATAATGAGATTTAGGATTGGGAAGCTGAATACTCTATGGGTTAGGATCAGCTTCATGTTTATATTATTTTCCATTATGAATAAAATTGATACATTAGTTTTTGGAAGAGGCAATAACCCTCATGCAATGAGTCCATGGGCATCCTAGGAGTATATTATAAGATAATGGTAAGTTAAGAACCATAAGATTAGTATGTATAGTTTTGGGTTTAATAGTAAAATTTAGCTAAATACAACCAAGCATCTTTCGATTGGTCATATTAAATCCATGACATGTTGAATGATTTTATTTGAGATGATATTTGTTATACTCAAGTTGTTGAATGAGCCAAAGAGATGTCACATTAATTCCTAACCCTCTTTCTACTAATACTTTGTAAATGAGGGTGGTATTAATGGCTATTTTGATAAAGAGATGTGGATCATCGACTCGAAAGAGAATTTCATCATTGATCATGTCTTCTTCAAGGAACTCTATGGAAGGTTTTTAATAAGTACATATAATTTAAATGGTATGAACTTCTTTTATTTGAGGCTCATGAGAAGGTTATTCCTCTTCTAAGGAAGATGGTTCTTCAATTTATTGGAGTTGTTGCATTCAGAATTTACAATGACAAAGAGAAGTGTGAACAAACTCCATGAGAGGAATTTTTCAAGGCATAGAGTTAAGTTCCTCTAAGAAGTTCCAATGAATTTTGGAAGAGTAAGAACTAGCACAAGGCTTAGAAGGTAAAATATGTTTAGTAGGAAGAGAAGTGGTTGGATGTTTGGATTGAGGAAGTGGTTCCTCATTGGTTTTCAAAGGTAAGTTATTGGTAGTGGTATCTTTAAGAAGTTTCTCTTCTAAAGACAATTTATTTGGTTTGGTGATGGGATCTTTATGGATGGGTTTATATCAATAATTGACCTTAGTCACATTCACATATTGGGAATTGGTGTAGTATTTATCATAATTAATGTTAATCACATAAATATCCTTACTTGATTGTTTAGGGTTAGATGTAGATAAAGTTTTTGGAATTTTAGAGGAAGAGGATTTAGAAGCTTGTTTTTTTTATAAGCATCAACATAATCATGATGGTAGATTTTGATCATGGCATCATGATTGAATAAACCTCTTAGCATAAAAGAAATGACAATTTTTTTAATCCCATGACATGTTTCATGGGAATGACCTATATCGACATGAAACCAACAAAATTGGTTAGGATCATAAAATTTATGGGGATTATTAGCATATGTGAATGGTTTAGAAGGTGATACAAGTTGTTTCATTTATTGCATAGTTAACAACATATGGGAAGGTTGGGGATTTTCTCTTTTGGCTACTCCAGTGTTGGTTGAGGAGGATTATTTTTTATTGCATTGGTTGAATGTTGGAAAGATCCCTTGATTGTTTTAGTTTTAGGTACAAACTATTTCATTATAAAATCTTGATGCTTATCATGAGATGATTTAATAGGGAATTGCTTAGCATTGATGAAATGACTCAGATACTTTATGGGAAGATCATTATGTTTTAATTTTTTAACTAAAAGATTGAATAAATCTTCAAGTTTCCATATATAATGTTGGGTAATTTGGTTATACCATTCTAATACATCACTAGTGAAGGTTTTAACTAAAACTTTAGTAGTGACGAAGGTATTAGTTTGGATCCACTCTTTATAAAAATTATTGAATGCCTTGAGAAAAAATGTAGGGTCTTTAGTCCCATCATATTTAATAGTTGGAGATATATCATAAATATCAATAGTTATAATGAAAAGGGCTAAAGGCTCATTTTGAATTTTTTGAAAATTTTTATTATGCATGATAAGTTGGAGAATAACATTTCCTATGGCATCTTTGAAAGGTGGAAGGATAATTTTTTTATTATTTTGGGGAAGAAAAATGGGAGGTTTATTAGACATGTTTATCAAATGATGTTTTAGTTACATAATTTGAGACGTGTTAGATATTTGCATGATGCTTATTTATTTCACTATTTGTGTAGTAATTTGAGTTGTATCAATTGGTGGGTTGGTGTTGGTAGGAGGATTCCCCAAATTAGTATTAGGGGGGAGGGTTACTAGGTGGTGGATTGGTAGGAGGTAGGTTTTTGGTGTTGAAAAAGTTTTCTATGTGGATGTTTGTTAGGCTTATGTCAATCACCCTGACATTATGGTAAGATGTCTAAAGGTGATAATTATCTTGATAAGTATGGAATGGGTTTGATCCACCAATCTCATCTATTGGAGTGATTTGAACCATGTTGTAATCAAAAGATGAGGGATGAGAAAAGGTCCTCAAAGAATGAGGATCCTCTTGGGTAGTGAAGGTAGGATTAAAAAACATCCCATATAGCATATAAATTTATTTAGGTTGTCCAAAAATATTTTGATAGGGTATTTCATGATGCTTGGAGGCAAAATCTAGAATTAAGAAGCAAGGAGGAAAAATAGGGATAGATTTAACCAAACATAGAATAGTATTGACCAATAAGTACAAGGTCGACTAGGTCAATAGAGTCTATGGAAAAGGTCCACACATCAAGATTCAAAACACATATTTAAATTTCTTAACTTTTTTCTATAGATGGTAAAACTAAAATAGGGTAAAAATATCATAGTCATAAGGATTGACTATGTATTGCATATGGATAAATTAAACAAATAAAAAGATACACAACTGGATAGGTTGACTATGTATTTAAAAAGGTTAAATTGAATAGGCTAAAAAAGATACATAGTTATATAGGGTGACTATGTACTGAAGGTAAGTAAGATTAACAGTCAATAAGAGATTATGTCAACATAGATGACAATGTTTTGAAAATAGATATATTTTTTTCAATATAATAGCTAAGAAAATGAAATAAAGAACACAAGAAATTAGATCAATGTGATTGATATAATTGGAACACACATCAAAAAACTTGCACTAATATTGCCTATTACAAGTTTTAAAATACAAAATGTAGTGATTAAAAAGTAAGTAATAAATTGGAATGTAAATGCTAACTAATTGGTCATTCTTAAATGTTATAAATTTATAATAAATTTTAAAATTAATGTGATGGGGAGTTGGCTATAATAAGGAACTAAAAATATATATGGATAGTTTCAGCTACTTTAAGGTGAAAGGAATTTGTATTAGTGATGGTAGTGGCTTAGTATTGGGTCCTACCCCATCACTTCATAATCCCACAATGATAAGGGTGTTGGGTGCTTTGCCAATATATACCATAAACCACATGTTTATACATGGATAGAAAACCAAATTAACTTCCCCTTTGGTGATGAAATCTAAGTAGGTAGACCTTGGGAAGAAAAATGGTTAATGTTTTTTTAGTGTAAATTGATTGGGAAGTGTGTGCAAAAGAGAAAAAATAGTGTGAATAAATTGGTAAATTTAAAAATAACCTAATTAATCTATGGTTTTTACTCTATTCATGAAAATAATTGAAATGAAAATTGAGCTAATGACTAGCAAAATAGGTTAATTCCTTTAACTGTGAAGAGTATAAAGTTAGTTCAAGTGACACTGTATGCAAATAATATAGAATAGAGTTGATAGGGTCACTACTATTCTAAAAAAGAAATATTTGTAAGAACATAATAAAATAAGTTGACTCTATCTTCTAGAGAGAAGATAAGATATAGAACTGCATTGAACTAGTCAACCTAGTTAGTTATAGGGATACAATTTTGTAGACTACAAAATTGTGAAAAATAATACTATAAATGAAAAACTAAAATAATAGAGAAGGTAAGAATAAACCTTGGTAATTTTAAAGATTCTTAGTTTGTAAATTTTATGTTGTGTTATTCAAGTTTTGATTTTAATATTCTATGTACAAGTTCAACTGGGTCAATGAAGTCTCCAAAACTTTTATGTTGAAAGAGAATCTATGAACAAAGTTGATTAACTTGACTATGTTTATAAACTTGTATGCTAGAAAAAGAACTAAAAATAGATTCAACTAGATCGACTATGTATACAATCTTATAACTAAAGAAGAATATTATGTCAAGTTGATTGATCTAGTCATTTATATTATTATATGACTTGCACAGACATAACAAAGTCATTTTAGAGTGATTGTGTGTTAAACCTATGAATAAACTATTAGAATTGTATCAACAAGTTAAATATAATACTACAAAAATCAAAATATATAATATGAAAATAAAATGAATGTGTGAAATAAAACCTATAAGGTTTTTATTCACATTGGGTTCACTAGAATGTATACAAAATAAAATTCAATTGACCTATCAATCAATCCTAACTTAGAGAAGATAAATCCTATTTTAACTTTTTTTGATTGATACATTTAAACATTCATGTTCATGACCAAGATGGATCCACTAGACCTAACTAAGGGGTATATTATCATAAAAATATCACTAGAGAGGGTTAAAAAGCCTCTAGTCAAGTAATACTATGGAATAACCTTAGCTAGGTCCTATGATTTCATATTCACTAAGTATATGTAAAGTAAATTAAAATCTAACCTAGTGTTCACAAAAGCTTGTGGCACAAAATGGGGACAATAAACATAAAAACGAACACACATAGAATAATTATAATTAAGCTATGTATAGATATAACCCTAATTCATGGAGAGATAAATATACTTAAAAGCCATTACTTATGTTACTTCTATCTACTAAAATAGAGGAGTAAAGTTAGAGATACTTACCTTAAATACAAACTCATCGAGACTCAATATTTCCCTTGGCCAAAGGCGCTTCACAATACATTTTAATGGTTTGTAAGGATCACTAATATAGTACAAAGCATCCAAGAATTTTCCACAAGACAATATTATTCTCCAATTATAAACCCTAAGCAATAACTCTTTAATAATGGTCAAAGATCAAATTGTAAAGAAGCATCAATGAATAATTAACTCATTATCTCTCTAATAAATGGAAAAAATGTATATATATAGCTGAATTTAACCCTAAACTTTTCCAAAATTTTAGTTGATAAGGTCATTCCAATTTGACTCTATATCATTAATTGATAAAAACAAATTAGGTCCCAATCTAGGTCAACCAAGGCCGAGCTAGACCTGTAATGTAAAAATATCAATTAGAATATAGGGTCAGTCCAAGCCAACATCATTTAGTAAATGTCAAAAAGGTTTTAAGACTTAGGTAAGCGTCAAAAAATGTGGTGAATTACTTAGATTAGTGTGTAATGGAGGTGTCAAAGATTAAGGAATTGTATATGATATGGTTGTGTAGATAGAAAATGGTGGTATAGGGGACAACAATCCTATGAAGTACCAATGTTTTGCCCACCCCTTTCTTGGTGCACCCTTTAAGACATGCACTCAAATATATTGAGACTCTATGAGTTATTTCAAGAGAGAAACCATGAGTAATTGATAAAGTTTGAAAATATTATGTGTATACACCATTAATCTCTTGAAGGGACAATTACAACTTGGAGTCTTGGAACATGAACCTTGATCTCTTTGGCAACCTCTATGCCATTTTTACCCTTTAATGATCCTCCTATTTTGGTGAATATGAAATTTTATTTTGGACATCTTTACACACTGGTCTTCAATCATTAAAACCTGCAAGTTCACTTTTTTAACTTGTTTGAAACTAATAAGGCAATGAATACAAACTTGTCACTCATGTGAGGTCTAGTTTCCTTGCTTGCAGACTACCATATCACCTATAAATATTCATGAAATCCTTGAAAAATATCATTCCATATATGTTCATCCTATATATCTATAATTTATTCTTCATATCTTGTTAATGAGAGATTTGGAAAGGCTACAACTTCACTTCTTATGCCAAAAAGAGAAACCTTCATCTAGTCCTATCTTTATTACTTGAAGTCTATCTTGGTACCAAGATAGATAATTTAAATGGATGTTTTGAGGGACATTATACCTCTTTCTATGCCTATAAGGTATTTCCAAGTGATCAAGATCCTTCATTAGTTCATATCCCTATAAAAAGGCTTAAAACTGGGTTTTCTTGACTATTTTCTATACCTTTTCTTCCCACGCATGCCAATTAATTATTTAAATGGATGATCTTATGATAAAAAGTAACATCAATTTGTTTTTAATGCCAATCAAATTTATTTTAACCACTTATAATACAAAACTCAATCATCAAGTTCTTAGGAGGATTCTAGGAGGTTTAGAGTGTTCTCCTTTCTTAAGCATTGTTAATAAAGTTGTGGGATTTAATGAACAAAATAAAAATAGGAATTTCATGTCCAAAAACCTCTCCATTTTCTACGTTGTGTTTAGGATCCCATGAAAAATTTTAGTGGATATTTAAGCAAATAATAACTTTTTTAAGTTGGTAGATTTGGCATATTTAGATCAAGAGAGAGATTTTTAGGCCTAAAAGCCTTAAAAATGCATTTTATTGATTAGAGTTCATTCTAATAGGTCTAAAATAAACCCTATCATCCATATAGATATTATTTCATGTACCTTGAGGATTAATTATTCTTAAACCTAAATCTTATACTTGCAGTGCTTGGGTGAGATTTTAAGCTTGATTAGGCTTCTTGGCATTCTCAATACATTTTCTCACCTTGAAAATTTTTGAAGACCTTCATAGTACTTTACGAACCTTGTTTGGATGTCTCTTTGACTCTCCCACATTGATGCATATGTGTTTCAAGTTATAGACCTTATAATAATTAAATAAGCTCTTAATGGCTCTGTAGAGTACTAAGTAGTTGTGAAGAAGCTATGAGAATTCATCAATGATCTCTCTCTGCATCTTATCCCATTAAAGACATGGAAACCTTAACAACTAGACCTACAACTTCAACATGTGGATGTTTATTGCATAAGAGATTCCTTGAATATGACCATATAGAGAACATTAGACCTATCAAGATTTATTACAATCATCCTCCTACAAAAATGAACTCTTAAGAGGTTTCAAGATGAAGAAAACTAAGGGTCGAGGGTTTTAGAGAATTTTAGGATAGTTAAAATCATTAGAGATGGTTCATAGAGATGGGGACCTTATACCTTAAACTTATGCCATGTATTTCAAGGTCATAGGGTTCTCCTTTTATACATAAGATCATTTGGTCCAACTCTTTTTATCTTGCATGAAACAAGCATTGAAAACTAACTCTCAACTAGCTACCAAAAACCTGATGAAGTGTTTGATGCATATTTTATTTGATCTTACTTTTTCAAGATAAACAAAGCATGGTTTGGCCTTGGTGAAGTGATCCCAATGTAATCTGATCATTTGAGCTTATTAAAACACATTGTATTCCTTTTGAATGACTCATGACATATGTTTGTAATGTTTTTTCACATCATCTTTTCTCTTTTTGACTTAATATTGTCATCTCTAGCATGTATATGATCATATTCACATTGCAAAAGACTCACAAGGTTGACTAGTATATGATAAACATACATGACACTATATTTTACCCATATATGCTATTGTAAAGCTTAAAACATATTGAAAAGGCTTAGACTATGCAAATTGACCCATGAGACTTGAGGCTCATTTTAATGACTTCACTCAGATGTTTTTCTATTCATTCTAAGGTTCATTTGATTGACTTAGACCTTGTCACCCATGACAAAAGAGACTTATGTAATAAAGAGGCTTTGGGGAAGGCTTAGACTAGGTAAAATATTAACCTTAACCTCTCCAAAGGCCTTAACTTATTTAAAATTACCTTAAACTCTATTGAATTCTCATATATTGATAAACTGCATAATAAGATGATTTATCAAGTGCCCTAGGTTAATAATCTTCACAATGCATTTCATGAGACCTTTGAAACACTCCAAGACCACCTAGCTAGACATCATAACATAAAAGACATCATAGGAAAATTCATAAGCATAAAAATGCTATCAAAAAATTTAAAGGAGTCTAGATAGTAAGTTTTTTAAAATAGTGACCAAGGATAGCCAATTTGGCTAGCATTTTTGGTGGCCTCTTAGGATTGCATGCTTGTTATGTATTTATACCAATATCCTTAATGTATTAATTAGGATATGGAGTCAATCATCAATGACTTTTTAAAGTCAAATTAACTTGAAACACACTTAAAACCCCTTGAAACCAACTAAAACAATTGAGTATTTCCTCTAACACACACAACACATAACATAAAGCAAGACAACACACAACATAAATCAAATGTGCAATAATAATTAGAGGAAGAGAATACAAATAATCTAACATACTCTAATAACTTGAGATAACCCTAAACAAAGCCATTGACTGGTAGAGAAAAATAACTAACTTTTCTCACCAAGTTCATGTATCTATCAAGATTGATTGTAGCCATAAGAGAATAGAAAGGGGAAATTATATGCTAAAATTGTCAACCTCTTATCCTTCAAAATCAACCTTATACACCTCCTCCATATTTCTTGAATCATGAGTGGTTAGAAGTGTATGCTTATACTGATCTTAGACATGTTTAGGCTCATCTTCATGTTCTAGGATGAACATGATAGGCAATGGCTTCTCCTTATTAGCCTCTAGCTGAGCTAACTAGTTGATAGGACATGCTCTAGTGATGGTATACACCTCACCATCCTTTACCTCATGATAAAATTCTACCTCTTCATAATCTGATTGATCAAATTGAATGGATTTATATGCCTCTTATGACATACTTGTATAATTGGCTTCAAGAGGAAAATATTCTTTCTCCTTGAGAGGTTGAGGCTAATATAGGTTTATCTTATCTTCCAAGAGTGCATAAATTTTGATAACCCACCATGAAGACCTCAAAAAAATAATCATCAAGTGGAATTGAAAGATATAATGGAAAACTTGAGGGTTCTCCCTCTCCTTGTTCATTGATTTTCTTGACAAAGTTGCCTTCTATAGTCTTAATCAGAGCATAGTCCCCTTGTAGAAGAGTGAAACCTGATTCTAGGACTTCAAATTAATCTTCAAATTATCCTTTATTTATTTGCATCTCCATTAGGTCTTTTTGATCATGATCATTATTATATTTCCCCATCTTGGCAGCCATTCCATCAATGTCTTCATTAGGAGATACAAACCTTCAAAAAGTATCAAACTCATTGTAAATATTAAAGTACTACTGCCACAAATTATCATAGATTTCTTATTCAATAAGGGCTATTACACTCTCATTCTAGCCTTCACTTTGCCTAACTTTGGGAGTGTCTTATTCATGTTCATTTTAAGTCTCCATAAATATTGGGAGCATGACTTCTTCTTGTGAAACAACCTTTAAGATTCCACTAGCTTCAATTGAAGCAACTTCCTTAAACTCCTCACCAAAAACATGCCCAAAAGACACATTTACCTTTATTTTGTTAATATGACTACCAAAGGTGATATCTTCATCATAATCACTTAAGGAGTCTTCTTATTCATCTACAAACTCTTTATATACACTCTGTAGAATAGGTTCTTCTTCAAGGATAGGTTGCTCATGCTCATGAGTAAGCTTTTGGATTGGATAAACACTCTTGAATCTTGGGATTTTGAGAGTAATGGGCTTATCTTGAGGGTTGTGGAAGGGGGAAGAATTTTTTTTAAAGGTTTATCATTATTATATTTCCATTCACCTATCAATCTCTCAAATTTTGATGTGCTTTGATCCTCAACTTCCTCAATAAGGACTGATTCATTCTTTTCTTGGATGCCTTCTTGGATTGACTTCCATGATGGAAAGGTTTGAGGTTCTTATTTAGCTTCAATTTCCCAATCTAAGCATTATCCATTTTTCTTATCCCATGACTCCATCACTTGATTCCAACTTGGAATTTAGAATGAATTTTGGTTTCTCTTAGGTAAGGGGAAGAGAGCTTTGTGCTAAGATTTCTTCATTCCTTTCCCTCCAAGTAAAAATCAACCTCTCACACTTTGATTTACCTTGGTCTTCATGGATAAATACAAATTGAGGGGTGGGTGAAGTACTTGGGAGACTTAGAATATCTCTTGTTTTGACCTCTTGAGGAATAATGGGTGGAGCTTACATGGACATAAGCTTTTCTTAATGGCATATTGTAAGTTGGAGCAGGTTGGGAACACAAGAAGGCTAATGTGGGGTAGTAAAAAGTATATGAGACTGATGATATTGAATTTTTTACCTCTCATGGACTACTAAATATCCTCTATACAATTAATTAATCCACATATATCCAACATGTCATTGATTAGTCCTTTTTTATTCCCCTTGTTGAGGTATGTTCTTAGTGTTAGTATTAAGTCATTAATTTTGTCATTGATGTCAAAGTTAAGTTGAATGCCCTTCATGTTAAAAGTTAGAATTGATGTCATGTTTGGTGAAGTGGTGTGTGATAAATAATTTTTGTATCTCTATTGAGATAAAATTTGAAGGCAACCTAGTGTTATTTTTTAGGTTTGATGACATGTCAAGATCATGTTTAAGATACAAGGGAAGCATCTTGATTGAACTCTAAGTACTGAAGAGCATACAAGGTAAGCACATGGGTCAACAAGTCCTTGTGTTATATATGAGGTATTGATACAAGGTTGTGACGTGATAAATATCATAACTCTATTGAGAGTATCTTTGTCTTCAGAGAATCATGTTTGAAGAATGACATCATTGAGAACTAGCTTATTTGTGACAAAACTCTAAGTACTAGGTATCTTAAGTAACCTGATCTAGCTCTTTGAATAAGGTGTAAGCATGAAGCATGGTACATATTTATAATTTAGGTAAGTAAAATCATGATAAATTATCCTAAGTTTTTTTTTAAATGAGTAAAATACAAAGGAGCTTAATGATGAGTTTTTAAGGTCTAGTTTTGAGGCTTAATCTTTACTTTAAAGACCTAGTAAAATGACATAGGTCTGGTATCATGATGAGTTGAGCCATTTGAGACCTATGTGAGAAATTTTTGTAGTGTATTATTAGGATATGATATCACATGACATATGGCTGAGGTTTTTAAGACATTATAATAGGGTTTAAGGCATGATCATAGTCTAAGTATGACTAGCAGTAAAAGCCCTAGTATGCAACATAACCTATAGTAGATTAATGAGGGGTCAAGATGATTTTAAAGGATGATATATATCTTTATATAATTTTAAAAAAAATTGACATGTCATTTCAAGTGTGTGTAAAAATTTTTAAGTCAATATCTGAAGGATAAAGCATGAAAACCTATAATAAGGTTCCCTATGTGTATAGAATGTCATATTGCAGACCTAAGAAGAGATTTATTGTATTCATTGGCATGTGAAACATTTTAATGAGAGATTGAGAAATTAATGTAATTTTTTTAAGGTCCCTATATTATTTTTTCATCATTGTTTTTGGAGAAGAGGTGTAATCCTTTATGAATGATTGCTAAGAAGTGAAACCAGTCAAAACCCTTATAATGACCCGATAAGAAAGATCTAGTAGGTTATGGATAAAATGGAATTTTTGACCTATTTTTATGTTTTTAAAATGTAAATTACTCTTAAATTTTTCCTTATATGGTTTTTTTGGTCTTGAAAGTGAGTAGAAGCTACAGGAAAACCCTTATTTTCATGGATTTTGATATACCAGGTAGGGTTGACTAGTTCAAAGAATGAAAATGGATGGAGGATGATGTGAAATAATTATATTTTATGAAAATGAAATTTTATGAGTAGTTTTTAGACAAAAAATGTTTTAAACCCGTCATGTAAGTTGGCCTATCGCTAAACATGCCTAATGAGCAAAATCGTGAGAAAACTAGGCAAGAATGAGAATGAGATTAGGGATTGGTTACAAAGTACTAGGTATGGATCCTAATGAATGGGTCAATTATTTAATAAATATACCTCATATCCACTTGGTTTATAATTTTTTATTATTCCTATACTCAATAAAAAATTTGTCATCAAACTGGTCTATCTAACACAATGAAGTTTGTGTAGAGTGAAGTAGTGAGATTGGTCTATAAGACCAATATTGATATATGACCATGCAATATATATTTTTAGAGATGATATAAGGATGATAAATGTTAAAAAAACCATTTTAATATCATATAATTATTCTTGACTGTGTTTTGTACTACAAGCAACTTTTTATGTGTATGTGAAAATGATGTTTTTGAGTAGTCATTTTGCACTAAGTTAAAGGATCCAATACTATTTAAGTTTGGAGAGTTAAATGGTTTTGAATATTTATTGACATTGTTTGGTGTTTTTGAGTAAGCCTTTTTTAAGAGTGTTCCTAAAGCATTTTGGCCTATGTGGTGAAGAGAAAATAAATTTCAGAAGTATTTTAAGTATTAAATATCCTATAAATATTATTTTATTTTTCAAATTTGTGTATATGTTTTAATTTTACAAGATAGACTTTCTGACAGTGAGAAGGCCTAATGATGAGTAGACTTAATTGGATGGTTCAAGGAGTGAAAAGAGCCAAATGGTGTTGGGGAGATAATGAGAGATTATGAGGGGTATATTATAATTAAATATGAAGTTTTTCATCCATTTTTTAAGTCTCAAAGTGTTCAAATGAGGCCTAAGTGAAACATGTGCTTAGGTAAGGCCTAATTGCATTAGGTCTCTATTAGGCCTAATGATGGCTTTAGCCCTTAAAGGTAATGACTGTTAGGATCTAGGAAGCACCATTATTACCAAGCAACTAAACATGCAGAATTAAACTAGAATCACAAGTAACTAGAATTCAGAAATAACACAAAAAATGAGAGACAATACACAACTTGTATTAATACTCTTCCAAAAAAGAATTACAACAAAGAGACACCACACGCTTCCACCTTACAGGTTTGCCACACCAAGTGTTCAGTAATTCACCTTCAATATCTCACTCTCTCTCTTACGGTCCCAACACACAACTCAAACATAGAGTTGGTGTTCACCTCCAACCAGTCAGTATCACTATTGCCAGTACACCGAGTATACACACATACTCAACCGAGTACACAACACACTCCAAGTAGATCTACCATGAACTTGCAACAACCTGAAACTCAAATGATCTTACTTATGGAAGGATCT
Source organism: Torreya grandis (assembly GCA_037957365.1). Lineage (NCBI taxonomy): Eukaryota > Viridiplantae > Streptophyta > Pinopsida > Cupressales > Taxaceae > Torreya > Torreya grandis. Next base: position 919,496 of record JARHVA010003198.1, read on the forward strand.
ACCTTGCCTTCCTCTTTGCTCTATGATCGAGTACACACCGTACTCCAAGTAGATCTCTCTTGATCTTTCTACCTGTTGTGTTGTTGTCCTCCCTAATATTGCACACTTGCAAATCAATCTGGTTCTGCACACCTACAAACTTAGATCTTGCACACACATACACCTACAAATCAATGATTTTACTTACCATGTAGATCTCCAAATGTGGCCTTGCATACCTGCTAACCAAGATCCTACATACATGAAAAATCCTTTTGATTCTCCAAACCAACACCCATACTTGGCACTGTGGCACTAGGAAGAACACACCTTGCTCTCTTCACACACAAAAGGAGCTAATATTTTCTCTCTTACTCTCTAGCACAAATTACAATACAGCCCATGAGTCTATTATATAGATCTCATGCAAATAATAATTAGACATCTAATTACAATAATTAGATCCACAGCTCAAGACTATAATTAACCTTCTTACATGCAAACAACTGGTTCATTAACTAACTATTAGTGAAACCGACAGTTCTAGAATCGCACAAGCGACCGACGTCAGTCCCTATCTGCCTGGGGGTGATCGAAGTCAGCCGATCTCTGACCATCGTCGACAGCTTCCTATTTCCACCTGACCGACGTCAGTTGGCCTGACCGATGTCAGTGATTGTGACACTCAGCACCCTCCTCCAATGTCTGCATCAGTGAAGCTTTTAGCTCCACAACCTAACAATCTCCCACTTGGAGATAAATAGTTGCATTATACCTGTACCTATACACTATCTAATCTATTTCCTGGCTTGTATCCCTCTTCAAGATCAATCCTGAAGACCACCCACCACACAACCTATGGTGCACCTCCTATCATCCAAATAACCTACCACATCCAAACCTACAAACCCATGTAGTGAAGTCCTGACCCTGCATAACATGTATACTTACTGCTGGTCCCTCTCAAATACCTGAGAACCCACTTCCCTAAATTGGCTCCTAACTCTCTGACAGCTCCCACTGCATGGGCAAACTCAGGTCTATACCAGACCTCATGTGATTTTGGACACTGAATTGTCTAGCCCTTGGTGTGCTCCAGTTCTACATCCTACATATTGAACCTCGCTAACACCTGATTCACATCAGCTCCCACTAGAGACAAAATCAACTTGTGATCTTCCATGTCTCTCATGACAAAGAATCTCACTGCTCCAAATTCCTCATGACATGCCACTGAACTAACCTTAACCTTAGCTTAGCAAAACCTTGTATTTTTGAACCTGCACCAAGCATACCATCCACATATAGTAATAGGATAATGTTGCGACCATCATCCACCTAGTAAGACAAACATAATGGTTATACTGACATTGACTAAAGCCCTACTTTGTCATACACCTGGTACCACCTGTCAGCCCTGTACCACTATCCTACAGCTTGCTCAAGACCATATGAACTGGCCTTCCATCTCACATGTCCATTCTCTTTATTCTTTAACTAAGGTATCCATTCATCTTTTAGTGCTTTCTTCCGGCTGGCAACCCTACCAAATCTCCCATTTGGTTCTGCATCCTATTCATTCCATGTTCCCACTGTTTCCTGGATCCTTCCTACTATGTAGTGAGCAACGAGTATAAAGAAGAGGAATAATGAATTTGAGGCTTACTTACCACTTTTAGTCCTTTATATGGGCATTTGAGACTCCTTGACAGCTTGTTATCCACCCAAAATCCATTACAGTGACTGACCTTAGTCACCACACAATCTACATCCGAATGACGTCAGTTCCATGCGACTATCCTTTCTGTCAATGTTGGTTTTTTGACCGATGTTAGTCTTACTTGGTCACCAACATCAGTTCCCTGACTGACGCCGGTAGCCACCCTACCTGACACCACCGGCTCTGGTCTACACATGACTGACATTGGCACCTATCTATTCGACGCCGATTCCCCATGACCGATGTTGGTAACTGTGTTCGCCTGTGAGTGATGACTTTTTACCTGTGAGCTTTCTTTGAATCATACCCATGTCCAAACTGCCCTACTCAGAGTTACTCAGTCCCATCCACTGATCTCTATCCATCATCTCCTCTAAAAACACCAAGGCTTTCTAGTTCTTAAGTCTATCAAAGACATCTGACTTCCTCTTAAGAACATGCATCTCCTTCTTGCTCATGTGACCAAGCCTACAAAGCCACATCTTTGTAACAAAAGAAGAATCAATAATACAAGCAAGTAGATAAAGAGTACCTGCTTTCTTACCACACGCTAATTCAAGTGCATCTATTGTGAGAGTTTTTATGCATCTCTCATCACCCAACTTTCCTAAAGCAATTAGCCTTATCTTCAGAATTGGGACTTGCATGACCTCCTTCAACACCCATGTGTTGGCCGCCTGCAATTTTAGCTTCACTTCCCCTTTGCCAATTCTTTGGCAAGGTACACCAGCCCCTAAATAAATATTTCCAAAGTCTCCAAAGACCTTAACATGGAAAAATACTCTATTTCGAGCTGCATGGAAAGAGGCAACATAATCTATAAAACAAGATTCTACTTTATCCAAGGAACATCCCAAAGCATCCTGTGCAACAACACCTACAACATCTGCTTCTTCAGTTCCTTCATGCTGATCTTGAACCAACCAATAATATTTCTTTACCTGCTCTTTCTTTCCATAACACTGTAATTGACCATTCATGATTTTCAATTCCTCCATTCTTAGCTTACTTTCTTCTACCATTGTTATACTCCCACTCAATCAGAAACCCTTGAGAGTGACCTATAATCAAACACAAACCTGTTCCCTACAACCTTAGCTCTGATACCAACTGTTAGGATCTAGAAAGCACCATTGATTACCAAGCAACTAAACATACATAATTAAACTAGAATCACAAGTAACTAGAATTCAAAAATAACATAGAATATGAGAGACAATACACAACTTGTATTAATACTCTTCCAGAAAAGAATTACAACAAAGAGATGCCACACTCTTCCACCTTACAGGTTTGCCACACCAAGTGTTCAATAATTCACCTTCAAGAGCTCACTCTCTCTCTCTTATGGTCCCAACACATAACTCAAACATAGAGTTGGTGTTCACCTCCAACCAGTCAGTATCACTACTGCTAGTACACTGAGTATACACACATACTCAACTGAGTACACAATGCACTCCAAGTAGATCTACCATGAACTTGCAATAACCTGAAACTCAAATGATCTTACTTATGGAAGGATCTACCTTGCCTTCCTATTTGCTCTATGACCGAGTACACACCATACTCCAAGTAGATCTCTCCTGATCTTGCTACCTAATGTGCTGCTATCCTCCCTGATCTTGCACACCTGCAAATCAATCTGGTTCTACACACCTACAAACCTGGATCTCGCACACACATACACCTGTAAATCAATGATCTTACTTACCATGTAGATCTCCAAATGTGGCCTTGCACACCTACTGACCAAGATCCTACATAAATGAAGAATCCTTGTGATTCTCCAAACCAACACCCATACTTGGCACTGTGGCACTAGGAGGAACACACCTTGCTCTCTTCACACACAGAAGGAGCTAATATTTGCTCTCTTACTCTCTAGCACAAATTACAATACAGCCCATGAGTCTATTATATAGATCTCATGAAAAAAATAATTAGACATCTAATTACAATAATTAGATCCACAGCTCAAGACTATAATTAGCCTTCTTACATGCAAACAACTAGTTTGTTAACTAATTGTTCGTGCAACTGACAGTTCTAGAACTACACAGGCAACTAACATCGGTCCCTATCTACCTAGGGGTGACTGATATCAGCTGATCTCTGACCATTGTTGGCAGCTTCCTATCTCCACCTGACTGACGTCGATTGGCCTGACTGATGTCGGTGACTGTGACACTAAGCACCCTCCTCCAATGTCTGCATCAGTGAAGCTTTTAGCTCCACAACCTAACAATGACTAACCTATGCAATGTTTGTTTCACTTTTGAAACATGTTTAATGATATATTTAAATCATAATCCAATTATGGTTATTTCCTTGTTTGATCAATATGGTTATGATAAAAAATCAAGTATAAAGTCAAGGCCTAATAAGCCTATTTTGACTAGTTAGAATATTGAGCTATTGAGCGAAGGATATAGAGTTCTAGAGAATAGGTTAAGGGATTTAATATCATTAGAGAGATGAGATTATTATTACATAAGTATATAACTATTTTTATACATGTTTTTATCAATTTTATTTGACATAATTCTTCCAAGTAGAGGGTTAATTGAGCAATAAGGCCTAATAGTTGTTTGAGAGATTAAGAGAGAAAAAGTGTGAGAAGAGAAAAAGTTTGAGAAGATATAATAGAGTATGGCATCTTCAGTTGAGTGAGAAAAATGTGTCTGATTTTTATCATATATTCAAGGTATCTAAGTTGGTGCTTGGTTTCCTAGGGGGTTGGATACTCCTTTTAGGTTGAAGCTTGTTAAAATCACTAGTTGAGTTGGTGTTTGACTAGTGAGGGGTTGGTGCTCCTTGTGGGGTTGGAACCTCACTAAAAAAGTTATTTATTTCTTATAATATAGTATTAAAAGTTTTGAATCAATGTATTTTCTTTACTAATAGGGTTTCCCACATATATTTCATGTCCTTATGGTTTTTGCTTTCATAGATGCTTGTGTATGCATTAAATGGTGTATGTAAGTGAATGAATGCTTCATGAATATTTAGTGAAATTTGAGGACTATTTTAATAAAAATGATTCACCCCCCCCCCCACATTATTTATAATTCCAACATTTGGTATCATATTAGGTCCTTTAAAATAGGTATTAAAACCTAAAGGATATTCTAAATAAGCTAAGATGGCTAATCAAGCACAATGTGGTTTTTCTACAAGCAAAGATCCATTGTTTAAGGGATCTAATTATGCCTTTTAGAGTGTTAGGATGAGGAAATATCTAATTTATCAAGGTCATGATGTTTGTAAATCATTATTGTATGGGTATGTTTCACCCCTATTCCTCCTACAGATGCAACAAGTAAGAAGACTAGTGATACTAACTCAAAAGTAATGAATGGTATTATGTGTGGCCTATCATAGGTAGAACTTATGAAGGTAATGCACTATATATATTTAAAATAAATATGGGATAAGTTGAAAAATATTCATGAGGGAGACTCCAAGGTAAAATTGGCCAAGTTTCAAACCCATATAAATCAATTTTAAAGTTTAAAAATGAGTGAAGATGAGACCATTACAGCCTACTTATTGAGGGTTGATGAGGTGGTCAACATCATATGAGGTCTAGGAAAAGAATTGAAAGAGACTATTATTATTCAAAATATTTTAAGGTCCATAACTCCAAAATTTGATTCCAAAGTATGTTCTATTGAACAAATGAAATATCTAGACAATCTAGAGATGGATAGACTTCATGAAACACTAACAGCCTATGAGATGAGGTAAGTGAAAGAAAAACTGTAAAGAAAGAAGTTACATTCAAGGTAGAAAAGAAACCAAAAGAGAATAATTCACAAGGTAATAAAATCAAAGATGATGAATCTAAAATTCATTATGATGAGTTGATAGCATGTTTATAAGAAATTTGGAGATAGGTTCAGGTAAATATAAGGGAAATCTACCTTTTAAATGCTTCAATTATGGAGAAATTGGACACTTTGCCAACAGATGTCCTCATAATCATAAGACAAATAATGATGTATAGCAAGGTGAATATCATGATGATTATAAAAGTTCTTATAAATCTAGTAAGAACAATAAAAACTTTAAAAGATATGACAGCAAGAAAAGGTTCTTCAAAAAACAAAAGGAGTCCTTACACCAAGGAAGATTGTAGCTCATATGATGAGAGTGAGATAAGTGATTCACAGAGTGATCATGAAGGTGATGGTCCTAATGTAAATGAGGTTCTCTTCATGGTTTAAGAAGTAATATAATCAAATATATAATAATCCATATGGATTGGAGGTGTTGATGATTCAAATAAAGAAGGAAATGAGGTGGATCTTGAGGCTGAGTTGATGAACACTTTAGAAGAACTAAAGATGGTAAATAAGAAAAATAGGATGATGAAATATCTTATTAAAGACTATGAAGATAAAATCAACTTGTTTAAATCTATACTAAGAAAAAACTCCAAAGAATAAGAGTAAATAGTCAAATAGGTAGAGAGTCAACTTGAAATTGTGGCTGTAGGCCTAAAAGCAAAAGAAGAAGAATATGCAAAGTATGTAGTTGAAGTGAACTCATTGAGAGCTAAGTTTAAATAGGCATAAAACAAGGTAAATTCCTTTATGAGGATTGAAAAGAGTACCAATGATCTAGACAACCTTATAAATATTTTTTTGTTTCCTAGTTGTACACCTCGTACACTCAAACTTAATACTTGATAGAAAATAAAAAGAAATGATTAAAACTCCACTAGTATGTCATCATATCTAGGGAAAGGTTTAGCATCAAGATTAGACCAAATGCATAAAATGAATGAGAGGCACCTACAAAGGGTATGTTTAGATCCTTACTACTTCTACCTTTACCTGAACCAAGCTGAGAGGACCTATGGGGTAGCTTGCTCACATGGAGAGATTCTAAAATTCAACCTCCATGGGGGTTCATAAGGATTTTTTGGTTATGACCAAGGCATAAACAAATTTACACACTTAACCTATGAAGGGTTATCACATAAATGCACAAATGATCTAAGTCATCTACAAGCTACTAAAAATATATGGGAAAGAGATTGCAATCTTAATTCTATAGAATCTTCAATAATAAGGATCAAATAAAAGACATTAATGCTATGATTTAAAGCACAAAACATAGACACATGTTAAGTATACAATATGTATGCATTTGTAGGTAAATAACACTTATATTATGTAAAGGGTGTATTATTTGTAGGGTAGAATATGGTAGGAAAAGTTAGATGATTAAAAATGAGGGTAGTGTGTTGGTGTTATCCAAATAATAGGGTATATTGTAGTATTTCATGATAATATTCCTTAGGAAAGATGTAGAAAGTATTTAAATGTAAGATAATGGTAAATACCAAATGATCTCTGAGAGACTAGAACATACACTAAAACTAATATTTTAAATGCTTTTCCCTATCAAATCCATAAACCTAGGGTGCCCTAACAAGTTATTCAATAACCTATCCTGACGTAATACATAGAGAGTTTATAATCAAAATTTATGCCCAAAATGATAGCCAGTAGTGAGCACAAACCCAAATGTCCAATTAGTAATTCTTGAAGAACATGTCATTATACTTCATTTATAAGAAACAACAAAGAAGCATAAGCATTTTCATTAAATTTAAAATAAATATTACACACATCATTATTTCAAAATTATATCATGGGACAAACATGGTGAGATTGTTCTTTTGATAAGGGAGACATAAACATGCTCTCAAAGCTTGCTAATGGTTGTACAACTACAACCACCTTAGCAAGGGAGACACAATCTACACACAATAATTGAGTTCATTTTTTTTTTGTAGAACCTAGACTCAGAGAAAATGTACACCAAAAATAATGATCAACAACCTTAAATAGAGCAGAAACCCCTATTTATACACTTTCAAATCTGGGACTGGGTCACAACTTTCAAAATTGCAAAACAAACTTTTAAGTCTGCTAAGATGCTTCTAGCTAGAAACTATTCCCTTTCCATGCCTAAAATATTCATCCATTTTCAAGGAAAATCATAACTCTAACTTCCTCTATGAGGAATGATGAAGATTTGGAGCACAACTTTTGACTTCATGGTAGGAGATGCCTTTCACATGAGCCAAAAGGAGAATATTCATGGTAGAGGGCCGAATAAACTTTATCATTTTGTGTAACTACTTGAAGATGCCCTAGACCATTTGTTTTCATAACTAGAACCTCTTGGATAGTTACCCTTCCTTTTGTGCATGCCATGGAACAACCTAATTTTGTACTAATTTCCTAGGAATATTCTAAATCCATGGCCCTTCTAAATGATCTTCACCTACAATTTCTCTCTCATGGAGGAACTTGGACAAGAAAAACATGAGAAAATACAATACCCAATTTTACTCATCCCATTTACCCTTTTGCCTCCAACCTACTTTTTCACATTTTGCATTTTATGGCTTCCCTCATTTATTTTAATGCAAAAATGTCTTATTTTCACCTTTTGATCACTGTGCCTTATTCGCACTTTTTCCAGGTTAACCTCCTATCAGTGGTGAAGCTCTACCAACTGACTTGCATAGGGTCTCATTATTTACATGACATGTATACCAATGTGGCATCACCAATTACATTATTCATTAACTTAAAATGTGACTATTTCCCTTAAGACATGTGTCGACACATCATTAGGTCTTGAAAGTTTGTCTTAGCTCACACCATTAGATCTATGTGAATATATTGACACAAACCATCGAGCTTGATCTAAAAGACCAAGTGTTATTGGATGCTAGCTATCTTTAGCCCCAAATTTGTGCCACTTGGTATCCTGATGGGCTTTCTACATCCTAAAATGTTAGCTTTATTGGGTTAATGTGCTCTTGCCAAGTGGTAGTTCCATTTTCATTATGGGCTTTGTTAAAAATTCTTGGCTTAATATGTACCATAGATCATATTGTGTACACTTGAACACATACCATTGATCTCTAGGAAAGTCCTTGATCATTATCTTATGATCATTTATTAAATTTTCAACTGTGCCCTTGTATTGTTAGATCTTTTTTGCTGATCAAATATGCATCATAAAATTACAATCCATGAGATTGAGCATGGTTTATGCCTTGTAAATAGTCTCTATTGCTTTGAGTGCCATCACACCACATGGTGACACCTTATGCTACTAGACCTTTTAAACTATTCCACTAGCCATTAGATCTTTGATAAGGTTCTCATGATGGTGACAGTTATCACCATCTCATTCATCTCAAGCTTTGTTTCAAAAATTAACCTTTTATGCACTATCGATTAGGGTCTATATGTTTCACCATGTACCATAAATTTATAGGAACCTAATTGAATTTTAATCATTCCCCATGATCTCAACACTTATGTAATCCAGGAGAATTTATTCAAAGTTTTTGGTCACCTGGCCTTTTGGTCTTTGAGACTTGTCTTTAACATTTTTGTCTTGTAGTAACTTGGTCTTTAGGATTTTTTTCTAGGCCTTTTTTTTGAATTAATCCTATCTTTGACATTTTTGTCTTTGGCATCCGTATGTTCATTCAACCTTTGATCATCAGGACTTTTGTCCCAAGCAATTTTCCCCGCATAATTTTTCCAAAGTATTGAGCACCTTCAAGATTTTTACCGCTGAAAAAATGTGTAATGGAATTAATTCCTTAGGGATCTTTTCTACAAGAAATTTTCTTGATATAAATTATCCTTTAGGATTTTTTCTATAGACAAAATCTCTGATGGAATTAATTCCTTTGGGCTTTTTTCCATGGGTGATTTTCCTGAAACAAATTGGACTTTGCACTTTTGTCTTCATCAGGATAATTATTTTGGACATTTTGTCCAAAATAACTTCCCCAAATAAATTTAACTTAACATTTTTGCCAAAGAAATTAAATTTATCATTTTAATGAAAGAATTTACCTTAACACTTTTCCTAACATAATGCAATTCTTTTAGACTTTTTGTAGTGGATAAAATGTTCAATGAAAAAGGGATTTTTGTGAACACTTTGGCCAAAACATTGAATTTATTCAAAAATTTTGTAGTGGATAAAATGTCTGACATAAAAGGGCTTTTTGAGAACACTTTGGCCAAGACATTAAATTTCTTCAAACTTTTTGTAGTTGAAAAAATGTTCAATAAAAAAAATAAGTATTTAGACTTTTGTCCAAGACAAAAAACCCAGAGACCTATTTTCATCAAGAAAAGTGTTCACACAAAAATCCCAAAAAAATCTAAGGGCTTTACACATACATCAAGTAAATACCAATGTAAGACTTAACCAATTTAAATGAACTTGACCTTGGAGTGAACATTTGAAGATAAAAATGGGGCTAAGTGCTTAGGCAATAATACTTGACTTGAGCTGGACTTAGACATTTTCACTTGACAAGGACTCAAATGTTTTAATGCAATTCTGGTCACTAACATAGTCAAAAGACTGATAATGATAAAACAAGCCTTGGCTTTATTGGATATCAAGAGAAGGACACTAAAGTGATCAAAAAGTTCAAATATTAACCAAAGAATGAGGATGCTAACAGAACAAAGGTCAATACTATCAGGAAATCTAATAACATAAGGTATGTTAATCCTTTTATTGGCTATTTTTATTCATGTAACCAATTTGGTCATAGATCAAGGCATTACAAAAGGCTCTTCAAGAATGAATTTTCATGGAACTATGAGGAGAAACATCAGCCAAGAAGTATGGGTCATGATTTGTTTCCATTTAGAGGGATAATATGTTTCAATTGTCATAAGGTTCATAATATTGTAAAATACTATAATCATGACTTCTCAAGATAATACAAGAAATTTAAGGTTTCTAGAATATAAGAAAAAGGACAAAATAGTAAGTGAAAACCCAATGTAGCTAAGGTTGATAACTAGTTTTCAAGTCCAAGTGGACTATTTGCCATGGTAGAACAAAATCATGGAGGAAGTTCAGTCATACAAGGACATGGAGATTTTTGGAATCTCTTGAATTTATGATGCTCTAGTTATCTAGATCAGAGGTGATTTCATTAGGCTTCATGAGGGCACTTAGCCAATAAGAAAGAAGCATGAAAGATATTCCATCATAGGGAGAGTTTTGTGGTTTTAGGTAACCTTTAGATTTAAGATTCAATCAAGAAGTCTATTATAGGTGTGCTCACAAGAAACAAGTCACAAAAATTTTACATGATGACTTGATCAAACCAAGTCACATTTTTAAAAATGTCTTAAACTTTCATGAAGACAAAGGGAGCCAATCATGTCTCATGAGTAGATATGTGAGCCTGGTCTGTGCTAAAGTTTATGATAGAAAGGATTGATGAGTTTGTTTGAGCAAAAATTTATATTTCCTTGGGTCCAAATATCAAATAGTTGTCAAGAAGATGAACCTTTATCATTAATGTCAAAAGGGGGAGAAAGTTATTATTTCAAAGATAAAGTATTGAAGAAGATCCAACTTAAATGAAAGAGAATGATTTACTAGGATTAATATTGTTTTCCATCAATGAAAAAGGGGAGATTGTTGAGGTCTGTTCTTATTGTTGGTATTAAAGCATTGATTTTGTCATTCATGTCAAATTTAAGTTGAATGTCCTTCATGTCAAAAGTTAGAATTGATGTCATATTTGGTGAAGTGGTGTTTGAAAAATAATTTTTGTCTCTCTATTGAGAGAAAATTTTAAGTTGACCTAGTATTTTTTTTTAGGTTTAATGACATGTCAAGATCATGTTCAAGATACAAGGGAAACGTCTTGATTGAAATATAAGTATTGAGGAGCATATAAGTTAAGCACATGGGTCAACAAGTCATTATGTTCTATATGAGGTATTGATAAAAGGTTGTGATGTGATAAATCTCATAAGTATATTGAGAACATCTTTGTCTTCATACAATCATGTTTGAATAATAACATCATTGAGAGCTAGCTTGTTTATGACCAAACTCTAAGTACTAGGTATCTTGAGTAGCTTGGTCTAGCTCTATGAAGGTATATGCATGAAGCATGGTAAAGATTTGTGATTTGGGTAAGTAAAAGCATGAGAAAGTGTCCTAATATATTTTAACAATAATCAAGAGATAAATTAGCTTATTTATGAGTTTTTAAGGTGTAGTTTTGAGGCTTAATCTTTACTTGAAAGACCTAGTGAGATGTCATAGGTCTGGTAGCATGATGAGTTGAGACATTTGAGACCTATGTGAGAAATTTTGATAGTTTATTAGTAGGATATGAAATCACATGACATATTTATTAGGTTTTTATTATATTTCAAGAGGTTTCAAAGCATGATCGTAGTTTAAGTTTGACTGGCAATATAAGGACTAGTATGCAAAGTAACCTATAGTGGCCTAATGAGGGGTCAAGATCATTTCCAAGGATTATATATCTATTGAGATAATATAAAAAGGTTTTATAGGTAACTTTAAGTTTTTGGACAATTTTTAATTCAATACCTAAAGGAGAAAGCATGAAAACTTGTGATAAGGTTCCTTGTGTACATATAATGGGGTATTACAGACCCAAAAAGAGATTTCTTATAATCATTGGCATGTGTAACATTTTCTTGAGAGATTTACCACTTAATGAAAGTTATTTAAGGTCCCTATATTGTTTTTCCTGGTATTGGTTTTGGATAAGAGGGGAAATCCTTTATGAATGATTGCTAAGAAGTGAAACTAGTCAAAAGTCTTTCAAAACCCTTATAGTGACCCGATAAGAAATATATAGTTTATTATGGATTATAATGGTCCTTTTTACCTCATTTTATGTTTTTAACATGTAAATTAATCTTCAAGTTTTCCTAATATGGTTTTGGTTTGTCTTGACAATTAGTAGAAGCTACAGGAAAACACTTATTTTCAAGGATTTTGATACAAGTAGGGTTAACTAGTTAAAAGCATGAAAATGGATGGTGAATGATTTAAAATACTTATAGTTTATTCCCATGAAATTTTTTTATCATGTTTTATACTAAAAATTTGTTAAATTGGTCATGGAATTTGGCCTATCGCTAAACAGGCCTAATGAGCAAAATAGTGAGAAAACTAGGTGAGAATGAGAATGAGATTAGGGATTGGTTTTAGAGGAATAGGGATGGATCATAATGCATGGGTAAATTATTAAATACCTATCCCTCCTATACCCTATGATTATAAGTGTTCATAATTCCTATACTCAAGCAAAAATATGTCATCAAATTGGTCTGTCTAACACAATGAAGTCTATGTAAAGTGAAGTAGTGAGATTGGTCTGTAAGACCAATATTGTTATATGACCATGAAATATATATTTTTTATAGATGATATGAGGATGATAAATTTTCACACAAAACCATTTTAATATCATATAATTTTTCTCATAGGTACTTTAAGATTTGATTTTCTTGACTGTGTTTTTGGTGCTACAAGCAACTTTCTATGTGTATGTGAAAATGATGTTTCTGAGTCATTTTTAACTAATTTAAAGGATATAATAATATTTAAGGTGTTATAAATGTCTAATATTATAATTTAAATTTATTTTTATTCATTTTAAGTCCCTATTCAAGTTTGGATAGTCAAATGATTTTGACTATTTGTTGACAGTGTTTGGTGTTTCTGAGTAAGCCTTTTGCAGGAGTGTTCTTGAGGCCTTTTGGCTTGTGTGGTGAATACCAAAGAATTTTTGGAAGTATTTTAAGTATAAAATATCCTATAAATATTATTTTATGTGTGTTTTATGTGTATATTGTTTAATTTTTCAAGACAAACTTTCTAATAGTGAAGAGGCCTAATGACAAGTAGACCTAATTGGATGGTTTAAGGAGTGAAAAGATCCAAATGGTGTTGGGGACATAAGAAGATATTAATATGTGTATATTATATTTAAATATTAAAATTTTCATCCATTTTTTAATGATTAAATTTTTAAAATGAGGTCTAAGTGAAATCTATGCTTAGGGAAGGCCTAATTGCATTAGTTCTCTATTAGGCCTAATGGTGGTTTTATCCCTTAAAGGTAATGACTGACTTATGAAATGTTTTTTAAACTTATGAAAGGTGTGTATTTATATGTTTAATAATAATAAAATTATGGTGAGTTACTTTTATAACCAATATGGGTATGAGAAATAATCAAGTAGAAAGTCAAGGCCTAATAAGCCTATTTTGACTAGTTAGAATATCGAGCCATTGAGCGAAAGATATAGAGTTATGGAGAACAATTTAAGATATTTAAGATCATTAGATATATTATTTTAATATTACATGAGTATATAAATACTTTTTTTATATGTTTTAATTAATTTCATTTTATCTAATTCTACCAAGTACAGTGTTAATTGAGTGAGAAGGCCTAATGGGTTGTTTGAGAGAGAAAAAGTGTGAGAAGAGCAAACAAAGGAGATCATATTCAGTTTAATGAGAAATAGGTGTCCAAGGGTGATCATATATTCAATTTATTTGAGTTTTTTTCTTGGTTTCCTATGGTTTTATATCCTCTTTATAGGTTGAAGCTTGCTAAAAGTACTAGTTGAGTTGGTGCTTGACTAGTGAGGGATTAGTGCTCCTTGTGGGGTTGGTGCCTCACTAAAAGGTTGATTAATTTCTTATGGGATATCATTAAAAGTTTTTAATTAATGGTTTTTATTCCCATATAGGGTTTCCCACATATATTTCATATCTTTATGGTGTTTTCTTTCATAGATGCTTGTGTATGCATTAATTTATATATGTAAGTGAATGAATGCTTCATGAATATTTAGTGAAATTAGAGGATAGTTTTAATACAATTGATTCACACCCCCCCCAAAAAAAAAATATCATTATTTTTACTTCCAACACCCCTCTAAAAAATTTCCCACCTACTCTTAACCAACTATAATGAATTCCTCATATTTTAAATGAGATGGATAGGGATAATTAGACCAAACTATTATTGTCTATCAAGCTCTCTCATTTGTATTTCATATCCTAATAGGATTTGTTTGATTATTTATATGGATTGAGTAGGAATGTGAATATATTGACTAGGGGTAACATATTTTTAACAAGGTTAATTATATGGATAAGTAGGCTACCAAAGAGATTGAGTTGGGTTACATGAAGGGAACAAATTGATATGTTAGTTGAGGGTTATTTAGGAAAAACCATAAACATCATTAGCTTGATATGGAGGATATGTATGTAAGGAATATACATTTTGACCAAATTGAGAGTGAGAATACATACCAATTTATGTTATTTAAGCACTTGGGCTACTTAATCTCATTGTAGTTCACTTATAATCACCATTGATGCTTGATGTCATGCCTCCAAAAGCTTATGTATTGAAGGATAACACCAAAAATCCCTCAATAGATGAAATATTTGTCCCACCAGGCATGCCAAAAATATTATAAATCTAATTTTAATATTCTTTAAGCCTTCCTAATTAGATGATATCATGTGATCACTTCTAGATTATGGGTAACCTAATTGATGAATTGAATCTATAGGTTGGGATAGCTCCCTTGATGCTTTAGACCAAACTACTACTAAACCTATTTCTTGCAAGGAAAAGGGAGAGAGGAAAGAAAGTAAACAAAACAAGGAGGTGGTGAACCAAATTTATGACCACTACCACACATTTACAAGTGTATAATGAACTATAAGACTGACCTATCATGTATCAATCCTAAATTATTTCTCTTACACCAATGTTTTGTAGATAATTAAGGTATTGGAAGACTAGGAGGGAAGATGCTTACCAATTTTAATCCACACTTAACCCTTGATAACACTATCTAAAACATATAATATGAATATAAAGTTGCATGGAGATAAAGGAGCGAGACACAAGCCATGAATAACTAAATTATCACATAATGAGATCAATCACCCATAAGTTTACACTAAACACAACCATATGAGGAGGAAAAAATAAGTCTTAAATTCACTTATATTCTTAAAAAAGAGTATTTATTCACCATACTCAAGTGGATGATTCTTAAAATATCAACAAGGTAGTATATATATAAGAAAGGGACAAGAACTTTAAGAAAGTCTCTAGGACAAGTGTCATGCTTCAAAAACCAGTTATAAGGCCAATTGGAAGAGACCAACAATAGTATTATCATCCTATTAAACATGTGTTTTTTATGAAATAAGTATCTTCAAGGTGGAATATGATTCCTTTATTGAGGATTTACCATTCATATTTTGAAGGGATAGTTATAACTTGGAATCTTGACACATGGTACTTAATCTCCTTGGTAGCTTCAACACCATTTTGACCCTTCAATGATCCTCCTATATTTGTGAAGATGAAATTTTAATTTGGACCTCTTTACACACTCATATTTAATCATTAAAACTTACAATTTTATTGTCTTAGCTTTTTGAAACCCAAAAGGAAATAAAGAAAAACTTGTCACTTGTGTGAGGTCTAGTTTCCTTACTTAAAGACTGCCATATCACCTAAAAATATTCATAAAAGACTTAAATAAGATCATGAAATATATATTTATATTTTATACCTATAATTTATTCTTAATATCTTGGTAATGATATATTTGGAGAGGCTACAACCTCACTTCTTATGCCAACAAAGAGAAACCTTCATCTAGTCCTATCTTTATTACTTGAAGTCTATCTTGGCACCAAGTTAGATCATGGAAATGGATGGTTTAAAGTACATTATACCTATTACCAATCATATAAGGTATTTTTAAGTGATAAAAATCCTTCATTAGTTCATATCCCTACAAATAGGCCTAAAACTACCTTTTCTTGACCATTTTTCATACCTTTTCTTCCCACACATGCTAATAGATAGCTTTAATGGATGTTCCTAGGAATCAAAAGGAACATAAAGGTGTTTTAAATTCCAACCAAATTCATTTTAACCATTTTTAAGACAAAACACAATCATCAAGTTCTTAGGAGGATTCTAAGAGGGTTTAGAGTGTTCTCCTTTCTTAAGCATTGTTCATAAAGCCATGGGCTTTAATGAACAAACTAACAATAGGAATTTCATGTCAACAACCCTTACACATTCCAAATTTTTCTTAAGATGGTGGATTTTTAATCAAAGAAGAGCTTTCTTGAGTTGGAAGATTTGGCAGATTTAGGTCAAGAGAGAGTTTTTCAGGCCTATAAGCCTTAAAAATGCATTTTATTGATTAGAGTTACTTTTAATAGGTTTTAAACAACTCCTATCATACATATAAATATTATTACATGTGCCTTGATACTTAATTATTATTAAACCTACCTTTTATACTTGCAGGTGCTTGAGTGGGGTCTTAGGTCTGATGAGACTTCTTGGCCTTCTCACTACATTTTCTCATGTAGAAAATTTATGAAGACCTTAATAGTACTTTATGAACCCTATGTGTATGTATTTTTGACTCTCCAACATTGAGTAATGTGTGTTTTAATTTATATACCTTATAATCATTAAAGAAGCTCTAAGTATATCTATAGAGTACCAAGGAGTTGTGAAGAAGCTATGAGAGTTCATCAATGATCTTTATCTACACCTTATCCCATTGAAGACATGGAAACCTTAACAACTAGACTTGAAACTTCAGCATGTGGATGTTTATTGCATAATATCTTCCTTTAATATGACCATATATGGAAAATTATACTTATTGATAACTATTATAATCATCCTCCTACAATAATGAGCTCTTAAAAGGCTTCAATATGAAGAAAATCAAGGGTCTATGGTTTTAGAGGGTTTTAGGATAGCTAAACTTGTTAGTGATGGTTCAAAGAGATGGGAGAATTAAACCCTAAACTTATACCATGGATTTAAATGGCATTGGGGTCCCCTTTTGTGCCTAATATCATTTGGTCAACCTATTTTTCTCTTACATGAAACAAGCACTAAAAACTGACCCTCAACTAACTGCCAAGAACTTGATGAAGTGTTTGATGCATCTCTAACTTGATATAACTTTTATAATCTCAACCAAGCATGTTTTGTCCTTAGTTAAGATATACCAATGTACTCTAATCCTTTTAGCTTCTTTAAACTCATTTTATTCCTCTTTAATGGCTCATGACATGTGTTTGTAGTGGTTTTAAAGGTCATAATTGCTCATTCTAACTTAAGACTATCATCTCTAGCCTATACCTGATAAAATTCACATTGAAAAAGACTCATAAGTTTTAAAAGTGTGGGAAAAACATACATGACACTGTATTTGACCCATTTATGCTATTTCAAAGCTTGAAACACGTTGAAAAGGCTTGGACTATGAAAATTGACCCATGAGACTTGAGGCTCATTTGAATGACTTCACTCACATGTTTTTATATTCATGACTATAACATAGGATTATGAAGAGGATCGTTAGTCTCTTATTAGTGAATAAAATTAAAGAAAAACAACTTTAATACAAACTAACAATCCTTTCATACCTACTAGAGTGAGCATAAGTAACAAGCACACAATGAAAACACAACTAAAAATCACAAAAGAAAAATCCCTTTTACCTTCCTTGTATCTCCAGATTACTTGTTAAGATTATGAGTTTGCTCAGTTTATAGACAATGGATTCTTCATCAATGGTGCTCTTGTATCAACTCTCCTTAATTCACCTTGGCTTGGATTGAGTTGGCTTTCCATATTGGCATGGTAACACTACAATGAAGTTTTTTGGATATATTTTGGCATAATAATATTAAACTAGAAAAGCTTAGTTTAGAGGTGTCTTGGCACTTATATTTATAGGTCTCATAACTAACTCTAATCCCATGGGAGGTTAGGTTTAAAAATACCATTGGTTGAGTCAATCTAACCTTGAGTTGAGTTACGCTAACTCTAGGTTGGATCAAAGATAATCATGAGGGCCATGTGAGAGATATGGATCAAGAGTGATTATGTCTCCCACCTAATTCCTGATATTTTTATAAGTGAATTAACAACTCATAGAAAATATTTTGGTTGAATTTATGAATTTCCAAAAATAGAAATTAATCAACTCTCCATCATCCACTTGGCCACTTGCCATGAGAGTTTAGGAATAAATTTAATTAGTGAATTTAGAAAATAGGAAATTCTAAAAGCTCTGGATTTTAGATATTTATGTGATGTCATGATGATGTCATCAAATCCAAATTTATGAATTTATAAAAATATAAATTTAATAATTAGCCATAGAATTTTCAACTATGTATTTAATTGGGTTTAATCAATTTTCATCAAGTTAATTGCATTTTCTAAATTTATTTAAGGTTATCCCTCACCCTTGGTCAAAAACATCAATTTTCTAGGTCGTAATTTAACTAGGGATGAATTGGAGAGAGGTTATTATTGTGTATAGGGTAATACCCCAAGTAGGATGCATTGACATGATTCTTAAAACTTATGTCCAATGCACATACGAATTTGGAATGAATAGTGATTTATAAGCTTAATTTGCATTGTTTGGTAGAAATCAATTTGAAGTCTATTTAGACACAGAAGTGGCCAAAAATGAGTGTCCTCTTATTTGATAAGGCATTGTAATACATAGGAAAAGTAACATATTTTCAAATAATTAAAAATCCATTAAGAAGAAAAAGAAGATAATGATTGAAAAATGATGTTCCAAATAAAATTTGGGAAGCCTATGATGATGCCCCCTCAAGGGAGTGGCCGATACATATGATTGATGGATGGTCCCTCAAAAAGAATCAAGAATAAGAATTAAATTAAACCATGGGTAAGATTAATCCAATTGAAATAATACTTTCACACATTTATTTTAAAAGTGTTGATTTACCCAAAGGTGGTTATAATTAATAATGGAGGCTGAGACATTGATTTGCCCAAAGGCATTTTTAATTAGTGGCAAAGGCATGTGCCCTAGTAGGGAAGGTGCTTTGAAATAATGATTTTCCCAAAGGTAGTTATAATGATTTTGATGACCGAATTGAATAATGATTTTCCCCAGTAGGGCAGATTTTATTGTGATAAAATTAATGATGCCCTAGTAGGGAAAATCGGCAAACATAACTCAAGTATATAACCTATCACATAGATTAAAGATGAGTGGGCATAAACATATATGTGAAGGTCTAATGAATGAAGAATCAACAAATAACTGGGCACATGATGATGTGTAAAATGATGAAATAGATGATTGGAAGAATAATGGCGGTCAAGCTGACTCAATATACATCATGTTTTTAAGTGTTGCATACACAGTCTAAATAGACTTAAGGCAAATTTAGTTCACCAAAAATTGGTATAAAATAGAATGATGAATATAATAGGATAATTACAATTGATCAATGTGAATAATTTAGTTTTACTTGTTAATGCATAAATGTTTATCCTTATTAACACTGATACAACTAGAATGGTCAATGGGTTGATTTGATCAAGGAGGGTGGGAGGATCTTCCAAAGTAAATATGAGAAGTGTATAAGGCACCATTTATTTTAATATCGCTTGACCTAATTTTTATTGTAGCATGTGATGTTATACACCATGATATAAAACACCATGGTGACTGGGCTATAATGTATATAAGGACTAACTCTTGATCTAATAAATAATTTAAAATAAAGCACCAATGATAAAAACCATGATGACAATTTGGATGTATGAATATGGATGGACTCAAGTTTAATCTGTAATGAATCACCCAATGAACACATATAGACTAAATCAAGACACAACAATGAAAGAAAACAAACAAGCAAATAAACAAACAAAAAACTAAGCAAACACACACACAAAAACCTTGAAAGTAAAAGAAAATAAAAGCATAATGTTGTTAACCAAGTCAATATCTACATGTGAAGTCTTAACAGAATGATAAATAGGTGGTTCCCCCAAGCAAGTCTATTTTCAAGGAAATAACATGTGGGGATAAGATATCCTTCTATAAGTTGTATGCTTTGGTGTTGCCCTAATAGGTCAAAAGCTACAAACTTGGCCTAAAAAGTGTGAATTAGATGATTCCCATGAGAAAGGATACATGTAAATGGAATTTCACACCCTCCATTAGCAGGGGAATGGATTAGATTCAATAATGGATTTTCCCTAGTAGGGCAGATCAAGAATTGGTGACTAGGTTCAAGACAAGGCCAATGATTTTTAGATTTTAGGGATTTGTATCTTTCTAGGAGATTGTAAGTTGTTTTTTCTAATTTTTAGGATTTTGAAAATTTCTAAATGTTTTTGTAATTTCATAAGCATATCAACTCAATCAATAATTTTGAGACATAGAATAGTCCAACTCATAAAATAATGAGAGAATTGGCTTAGGTTTCTCATAAAATGGTGATAGCGTAGTAAAGGGGTAACTGAGATAACCTCAATTTGAATCGAGCATTGTCTACATAGTCCAAATGGACCTCAATTCACTATAGTTTTTCCTACACAAAAGGTGTCTAACTAAGTATCAACAAGTTTTAGGTAAAGGCAAATGGTAAGGCAAATGATAAGAGTAATGGAAAGGTGATGTGGCAATGCATAAAAAAGTTATTGTCCCTAATTTTTCCATAGGCAATTATAATTAAAAAATAATGATAAAGGGTTAGTGTTACTAATTCACCCATAGGAAGTGATAATTAGTAGCACAGGGTGGGACACTAATTTTCCCAAAGGTGGTTATAATCAATAGCACCCATAATGAAATATAACAATAAATAAAAGATGCAATTGTCAGGACCACTATCATACAATTTTCATATACTTATATTTGAACGTGTAATTCTAAAATAACTAATTAAACTAAATTTTTCATCAACCACTAAATTTGCCTAAAGTACAAATGATTTGAAACCAAGACCAAACATGATAGGCAAGGTTTGATAAAAATAATTGGTTGGCAAAGGCTTAATGGCATGGTGGAAATATTATGGGGTATAATATGATGAAAATAATGGTATATTATGGTAAAAGTCATAACCAAGCTAACCTTAATGTGAATTGAGCAATCCCTCAATATTCCCAAAGGACCTCAAGTCACTGTAGTTCAAATGTATGGCAAGGTATAAAAAGATGGTAAGCGGAGGCAGAGAGCAATGCAAGACATATGGAAAGGTAAGAAATAATCTCAAGGTGAGGTAAATGGAAAATGGAAAAGGTAAGGTGATGATAAGTTAAGGTAAATGTCAAGTAAAGTAAATGGTTATGTTATTCCTTTTGATGTAGAGATGCAAGTCTTAATCAGCATATGATACAACTAGTATAGTCAATTGTTATAAATTACTAGCCGACACCTCTTCCAAATAAATACTTTATCAAGAACCTATTTCTGATTTGGACTATAATAATGTTGTTTTGATCTTTATTGGCCATTAAATCTATTTCCTCCAAACTTTGAGATAAGATATCTCTGTATCCTTTATAAAGGAAAGTGTGGCTAGGGATGGTAAATAGAGATAAACATTGGATAAAAGGTCTAATTTGGTGATGGGGATATGGATCATAATGGAGTGTATGATGGTTATAAAAAAAATGAAGCTCGGGATTTTTAGGCACATATAATGTTGTAGACTTTGGATTCAACATAATTTTATTGTGGTGGGGTTGAAGATTTCTGAATATGCTCTTGATAGGACCACTAGATTTTTTTGTTGTTTGGGCTTGAGAATAGCTACCATCTAATTATGTTGGAGATTAGTTTTTATAATGTTTTTATTTTGATAATGTCTTAATCAAGCATTGAATAACTATTGTGCTCAGCTATTGGCACATCAAATATTTTTTCACCAATAAAATTGTCTTGATTATCCCATATCACCTCTCAAAAGGTTTCACTAAGGAATGTTGACTTTTAACTTTGATTATCTTCTAGTTCCTCAAATAAGGTTTCACTAAAATATGTTGAGTTTAGACTTTAATTTCCCCTAGTGCCTTCAAAAAAGTTTCACTAGGAGACTTCTTTTTCTACATGAATGTGGTCATGGTCCTCCTAATATTCTACAATGATATGTTACCATGGATGCTGTTCAATAAGGTGTGATTCTATCAAACCCAATCTACACTTGTGGGAGGTGGAATGTAAATATAATGGATATATTAGGTGGTTTTAATGGCATGTGGGATTATAATGGAATGGGAATAGGTAGCACAATCCTCATAGAATGTACTAGGATAACTTGTGTTGAAACTAAAGTAATAATCCTCAAAAACTATGGAAGGATCACAAATGTATTCAAATTGATCTGCAAGGTATGTGTATTCAATGTTATAATAGCCATGAATGTATTTTAATTCTAAAGCTGAGTCTAACTCAAGGGAATCTAAATCTAATGTTTATATTAATGTTAATTTTTCTTTTGATGCTAAATTTGATATCGGTTCTAAATTAGTTACTGACTTTAATGTTGATTCTTCATTTGGTGTTGCAATAAATATGTTATGTTGAATGATTGGTAGTGGACAAATAATGACCTATGTTGGCATAAGGGACTCTTTTAAAATATATTCATTTAATAAAGGTTCAACATAAATTGGTTCATCTAGGTAAATCCCCCTAAAGAGAGGGAACAGGTCAAGGGGTGACTCCATAGAGACTGAATTATCAAAGTGAGACTCTACAATGAAGTGGAAAAGGTCAAGAGACAACTCCATAAAGACTGGATTATCAAAGGAGGGATCTTTAAAAATAGGATAATGTTTAAGATAATGATTTTCCAAAAGGTGGTTATAATCATTAAGATGTGACTCAACAAAGACTAGCTTATCAGATTGAGATTCTTCGACAATAGGGAAAGGATCAAAAGGTGATTTATCACAATTTGACCCATCAAAAATAGGTGTTTCAACAAAAACATCATGGATTGGTTATTTTTCTTGGCCTTGGTTTACAATTGGTTGTAAAATATTAGTTTTGAACACATCTTAGTCTTCGAATGATGGTTCTTAGAGAGGTAATTACTGACTCAATTGTGGCTCAAAGACTAGCATATGTTTTCTAAAGTGGGGGAATGTTGGCATTGGATGAATAATGATCAATGATTGGATAATGATCTCTTTTTAAATAGGCTCATCAAAAATGGGCTCAAAAAAGGCAAGTTCTCAGTTTAGGATGGTAGCTATGACCCATTGAGTCAGATTGCACATTTTTATTGGGATAGAGAGCTACTAAACTTGGAAGGGCCTAGAATGCTAATGAATGGGCATTGTGAATCTTGGTTATTGATGCAGACCAAAGGATGAGTTATGCAAAGCTTTCCTCTATATCATGTAATTCTTTACTTTAATTTCTCTTTGATTATAATCTTGAAAAATTCTCTTTCTTCAACACTAGACCAATGTGTCTAATTGGACCAAATTCTAACACCTGATTAAACAAGGTTTCAAAACACATTAAAACATTCTATCATCTAATCTCAACCAACACAATCCACCTTTATCATTTATCATTCATGCATTCCAACTTTCTACCTTTTCACTCAATTCCTTCATTCCTAGTTATTTGAATTAATCATGAAATAATGGATATTAGTTTATTTATAGTCATTTCACCTTAGAGGTGATCCTTATTATCTATCTAGACCTATCAACTAACTCACATCCTTTCACAATGCATTAAATCAACTTTATGTAACTCTACCCTATTCTTTGGACTATCTTTGTAGCCTTTTATTTAATAAATTCCCTTAGTGTGGACTTGTACCTTATCACTTTTGGAAAGCAAAAACCTTTACAGTTACCCTCTGTCTTACTCCTTCCTTTGACAAAGTTTCCATCCTTAATTCATTTTATAGACCTCTTTTCTAACTCTTTATAAGTTCAAATTAGGTCTATTAGGGCTACTTCATTACTTCTCTCACTTAGTTATCTATAAGTTTATGGAAACGTAATATTATTAACTAAAACCACATTAATCTCTCAAAAAATGTTCTTATGTACCTATCCACCAATTTTTAGAGTTTTCCATAGTTTACTTTCATCAGAATACAATTTTCTAGTTCACTGCCTAGTATAGGGTTTGTCTTAGTCTGTGACTGCCTGAGAATACTTAGATTGCTCCATCTTACTTTATAAATGATTTCAAAACCTCTTATATATTTTTAGGGTATATTATATGAAAAAAAACCTATACAATTTCATTTCATACCTTACTTACTCCTTTGTCCATTATTTTAGTCAATATCCTTAGTAACCTATGAACATAGTTACTTAACATAGGGTATACATTCTTGTCATTAAAGTTCTTTATCTACAACATGGTTTCCAAAAAATGTCTGAATGTATATCTAGGTGCATGAAACCTTCTTAAAGGGTAAACTTCACTTATTTCCTTTTACACTTACTCCATTCATGAACTTCATAGTCTAAATTAACACTCAGTCTACCTAAAGGTTCTACAACAGGGGTTATCAATGCTTATAGACTCAATGATAGTATTGAAACTTTTCCTCTAACATTATTCATCATTTCACCATCAAGTAAACATCCACATAACTCAATATTGAACCATTTATCAGGGTTTTTGATAAAATAACTACTTAAAACCTACACATAGGTTGATATGACATCTATAACTGAGTTTAAATATATAAACTCACCTAGGTTTTTACCTTGAAACACTATTCACTAGATTTTTAACGCTTCATCATGAATTTTTCCTTTAGTCTTAGATACTATTAGTTTCCACTCCAAGCACTGCTCAAGCATTCAACTAAAGTGATGTTACTGAGTAGTTGTGATTAGGGTATTTGCACAAAAAAGTCTTTTAACCTTGGATTATTGAAAACAACTTACAATTCATACACTTTTTAAACAACATCAATGCCTCAATTCCTGTAGGATTCATAAACACACAATATATAGCTTTGAAAATAATCTTCCTTCTTTAAACTATGAATTTCATAATTCATACTCAAAAATCTCACACTCAGACCTATAGTTTCCTTGAAATATATCAAATTGCATATTTTTGCATGATAGTCATATAAAGAACTTTACAAATATGAATATACAAAGAGGTCACAATTATTATTCTTCAAAATAGCATTCATTACTATTGTCCATTCATACATAATCTGGACTCACATAATCTTCCATACATCTTTGGTAGACCTTCACGTTTTTCCTCACCATTTCTACCCTATTCTCTCCATCATCTCATTCATATGGATTACTAAACACTATCTAACCTTTCTATATGAAAATAGACTCCCGAGGCAAACCCTATAATTGTTTATTGAAACAAGAAACTATCAAAACTCTAAGACCCATGTAGGGTGGTGAATAACAAACTACCACCTCATATATTTTCATGACATATGACTTAAAAATAACTCCAAGGACCTTTCAAGAGACCTTCAAGGTCATTTACAACTTTACTTTTCAATTACATATCTTCACGCTCTCTTAGACCCATTAAAACATCATGAAAATTTGAAATTATTTTTTGGTGGGAAAACCTATAATGAACACAAATTCAAATTTTCATACACTAACATGACTCCAAGACACTTTTTTGAGCACTCCCAAGATGCCCTTGCATCAATGAGGTCCTGGAATGGTAATGAATGAGCATTTCAAAACTTGGTTGCTAATGTAGGTTAAAGTACAAGGGCCTAAAATAGTAATGAATGGGCACTATGGATCTTGGTTATTGATGCAAGACAAAGGATGAGGTCCTATAATGGAAATATAAGGGAGATGTAAATCTTGGTTTTTAGTGTAGACAAAGGACAATGTCCTGGTATGGTAATCCTTAGATGTTGTAGAGCTTGGTTGCTCATGTAAACCAAAGGAGAAGGGCCTAGAATGGTAATCTTTGGGCATTGTGTAACTTGGTTGCTAAAGTAGGCCAAAGGATGAGGGCCTAAAATGTTGATCCTTGGGCATTGTGGAGGCTGATTGCTAATACAAATTGAAGGATGAAGGCCTAGAATGATAAGCCTTGGGCACTATGGAGATTGGTTGATCATGCAAGCCAAAGGAGGGTTAATGGTATATGTATAAGATTGGGTACCATTATCATTTAAAGGGATAACATTGTATCTTGATTATCCCAAATCAAGGTGATCATGACATATGATAAACAACATGGCTAGGTTTGGAAATTATCCCAAAGAAGGTGGTGTTGGTCTATGAAAATGGTATAGGTCTAAGTTTAAGTTTGAAAGTAGAATTGGTCTAGGAATAGGTACTCAAAATGGATCCATTCTCCAAATTTTGATCAATGATAACTTAGTCTCAAATGTCCTCAAGGTCTGACATCTAATGTCTCACATAAATGGTCAAGTAAATGGTAAATCCAAATCCTAGTTCTGGTAAAGTGCTTCAAACAAGTCTAATCTATATCTAAAAATGGAAAAGTTTCTAGGTCTTTGTAAATAAGGCACAAAACTAGGCTCAAAAAAATTAGGTCTAAGACAAAAGGTAAAATGCTAGGTCTTTTGCAAACATAACATAAAAGCTATACTTGGCACAAAATAGGTTTAAAACACTAAATAATTAATCTAAAAAATTTTAAACACTTAGATTCAAACTAGGCATTAAAATTCAAACACACACTCTATCATTGGTAAAAGACCTTGGAATTTAGGCATATGCATAAAACTAATTGGTAAAATCAATTCCAAGTAAGCAAAAATAAATATGAGGAGTAAAATATTTACATCTAAGTGATGGGCAAGACTCAAATGTAAACTATATATGCTTAAGGTTATACTTGGAGAGAGAGAGTATTGAATTTAGTTCTAAGCAATCAAAAGAGATGCAAGACACATGAAATATATACCACTTCCCAAATCTAGGCATAAAAGACTCTTCAAAGCAAGCAAAGAATTGGTCCAGGTTACACAACCCAAAAGTGAGAGATGAATTCCTAAGCCAAAATTAGAAAAGGCATAGGCATAAACCAATCAATGTTTGAATCTAAACATAGCAAGACTAATTTTGAACTCAATTTAAAAGACTTGATTCTTCAAATAGACAAAATTTAGACAAAAATGGATGGCATAATGATACTAAGCATAGACTAAAAAGACACATGTGGTTTCAAATATGATTGGACACAATGCAAATCTATTTGAAATAATGTGAGTAGTGTAATAACTCTATTTTTCTCAAAAGGTATGAAAAATCGTTTTGTTTCAAAAACTCTAAGGTAAGGACTTAGAATGAAATGGGTAGTGTAATGACACCTCTTTTAATCAAGTGACACACATACAAAAGTTTAAAAAAATGAGTAAGGCAAAGTGTGGCATCAAATAGACAACATACTACCTCTTTAAACAAAAGAGTGACATGCAAACATGACTTGTTTTAGATGTAGTTTAAACAAATAAATAGTTTTAACTCAAAAAAATGTAAGTAAAAAAGAAAGACAAAAATAACTAAGTGTATCATCTTAATACTAAAAACTAAGAAGGTGGATTCATACTGTCAAATTCTATCTATATAGTTACTCTTGAGAGGAAATAATTTCTAATTTAAAAATTTAAATGCACATGAAAAGTAGGGTTTTTAATCCACTTATTCTCTCAAGAGTTTGTATGATGACATGGAACATCAAGCTATTCACCTTACATTAAGAATATTTCTACGATAAATGGGGATTTTCTAAAAACTATCAATTTTCATACATTTTAAATGGTATCATATGTGTGAATAACACTAGGGTGCAACATGTCATTTGTATACACATTAACCGGCTTGTTGTGAAAAGGTCTTATCCTTTTCATAACCACTATATCTGTCAATTAATCAGTGTAGTGTGATGTCCAAGTTAAACTTGCATTCTGAAGTAGTCTCTTACTAATGGAGCTTGTTTAACCACTCAAACAAGAATCCAAATAACTCAAACTCAATTTATATACCCCTATTATGGAGTGGGGTTGAAGTGATGTTGAGAGATGAATTCTCGAGTCAACATATCCCTAGTAAACTTATGAGGGAGAAGTAAGCTCCCACCCACAAGATAAGATGCAAGAAATAAAAATTGTAGAAAAACTTTACGGTTATCCCAAATCACTTGGATTTTTGGGAACATCTTAAAAACTTTCCTTCCATTCTTGGACAAAGCAACAAAAACTAATAAGTGAAGTAATTTTGATCACCCAAGTTCCCTATAGGGGATGGGGGAGGGCATACACGTTAGACTCATTTTTAAAAATAAACACATAAAAACAACCAAAAATAAAAAGTTATTAAGATCATTTAACTAACTTTTGAGTTCATTTTAGAACACCAAATGAGAAGTGAAATTTCTCTTTTGATGTTGATTGTACTTGTAAAAAGTTTTAAAAATAAAAGACAAGTGTGATTAAATAAATTTTAAGCATCAAAATAAAATATAAAAATGACATTTTGGGATGAAATATTATTTCTCCTTGCTTGAAAAAACTTGTTAGAAGTTTGATTGGACCAAAATATGAAAGGCAATCTAAAAAATCAATGTTAAAAATAAAATTGAACACACAAAAACATAAAAAGCAACAATGAGTGTTTTGATCATAACTTCTAAACTATACATCAGTTATTCACAATTTTTTTTAGGTTTTTCATAGGTAAAACGATAACCTATAAAAAAGCATTAGACCAAAAAGTGAATAAAAAAATTATTAGCTCTGTATCAACTATTTTTTAGTAGAAAACCAGAAAACAAAAGTTGACGGTCACTAATTTGATGATAATTACTAAACTATAACTAGTTTTTTTATTTTATTTTCATAACATTTTAATTAGATACTTAAATATATTTATACAAATATGTATAAAAAAATATTTAATACAAAAAAAATTATGAATACTTTATGGTCCACTTTGTTTTAGCAACAAAAAAAATCAGAATAAGAGATTAAAAATAAGACAATTTTGTGGGGTGTGCACTCATGAAGATTTGTCCCACTTGGTGTGCCATTATGTAACATAATATTATAAATAGAATCATTAGTCTCTTGTCAATGAATGAAATTCAATCAAAATAACTTCAATACAAATTAACAATTCCTGCCTACGTACTAGGGTGAGCATAAGTAGCAAGCACACAATGAAAACACAACTAAAAAACACAAAAGAAAACTCCCTTTTACCTTCCTTGTAGCTCCAAATTTATTGTTAAGATGATTGGTTTGCTTAGTTTATGGACAATGGAGTCTTTATCAATGGTTCTCTTGAATCATCTTTCCTTCATTCACCTTGGCTTGGCTTGATTTAACTTAGTATGTTGGCATGTTAACACTAAAATGAAGCTTTTTGAAGGTATTTTGGCATAATAATATTACACTATAAAAATTTGGTTTATAAGTGTCTTGGCACTTGTATTTATAGGTCTCATAACTAACTCTAACCCCAGGGAGGTTAGGTTTAGAACTAACCTTGGTTGAGTCAGTTTAATCCTGAGTTGTGTTAGGCTAACTCTAGGTTGAGTCAAAGATAATCATAAGGGCCATGTGAGAAACATGGATCAATAATGATTATGTCTTCCACCCAATTCTTGATATTTTTACAAGTGGATTGACAACTCATAGAAGATATTTTGGTTGAATTTATGAATTTTCAAAAATAGAAATTCATTAATTCTCCATGATCCACTTGCCCACTTTTCATGAGAGTTGAGGAATAAATTTAATTAGTAAATTTATAAAATAGAAAATTCTAAAATCTATAGATTTTAGATATTTGTGTGATGCCATGATGATGTCATCAATTCTAGATTTATGAATTTCTAAAAATAAAAATTCATTAATTATCCATGAATTTTTTAACTTTGCATTTAAATGGGTTTAATCAATTAAGCAATTTTAATCATGTTAATTGCATTTTATAAATTTTTGTAAGGTTATCCCTCACCCTTAGTTGAAAACATCAATTTTCTAGGTTACAATTTCACTTGGGATGAATTGGAGAGAGGTTATTATTATGTACAGGGTAATGCCCTAATTAGGGATGCATTGACATGATTCATGGCACTTACATCCAATATGTAGAAAAATTTGGTATGAATAGTGATTTCTAGGCTTAATTTGCATTATTTGGTAGAAATCAATTTGAAATCCATTATATATAGAAGTGGCCAAAAAAGAGTGTCTACAATGTCAAGGTTTATTTGATTGAATTAGACACTATCACCCATGACAAAAGAGACTTGTGAAATAAAGATGATTTGGGGAAGGCTTAGACTAGGCAAAATATTATCCTTAACCTCTCCAAAAAACTTAACTTCTTCAAAAGTACCTTAAACTTTGCTAAATGCTAATATATTGATCAAATTGCATAATAGGATGATCTATCAAGTGCCATGGGTTCCTAATATTCACAATACATTTCATGAGACCTTTGAAACACTCCAAAACCACCTAAATAGACATCATAACCTAGAAGACATCATAGGATAATTCATAGGCATAAAAAGGCTATCAACAAAGTTAAAGGAGTCTAGATAGCAAGTTTTTGAAAAGAGTGACCAAAGATAGCCAATTTGGCTAATAGCTCCTATGAAGGAACCAATGGTCATTCGAGCTCTTATAGAAGGTGAACATAGAAAATACATTGTTATAGATGACAAGGTATAATGTAATGCACGCACAATGGGGTTTATTAAGGAATTGGGATACTATCAGTGGGAATTACAACACATAAGAACTTATGAGGATATAATAGGGAATGTTACTATACAGGTTTTTCTTGTGCCTAAGGAAGTGGATACATTATTATATATGAAGCATATTATTACATAATTCAATGTAATAATGAGACAACCATAGTTGTGAAAAATTTAAGTAAAACCAAATAAGATTAATGTGACTGGTTCATTTAATTTCTAAGGTGGTTTGCCTACATATAAAAGAGATAGAACATGTGAAAATAAGAATCCTAGTAAGATTATAGTTACATCTTCAAGAACACATGTAAGGATACCAAAGAAAAGTCAACAAACTAAAAATTAAGGAATTGAGAAAGTAAAGAGTAATCCACAAAATCAACAAGAAAATAAATAATCTCAAGCTATTATCATTGGATAGGTACTGTTACAAGCATCATTTCAAGTACGTATAACACAAGTATATAATGTGCTTACAAATATAATTGTTCCTAAGATTTTAGTATCACATGGAAATTAATAGGATTTAGTCACTCATGAAGGTTAATATAATGTAGAATTATTATACACAAGTTGTTGATTAGTTGATTTCATTCTAATCGATGTTTTTGATTGTGATGAAATAATTGGTTAGTCCTTATAAACATATGTTTTTCTTCAATGTTATATCATTCATGCATCACATTTACACATGCTATCATTTTAAATATTAAAAAATTAAATGCTAATCAAACATATAAATAATGAAATAACATGAGATGTATTTAATATTACATGTGCATCATATAAACACACATACAACATAATAAAAAATCATTTATATAAGATGAAAAAAGTGTTTAAAATATTAGATATATCACTTGATAATGGGCTCATGTTATCCCTCACCCTCTACAACACTTTTGTAGTCTCTACCTCAAATACTAGAGACCTTATAAGTGTTAGAGTTTGCCAAAATCTTTGAATAGTGAGCATGCATTAATGTCAAATTCTTGTAGAGGTAAAATGAGAGATCCAAAAACAAGAAAATTCCACAAAGGAAATATTTGCATTAACCAATTTAGAAGAAAAAGAAAGTACATATAGGGTGAAATTAGTCACCAAAAAGGTAAAACCCTAATTCACAATTAGAACCCACTTAAAGTAAATAACCCCTAATATCTTAATTAACTAACTAAGTAAGTTGAAAAGACATGTAGGTAAAACCACTAGGTGGGAAAATGCCTACACTAACACCCCCCCTAAAGCATAGCTTATGTGGGTAGAAGAATTGGGTCTCGACAATGAAGCCTGATGAGGTACCCAAGCATAATGCAACTCCCATAAACCAGGGTAAAGGAGAAAACTAGTAGGAAAAAAACTCCTTCCCAAAAGAGAGAAAAGAAGAAAAGAGAGATAAAAATCCCCACTAAGGTTTATAATTAACTGTAGCCACTTGGTGTCTCCCAGAGGAATGCTTAAAAGTGACTATGAATCAGAAGTAGATGTAATGAAGAATGGTTTACCTAGAAATAATGAGTTTGTCCACCAAGTACCTGATGGATCTTCAACCAAGGTGTAATTCTTATGAAAGGAATGATTCTCATACTACAAGGTAGATGGGCCAACTACTCTACGCCAAGATGGTGCACTAGAAGTAGAGGCAAAGAAGGTCTATATAATCATTTGTAACTATGGAATATACTACTTGATGTCTAATATGTCCTAGATCAGTAGACCATTTCACTATAATTTTAGAAGTAGACTAGAGGTAGATCAGGAACTAACTTTTGAATATCTAGAAGGTGACAAGGAGATGGTGGAGGTGTGTCTACTTCAATGCTATAGTCATCTATAGAAGAAGAGTTGTCAATATCAAAAAAATGCTCAGGCTTGGAAGTATCAATAGGTATAAGTGAGTCTAAAGAGGAATTTGAAAGAGAGTCAGAAGTAAAGTGTGAGAAGCTATATAGCCAAGTTTGATGATTGATCATTCCCATAGCCAAAATAGTATCACTGTGCAACTATGTAATGTACACTAAATCTATAGTGAATTTAACTTGCATGCTTGGACCAAGGTGAGTGATTTGGTAGACTAACGAGAGATTATTTGAGAGTGAGGACACACTTAGAACATTATTGAATGTTCCACCACTCACTTCAACAAACCCTCTCCTGAGAACTTTTTTAGAAGTGTTGTCATCTAGTTGTATACAAGACATGTCACCTGGTTCCAAGGAACTGAACTCAATCTATGAAGAGGCCATGTGACGTGAAGCACCATAGTCAATGACCCATATAGGAGGATTTGGAGGTATAACTACAACTAAGGCTTTGCCCTTTTATTTCCCTTTGCTATTCTCTTTTGTCTTTTCTTTGCCAGAGTCATTTGCCTTAGTGGATTCATGGGTTGATGAAGATGGTTTGACAAAATCTGGAAAACCTATGTTGTTCTAAATAAGAAGGCTAGTAAGGTGGTCAATTTATTTCTTCAAACATTTACTCTCATCATGCTTACTTGAGCAATGCCCACATTTGATCCATATTTTTAGGCTTATGACTAGAAGAAGAGGTATGATGGTTTGATTTGGAGGTCAAAATATTTTCACCCTTCTCACCATTTTTCTTACTCTACTTTCTCTCTCTACTATTAGAATCCTTATCTTTCTCAGCAAGCATTGCATGAGATTTAGATGACTTCACTATGCCCATCTGTATCAACTTATCTTACTCTCAAATCAGGTCAGCAATAAAGGTATCTAAAGAAGGCATCTTCCATGTAGTGTCAAGAGCACTCTTAATGGCATGGAAAGTGGACACAAATATAGAATATTTAGGACCCAGTTTATAGAGTATTAACAGAACAAGTTATTCATCTTTCTTGTCAATGCCACATGCTTTCAACTGTAATCTTAAAAGTTTAAATTTGGTGAAGAAGTCTTGAAGAATGTTGAAGTCATCTAGGCTAAATCTAATGAGCTCATTTTTCAGTTCATGTCCTCTCATCACATCTTGCACCCCAAAGAGCCTGGTGAGTTGGGCCCACACTTTAGTAGGTGTTTTCGCAGATTTAATGTGAAAGAGTAGATCTAGGGAGATGGAAAGACATAATAGTCCATGGACTTTGTCACAATGCTCAAACCATTTAAAACCTTGAGCAAGGGGTAAAAATACTAATGACTTCTCCAAGCAATTTTTTGGGTTTCAAAAGTTTGATTACTACCAAGTTGTTAGGGTTGTGAAGTTTGATTGTTTAAGTCTGATGACTTCTCCAAGCAAGTTGTCAAAAGTCTGATGACTTCTCCAAGTAAGTTATTAGGTTTTGGATGTCTGATTACTACCAATTTATTTGGGTTGTGAAGTTTGATTGCTTAAGTCATTAAATTTATAGGTTCTATAGGCTCTTCTACTCATCTGTACATACGTCTATTAGTAAGAATAAAACTTGATTTCTATAAAATTTATGAACTTTTTCAAAAATATAAGAGAGACCCATTTTAGATCTTAAAAAACCCACAAAAAATATTTAGGTGGATTTTCATCAATGATGTTTTGACATGATTTTTGAGGTAGAGAAGAATCACACCTCTATGGTCAAAAAAGCGGCCATAAATCTATGAACTTTATCAAAAAACTAAGAGAGACCCATTTTAGATCTCAAAAAACCCATAAAAAATATGTAGGAATATTTTTTATCAATGGCCTTTTGACATGAGTTTCAAGGTAGAGAAGAATCACACCTTAGAGTCAAAAAAATGACTTTAAATCTATGAACTTCTCAAAACTTTAAGAAAGACCTATTTGAGATCTCATGTAGACACCAATATCGTGTCAACCCCCCTTGGTCCCCTTCTAAATGTTAACACTCCTAACCCATACCTTATTAATTTAAAAACTACTTATTTTAAATTAATCACCTCACCATGACACCTCACCTAGACACCTCACCCTAAGACCATTTCTTAGCCTATGAGTCACCCTGAGACTAGGTCCTCCAAATCCTAACTACCTAAGACCTATTCTCACTCCATCCTAACTCCCTAACCAACTCCCATGCTTCATAAACCCACATTTTAACCGTTCTCCAACGAAAAAGGCACTTGGCGAGTGGAGAAACAAGCAAAGAGCTAAAAATAGCCCTTTTACCCATTCTTTCTCTGTCGACATTGGTCAAACCCTCAACCGATGTCAGTGGGATCACTGATGTCAGTTACATAAGCCAAGCTCTAACATTGAGCTTGCCCCCACCTTTTTGCAGATTGATGCACACACTCTGAGACCTCACGCACCAGAACTCGACCATCATACTCTTGGCTATCGAAGCTCTACACAAGTCATTCTAGAGACTGGACTGAAACATTGTACGAGGACCTCAACATCAGCCATAATGAGAATAAGCATTCTAACACCTCTAGTTCACCTAATAGAGCTAAGTATTCTGGTTCTCAATTCAGTATCTTAGAATACATTGTTAATTTATTTTCATTTGAGATTTTTAAATACTGTCAAGAGACCCAACTTCTTCCGTGGAAGGGCTAAAAGGCCTTCCCCTTATTCTCACCCTCTTTTCACACCTATCCTCTACCTTTACCCTTCCTCAAACCTTATTCACTTTCTCACAACCCTGCACTAACCTCTGAATTCCTAAAAACTCCTCTGTCTGTCACAAAAATACCCTGAAACCCATTCAAGGCCAATTGCCCCGACCAACATCGACAACACAACCGACATCGGCACTATTTACTGATTGAATTTAGTAGAAAAACCAACATCGGTGACTGTATTCTAGACCAACAAACCAGAAACCTATCCAAACAGCCCATAAACCAAACAAAACCTTTGCCTAGCTTTTTGTAACATTCAGAGACACACAGACTGCAATCAGGGAACAGGTACATGCTATCTATTTTTCTCTTTTCTTAGTCATTTATCATTTCTTTCTTTACAAAACTCTCTTCTTTAAATAGTGGACTGTCATCCCTTAGGGAGCTTTATGCTTCCGAGACCGAGCGCGTAGCTTGGCAATCCACCATATCCTCTTCTAACATTTTTCTTGTTTGAGTTTCTTTCTTACTACAAGTGTTTCCTCCATAGCCAAAGAGGAGCTCCCACAAAGCTTGGATACGGTGCGCACTAAATCTAGGTAACGTCAAACCCAAGACCTTTTAACCTTAGTTTCTTCCTCCTTTGAATGCAATTAGCGAAAACATAGAGAAACATTCTGGCATGCCTGGTGGGACCCTTGGAGTTTTCCTTGGGTTCATTCTTCTTCTTTTAAAAGATCAAATTTTCACATAGATGCATTAGGAAAATATTCTCTTCTTGCATCCCCTCTTCTTTGCCTTTATTTCTTGAGAAATAAAAAACTTAGCTTCTCTTACTTTCTTTTTGTTTCAAAAGGAAATCATCAGCAAAATTTAAAAAGAACATCTCTTTTTCTTCTTGTTGCTTCTTGCATGCATCATAGAGTAGTGAAAAACTCATGCTCTTTACCTCTTCTCAAATTGTTTGCATTTGAATAACATATTTTGATTTGGGTTAAAAATTACTGCATTTCATTCTTGTTTGGATGCATACTTAGCCCACTTAGTAATTAAAGCATTATGAATAAATCGTAGTGCACAAATGTTACACAACCAAACCACAATCACTTCAAATTAAACATATAAACTTACTTGAGACTAGGCCTATCTAGGATTTCATCACCTAGTGGATACCCTATCCCACCTGGTGATCCTACTTGGATTTCACCACCAAGAGGAGGACCCACTTTGTTCTCTGGCAGAGTATAAACTATAGGGAAGGTATATTTTGGCTAAGCGGCCCAGCTCGGCTCTGGGTTTGTGAAGTGAAGGGATCAAGCCCTAGCACTAGGCCACATACTGACTCTAACATAGATATCTTTGAGCACCATAACACAACCTGAAACTAGCCATAGACCTCCTCTCTAGGACCTGTTCTACAAGCCCAACTCCCAACACATTCTCTTAAGGCATAAGCCACCACGACTTTAAAACTTATTCTTAGGAATTTAATGTTTTAGAGGTTGCTTGCCTAATCATCTATTCTACTATTTTTATCTGAGTGTTTGAGCTGGTAAGGTCATACCATTCTAAAGTCTAAAACAACTCAGAATATCTTCTTTTTCCAAAAACTATCAGTTTTCTATGTTTTTGGAATTACACAAAAATTGACATCGGTTTTTCCACTGACGTCGGCAACCAAAACTTCATCGACATCAGTTAAACAACCGACATCGATCACTGTCAATTTAAAAAAAAATCCAGACAGCAAGCTTAAAACCCAAATTTCTTGTTGTTTAACACAAATTTTGGTTTTCTAAAACTAAAACACATAGTTTTTGGAACCTAAACCCCTTTTGCCTTGGATGGTTTTGACACACAGTCAAGCCAAATCTCTTGTTGACCACGCGAGTCAACAGCCACTCCCACCTTCGACCTTCATGCCAAGTCATCTAATAGAGTATACTTCAGACATCGAGCATACTCCTATCCAACCTACCCCTAATCAACCTCCTATTATTCTCGAAGGGGATCAAGATTTTGAGAGATTTCTTGACCACAACGTCAAGGCTCTCCAAAACTATCTCGCTAGAAGCCAAATGTGAGATCCTTCAGGTAACCCTATTTATGGGATGCCAACTTCTTTAGTTGAAGCAACAATGATATCAATAGCATCTGATACCCAACCTATGGTCACTTAGGGCATTTCCTTGACTAATAACTCAACTATGGCCTCCCCTTCTATCCTTTCTTACCCTACCTCCATCAAGGTTTCAGTACCCCCTCAACTGTAATCAATTCAACCAAGTTTGACACCTTTCCAGAACTTGATTGTCTCTATCCCATCCACTCTTGCACCTATAAATAGGAGAGTGACCACCTATCCTTTAACTATTGTCACCACCATTCAACCACCCTTGGCGACATCTAGTCAAGTTTTGCCTTGCAACTTCACGGCACAAGCCCCTTTGGCCTCAACATCAACCCCTATGACAAACTATCAGTATGTTGCACCTACACAAATGCAACCAAGTATGACATACACCCCTTCCAATGCCTTTCAAGTATCCTATAACTTAGGGGGTGCCCCTCATGCCAATCCATCTATCGATCTAATTAAGATGCTGATGGATAAGATGTCCAACCTTGAGACATCTATTTCAGGTTTGAAGAATGTTCTTTCATACAAACAAATCTGCAACGAACCTATTCACCCTTTAGTTCCTATTTGACCATACCCTAGCCAATGGGAACTCTTAAAATTTACTCACTTTTAGAGTAAAGAGGACCCACAACAACATCTGCAAGTGTTTAGACATGCTTGTTAGCTCATAACACATGATGATGTGTTATTACTTCGCACATTCCCTATGTCACTTTTTGGCACTGCCCTTGACTGGTATAGCTCCATTACCAGTCATTCTCTCTTCACCTTCACTCAACTCACTCAGCTATTCCTCGATCATTTCTCAATTAATATTACCAAGAAGGTCTCCATCACAGACCTTTATTCCATTAGATAATTCGAAGATGAGTCAATATTAGACTTCGTCGCCTGTTGGAGAGGTTTGATCAACCAACTCTCCTTCTCACTACCTCAACCTGAGCTCATTGAGCTCTTTTCAAGAGCATGTGCCAAGCACACCTCATCCACTCTATGGGTTCAAACTTTCCACACATTCAATGAAGTTTTCACTATGGCCCAAAAGCTTGAACTTCATGCAGTTGAAGAAGATAGGGTCAAATTGCATAGAAAAAATACCAACACAAAATCCAATGACCCTTCTTCTTCCAAACCTTCTTCTTCCCACTCCAAGTCCAAGGGATCAGCAAACATTATAGTCCTTAGGTCACCATATTCTACCACAACCAACCAATCTGAGCCCTCCACTTCACAAAACATCACTAGACAATTCCAACAATGGTATGAATAGTGACGATACACTCCAATAGGAGAATCGTATGCTTCTGTATTGGATAAATTAGTGAAGTAGGGAGTCTTCAACCTCCCTCAAATTCAACCACCTATCTAATTTTATTCCTCATGAGCCATCCCTGCATGGTATAGGGAAAACAAATTTTGTAACTATCATCGTGTTAAGGGTCATGACACAGATAATTGCAAAACCCTCAAAAACATTGTTCAAGACATGTTAGACAAAGGGGACCTTGTTTTGGATAACCCTAATACATCGGCCAACCAAAACATATATGTCTTTAGGCAACCATTTCTTAACCATCCCCCAAGTCAGAATAATGTTCAGACCATGGTCGATGACCCTCAAGAATGCAACATACGCATAGTCAACATAGTCTTTCCTTTCATTCCTATCCAACCTCTCCCACAATTTGAAGAGGTTGGTCAACCCATTTCTCCACCATAGGTAGAAGATCCTATTTTACCCATACCACCCCCACGCAATGAAGATCTCCCTTTGCCTCGCCCTCTTCCTCACATGGATGAACTCATTTCACCTGTATCACCCCCACGACATCAATCACCTCCTCCACCCATTTTTCTACCTTGTGAGGATCCTATATTACCTGTTCCTCTTGCCCCCACTTCCCTCTTCCTCTACCATTGGAAGAATTTACCATTCATACCCCACATCCTCATGTAAAAGGGGTCATAATCCCTCTACTTCACCCTTTAGAGGAGCCTTCCTCTCTTATTTTTCCTCCACTGATAGAGGATAGTCCTCTATCTACCCCCCTTTCACACGTAGGAGAGTCTACTTTGACCTCTCCCATATTGGAGGATGCTTTGATGGTACCAATGCCAGTGGCCCCACCCTTATCCTTCTTATTACCAATGGAGGATCATACTTTCCACACTCCTAGACCACACATGAAAGGCATGATCATCCTTGCGCTCTATCCGCTTGAAGAGCCAAATTCTCCAATCCCTTCTCCATCGAGAGAAGAGCTTGCCACCTCACCCACTTCAACTGAGGAAGATCTGGTGACAGTTCTCTCTCACCTTTGGCCCATGATCACCGCATCCAATACATATCCACTCTCGCAATCACCCAAATCCTCCAAAAGACTGACTGTAAAGCCTCACATGACATCATCTAAACCCTTCTCTCGATTGGCAGAAAACTTAGGATTTCTCCATTCTAGGAACCTAGAATATGAGGTGATATGGGAGTGACTTAAGACTCCTTATCTTACACATCCCACTTCACCTTATACTTCCAACCCTTCCATGACAACTTACCCCAAAGTCTCTGACGATGAGTAGGTTTTCACTTCTAAATCTTTAGAAGCTCAGCCTTCCACATGTATACCCAAACCCTCACAGGCATCTGCCATGCTGAAATAGATTAAATATCTCAGTGTTTACCCTGTAACAAACCTCACTCACCCATAAGTGAAGTTGGATTTGAACTTTGCCCCACATAGTAGTGGTCCTCACACCATACTAAATAAGGCTACTAAACCACATCGGTCTACTCCTCCCCCACCTTTACCATGGCCCTCTATCTTGGGTCCACATCCTTCCACTTTAACAAGATTTCTCCCTATTCCAATACCTCACAAAAACAAACTACCTCCATTACTCCCTCTACCCATCAAAAGCATATTTCCACCAAGAAATTTGATACCTTTCATCAAGAAAATGCCATCTATGCGTGTGGCCACATCACCAACCAAAAAGGTGGTACAAAAAACTACCCCTACAACTCCTAAATAAAAGTTGTCAAACCCTATTGCAACAATGAGCACAGACCAATTAGTGAGTTCCTATGCTTCATTGTTACACTAATTTTTGTAGTCTTCTAGCATCGTTCTCCCACCCATTAAGCCATACCAACCTCTCGAATCAAAACCATCTTGGTTTGATGACACTCAAATCTGCTTATATCATCACAAACTTGGGCATGATACTGAGCATTGTTGCACCCTTAAGGTTGTCATTCACCAACACCTAGAAAAGGGCACCCTTCTCATTGAGGATTCTCTTTACCACTTTTGTGACAAACTATCAACACCACCCCATGCCTCCCAAACCTCATCACTTGAATTAGGATCCCAACGTGAGATTATGGTCCCTCTACTACCTTCTCCCCCTTTATTTGAAATCAACACTATTAATGTGGCCACCAAGTCCCAAACCCTAAAGGACAAGGGAAAAGAGCAAGTTTCTACCCCTTGGACATATCCATTTGCCAAGCCTTCTCCACCACCAAAACCCAAGATTTCTATCTTGGGCACATCTCAACCAACATCTTTAGAGGCAATTCACGACTCTATGGTGAAACAACTTCACCAAACCCCTGTGAAGATGTCTTTGTATGACCTAATTCAAATCTCTCTGCAACATCACCAAGCCTTGATCAAAGCTTTATAGGTAGTGGAGGTCCAACTTGTAGATCCCCAACCACTGGTTGCTTTAGTCAAATTATTACCCACCATTGCCTCCATCACCTTTAGTGATTCTGAGATTCCATACTACAACCTAGAAGATTAGGATCCCACCCTCTAAAACTAACCCTGTCAGGCAAAAGCTTCACAGGATGCATCCTCGGGTCACACTCCTTGTTAAAGAGGAGCTTCAACATCTTCTCTCCATCTCATTTATCTAACCCATTGATTATCTGCAATGGGTGTCAAACATTGTCCTTGTCACAAAAGCAATAGGGGGAATTTGAATTTGTACTGACTATTGCAACCCCAACCTAGCTTGCCCAAAGGATGACTTTTCTTTTCCAAACATCGACCAACTTGTTCATCTCCTTGCATGACATGCTCTCTAGCGATGAATTTCATCAAGATCGATTAACACAACTCGAGTTACTCGATGAACGTTGTCTTGCTGCCCTTAATCATCTTTATATCTACCAAGATCAAATCAAGCATGCCCATAACAAAAATCTGAAAGAGCGAGATTTCAAAATTAGAGATCTCATCCTTAAAGAAAACCAACACGTGAACAATATGAAAAGAAGCAAATGAGGCAAGTTTGCTCCCAATTGGCTCGAACCTTATATAATAATGCACAAGTATGGATCAAGCACATATCATCTGTCTTCTCTCGAAGGCTGGCTAGAACCTGAGCCCCTTAATGCCTTGCATTTGATGTTTAAATTGAGCTCATCCCTTGAACAACCCCCATCATCCTCATTCCTATTCCTTTCAACCCTTTTTCCCTACAAAAATTAGTTAACCCTTTTTTAATCATTAATGCTTTGTCCTAATAAAAGGGAAAACCCCTAAACCTCTATAGTCTAGTCCATGACTAAACGTTTAGTTAACAAAAAAACATAAAACTAGGATGCCTAACAACATATTAAAAGGTCATAAACTATAAATGTAGACTGCTCCCTCAAAGGACAGCTGCATTATTGCTATAATTAATAGACTAATCCCTTGAAGGATAGCTATTCAAAGACATATAAACATACAAAGCAAAATATAGACCACTCCCTTGAAGGATGGCTATGCCCAAATTTTGCTACAAAAATAGCACCCTCTCAGAAGCTTCTCACATTAATCAGCTTCACATGACCACAAAATAAAACATCCCCAAGTAGACTTCCCACATTGAACAGTCTATAAAAAAAAAATTGATAAACTATTAAGTCATGGACTTGCCTATAGTCATTCTCAGGGTCACCTATAAAAGGGGAAAAGTTATCCCTACTTAAAAGGGTTACGCTATCCTGACATATCACATAATCACACCTATTACGCCAAAATACCCAAGGGATTTTGAGCTCACTTAACATCAAGTGATTAGGGTACTTCTCTAATAAAAACTAATGGTCAATGACGTAATGCATGAACGGGGCTTTTGTTTGCAAAAACCCTATCTATGCTATCATTATGGTCCTTGTCAATGAAAGAGCAATACACCTTTCACTTCTTAAACACCTTCGTCACATGCCGGTTTATCTTTTAGGATGCAGTGTCTTAAAATTATATGCTCACATATTCTCAACCCAAACATAACATCATGATTTATTTAATGCAAATACCAATTTGTGTTATATAAATTATCATATCCCATTCACATTAGTTTCTATGGAAAACAATACACATGAAAACTATCAACCAAACACAATTTATGTCAAACATATA
The DNA here is from genome assembly GCA_037957365.1 of Torreya grandis. Taxonomy (NCBI): domain Eukaryota; kingdom Viridiplantae; phylum Streptophyta; class Pinopsida; order Cupressales; family Taxaceae; genus Torreya; species Torreya grandis. The sequence continues at coordinate 962,743 of JARHVA010003198.1, forward strand.
CCATCACCAATATGGAAACCCGTTGAAGCATAAATAAACTCATTTCATCTTTAGCATACACCATCACCAATATGGAAAATTGTTAAGGATGAAAAACCACATCACCTATGTTACAACATACACCATCACATAATATGGAAAAGGCTATAACATCATCATACACTCATCATTTCAAGCATGTACCATAAAATATATGGGAAATGCTAAAAACACTAACATAACCAAAACAACTATCAACCTCTTTAACTCTTCTTCCCTTTTGGGAGAACTACATTGGCCTGAGGCCCTTAAAATAGGGGCTATGTAGGCAGCACTTAGTTGACAAGGGGTCTTCTGAGGTTAGCTCAGCCATTCATTTATTCATTTACCTAATGGACCAACTATCTAAACTCTAGGCTCACTGCCTACCCTAAACCCTAGGCTCACCACCTATCCTAAACTACCTCATTTTTAGTCTTGTTAACCATCTAAACTTTAACCATGACCTAACCTAGTCAAACCCAATCCATAACCTACCCTCCACTTTCCCTTTTTGGGAGAACTGAATTGGCCTAAGGCCCTTAAAATAGGGGCTATGTAGGCAGCACTCAGTTGACATGGGGTCTTCTGAGGTTATCTCAGCGATTCATTTTTCCGTCTACCTAATGGACCAACTATCTAAACCTTAGGCTCACCACCTATCCTACACTGCCCAAAATCATGACCAAACAACCAGCCCTAACACTATAGAAGTCACCTTAGACTTCTCATGGGGCACATTTGAGATCATATACATCTCCCTATCCACAACAAACAACACTTGAGATCACTTATATCTCAGCTCGACTCGACAAACAACCTCAGAGATCGCGACTATCTCCTCAGACCATGACCACTTTCAAAACAACTTTGCCTTGGTTGTTTTGATTGCATATGCTACTTCATGAATAGTTAGCGAATTTTACGTGCCCCTCACACCTATTGTTAGATCATGACCAAGATGATCCCCAATATCTATGACATTTTCATGTTTTCTAGGAGCACTTCCTAGCCCAGATACTTGGAACACGATGCCCATTGGAGCTATAACTTTGATTGTTTAACCCAATCAGCTACCACTAATAAGTTGGGGACCGATTACTTTGATTTTAGTCCTCCTCGACCATTAGAGCTATAGCTTTGATCATTTAACCCAATCAGCTACCACTAATAAGCTGGGGACCAGTTACTTCAATTTTAGTCCTCCTCAACCTTGCTTGTGACAATTTGACCCACCTATCAAGTGAAGTGGTATACGTGCAATCTCAACTATTTCAGTGTTCACACTCTAATCTCATCCTACCCATCCACTTCCTATCAAATTGGCACTTGATTTCAGCTTACCTTCTCTCGATTCCCTCTTTGAGGGGGAATACCTCATTCCATACCTGGAGCAACCTACATCTATTTTTGTCTTGCAGCTCATCAGAACAAACCACAAGACAAAAAGGGGCAAATGTAGAGACCAATATCGTGTCAACCCCCCTTGGTCCCCTTCTAAATTTTAACACTCCTAACCCACACCTTATTAATTTAAAAACTACTTATTTTAAATTAATCATCTCACCATGACACCTCACCTTGACACCTCACCCTAAGACCATTTCTTAGCCTATGAGTCACCCTGAGACTAGGTCCTCCAAATCCTAACTACCTAAGACCGATTCTCACTCCATCCTAACTCCCTAACCAACTCTTTTGCTTTATAAACCCATGTTTTGACCGTTCTCTAATGAAAAAGGCACTTGACAGGTGGAGAAACAAGGCAAAGAGCTAAAAATAGCCCTTTTACCCATTCTTTCTCTGTTGATGTCAGTCAAACCCTCAGCTAACACCGGTGGGACTGCCAATGTTAGTTACATAAGCCAAGCTGTAACATTGAGCTTGCCCCCACCTTTTTGTAGATTGATGCGCACACTCTGAGACCTCACGCACCAAAACTCGACCATCATTCTCTTGGCTACCAAAGCTCTGCACAAGTCATTCCAGAGGCTGGACTGAAACATTGTATGAGGACCTCAACATCAGCCACAATGAGAATAAGCATTCTGACACCTTTGGTTCTTCACCTAATAGAGCTAAGTATTCTGGTTCTCAATTTGGTATCTTAGAATACATTGTTAATTTGTTTCCATTTGAGATTTTTAAATACTTTCAAGAGACTCGACTTCTTCTGTGGAAGGGCTAAAAGGCCTTCCCCTTATTCTCACCCTCTTTTCACACCTATCCTCTACCTTTACCCTTCCTCAGACCTTATTCACTTTCTCGTAACCCTGCACCAACCTCCAAATTCCTAAAAACTCCTCTGTCCATCACAGAAATACCTTGAAACCCATTCAAGGCCAATTGCCTCGACCGACATTGGCAACACAACTAACGTCAGCACTATTTACCAACTGACTTCGGTAGACAAAGCGACGTCAGTGATTGTATTCTCAACCAGCAAACTAGAAACCTATCCAAATAGCCCATAGACCAAACAAAACCTTCGCCTAGCTTTCTACAACATTTAGAGACACACAAACTGCAATCAGGGAATAGTTATGCGTTATCTATTTTTCTCTTTTCTTAGTCATTTATCATTTCTTTCTTTACAAAACTCTCTTCTTTAAATAGTGAACTATCATCTCTTAGGGAGCTTTACACTTTTAGGACTGAGCACGTAACTTGGTAGTCCACCATATCCTCTTCTAACATTTTTTCTTGTTTGAGTTTCTTTTTTACTGGAGGTGTTTCCTCCACAGCCAAAGAGGAGCTCCCACAAAGCTTGGATACAGTGCACACTAAATCTAGGTAACATCAAACCCAAGACCTTTTAACCTTAGTTTCTTCCTCCTTTGAATGCAATTAGTGAAAACATAGAGAAACATCTCAAAAACCCCACAAGGAATATGCAATTAGATTTTTTATCTAAGGTCGTTTGACATGAGTTTTGAGATAGAGAAGAATTATGCCTTCAAGGTCAAAATTGTGGTTGTAAAGAAGAAAAACTAGTAATGGTGACTATAGGAGGATCATGGCAAAGGATAAAAATGCATAAGGCTATCAGGAATTCTATGATACCATGTTAGAGTTTGTCAATATCTTTGAATACTGAGCATACAATAATATTGAATTCTTGTAGAGGCAGAATGAGAGCTCCAAAAACAAAAAAATTCCACCAATAAAATATTTACATTAACCAACTTAGAATAAGAATAAAGTACATATAGGGTAAAATTAGGTCATCAAAAAGTTAAAACCATAATTCATAATTAGAACCCACTTAAAGGTAAATGACCCCTAATGTTTTTATTAACTAACCTAAGTAAGCTGAAAAGACGTGTAGATAAAACCACTAGGTGGGAAAATGACAAAAATAACAATAAGAAAATGGCCCATTATCATCATGTTAGTATTGTGATTGAAAACTATTACATCTCTTATGATCCTTATATATGGATTATCTAGACTGAAAGTCTGCTACAACCTTCACATGTTTGTTATAAAGTTGCACATACTCTAACCTAGGTTTGTGCTAGGAGTTAGTGGAGGCATCTATTGGCTAGCTAAATGTTGTCTCATCTTTGTTTTCTCATTCCTCAACTCATCTCACTTGCCTAAAGTAATAATGTAAATATCAATAGTAATGGCCATTGGATGAAAAAGGGTCATATGTATGTCAACTATGTCATCCACTCTCTCCAATAAACCATTGAACACTATGTTATCTTGTATGTGTCTCATTAGTACCCAGATTGAGGCCTCAATTATAATCATCTAATAATAATCTCTTAAAAAAACATGATATCTAAAAATCATTGGCAACTGATAAAGTAAAGTATGAAAAAAATATTCAACATTAAAAATACATGTGTATACATTAATCTATCCAAAGTAAGGGCATCGTGTTGTCTATCCCCTATCCTTATCCTCCATCTCTACCTATGACCCCATTTGGTTATGACTCAAGAACAACCATGATAACCTCTACCATAATGAGAAATAGTACGTCCCATCATGATTGTGTTCACCATAATGTATAATTGATCGTATACCCTACATCATCCACATATGTAATCACTACTAGAGAATCTACCTCCTCTACTAGAATAAGATCTAGCTCTATGGCACTAAGCCAACCTCTCTTTGATATGTCAACCAACTCTGTGGGTACATATTTATGAAATTAGCACTAGGGAAACCCTCTACATAATACCAAATTGTCTTGTGATGTGTTTATACTAAAAGTGCTAGTACATACTAGGAAATCTATCATAGAACCAATAACACACCCTTAACCATTATAACCACACGACATCCTTTGGCCACCCAACAAAGCCTCTATATGGATTTTATAAAATATAATTAGGATTCAAATAATCTAACAAAATCTTGTAATACATTATGCTTCATCAAGTGGTACATGGGTTATTGACCCACCCCTATGTATACATCTATAGATGAACCCACTTTGTAAGTGGTCAACTTACTGGATGGACCATCTATATGTGATCATATTCCCAAACATGTAAAAGGGTGGTTGACCCAAGACCATCATTGTAATCCTACCAAGTAAATTGATAAAGATCTCTATATAGATGTGTTAACTTGGTTTGACCCAAAGAATACATCATCCCATGACTCTCAATATCCTCAATTATACTTTACATGTGATTTGAAATAGAAACACCTCCTCCATCCATAGCTGAAAATGAAGCAATAAATACATATAGGTATTTATACACACATAAAAAATCAATTAAGATAGTCCTAGACAACAAAATAGTAGATTTATTGGAGTATTATTGTTCCCCATGCTCCCCCTATCATATATTTATATGCATGCCCTTTTGAGCCCTAATCCTTTATGACATCTAAAATTATGCATCATTCATCAACTAAAAACTATAGTATAGGCTTTCCAGCCTAGTTGACAATGAAGCAATGCCTTTGAAAGGGGCAAAATTATCTTTATCAGAGTTATAAATGTATGGCTATAAGAAAAGTAATTCCCATAATTTTCCCCCAATCTAAATTTCAAAATATGTTTCCTTCAGTAGTTTTAGCCGTATGCAAATATGAATTATTTCATATGAATGAAAAATAAAGTGAATAAATCACTCAATCACACAAATGGTTTTGGTAAGATTATAGCTTAGTAAGTCACTTGTTCTTATAAAATTTAGTGTCTTTTAATTCTAGTTTATTCTAAGTGATAGGTTACAACTAATACTTTTTCTTCTTGTGAAATTAGAGATTTTAGAAATAATCAGAAGTATTTTTTAATAGGAGTCACCATTTGTTGTTGCTTGCATAACATGCCCCATTTTCAATCTAAAAATCGGGACCCTCTTTTTTCTTTGGAGTCTGGTCTTATATCTTTAGGAGTTCATTGTGTCTGTTGGTTCAAATTAGCTTTCTTGGTAATCTACTAGATGATTAGTTACAAGTGAATGAATCAGTTTACTTGCAAGTTTTTGCATTTATTCAGTTTAGTCTAAGCTCTCATCTAGGAATGAACTAATTTAAATATCTAAATTTACATCATTTTACTAAGTCTTGGTCTACTTGTTTACTTGTGTTTTGAAACACATTTTACAATTTCTTTTTAGACTATTTCACCTTAAGATTGTGCAAATTATTTAATTGTTTTAGACTTTTTATAACTTCTTTTTTTGAGCAATTCAGTCCATTTCTACTTTGTTTTGAGTCAAAATGGCTAAATGTTTATAAGGTTTACTTTTTAACTTAATCACTTTCATATAAATGGATTAAATTGACTTTCAAATAGAGCAAAATAGGTGATTTTGTGTATTGTTTCATTTTATTCTTAGTCATTTTTTTAGCTTTTGCATTGGCCATTTATATTTGAATTTATTAGTCATTATTTTTTTTTAAATTTAGATTACTAACTAGGCTTCTTTATATTTACTCACAGGTGTTTGAATACATCGTGGCACCACATGGTGACTTTTTTTATCTCTCGATGGTCCAAATCCATCTAATAAGTCTTTTGACACTTAGCCAAGTTCACAAAAGTTATTTGTAGCCATGTGGCACATTTCTGCGACTTTAAAAGACTTAGTTGATTCTTTAACTTCCCTTGGATCCATATGGCATGTCTCTGCTTCTTCAAACTATTTATTTAATTCTAAAAATAAATTCATGGTGCCACGTGTCTATCACCTGATGGTATTGGACCCATTATAAAATACCTTTCAATACTTATTTGATTCTTTAACTTTTCCTAGAGCCTCATGCACTTTTTTGCTTAGCAGGACTTAGTCATTTCTCTTTGAAAGTTATTTGGTGCCATGTGTCAATCTCCCAGTAGTCTTCAATTTATTTAAAATTATTTTAAAGACTTAGTCAATTTTTTTCAAGTATTCTTAATGGGGGAATGATGTCAATAATGCTATAGGCTATCAAGTCAATGAGATGATTCCACATGGCATTATCCCACTGCTATGTTATCCTAAAGATGTCCATACTAGTGTAATGCCTCTGGGATAGTTGGTTAGCAAGATGATACACATGGCATCATCCCACTACTTCACTATCCTAGAGATGTTTGTACATAGTATATATCCTCTAGGCAAGTAGGTGAGTGGGATGATACCACATGGTGAAATCTCTTTGTTCCATATCCCTAGGGCAGTCTATGTAGACCTAGTAATGATGTATGAGCCTAAGGTAATCAAGTAAATGATATGACATTGTGTGGTGAGATATCACTACACTAAAACCCTAGGGTAGTTCATGTAATCCTTGTAGTTTATTAGAACTTAGGTAAGAGAGATTGTGACTCATGGAAAAATCTTGCTTCACAGTGAAAAGAATAGTCAACATGCACTTGAAGATTCAACTGAGCAATGAAGGATTCAGGAAAAGCCACATGGCATGAAACTTGTTGGATCTAAGGACACATTAGCTAAGTATCCAATAAAGCATGATCCTAAAGTTGATGGTTGGTCTACCCATCAAAATTGTTAAAAGGCCTAGGAGAGCGAGAAGGATGTTAGGGACCCATAGAAGCAAAACCAATCATATAGCAAAGGAAAATAATGGATAAGTTGTATGTAAGTGACCTATAATAGAAAAGTACATAGTGGTGATGCATCCACCAAGGCATAATTTTAAATTTGATGACCCGTCTACCCATCAAATTTTTCAAAGGTTAAGAATCAATTATGTGTTCAATTTTATTTGAAAAATCAACACCAACATGGTCTATAATATTTTCATGATGCATCAGAGTGGGATTCACCCCCAGTGGACCTCAAGTGGGCATGTCACATTCATGATTGTTGTAACTACCCCATTAGTGGTAAAATTTTTGATTTCAAACTCCTCAAGCTTATGTACCTATATAAGATTGACTTCTTGATATAATAAGGGTTGATCTTTTTTAGGATTAAGAGGATTATATTTAGGTTGTTTTTTTTAGGATTAGAGGAGATTATTCATGTCTATCTCTTCATGGATTGTGAGAAGCAGACATATAGAACTAGATATTTTCTTAATTTTTAAGGATAAACTCTTCCCTTTTCTTGTTTTAGCTTGTCGTTACATAGTTATTTTCCTGGTCTTTGATGATTGTGAGAATTTCAAGATATTGTTAATCAAAAGGAAAATTTTGATAACTATAATATTGTTAAGTTTGTATGGTCATTCTTTATGCATTTTTATGGTTGTTATGCACTTCTTTCTTACAATTTCTCTCCCTCCCAGACTCTTTCACCATCTTTAGTTGGAGTTGTGTTAAGTTTGGCTCACCTGAAGATTGATCTTATGGGATTCATTCACTCATATAATTATGGGTTCATTTATGTTTACAATAGGTGTTTTATCTCTTTATCTTTAATATTTTATTCTTTATTTATAACCAAGTTAATCTGGGAATATAAAAACTTAAATTAAATAATTTATCTTGATTGCTTTATACTTGTATCAAAATTTTATCATTATTATTACATTATTACATTCTTAGACATGATAAACTGATAAAGGAAGTCAACTTTTGAAAGGATATAAATCTTGGAAGCATGGCCTATGTTATTTATTATTGTTTATGTACTTTTGAATCCATGCAATAAACATATCTCTTTTAATCAACTATTTTTCATAATTTCATCATTATATTGGTTCACTAGGCATGAGATCTTCTCATTTGATGCATATGAAATATCCTAAAATACACATTGAATATCTTTGATATGGTATGGTCACAATGAGATAATTGGGTTTCCTTACTTATCAGACCTATTAATCGACACCTTGGGGATATTTGTTCACACAAGTCTCCTTTCAGGATAGGAAGAGATTAACAACCCCTGCCTAAGTCAACATGTCAAAAGACCTCATAACAAAACACTTACTCAATAATTTTAATGTAATTCATAAAATAATTCATAAGAGTATGCAATAATATGAAATTAAAATAACTAATCAAAATCAAGAGGGTCCCCATATGAAAAACCTGAGTATGGCACATGTTGGACCCCAAAAAAGTCAAATTTAGGGTTGATATTATTTTATAATGGTCAAATGGATGTTAAATTTAAGATAAAACATAATTATGAACAAATTATTCCATTACACTCATTATTATTATAAAATGACTATTGGCATAAAAATAATTATTGTGTTGAAAGTTATTAGCTATGATTATTATATATATTTTTCAGCCAGTGTCAAAAAAGTTAATGGAAGCCATGCTCTCATTTCCCTCCATCACACTCTAATCCCTTAATGATCAATGTTGTGAGTGTTGTCATGATTTTTAAAGCAAGTTTAATCATACTTGATACATGTTACAAATTATTTTTGTCCTTGTGACAATTGATTAGAAAACTAGTTGCTTCTATTTATAATTCCTAAATGAGTTAGATTTAGTAGAAAGACATGAAAGCTCTTGATTCCTCAATTTTGGATATTTGATCATATGGGTAAATGATCACCTTCAAAATAATATCTCCTATTATGGTTTCCCTCTATAAATCATGTTTTAAAGAGAACCCTTTCATTATGATTATCCATATTTCTTGTTTTAGATTGTTGATGGGTTTTATACTTCATTTATTGGCTAAAAAATTGAACATGATATGGGTTGAATGTTGTTATATACAAAAAATACAAATAGTTCATTAAATTTATTCCTTTACCAATTGTAAATAATATTTTTTTCTTTCAATAATGGAAATTAAATAATAGCCAAGGGGAAGCCACTCAAGGTTTCTCTTTCTCTCACTTGAGAGCCTCAAAAGGGTTATCCTTCTAATAAAAAGGATTACAACATTGTTGTTACCAACATAAATCAAAATAAAGCCCATCTCAACCAGCATGGTCAACATGGTTTGAAACTAATCAATAAAAAAATCATTACTACCCTAAAACACATTGAACCAAGAGAGATAACAAGATGATTCCATTGATATTATTCCAAAATATAAATGTTATAGCTAATAATCATTAATATGTAGGGAAGTCACATGAAAAAATTCAATCCCTCATGGTTCTTGATTTTTTAAAGGCCCCCCATGGGTCTAATTTTCTCTTATGTATTGGTACAACTCAAGTCATGACTTGCCCTATGCCATCCTAATTCACATTCCTAACTATAGCTACAACCATGACCACTAGTATCTTTCCCCCTCAATCTAACAAAATTAATCAAACTATTATTACTACTCAAATTAATAAATCAACATTAAATTATTCCTTGGTTCCCACTTAGATGATTATGCAAGTCTTGGACTGAATGGTCCACAAGCAAACATATAGGGGAAACCACTTTATGAAAATGCAATATAAACTCTTGAAAATGTCAAATCTACAATAATAAAGTCAATGAAGGATGCTTAAGCAATTACCCCCTTCCTCCCTTTAAGGATAAATCTCTAAAACCCAATTTCAAAGTTGCCTACTCATAAGAAAGTTCTCTAAAACTTACAAAATTAACCATCGATGCCTCACATTACAACCATGGACACTAGGGTAATCACCCCAATAATCACTTGTGACTACTAATCCCACCTTGCATCTTTAGGCCTTTGTCAACCTTTGAAAAGGTTGGATTTAAACTAACACCTATGAAATTACCAATCTAATAGAAAAAATCCTCACTCATGGTACTTTGAAGTGGTACAATAAACTCAATAAACTCAATCATAATTATATTATCGAATTAGAAGGCTTAGTTAATGCATGGTTCAATATCATTCATTACTGATGTAAAATATGGGTAGTTTCATCAAATATAAGAAATTAGTACATGAGTCAGCCAATGATTTCATCAAGCAATGAAATCCTTTGGACCATAAATTTGGTCATAACAAGACCAAGGAAATTTTCATCAAGATGTTTACAATTGCTTTAGATCCAAAATTTCAATACAAAGTTAGGTCAATTTCTATGACATTGGAGGAATCCCTTGAATAAGCTAAAATACATGACTATATCATGTGATAATTTGAGATTCTTCAATCCAAAAAAAACACTCTAATTCTCTAAAGAGATAATAATATAAGTATGCTACTAATGATGGTGCTTCTAACAATCATTATAATGGTTTTGAATCTAAAATAACAATTTACACAATTATGACAAGTGATCCTCAAATAATTACAACTATTTCCAAACTAGTCTCAGAAAACTCGATTCAATCATCTTCTCAATTAGAGAATTATCCCCATAAACCTCTAAGCAAAAAAGATCTGAGAAGGATATTACCTAGACCTCATCTCAAAGATTTAAATCCTAAAATTTGAACACCTAAATGGTATGATACATGAAAAAATTATTTTTTTCATGCTAATTAGGGTCATTCACATGAACATTGTCACTCCCATTACAATTTAGTCTACAAATTTCTCCTATCCAAGATCTTTGATCATGATGTTATGGTTAGAGAGGGATACCAAGAGTTACTTAATGCTTCCAAACACATGAAAATTGTAATAAATGTGAATCCATTCACCAATAAAATGTCCAATTTGGTATTTATATCAATTCTCTAATATATCACTCAAAAATTAGCAACCAAACATCTCATGATAAAATCAACAATCAAAATCCTTCTTTAGTCAATAATGTTAGAGAAGTTATGGCTAACCCTAATTCCTCTACTAATAAGGAAAACATAGTTCACAAGAATGGCATGAAACTACTCCTAGCACCACCCATAAAACCTAAAAAATTTAGGCTTACTTTATATGTTAGACATTTTTTGCAACCTCCTCAAACAAACCAAAAAAATAAAAGGTTTGTAAAATCTTTACATCATTGACTAGGTTGATGACATTGAAATTTTATATTGTTATATACCAATTAATATCATTGGAAGTTTATATTATACTATATAAAATTATGATGTTTCTTATCTCAACCTGCATCATCAGTTGAACTGGTGACAATGAACAAAAGCACAAAAATAAAAACTCAGATTCAACCTCTCTCAAGGCCAAATCTAATATCATTCAGACTTATCTTTCTCAATTATAGTTGAAATCAAATCAACCTAACTTTGAGGAATTGTACCTTATTATAGAGATTTCAAATCTCTCAAGAATAATTACCTTCCTTACTCTCATGCACACCATACCTAAATAATGTAATTGGTTATTGTAAAAATTCTTTGACATAATTATTCCTCAACCACCTATTTTAGGGTAAGAAGCCCCATTATGTTGTTTTGATGAAAATATCATGCAATAATGTGGAGATTTATTTATTTAAATTATCCAAACCACCAATCAATAATTATCACTAAAATATAAAATTCAATCCATGATTCTAGACAAAGTCTTATTTTGTGTTGATGACACTTCACTCATTATCAATGTCAAAATTAGTGATGTCCAATTCAAGAAATCCCTCATCTATAAAGGCTTTGGAATTTGTGTTACCTCTTTAGAATTTATTAAAGCTATTGGATATTCAACTAGTAAAGTTAATTCAACTCATAACATGTGTTAAGGATATGACCAAAGACAAATGTCTCTAGTGGGGTGTGTGTGGATTATTATCACACTACCTCCTATTATGTTAAGGTGAAAGTTATGATCTGAAATTTACCCCTTTCCTACAATATCTTACTTGGGAACCTTTCGAATAATCATATGAGTGCCAAAACTTCTTCCTTTTATCCATACATCAATTTTCCCTACCTAAGATCCATTTACAAACTCTAGGGTAATGCCAACTCTTAGAGATTCAAATATTTCCAACAATTCAACATCTATTTATTACCCTCCCTTGAAGAGCTACCAAGTGTACATTTTATAAAATATTAATGCTTTAACTATCCCATTGAATCATTATGAGGTTATAGTGGACATGCCAAATATGTTGGGAAAATCCCACCAAGCCTCATTCCTTTATTGTGATGATGATGATCTTGAAGAGATAAACCTTAAAATGGAAATAATTGATTCACCCCAAGACATCACTACTCAATTGCTTCCTAGATTTCAAACTTGATCTCACAAAAAGGAAAATGATGAAATTCCCACCAAAGCATCCTTTGAGAAGAAACTCTCTATGGATACCTTTTATCCTAGAAAAATTATGGTGGAATCACTCAATATTTATCTCACCACCCTCAAATATGACAATAATTACACATTAATGATCCATGAGTTCATGAAACTGGCTAAATAGTTATTTTATAATTGTTCCTTAAGGACATCCCAAATGATTTTTTTGACATTTGGGGATGCCACAGTGAAAGTATTTTGGGTGTTATCCATATTTTTCTTACTATTTCATTCTCATGGTCACTTTGAAACAAAATTAACTAGTATTTATTTTTTCTCACATTATATTCACATGTGTACAAGAATATGAGAGCTCATGCTATGATATCAATGAGCTACACCATGGGGCCCAAGATTCTAGTATGTTGGATAACCTTATAATTGGTAACAAGCTACAAGTTATATAATGCACAAAGAAAAATTATAATAATATTAAACAAAATCACATTCAAAGAAAAAAGTATATGTAAAATAGTGCAACTTATTTTCAATGTAAATAATATGTAAAATTACATGTGTGTGCAATGTTTAATAATATTAAAAATATAGGTTCCCAGTATTAGAGAGGGGAAAATAAATCCTAATGATTTTCCTAGATTGGATATGAGTTATAGATGCTTATGAGATGTTAGATACTTATGACATGCTAACAACTACTATTTGTATGTGTCTTTTATCCCTTAAGGATTGGATGGTTACAATATATATACATAATTACAATAAGGCAATTATATAAGGGAATGAATACAAAATCGTTCATCTTCTACTCAGGTGATAATACACTTTATTATAGGGGTGATATTTAAACTTTTAGTGTTATGGTATGTTGATAGGTTCTCTGACATGGTATAGATCTAGAAAGTACCACATGGAAATAAGATTTTTCCACATGGTTATTAAGTGTTGATGGACATGTGTTGCACTAATTACTTGCCCAATATGTTGTGTGGCATTGTATTAGTGTGCATAGGTACTATGAGGATATATAATTGATGTAAGGTGTCATAGGACAAGGTATAGGATGTGAATTTTAGAAAATGCTACATAAATCTAGGATGGTGCACATTAGTCCATAACTAAACATGCTAATACATGAAGATACCATGAGACTCTATGCATAGCTCAAGACACCATAAATATGTGGAGCTCCAAGTAATAAGGAAGAGTATGAAAACATGGGTTTTTTCACATAGATCATGTGCATCTTGATAAGATGAAAGTCAATGTTATGTATTTGTTCAATAATATAAACATCTACCTCACCACTAAAATTTATATCTAATAATTTATAGACCTAAAACATGTGGAATGCTCCTTAGTTATGATTGGTATTCAACGTTGAATGGATATATGTAAATTTGTTTATCACACATATGGATGCCATGGAAGGGGGTGGAAAATCAAATTAGGGTAAGGAACCTAAGATGAAATTCACTATTACAAAATACAACCAAAGAAATGAAAATGTTTAAATGTTATCTACAAACCTTAAAGTTTACACATTGTCTAAAAATCATAATGATAAACTTGAGAAATAAACCAAAGGACCATATGATACGTGGGCATTGTATTTTGATAGAGTTAATTCAAAATAAGTATTTGGCATAGGTGCAATACTCATTAATCAATAGGGAAAAGATACCTTGTTACTTGTAGATTACAATTCCCATATATCAATGACTTTGTTGAATATGAGGTTCTAGTCTAAGGACTTCAATTTTCTCTTGATTACATGATAAAATGTTTGAAAGTTTTTTAGACTCTAAATTAGTTATTAATCAAGTGATAATCAAGTTTAAATAAAACACCACATACTTAAAGAAGTATAAATATAGGGTTCGGGATTTTATTGATTCTTTTAATGTTTTTAATATTTAGTTTATCCCATGAGAAAATAATCATGTAGATGTATCGATTTCATCATTTGTAGATAGAATATCCACTTTAAATGAGTCTCAACCATGTAATTTCACTATTAAATGGTGCCTTTCCCTACACTCCCATATAATGTCTAATTTTTTTATGTTTTACTTGATGATAAAAAAATATTGCAAGTCATAAATAACACTGGTGAATTTGAATCTCTAATAATTGATGACCAAGACCTATCCTATTTAGAAGAAAATCATTCAAATAATGATGGGATAATAAACTTGAGAACTAAAAATATCCTAAGAGGAATGATTTCCATTAAAATTTCCTTTGATATGAACATCTATTCCAATAAAACTAATCCTCAGAATGCAAATGATGATATGTTTTTAATTGTCAATTTAAGCACACCCAAGCATCCTCATAATGTCAACATTGGAATTTATTGTTGAAAAGAGGAAAATTCCCAGTTAATACCCATGCTCATTGAATTTAAATGTGTTATCTTGGTCTTATAATTACCTTAATATTTTTAATCCAAGAATTATGACACATACAATTCCATTAAATATGGATACCAAACCTTTCAAGTAGAAAAAAATGCTAATTATCTAATACTCAAACCCATGATATTCAAAGAAGTCAAAAATTATTGTCAACTAGAATAATATTCATAGTTAGGGATTCCACCTAGGTTACAAAACATGTGCATGTATGCAATAAAAATGACAAAATCAAACTCTGCATAAAATTCAATAATATCAATAAAGATTTAAAGAAAGGTAATTACCCTTTACCATCACTCGATAAAGTTCTTTAGATAGTCATTATTTATAAAATGATTTCCTTCTTAGATATATTTTTAGGGTATAACCAAGTCTTAATAAAAAGATCAAATTAACAATACTTTTACCACAAAATCAGAAATGTTTTCTTATAAATTTTAGACATTATTTATGAATTATATAACACCTCAATATTGTACACTTGGTAAATACATATCATGGATGTACTTTCAACTTCTAGACCTTCCCACTATCAAAAGGCTCACATACACTATTTTTATGTGATTATTTCTTATCTCTTAGTCCAACCAATGTTATCATGATGGCTCAGACCTATTATCATGATTAAAATGTTATAAACCTATTTATCATCTATCTTTCAAGTTTTGGACTTGCACCTATTTTACAACTATCTATACACTTGCATCCCATTCAAAATCTAATGCCAATGTAAGTGTCCCTACCTCAATCCAAGTGTCTAGTACCATAAAGTCATCTAATTTACAAATGAAACATATTCCTATGGTCCACCTAAGTGATTTTATGTGATATATTCTCTAAATGAATTGGTATAAATATAAGATCAGTCCTCATTCATTCCTCACCTTGAAAAAGACCAAGCAACTTATTACCTACTCATAAGACAAATTACCAAAAGGAATTTAATCAAGCACTCAAGTGAGTAAAGCTTCATTATTTTCTCCTATTTTTATATCAGTCATGTGGACAACACATCCATAGGTTTAAAGTACTGAAGGAACATTCCATGAGCCACATTTTCCAAGTTATAGGCTAGGTCACTCTATGTACTTTCTTATCATACACTACATGATATACACACAACCCAACATGTAGGGGGAACTACATAAGTTTAAGGCCCTCTTCAAAGTATTGGATATGTAGGAAGCTCTCAATGACAAAGAGGTATTTGGGGTAGTTCGACACCATGTGCCCACTAACCTATTTTTTCCATAACTAATATAAATATGAATAACTAGGGTTTTGTTATTTGACAAGGAGAAATATTCCATGACCCAAATTTGAATGCACTAGAGTGAAGATGACACAGAACCCATGAGCATCTAGGTGGTTTCATCCAATTTTAGTAAATATTTTATACTAGACACTTGCATCCAAGTCAGATAAAAGCATTAATGCAACTGTCCTAGGTCGATATAAGTGTCTACAACTATGAATATACAATTTCTAGAATCAAGTGACTGATCTAGAATTTAGATCTAATCTACTTTATTCATTTTCCATATCTATATATGTACTAACATCATAACCAACTAAGTATCTTATTTTTATTATCATTTTAATATCTAGAATAGTTGTACTATTTATTTTTAGTATATCTTAACATAATAAATTTAGTATATGTTTATCTAAGTTTTATAATTAATTATCCTATTATAGCTCTATTTATCACCCTTGTACTTATTTACTTCTATATTCTTAGCCCTTACCCCACATGATGCTTATTCAAACCTAGGGTTAAAAATTTGGTGAATCCAACCTTTGAGCATCATTATTGTATAAGTATTCTATTTTAGATATTTTTTACCTATTTCATCCTAATCTTAGTATGTTTTATCTATCTCATCATGGATGATATTGATTGTTTTGATGATTATGATTATGAAACTCTTCAAATTTATATCAAGGAAGGGGTAAAAATTGATTACTCTCATATTATTCCAAGTGATAAAGCTTATAGTCTCAACTCTTTAAATAGAGGTAGCTACCATCTCTCTAACTAGGTCCATATTATCACTCCTTCAAGGGGTAAAGTAGATAATGTACATATTAATATTCAATCTAAGGTACCTAGGGTTTGTGCTTGTGAATACTTAAAATATAAAATCATTATTATGATCAATTAAATAGAAGAGTGTTAAAATAATTTTAGTTTAAATAGCACATTATTGGAAAATCATATTACAAGCCTACATAATCTAACACATGGTAATGTTAATCATGTGTTTGCATCCTTATCTACCAATGTTGCACCAAACAAAGTTTCACATCCAAATGAAAAGCTACAATATAATACATCTAAAATAAGTAACTCAAAAAGTGAGTAGAAGGCTACTAAGAGTCCAAGTGAAATTCTAAGAGAAATGATTTGAGACAAAATGATCAAATTACCTCCTTCACATCCTATAAGGTGATCCAAATATTCTTGTGCATATCATAGAATGCATGGGAATCATACATATTATTGTTTTATATTAAATAAAAAAATATAAAGTAACTAAGGTAGTGATGATCATATCATTGACACATCAACCAAGAAAATTACTCACATTATGAATACCTCTCCTAAACCACAATTACCAAAACAATAAATATGGCTACAAAAGATAATTCAAAGTATGATAAGGATAAAAAGAGAAAATAAATAGATAAAATACCATTACCAAAGGTTCTAAAAATTACAAGTAATACATAATTATCAAAGGAACCAATGATATTCAAACCACTAGAAAAATAAACCATGTGAGATCCATTTATTGATCGATACTAAACAAAAAAGGGCACAATTCCAAATGATTATGATCGTGTTGATATTATTCCTACTACAAATATGAAAGATGAAAAATTAATAAAACTTTGTTTTGATCCACTCGATACCTTACCACATGATTTATTTATACCTATAAGACTTGGTACATATCGGTTGAATCCATCTCCAAAAAGTACATATCTAGATACAAATAAAGGTAGGGTTCACCATATAACTTAGGATATTCATAAGGTATTAACACTGAGATGCACACAAATAAAAGCAATGGAATATCATTAAATTCAAAATAAATAGAATATATTTAAAAATATAAACCAAAGGAATCTTGGAATAACATTTTTGTGAAATATAATTTCACTAGAAAACAAGAGACATATTATATTAATCACTACATTCCCTTGATAGAAGAACATGATACACTTTTTGGTTTTACTATGCACACATATAATGCATTTAGTTTAAGAAATTTTATTCATTTACCACTCATTTATGATTCTCATCCTCCTCTTGAGATCATTTTACAGCTTATACAATCTCCAAATATTCTGAAAAATATCTAAAAAAAATTCAAATATTCAAAAATATATTTTTTTCTACATTTACATGTTTTATTAGCTCCTTGGCATCTATATTGTTAGTTCCATTTTAGTAAATGACATATATTTTATTTATATACACATGTGTTTCATACATATTTTAAGTTTGATACATGCATACACATGTACATGATCTATGCACTTTCAGATGTTAGACCTTCCATTTCCTCATGTCAAGTGGACATTGGGGGCATTCACTTATTTAATCATGGGTTATATCATTATATGGTCATTATACATTATAATTTTTGAGATTATATACTTACACATGACTTTATACATGATTATATCTTTCATAGTGTACTTGATATGCTATGTACTTAACATTTTTTGCAAACACATATGATCCATGGACTAATATATTATGTTTATGTTGGTTTCTTATGATTTCATTCATACACTTCCTTGAGTGTCTTACCTTATTATTGTATTATTTATTTGAGTATTTAAATATGATCCATTATTTGTGGGCCCCATGCCTTTGTTTGTCTCTTTGACATTTGAATATTTTATTGTTTTTTTTATGAACACTTGAATATATCATTATTATTTTTGTGGACATTTATCTAAGTCATGTACCTTTAATTGTATGACATTTGAACATGCCCCTTACTTGAGGTATCCTTGTACCATTGTATTTTTACTTTATTTTGAGTGATTTTATGTGTGGTCTTAGTTTCTTGTTGAATTACATGGTACATTCATATTTTACATGGTTATCTTATCCTTTTGAGGTAAGGTAATTGTTGACCATTTTAACCACAAGTCAAAATGAGTCAACCCCTTATAGTCCAAAACTTTATGTAGGCATATATTATAATGTCATAGGGTGTGTCATGGTTCACTTGATGTAATTTAATGTCTTACTAGCCTTGGTCATGGTCATTTTTAGCCTTTATTTCATTCGATGTCATTTAGGGGTCATATATGGGTCATAAATGAAGGTGGTATGGTTTTCTTAGGTATAAAAGTGTTATAAAATCCTTGTAAATTTCCCTCATGTCAGTACCTATCACATTACTTATAAGGAATGTTATTACTAATATAAACTTGTAGGTGTTAACAAAAAATCAAGAAAACAAGTGAGAAAGAGGGAGTTTAAAAGGTTGTACAACCTATGAGAAAGAGTGGAACATGGGAGAAGTTTATGAAGTGACCATAAATTTTATTTTAATTAATTTCCATGTTTTATTTATTTTTTAAATACCAAAAATGGGCTAAAATTATTCCATCTCTCCATTACTCCACTAGGCAAGCAAGACAAGTCAGCAGGTTTCTTCTTGGTATGGCTAGTAAGAGGAACTCTAGGTCAAATTATCTTACTGGTAGATAATATACTTATTCATATTTTTTTTAATTTTTTTATTTGGAATAATTTTTTCCTATACTTTATGAACCATCCTTAACAAGTTGATTTTCTATTTTTGCTTGTTGTTTCCCATACCCTGTAGGTTTTGCTCTCGTATGAGCTAGTCTATAAAATATAGTTAGTGATTTTTATTCCATAGGATGTGTAATCCCTCCTCAAATTCTTACCATCTTTGGTTTCATGTTTTAAAATTATTTCATGAGATAAATAGTTCAATTTTTCAAGTTGATGTTACCAATGAGTTTGCAATTAGGTTTCAATGCTTGCAGAAGGTTTCTTTCTTTGTAATAGACTAAATTAGTGTGATATTATGTTCAATGCATCCCAAATGTCATGAAAACCTCCTTATTCCTAGGCTTAATTTGTAAGACCAATGTCATTAAATTTTCAATCAAGAAGGACTCCCAGTCAACTTCTTGTAATGAATGTCATACACAGTCAGCTAAAGCATAAGTTTTTAGTTTTGAATATGGTAATGAAAGTGTAATAGAGAGTTTAAGGTTTTGATCACATTCTTGAAGCATAAAAAAGCAATCAAAATCCCTTTAAACATCATATTTTATACTATGACAATCAACCTTTATGTATACACAGTCATCCACTATGAATGAGCATCTACAGGTGCTATTGAGAAGATCAATCATGTGGAAAAGGAAAAAAAATAGTCTCAAGCACTTCATGGTTTAAAGGTCTTGTTTGAATAAGGTAAAAAGGTTCAATATGAACTATAATATCACATTTCATGCATGTTAATCAAGTCTTGCATTCACTGCCTTGTCTACAACAGTAAGGCATACCTACAAGAGGCTAAGAACATTGAGTTGGGAGCATTGAAACTTATTTCAAGATATTAATGGTGAGAAACATCAATTTGAGGTCTTTTGAGAAGGATTGAGATTGGTTTTAGGATCCTTCATGATGCATATTATACAAGTACTACCCTCACTACCTGGTCTACAACTCAATGCATGCCTATAGGTGCCTCATAAATACCAATCACATTAAAAGGGATTATTTGAACTAAATAAGGTTCTACATGGTGAAAAGAGTCCATTTGAAATTTGATAGAAAATCTAAAACTCATTGAAGGCTCATACTCTATGCACATTGCCATATTCATACCCATTACCTGTATATTACAATGACCACCTACAAGTAGCTTACATATAATCATGAAGGTGTTATATGGAGAGTTTTGAAATGACTTGAAACCATTATGAAGTTTGTGGAGTTAGATATAGCCATTGCAGTCATGAGTGAAGCACTAGACTAGTAAGTAGAGTTGAGAAACCATCTTCAAAGTAAATAATTATATTTTAGGGACAAGTTCCCTAAAAGCTCTAAAATAGAGCCCTAACCACTTTTGATGATAATATATGATGATGTCACATAGAGTTTTTATCAATACAATTGGTCATATCATGTATCCCTATCCTAGAGTAACATCCTTTAAAAATTATCAAGGGATTTATCTATTAAGGTTGCATACTAGAAAGATCCAAAGTTACATATTTATTCACTGCAAACATTCAATGTTATCTATAGGATTTGATATTCTAAGTGACCTCGATACCCTAAGATAGCAATGTGAGAGCCTATCACCATGAAAATTGGATCTAAGTATTTAAAGAGAACATTTTTGGTTCAAAGGTCATCAACAAAGGTTTAAATTCAAGTTTTTGACCCCATCAACACATATAGGTGTGCTTTTCCCTAAGACAACTCAGCTACAGTTGATTGTGGAGTCCTACAAGTCCATAGTGTGAGCTTAAGCATGGAAACTTACAAATATGAAAATTTTCAAAGTTAAAAAATGATTCTAAGACCTATAATGGGATCATAAACCATGTGGCACTGATTCTAAGGCTAATGTTCACCTACAATACCCCTACTTAATTAATTATAGCTAATTATAGTTAATAGTGAGCTAAAATATGGTGTTCTTAATGTTGGCATAGTATGAGCATGATGTGAAAAAAAATACCAAATGACCTTGGAGAGTTTAAGGAAGCATATAAACATGTATTCAAGGTCTAATCATGTAGATACACCTATAGGTGTCTCTTTTAAATAAGAAAACATAGTCAACATCTCTGGTAAGCCAAGTACAAAGTCTATAATGAAGGAGTTGGTAGAGAATAAAGAGTGTGGGCATGATATAAATATTTTTGAGTATGTTTTCCATCATAAGAGACCACCATATCATGCAAATAGGGGAACAATATTTTCCAACAATGCAACATCTAGTCACATATCTAAGGCATGCATAATCATTATTTTCCACTAGTTTATCTTCAAGGTTTTAAAGGATTTGAAGGACTAATGACATGATCAATCTCTAAAAATTTTCACAGAGCACCTCCATCACTTGGAAAAACCCACCATACCTTCATTTTATATGAGACAATAGGGTAAGTGCCTTCTATTTTGTCTCAGTCAGAGGGCACTCCCTAAAGGTGCAAATCCTACAAGTTGGTGATGAAAAGGAGAAGAAGGTAGGTTGAGGGTTGATGAAACATTAAAAGATGATGTGAAAATAGGTAATGGATATGGAAAAATAATACACAGTGTCTATGAACCAAATAAGGAGGTCCAAACCTACAAGGATGCAAGTATGCCTACAGGTCTTGGTTAGCCTAATGGATAAGGGGTTACTAATACCATTTCTAAGGCTACAAGAGAATTTAAATGAGTTATAAAACTAGAATAGGGAGTCATAAGGTGTAGTAAATCTATTATAATGTAGAAAAAACCATAGATAATACATTTATTAGTTTAGACTAACCCAAGCTTACACAGAATGAAGAGAAGAGCTTGAGTAGGCAAATTTGGAATCTTATACCTACTTGGACACTTTACATGGGAGTTTGAGAAGTTGGGGGATGATTAAGGAGGCCTTGAACATTTTTTTTTTTATAATTTTTTTACAAATCCAATGTCAAACCTTTATAAACATTCATTAGTGGTCAAAATCACTCTAAACCCTCTCAAACCCTTGCCAAAGACCTGATTGAGAAGATGAAGCAAGAGAGGTATCCAAATGGCATAAAATTTCTTGGTAGATGATTGGAAGTTATAGATAACTCTCCAGTTCTCCTCCCCATCAACTTAAGTTTCACCCTGCTTATACAAACATGGTGGAAATTAGATTTTCTTGACTATTTTTTGGTGTTGTATAGGTATTGATGGGTTTTAAAGGATAAAATTAAATTTGTGAGATATATTGGGACTTTAAATAACCCAAAATGTTCATTTAATTCTTAAAATAATTAAACAACTATATCAGTAAGTGTCTTCATCTTAGCCAGTCGAAGCTAGCATAGTGAACAAGCTAGTGAGAGAGTGAAAACATCAAGTGGGAGTCTTTTTAAGGACTACCTAAGGAATATAAGGCCATGAAAGGTCCTAATAGGTTTCATACATTCCTATATATGGATCATATTTTAAAATTAAAGACTAATTTTGGTTCCAAGTGTGAAGGATGAGTGAAAGAGGAGTTATTTGGATTGTAGGCAGTGATAACTCATCTCTAAAAGAATTTTGATGATTAGGAACACATATAATGCATGTTGGAGCATGTGTAAAACCCATCCCTCTTAGTTCAATCATCAGATATATCCCTATTATATTTTTTACATTCTAATAAGGCCAAATGATGAAGGTAGTTTGTTGAACAAGCAATAGAAGAGTTATATGCCACATTTCAGGAGTTTCAAATTTTATGGGACATTTGTCCAAGTAGACCCTACAAGGTCTATTTCATATTCCTCTCTCTTTCATGTGTAACTCCTTTTCTCAACATGACACATGTCCTAGTGACTCTTGGACTTGATTCTCTTCTTCTCTCTCTAATTCTATAAGTATTAGCCATTTTAGCTCTTGTAAAATAATACCACACCATGTATGGTGAAGCCCTACTAGAATGACATTGTATTTTGCCTTTGAACAATAAATTCAAGTCTATTTTTGAGTTTATGAACATTTTTATAAGTTTTCAAAGTGATGTATGGTGAATTTGGTGATAATCTTCTATCCTTGTTTTCCTTATCCTTTCATGTTTATACTAGAGTTCATATTCTAACATGTCATATAGAGTGTAGCTAGTGTGCTAGGCTCATTTAAAATGTATAATTTTCCTTGGAATGTGAAATCTACCCTTTGGTTCACTTACTTTGTGTTGCCTCATGCATATCACCTCTATGTTGAAACACTTTTGTTAGAACTTTCTAGGACTTGGAAGTTAGTTTGTATGTCTTGTTTATCAGTGAGATAAGTATGATGGTCTTATGGAAATCCTTTTGGTATATCACCCCCTTAGATTATATTATTTTTGTGACAACTTCTATCTCTTTTCCCACAAGAAACTAGTTAAGTAAGTGATAATAATTTCAAGATACATTCAGGGAGCTAGCCCTTAAACCTAGAGGTCTACTTATACCTATAGGTACACCCACATACCTATAAGTATTCCCATGTTTCCCAAATATGGAAGAGTCTTTAACACCCTCTTATAAGGTGCAATATTTGGTGAAAACATTTCTATCATGCTCGATGGGACCATTATCTTAAAGATTACTTGTCAAGGTGAATATTGGTCTTGACAACATCGACTACAAATTGGTGTACTACTCAACATTTGGTGACTCTATTCAAGGTAAAATCTGGTTCAAGGCCATTGTTTTGTCATAAATGTATTTTCATACTTCATGGTCCTTACTAGGTCATCATCTAGTAGATTTCTCAATCCTATAAATCCACTTATTCACCCTGAACTTCTTCTTGAAGATTAATACCCTCATCCTAATCTACCTTTTGAAGACCAAGAAATTTTTTCTAGCCAATAAAGTGAAGAGTTTGAATAAATTAAGGATTTTAAAGAAAATATGGCTAGGCAACACGTATTTCCTTCCTTTAATATTAAAAATCCAATTCACCTTTAGGCCTATGATGACATTCCTCCTAATGCCACAAAGAGTGTGCTTACATTTAATGGTGAGAGTCATGTTACACCTATGAACACATCAGTGATATCTCTAATTTTGTAGTTTTCAAAATGTCACTAAGGATAATATTTCCATTAGACTCCTTCCCATGTCACTTAGAGGGAAAGTTCTAAAATGGTATAGGACTTTGCCTGGTGGACGCATCACATCATGGGATGAATTTAGAGTGTTGTTGACTTCAAGGTTTGAAGATGAAAATGACCATACCTCTCTTATGCATCAGCTCAATGTAATCAAAATATCTCTTAAGGAAATAATGCATGACTTCAATGAAATATTTCAAAATACTTAGTATAAATTCCCTCCTCCCATGAGACCACCTACTAGTTTTAGCTTCCCTACATACTTGAGATCCATTGGTAATGATATTAATATTATGCTTCAATCCATGGGTGGTTTCACTCTTCCAGAAGCATATGAACTTTCCATTAGGGCTGAGAATGGCCTCATTCAATCAAAAAAGTTTGCTCTTAAATTTTATATTCCATTTTTGCCAAATACTTCTACTAATACTCCAAATATTTATCTAATTCCTAACAATAAAGAAAATCCAAAGACTGATCCTAAGAAGGTGGACGATGTCATGGATCCATATGCATAAATTCAAATTTTAAGAGTTTAGCTTAGGAAATAAATAATTCAATAAAGTGGTCATCAAAATCCATATCTTGATCAGCAATAATATGAATAACACTATGGGAGAAAGAGGTCAAGGGCATCCTAACTTCAATAGGCCTGCTAATGTGTATAATCCTAATTCCACTAGCAATACAAGAGAGATGGTACCAGTGCATAGTAACTTGGTGCAAGGATAAGATTAGAAATAATTATAATTTATGGATGCCAATGAGGGTGGAGATAAATATCTAATTTATCAAGGATGAGTCACTCCTCTCCTATCAGTTGAAGATGAGGTCATGATGCAAGTAAATGAGGATTGGCAGCCTCATGGAGAAAGTTTCACTAACTTCTTAATGGAAGATAAATTTATGCTCAATCAAGTAAATTATGTTAAAAACAACACTAGATCCAAGAGGAATGCTCTAGGAGGTGAAAATAACATGCCTACAAGTTCATCTAATCCTCCGTAAAGGTAACAAAGCATGGCTATAAGCATGATAGTCCCAAACACACCTACACCCCATCCAAATCAAAACATTGGAAGGTCTACTCAAGGTTTCCCAATTCCTCAAGTTCTAATAAATCATTTGTCTCTAAGGACTCAAGATAATGTGAGTAATACTTCCCTAAACATAGTGGATTCATTAAATAATGAGAAAACATCTATCTCTTTATGGGATGTCCTCTATATGCCTAGCCAAAAGGATCTCTTAAAAAAATAGATATCCATTATTCTTATTTGTCCTTCACCTTTAATCCAAGGTCATGGTCATCTTGATCTTTAAAATTAACATAATACAATTGTTGAACCATCTATTAGGGCTGAGAAACCTCCACCATTCTATCTCACTCATATAGTGGGTGACAAATTGGCACATAATTGCATAGTTGATAGTGGATCCTTTACTTCAATCATGCCCAAGGTTATAGCTAATAATTTGGGCCTAAAATATTAACCTCATATAGGAGTGCTTCAACTAGATGGTATACCTACCAATATAATAGGGTTGATCAAAAACTTTAAATTTTTCTTACATGATTGTCTTAGTTTTCCCATTCTCCAAGACATTGTTGTGGTAGGTCTTCCTACTCATTTTTAAATCTATCTTTCAAGGGACTTTACAGCCAAGATAGGTGGATACCACTCAAATAATTGGTACTTATTGGCCTTTAGGATAAGGTATGGAACCAAGGTGACCATAAGAACTCAGCCTCTTGTAAGGTTTCACATTGAGCCCTACATCGAAATAAACTCTAACTTGAATTGTGTGATCAATGAGAAAGAGAAGCCTAATGTGGATGATGGAGATTCTAAACTTGAAGGAATATATGACTTATTCCTAAATGAATATGGTGTAGATGCTTATAAAAATTATCTTTAAGCATACTTTGATAAAACTAACCTTGGAACTTATATCATGCATGAAGAGCCATTTGAAGGAGCTAAGGTAAGTGTTGATCATGTTTCACAAGCTATTGAAGGTAACTACTTGATTCATACATATGATGATGATGATGATGATGATGATGATGATGATGATGATGATGATGATGATGATGATGATGATGGATTGAAGAATATGATTGATCACCATAGTAAGAAGAATTATATATTTCTACCTATTATTGATGAATCTACCCTTGATGGTGACACTCATGAGGGAAAGGAAGATGACCTATGGCTAAAATTCAATGCCATATGTTAAGAATTTTACCATTTAAGTAAGGCTCCTTCCCCTCCCATGAAGTGTATATCTGATGTGTTTGTTGATAATACTAATGAGTAGACTATTGAGTACCCCATCAAGCAAAAGGATGAATGTTATTTAACTAAGAAAGGTAATATAGTCATGAACAAGCTTGATGAAGCTATTTCCAAAGAAGTTGTAAACATGGAGAATGAGGTCAAGGTAGAGGTTGTTGTGCCTCAAGGATAGTCAAGATCTCCATATGATTTTGAGCCACATTTAGATGTATTAAAAAATTTAAGGTCTCCATGTACCAAGTATTTATCATGGTCATTGATTTTAGTTTGTCATTGATGTCAATAAGAGCATCATTCATAGTACATTAATGACAAAGTGATCAGATTGATAGTTCGGAGAATATATGGCATATGTGTAGATTAGCAAGGACAAAGAAGAGATTTAAAGCATCCATAAATGTCTTGATGAATTTCTAGTGTGTCATTTAATATTTTAAATTTTAAACATGCATATTTTGGATTAAGAGAAGTTACACCATCACTACACATCATGAAGATATGTATGAACTAGCAAGTTTGTGCATTTATTTCAGGAACTTAGAAAGTCAATCGAGTTTAGAGGATTTCATGGAGATGTTATTTATAGTGATAAGAAGGTGACCTAAATATTTGAATTCTTTAAGTGTTTTCTAGTTCAAGATATAAACCATCAAATTTTACATATTAGACCATGATGGGTCAAAGATCACCAAGTTTAACTACATTGAATTCTAGGGTCAAATAGTCTAGACAGATCTAATGGTGAGTGTTAATCGGATCAAGATCTAATGGTGAGCATTTAATTTAACCAGATAAGGATCCAATAGTGCACATTATCTTATTAGTATTAATATAATTGTACATATTTAGTTAATATGTCAAATGATACTCAGAAAACACATGAGGATACCAAGTGGTGGGAGCTCATTAGATTCAACTAGTCAATGTGCATAGAAGGCACGTGGGGCTGTCAAGTGACATGATTATGGAATTGAAGATCTAAGATCAATGATGAGAATTAAAATATAAAGACCAAGATTATATATATATATATATATATATTGATGGAGTGAATTTTTCTAAAGTTTAGAGGGAGCATGAGATGAGTTAAAGTGTTCAATGTTTAACATCTGCTCAATGATCATTGGAATTTGAATATTCAAATTAATGAGAGAAAATTAGTGCTCAGTTTTTGTGATATATATTTTTATCCAAGTTGAATTTATTAATAAAGTGAAAATAAAATTTGTAAATAAATTCAAGGTGCATCTAGATAATCTTTTTATAAGGTTTGATTGTTTTTACAGTCAAAGATATTGAGCTCCAAAGTTTATTATGTGTTTGACCATGGTCTGTAAGTGATTTGGGAAGGGTAATTAAAGTGGTCTTGATAGTGTCTTGATGTTTCAAGATGAAATAACTATTGGAGAGTTATTTATACTCCATGAGGATCATTTGTGTGGATTTTGGATGTTTGACCAATCCATATTTAGTGTGAACAATTACTTATAAGTTGATTGTGTTTGTTGGATATACTAGCAATTTGAGTGACCATCTTGTAGAGGTAATTTGAAGGTATTCTAAGCAGATTTGAGGAAACAAATGGTAATTAATATGTTAATTAAGTCTCATATATTGATGATAATGTATTGGATTTCATACTATGCCCCTGATCAATTATGGAGAATCAAAATAGTTTGACTATATGTGACCAATCTAAGTGATCATTTTGATATAGTTGAATTGAGTGCTTAGAGCCTATGTTGAAGTGTCTAAATTACATGTAGGTGTATAAAATGTGCTAAAGAGTTCACCCATGTGATATAATCATATATAAATGTGAAATATTTGAGTAGTTTCTTTAGAAGTTTGAGACTATGTTTTTTGTGTATGATGACCTAAAGAGAAAGAGACCTAATTGGTAGGTTCAATGTGTGAGTTGGTGTTCCAGGTGGCATGGACCCATATGAAAGTTATAAATAGGATATTGGATATATATTTTATGTGTTATAATAATTGGTAAATAATAAAGTGGCCTAAGGATTTGAAGTTGTAACATGTGAGTGTGAAGGCCTAATTATTTTAGGTCTCACCAAGACCTAATGGTGGTTTGAGGCTAATGAGGTAATGCCCCACCTATGAAGAGTGGTTATCACATGTAAAAATTTTATGGGCTTATGTTAAATTTTTTTTAAATATTTAAATCATCTTAGCTGACCAATATGGGTTAAAGGAAGAGAGTGGTATAAATACAATGCATAATTAGACTAATTATGCTAGTTGTGAGTGTGAGGATTCATGTGAAGGAGAGAACCTTTGAAAAAGAAGGTATAAGTCATTAAGGACCAATATAGAGTGAAGAGGATCATTAATTATTATATAATTAATTTTATTTATGAGGACACATAGGTCATTAGACCTAATGAGCCTAAGTAGAGGCAGTTTGAGCAAGTTAGCCCTAGAGGCACCTTGAGAAAGATTAGAGGTGGAGAGTGAAAACAAAGGTGATTATCATCAATTAAAGAGAATAAATAGGTTTTAAAGGTGATTTTTTTATGGATTTGAGTAAATATTGGGTTTCTTAGGAGGTTGGTTCCTCCTTTCAAGGTAAAGCTTGCTAAAGGTCTAGTTATTGTGGGTGCTCAACTAGATAGGGGTAGTTGCTCCTTATGGGATTGGTGTCTCACTAAACTAAGGGATGGGTGTTCCCTAATAGTGGTTGTTGGTATAAATGTTGGATATTTTTTTATATGACTTTATTCCATCTTATAGGGTTCATTAGGTTTTATCCCCCAAGAGGGTTTACCACATATATGATGTGCTCATGTGATGTATGCTCTTATGTATACTTTGGATGTATGTGCTTTCATGATTATGTTGTCTAATAAAGTTCATATATGATGAATTTTTAAGATTTAGGAATTTAATTGGATTATATTTCATCACTGATTCACCTCCTCTCCCTCTCAGTGATTGTACCTCTAATGATAAGCACATCATGTCCTAGAAGAGTATAAAGTTGAGGTAATTGACATATCTTCCAATCTGCATTTTAAAGAGTATCCAATGGATATGATAGTAACAAAGAGGATTGAAGCTCAAATAAATTCTCTTAGATATAAATAAAAATATTCCTCTTGTCATCCTAAGAAGGCATAGAGGTGGTAGGGTTCTTGAACATTCACTAATGCAAGTGGTTGATGATGAGCATGTTTCTCATGCTAGATTGCCTTCATGGAGTGACAAAGATGCAGGGGGAACTATATTTGACCCTATTTTAGATATGAAAATATATTTTCCAACTCAAGAGTGAGGTTTTTTAAATATTATATTAGGCATATGTGTCTTTCTTTTAGTTGTGTTGTGTTCCATAAGTGTTCTAGTTGAACACATATGTGTTTATTTTGGGTGTGTCTTGTTTTGTGTATATTTACTTTGTGTTTGGTGTGGTTTCAAAGGAAAATTTTATGTCAAATTTTTATATAGGTGGCTCCATGTTCCAATGGACAATATTAGGCTACTGGTCTTGGCATATCAAGCATACCACTCTTAGGAAATTACTAAGAATGTTGACCATTTTGACCACAAGTCAAAATGAGTCAACCCCCTATAGTACAAAAGTTGATTTATGGGTCTGATATAATGTTATATGGTGTGGCATGGTTAATTTTATGTAATTTAATGTCTTACTAGCCTTGGTCAGGGTCTTTTTTAGTCTTTATGTCATTTGATGTCATTTAGGGGTTATGTATGGGTCATAAATGAAGGTGGTACAATTTTATTAGGTAGATAAGTGTTTTAAATTAATTATAAATATCCCTCATGTCAGTCCCTATTAGATTCATTTTTATTAATTTTAATATGAATAGAAACTTGTAGGTGTTAAGTGAAAATCAAGAAAATAAGTGAGAAAGATGGAATTTTAAAGGTTGTAAGGCCTATTAGAAAGAGTGGCATGTGGTAAAATCTTATAAAGTGACCCTTAATCTTCCTTTACTTCATTTCCATGATTTATCTACTTTGGAAATGAAAAAATGGGTTAAAACTATTCCATCTCTCCATCGTTACAGTAGGCAAGCAAAACTAATCAATAGGTTTCTTCTTGGTATGGCCAGTAGGAGGACTTCTAGGTCAAATTATCTTGTGGGTGGATAGTACACTTGGTAATATTAATTTTCATGTTTTTATTTTGAGTAATTTTTTCCTATACTTTATTAACCATCCTTAACAAGTTGATTGTCCATTTTTTCTTATTATTTCCTACACCCTGCACGTTTTACTCCTATATGAGCTAGTCCATAAAATCTAGTTGATGATTTTGCTTCAAAAGGATGTGGACTCCATCCTCCCATGATTCCCATATTTTATTCCATTTTTTAATATTGTTTCATGAGATAAATAATTCAAGTTTGTAGGTTGATGTTACCATTGAGTTTGCAGTCAGGTTTCATTTCTTGCAAAAGGTTTCTTTCTTTGCAATAGTCTCAAAGTGTGATATGATGTTTAACTCATCATATATGTCATGAAAATATATGTATTCTTATAGTTACTCTCTAATACCAACATCATGAAAGTTACAATCAAGAAAGACTCACAGTCAACTTCTTGCAATGAATGTCATACACAATCAGCTAAATGAGATGTTTTCAATTTTAAACATGGTCATGGAAGTGTAATAGATATTTTAAGGTTTTTATCACATTATTGAATCATAAAAACCAATTAAATTCCCTTAAAACATCATATTTTATATTGTGATAGTCAACCTTCATTTATGCACAGTCATCCATCATGAATGAGCATCTACAGGTACTATTGAGAAGATCAATCATGTGGAAAAGGAATAATTATCTGGTCTCAGACACCTTATGTTTTAAAGGTATTGTTTGAATAAGGTAAAGAGTTTCAATATAAAATATAAGATCACATTTCAATCATGTTACTCAAGCCTTGCAATCACTACCTTGTCTGTAATGTCAAGGCATACCTATAAGAGGTTGAGAACATTAAGTTGGGAGCATTAAAACTTGTTTCAAGATCTTCATGGTGAGAAAAATCAATTTGACATATTTTGATAAGGTTTGATACTAATTTTAGGATCCTTCATGATGTATATTATACAATTAATACCCTTACTACTTGATCTACAACTTAATACATGCCTACAAGTGCCTCACAAATACCAATCACATTGAAAGGGAGTATTTGAACTGAATGAGGTTCTACATGGTGAAAAAAAACCATTTAAAATTTGATGGAGAGTCTACAAATCATTGAAGGCTCATATTCTATGCACATTACCATATTCATACCCACTTCCTATATACTACAATCACCACCTACATGTGGCTTACATAGAAGCATGAAGGTGTTATATGGAGATTTATGACATGCCTTGAAACCATTATGAAGTTTATGGAGTTGGATACAACTATGGTAGTCATGAGTGAATCACTAGACTAACAAGTAGAGTTGATAAACCATCTTCAAATTTAAGAATTGTGTTTTAGGGACAAATTCCCTTAAAGATCTAAAATAGAGCCCTAAGTACTTTTGGTGATAATATATGATGATGTCACATAGAGTTTTGATCAATCCAACTAGTCATATCCTATATCCCTATCCTAGGGTAACATCTTGCAAAAGGAAGTGATGGATTTAGCTAGTAAGGGTGCATACTAGAAGGCTCCAAAGTTACATATTTGTTCACTACAAACATTTAGTGTTGTCTATAGGATTTGATCTTACAATGGACCTCAACAACCTAAGATAGAAATGTGAGAGCCTATCACCATGACAAGTGATTCTAAGAATTTGAAGAGCATATTTGTGGTTCAAAGGTCATCAAAAAAGGTTGAAATGCAAGGTTTTGACCCCATCTACACCTACAAGTGTGTTTTGCCCTGAGACAACTCAACTATAGTTGATTGTGGAGTACTACAAGTCCATGGTGTGATATTTATCATAAAAACCTTAAAAAATGAATATTTGAAAAGTTCACAAATGTTTTCAAGACCTATAAGGGTATCATAGACCATGTGGCATTGATTCTAAGGATAATGTTCACCTATAGGACCTATACTTAGTCAACTATAACTAATTATAGTTGATAGTGAGAAAAAAGATGGTGTTCTTGATGTTGCCATAGTATGATAATGATGTGAAGTTTCAAACAACTATCAAATGACCTTGGAGAAGTTAAGGAAGCATATAAACATGTATTCAAGGTCTAATCATGTAGATACACCTACAAGTGTCTCTTTCAAATAAGAAAACATAGTCAGCACCTATGGTAAGCCAAGTATGAAGTCTATAATGAATGAGTTGGTAGAGAATAAAAAGTGTGGGCATGATATAAATCTTATTGAGGATCTTATCCAATAATGTAACATATAGTCACATATCTAAAGCCTACGCAGTCAGTATTTTCCACAATTCTATATTCAAGGTTTTGAAGGATTGGAAGGTCTAATGACATGATCAATCCCTAAAAAATTTCACAAATAACCTCCATCACTTTGGGAACCCACTATACATTCCTTTTGTATGGGATAATAGGGGAAGTTCAGTCTATTTTGTCTCAGAGAGAGGGCACTCCCCAAAGGTGCAAATACTATAGGTTGGTCATGAAAAGGTGAATAAATTAAGTTTAGGGTTAATGAAACCTTGAAAGAGGATCTATAAATTTTTAATGGACATGAAACAACAAGAAAAATAATGCACAGTGTTTAGGAACCAAACAAGGAGGTCCAAACCTACAAAGATGCAGGCAAGCCTACCAGGTCTTGGTTAGGCCTAATGGCTAAGGGGGTGCTAATATCATTTATAAGACTAAAGGAGAATTTAAATGAGTTTGAAAATTATAATGGTGAGTCATAAGGTCTATTAAAGCTATTGAAATGTAGAGAAAACCATAGATAAGCCATTTATTGGCATAGACCAAGTCAAGCTTGTATAAAATGAAGGGAGGAACTCAAGTAGGAAAATTTAGAATCTTATACCTACTTAGACACTTTACATGGGATTCTGAGGAGTTGGGGGATGATGAAGTAGGCCTTGAACATTATTTATTTGGATTTTTTTTGTAAATCCAAATCAGACCTTTATGAACAATCATTAGAGGTCAAAATCACTCTAAACCCTCTCAAACCCTTGCCAAAGATCCAATTGGTAATATGAATAAAAATAGGAATTTGTATGGCTTATAATGTCTTGGGATATGGTTTTAACATATATAGTACTCTCTAAGGCTCCTCCCCATCAACTTTAATTTCACCCTACTTGTACAGGCATGGTGGAAATTAGCTTTTCTTGACTATTTTTGGTGTTTTTTAGGTATGGAGGGGTTTTAAAGGATTGAAATAACTTTGGGATATATATTTGGACTTTAAATAACCCACCATGTTCATTTAATTCCTCAACTAAGTGCAAAACTATCTCTATAAGTGCCTTCATCCTATCTAGTCTAAACTAGCATAGTAAACAAGCTAGTGAGAGAGTGAAAACTTCAAGTGGGAGTCATTTTAAGAAATAATTAAGGAATATAAGGAAATTATAAGTAATAAAAGGTGTCATACACTCATTTTTATGGATTAGACTATAAAA
This sequence comes from Torreya grandis, assembly GCA_037957365.1. Lineage (NCBI taxonomy): Eukaryota > Viridiplantae > Streptophyta > Pinopsida > Cupressales > Taxaceae > Torreya > Torreya grandis. The sequence goes on from JARHVA010003198.1 coordinate 997,404, forward strand.
TTAAAAACTAACTTTGGTTTCAAGTGTGAAGGGTGAGTGAAAGAGGAGTTATTTAGACTACAGGTAGTGATAACTCATCTCTGAAAGAATCCTGATGATTAGGGACACCTCAAATGAATGTTGGAGAATGTCTAAATACAATCCCTCTTATTTAAATCATCACATATATCCCTATTATATTTTGGACATTTCAAGAAGGCCAAATGATGAAGGTAGTTTTTTGAGCAAGCAATTGAGGAGTTCTACACCACATTTCAGGAGTTCATGTTTTATGGGATATTTTTATAAGTAAACATTCCATGTTCTATTTAATATTACTCTCTCCTTCATGTGTAACTCCTTTTATCAATATGACACATGTCTTAGTGACTCTTGGACTTCATTCTCTTCTTCTCTCTCCAATTTTATAAGTATTAGCCATTTTAGCTCTTGTAAAATAATACCACACCATGTATGGCAAATCCATATTAGAATGAAATTGTATTTTGCCTTTGAAAAATAAATTAAAGTCTGGTTTTGATCTCATGAACATTATTCTAAGTGTGAAAATTGATGTATGGTGAATTTTGTGATAATCTTCTATCCTTGCTTTCCTTATCCTTTAATGTTTATGAAAGAGTTTCTATTATAATAGGTCATATAGAGTGTAGCTAGTGTGCTAGGATCCTTTAAAATGTATAATTATCCTTTAAGTGTGAAATCTACCCTCTGGTTCACTTACCTTGTGTTTCCTCATGCATATCACCTTTATGTTGAAACACTTATGTTAGAACTTTCTTGGACTTGGAAACTAGTTTGTATGTCTTGTTTCTTAGTGAGAGAAGTATGATGGTCTTGTGGAAATCCTTTTCATGTATCACCCACTTAGAGTATTTTTTTCAAGTAAATTTATATCTCTTTTCTCACAAGTAACTATTTAATTAGGTGATAAGCATTTTAAGATACATTTAAGGAGTTAGGCCTTAAACATAGAGGTCTACTTCTACCTATAGGTACACCCACATACCTAGAAGTATTCCCATGTTTCCCAAATCTAGAGGAGGATTGAACACCCCCTATAGGGTGCAAGATTTTTTGATAATAGTAACTACCAGTTGATACTTACCTTCACCTCAAAAAGAGGGCATGCCATAGAGGCATGGCTTCCACATTTTTTATAATTTACTAGATTTAGATTATACAGTGAAGGCATGTCTTGGAAACATGTTTTCTACACATACACCAATTTTTAGATTCAGATATATAGTGGGGGGAAGTTTTGGAAACATGTTCTCCATACATACACTAGATTTTAATTTTAGATATATAGTGGAGGCATGTTTTGGAAATATGTTATCCACACTTACACTAATTTTTAGTTTTAGATTATAGTGGGGGCATGTTTTGGAAACATGTTCTCCACACTTGCATAGTTTTCAAATTGGCCAAAATTACATAGTTATATTATTTAGATACATATTTTTGATATAATTCTATACATTTGTACCATTATTATACCTAAGTTTAAAAATGAGACATACATAAGGTGCATATGCTATGCAAAGAGCACCTAAAATTTGTAAAATCAAAACAAAATTCAGATCTCAAATAATTTTATGGGTTGTCATCACCCACCAAGTTGAACTTTTATGGATTGTATTGAGTCAATCTACTATAGTAGCTAGTTCACTTTTGGTATGGTTGAGGTGATTAAATCACTCAATCTTACCAATTTTATAGGTTGGACTTGATTACATCATCCAACCTCACCAATTTCATAGTGTGAGTTGATTTGGTTCACTCACACTTACTAAGTTATAAGTATGATTAGATTGCATGATTGATCTAATCTTAATTTCTAGGTGGAAATTCACCTTTTCTCCAAAGTTGGGGGCATGGGTCCTCCAATCTCTCTCTATCTATCTAGATATATTCACTTTCTAGATTTTATGTTTGTCCTAATCTCAGTTTCAATGATTCATAATGATACATTTTTCATCTTTTCAAATCAAATTGCCAAAAGGGCAAGGTGGTTATAATGATACACAAGTGTACTCATAAATCTTTTTCTCTTTCAATTTTAATCATTTCAATACCTTTAATTTTAGATTATATGCATAATCTATTTATTGTAACATGTTCTTGGTTACATATTGGTCAGTAGTAAAGCACTCAAGTGGGACTCAAGAAAAGGCAATGTGTGTTATACATACCCAAGTACACATTCCTTTTCCTTTAAACTATCAATTTCATTACTAAATTAAAGGGGGGAAATGTAGACACTATTTTTTAATTATATATCACCTCGGTATTATACACATGGTAAATACATATCATAGATGTACCTTCAACTTCTATAGTTTCCCACTATTGAAAGACTCGCATACACTATCTATGTGTGATTATTGCTTATCTCTTAGTATGACCAAAGTTATTTTGATGACTCAGACCTAATATCATTCTTAAAATGTTATTAAATTGTTTATCATCTATCGCTACAAGTTCTAGACTTGTGTTTATTTTTCATCTACCCAAACAATTGCATCATAGTTAGAGGCCTATGTCGATGTAAGTGTCCCTACCCCAATGCAAGTGTCCAGTGCCCTAAAGTCATCCAATTTAAAAATGAAATGTATTCTTCTATTCAGCCTAAGTATTTTTATATGAGATATTCTCCAAAGGGATTGGTATAAATACAAGATCAATCCTCATTCATTCCTCACCTAGTAAAAGACTCAAAAACTTCTTACCTACTCACAAGAAAACTTACCAAAAGACATTGATTCAAGCACTAAAGTGAGAAAAGATTCCTTATTTTTTCCTATTTCCATATCAATCATAGTGACATCATATCTATAGGTCTAAAGTATTAAAGGAGCATTCCATGAGCCACATTTTCAAAGTTACAATCTAGGTCACTCTATATACTTTCTTATCACACACTACATGATACATGCATAAGCCGACATGTAGAGGAGAACTACAAAATTATAAGTCCCTCTTTGGAGTATTTACTATGTAAGCAGCATTCATTGATAGAGGGGACTTTGGGGTAGTTTGACACCATGTGCCCACTAACCTATTTGCCACAAGTAACATGAAGATAAATAACTAGGATTTTATTATTTGACAATGAGCGATAATACATTACCCATATCTAATGCATCAAAGTGAAGGAAACACAAAACCCAGAAGCATCTAGGTGGTTTCAACATATATTTTATACTAGACACCTATGTACAAGTCAAATAGAAGTGTTGACACAACTGTATCAACTCTATGCAATGTGTCCATGGATACAAAGATACAATTCCCATAATTAGGTGACTAATCCAAAATTTAGATCTAGTCTAATTTCTTCCTATTCTAGATCCAAATCTATATTAGCATCATGTAACTAGTTAAATATCTTATTTTTATTATCATTGTAAAATCTATCATAATATTACTTTATATTTTTAACATATCTTAGCATAATAAATTCAATATATGTTTATCTATATTTTGTAATTTATTTTCTTACAATAGATCTATTTATCACCCTTATGATTATTCATTTTTATATTCTTAACCCTAACCCCATAGGATACATTTTAAAACCTAGGGTTAAACATAAAGCATGTTTTTTGTATAAAAAAATCTAGGTGCAATGTTATGAAGGGATATGAATTTCACTTTTGAAGGTCTGGAATGAAAATGAATTATAATCCATATGGATGAACTAACTATTTTATCCAAGCATGGGTCAAATCAATTACAGAACCTTTAAAATATGTCAATAACATGGTATTTCAATGTATCCTAAAAAGATAATTTTTTGGGTCATATAGGCTATGTTTTCAGGTCATGTCATTACATTAGAAGGTATATTCATTGACCATAATAGAGTTAGATCAATTCCTGAAAGTCATTTACCCAAAAAAAATCAAATTGTTCTTTGATAAAATAAATATTGCTAGGAAATTTATTTTAGGATTTGAGGAAAATATTAGGCCTCTAAATACTATGTTGAAACATGATGGAAACATAAAATGGACTAGTGAAGAAAAGTTTTCCTTCCAAGATATCAAAATATAAATTTTAGAAGATCTAGTTTTGGGGAGATTTAATTTTACCAAGGATTTTAACATATATCCATTCACATTTAAGCACACATTAATAAGAATGCTCACACAAAAACATGGAGACATAGATTAAAAATGTATTCAATTCATGAGCTTTAATATGAAATATGTTGACCTTAGGTAATCAACCCTATAAAATCAAGCTTTTGCTTTGATCAAATAAGTGAAGAAATTTAGGAAATACTATTTTAGAAATCGAATTTATGTCATAATTGACCCCATTATCAAAACCATGCTTAGGAAAAATAATATGGGGTTAAGAAAGTAAAATTGATGCAAAATCCTAGAAAATATGACTTGGAGATCAAAAAAACAAAATTTTAAGAGGTCAAGGCCTCAACCAATTGATCATTAGGATTGACCCAAGACTTACATTCATGCAAGTCAAGCAAGTTGATATAGATAAAGATGAATGGTGAAACAATATTGTTTATTACTTGAGGAATGAGTGTTATCACAAAGGTTTAAATCATATTAAGAGGAGAGCCTAAAGGTTCAAATCATAATATTACATGATAAAATCAAAATTTATTTACCAAATATATATTGAGGATAGTTATCTAAGGTTTATGAATCAAGAAAAGGCCAATACAATTATCAAATTTTTCCACGAAAAAAATTGGTGATGGTCATCCTTAAATAAACAACATATCTAATTATTTAACCCTAATCTGGATAAGAGGTTATCCTTACTTGGGTAAAATGGTTAAGGATGTATAAATGATAGGGAACAATGGTGAATATTAGATCTACAACAAGCCAATTAATGTGCTCAACTCAAATGTACCATATGTTAAATTTATAATGCTGAGAGACTATTAATGGAAAGTACAACTATTCCAAATATATAAATGACATAAAATAAACTAATTAGTTTCTTTTAAAGTTAATACAGTGTTGTATCTAGTATAAGTGAGAAGTAGGTAAGAATCTATATCAGTCATCAAATTCTAGATCTAGTGCCTTTGGCTCTCTAGACACTTATGTTAGCTTGAGATAGTTGCATCGATGCTAGTGTCCGATATAAAATATATACTCAAACAAAATGTAACCATATAGATTATTTTAGGTATGGATTTGCCTTCACTATGGTGCATTTAGATTTGGGTCATGGACTGTTGCTCTTAGTGAAATGGTAAAATGCTAGCTTTGCATCTTCAATGTGACCTTAGATAAAAATGGGTTAGTGGGTATATGGTGTTGAGCTAACCCAAAATGACCTCATTATCAAAGAGTGTTGTCTACATAGATAATATTCCATAAGAGGGCCTCAGATTCATGTAGTTATCCCCTATATATTGGCTTATGTGTGAATCATGTAGTGTGTAAAAGAAGAATAATAGTAACCTATCTTTTAACTTATAAAATATGACCTTATGACTACTCCTTTAGTGATTCAGACCTATATTTGGGTTCTTTCTTTGCCTAGTGTGGAAATAGGGAAGTTTTAATCAATTGAGTACTTAAAAGAGTATTTCTAATAAGTGCCTTGGTCTCTTTAGTCTTTTCTAGGTTTCATAGGTGAGGAATGAATGAGGGTTGATATTATATTTATACCAATCCTATCAGAATATAATTCATAATAAATCACTTAGTCTAACCACTGTGATATGTTTCATTTACAACATGGATTATCTTAAGGCAGTAGACACCTGAATCAAGCTAAGATAGTAATGTTAATGTTAATATCTAACCCAAATGTTAGTGTCTAAGGAAAAGGAGATTAGGTATAGGCTTAGAACTTGTAGAGGTATAAGATAATTATATTTTAATAATTCTAGTAAATATGGGATGTTTATATCATCAATATAATGTTAGTCAAACTAAGAGATAGGCTAATGGGCACAAGGTAGAGTAGATGTGAGGCTTACAGAATCAAGGCATGTGTAGAACTAAGAGGAAAAAATAGAGTCATGAGTTTACCAAGTATACAATATTGAGGTCCTACATAATCACAAAATATCATCTACATTCCCCCCTAATATAGTAGTGAAATTATTAGCTTAAAGGAAAATAGTAAGTATGTAGGTGTGTATACACATGTGGTCTTTGCTTGAGTTGAATCTGAGTGCTTTATTGGATCTAGGTTTGAGTGTTTTGTTGGTTATTAACCTATAACCAATAACATGTTATAGTGTATAATCAGTGCATATAACCTAGTTCAAAAGTACTTGAAATAGATTGACATTGAAAGAACAAGGTTTAAGAGTACATGTGTGTGTCAATATAACCACCTTACCTATTAGTAAGTTATTTTTATAAAAGATGTATCATTGTAAGGCTCTAAAATTGAGATTAGGATAAATATAAATAATTATTTAAAATTCATATATCTAAGGAGATAGAGATAGAGAGAAAGGTTAGAAGGCACATGCCTTCAATGTTGGAGCAAAAGTGAGTTGCCACTTGGTATTTGAGATTAGCTCAATTGTGCAACCCAATGATACTCATAACCTATTGAGTTTAGATGATCAATTCCAAATTTAAAAAAATTGGTAATATTGAGTGATTAATCACCCCAACCATACTAAAAATTGAATCAACTACTATAGTAGATTGGCTTGCTAAAGTCCTTAAAATTACATTGGGTATCAGTACATGCAATAGTTTTATAATTTGATTTTATAATATTAGGCACATGTTATGTAGCATATGCACCTTATATTTTTCTCATGATGAAAATATGTGTAACAATGGTACCTATATAAAATTTTACCATAACTATGTATCAGAATCATATAATTATGTACTTTAGCCAATTCATAAAATTGTGTAAATGTGGAGGACATGCTTCCAAACCATGACCAATTATATATATATATATATATATATATGAAATTGATATAAGTACCAATGTGGATTACATGTTTCCAAAACATGCCCCCACTATAAACTAGAGATGTTGAAACTGAGTAGGTGTGGAGAACATGCTTCCAAAGCATGCCCCCACTGAATCTATGAATTATAAGTACCAAACATTGAATAAATGTGGATAACATGATTATAAAACATGCCCTCACTAAATATAAAATTGTGAATTTGTGAAAACCATGTCATCATGACATGCCCCCACTGAATCTTCAAACTGGTGTAAGTACCATATCTTGTGTGAGTGTGGAGAACATGCTTCCAAAACATTCCCCTATTGTAATCTATAAATTATGAAAAATGTGGAAGCCATGTCACCATGACATGCCCCCACTAATATGCATCTCCTTTAAGGTGAGGGAAAAATATTACTTGGTATTTATCTCACCTCAAAAAGGTAAGACAATTATAAATCTATGAATGTAACCATGTATCATATATAAGGAAATATGTCTAGGTAGATATAACATTGAAGTGTTTAGAACCAATGTGATCACATGTAGGCCTAAGATACATGATAAATATCATGAAAGCATCTAGATATTAATATTACAAGCTCAAAAAACAAATAATCACACACACAAGATCACTCAAAAGTAAGTCAAAAGATAATGGTCCAAGGAGATCGCAAACAAGGGGCATGTTCATATGCCACAAAATCAAATGGAAATGATTTAGTCAAATGTCTACAAAATCAAATAATGATATATTCAAATGTCCAAGAAGTCAAACATAGGCATATGGGTTGCATACAATGGAGCATATGCAAATGCTTGAAAAATCAAGGTAATAGCAAGGCAAAACACTCAAGGAAATGTGTAAAGGAAAAGCATAATCAAACAATATAAACATGTCATATTGGCCCATGTATTGAATGTGTTAAAAAAAAATTTCAATTACATAACATATCAAGTACCCTATGTAATGTATAATCATGGATAATAGGCATGTGTAAGTATATATGTAAGCTGAAACATGATAGTGTAGAATGGTCATCGAAACATATGACCTATGTGTATTAAGATTGTAGAATATGGATGCCCCAACATCTTGATGAAGTGAGTAGAGGGAAGGACCAATAGCCATAAGTGTATCATTTATCTGTGTATGCCTATGTATGGATATGTAGGAGTGAATGATATGTTATCCCTCAACATAGAACTAACACATAAATGTCAAGGAGTCAATAGAAAATGTGCGTGCCAAAAATGTTTTTGGATTTTTGAATGTTTATTTTTGGTATTTTTTATGATTAGTAAATATCATCTTATGATGCCATGTAATGGATGGTCATCGATGTCTCCCCCCATTGTGAACCTTACAACCTCAAGTTGGATCTTTTACATTATTTTCATCATGATTGGCTAGGTTGAAAAGGGACATAGCATGTTCCTCCTCATGTTTTACGTGTATAGTAGAATATGTAATCTTTGTAAACATGCATTAATTTGCCTTTATGAGGAAAATAAATGCCTTATTGATTTTGGTCAATTTTTGCTTCCATTTGGTATAGACAAATAGTTCCAAGTGTAAATGCATATAGAGATGTGGTAGGCATAACCCAAACCCATGTTTAAATTACTTTAGGACAACAAGTAATTGGTATTGTTATGTTACCCAATGAGTCTTTCGAAGTGACCTTATTTTGCAAATATTGTAAGTTAAAATTGAGTTGTTGAAAATGTGTTATGTTACAAGTGATTTTAGTTTGTGTAATATCAATATGGTTGTGCCAACAATAATCACCACCCATGTATAAGCTAATTTTTAAACTTTGGTGTTGTGTGCACTTTTTGATTTTTTATGAAGATAATTCTTTTGGAGGATCCTCAAATGTAATTTTTTGGTCATCGATAAGATTTTGGATCTTATGTTTCAAGGTAAAGAAATTATTTGTAAAATGACCAGGGCCTTGGTGGTAGTCACGATAAGCATTTGCATCATACCCTTTGAATATAGGTCTATTTACATCAACCTCTATAGGATGAGGGAGAGATACAAAATGACACTCTACCAATCACAAGAGTAATGAAACTAGAGGTTCAGGTAAATGTGTGAACTATTTGCTTGGTACATTAGATAATATAATTTATTTAGGATTTTTTAATGGAGTGATCCTATTTTGTAATAAAGTGATCTCTAAGTCTAAAAATTCATGTTGTTTTTGTAACTTATGTAGTAGTTTTATCATATTTATTAATGGATATTTTAGGGCTTCACAAGACAAGCCCTAGGTATTTCAGATTGAACATTCATATGTGTACCATCAATTAATTTTGGAAGGGTTTTATGGATACCCAATTTTTGTATAATAGTATGATCCACCTTACCCTTTGAAGAGGGGATAACATGAACCTAATTAGAGGGGTGACATTTTTCATCCTTCTTTGGTTTTGAAAGTGGAATAAGATCCTATTTGCCCTTTTGAAATGTTCTAAATATGAAAATGAGGATTGGGTAGGAGAGGCATATAAATTATATATATCACTACATGTTTCACATATTTTTATGACAATCAAGGATCAACAATAAGAAAAGAAATAAAAAAACTAGCTGGCATAGGGTTTCATGTTCAAATATCGAGTTCACCAAATGTTTAACCCTAATTTAGATAAGAGGCTATCCTTACTTGGGTAAAAGGGTTAATTATATATAAATAATAGGGTACAAGTATGAATATCATATCTACATTAAGCTAATTAATGTGATAAACTCAAATGTACCATATGCTAAATTTATAATGCTAAGATAAGTTATTAATAGAAATTACAACTATTCTAGATGTATAAATGACATAATATAAAATACTTATTTGTTTTTTATACTAATACAATGTTAGATCTGGTATATGTGAGAAGCAGGTAGGAAGAAAATTCTATATCAATTGTTAGATTCTGGAACTGGTGCCTCTAGTTCTTTGGACACTTGTAAAAGCCTAGAATAGTTGCATCAACACTAGCGTCTAATCTTAGTGATAGTGTCATGTAAAGAATATGTACTCAAATAGGATTCAACCACCTAGATTCTTCTAGGTTTGGTTTCACCTTCACTCTTTTGTATTTAGATCTGGGTTATGGATTGTAGCTTAGGGTGAAATGGCAAAATCCTAGCTTTACATCTTCAATGTGACCTTGGGGAAAAATGGGTTAGTGGTCACATAGTATCAATTTAACCCATAATGACCCCACTATCAAAGTGTCTTTTCTACATGGTTACTCCAAAATAAGGCCTTAGACTAATGTAGTTCTCCTCTACATGTTGGATTGTTTATGAATCATGTAATGTGTAAAGTAAGTACAATAGTGACCTCGCTTATATCTTGTAAAATATGACCTTATGAATGATCCTTTAGTACTTTAGACTTGTATCTAGGTTTTTCCTTTGATTTGTATCAAAATAGGGAAGCTTTGATCAATTGAGTTCTTGATAGAGTGTTTTATGATAAGTGCCTTGGTCTCTTTGGTATTTTCTAGGTTTTGTAGGTGAAGAATGAATGAGGGTTGATATTGTATTTATACCAATCCTATCAAGAGATAACTCATATTAAATCACTTGGGCTGCATATTTTGATATATTTCATTTACAAATTGGATGAATTTAGGGCACTATACACTTACATCAGGCCAGGACAATAATGTCGATGTTATTGTCTGACCCAAATATTAGTGTCCAAGGAGAAAAAAAGTAAGCATAGGCTCAAAACTTGTAAAATTATAAGATAAGTAAATTTCAAGAAATATGATCAATATGTGATGTTTGTGTTATCAATATAATGTTTTTTAGACTAAGAGATAGGCCAAGGGGCATAATATAGAGCAGATGTGAGGCTTGTATAAGCAAAACATGTGTAGAACTAAGAGGAAAAACTAGAGTCATGAGTTTTCCAAGTGTACATGACTAAGGTGCTACATAATCACAAAATATCATCAACACTAACTAAATTATAAGAACTATATATTATTAGAACACTATATTAAAATATACACATGATCATGTCTAAGCATGCCATATATGTAAATTACTTGTTGGAATGGATGAGAACACAACCATGTCTTTATAGCTAGTAATTGAGAACAAACATTTTATATAATGGTGTCTTGATTTTTTAGGATTAATAAATCCTAATTATTATACAAGACACATTTTTTTTATAGTAACAATCAGTTACTACATAACATAAATGAAAGAAACTATCATGAGGTATAGCACTTCTCAAGAAGTAATCAAATTCAAGTAGGAGAACATTATCACTAGATTTGGCATGTCATTTTCATTTGTTTATAATAATGACCCAATTTTTAATAAATTAAGTTCACTAAGTGGAATTATTTTGATGGGATAATTATGAATTAGTTTTAAATCTTTACCCTTAAGTAAATGGAGAAATTGAGTCTACAAACAAGAAACTAAATCAATGTGATCAAGAAAAGATCCAACAAAAATTCTAAAGCATTGCATAAACTACTAAAATATGTTTTATTCTAAAATAAAACAAGGTGGAAAGAAACATTGGAACATTTACCATTTCATTTGGTATATGGAAAATATCTTATGTTTCCCATCACTTTGAGGCTTCCCCATTTATATGTTCATATAAAATAAATGGAGAATAATGATTGAGTTCAGGTCAAGTTACTTAATATAAAATGGAAGAAGATTAGGATGAGGATTTAATTTTTTTAGTAGAAATTAGGATGTGGTAAAAATATGGTTTAAAAAGAGAGAGAGTATCAAATATTTTAATATTTTAGATATGGTGTTGATGTGGGAAAAATATTAAGAAGAGAAAGGACACCATGCTAAATTCAATCATCTGTGGTTGGGTCCACATTTGATCTCATAAATAAGGGGGGTCAGGAAAGGGTAATGGAAATGATTTCACCCTAAAATATATGTAATGGTTTGATTTAAAAATTATATTAAATGCTCAGTATCTGAATAATTATTTCTTGGCTACTTGTATTCTCTATATCTAGTGTGGGTTTATGAGCTTTTGAATTTTTGATTTTATTTTTTTAATATATATTTATTTAATTTTTTTAGGTTTTAGATTGAAATTATTTTCACATCCCACTTTTTTATACCATTTTAATTATTGATTAAGCATTTTAAAATAGTTAAAAGCCTTTTAATAAATTAAATTTCATGGCAATTTGGACTCAGATTAGCTATATGGTGATAATTAGACTATTATATTATTTTTGCTGTAAATATTGGTGTTAATTAAATATATAAACAATGCAATTGATATATGATTTATTTTCTATTAATTTTCACACTTTAAATTCAACATGGTTATTTTTATTTTAAAAATGGCCATGATGAATGATTTTATTGTTGCTTATTGATGAATATTGACACATGTAATGCTAATGGGTTTTGGTGTCAATTTTAATAGGTGTCACACCATGAAAAAATAAGAGGAAAGAAATGGGAAATGATGACAATGAAAAAATGACATGGTAAAAAATATGCAATTTCATATGGATCAGGTGGTTATTGTATGCAATTAGAAATCCATCAGATCCATAAATCAATCTTAGCTCGGAGAAGATAGATCCTATTTACATTTCCAATTGGGGATACATTAGATAATTGAGAACATGACCAATATGGATCCAATAGACCTAATTATGGGATATATTATCACAAATAATATCACTAAGGAGGGGTCCAAAGCCTATAATCAATCAAAACTATGCAATAGCCCTAATTAAGTCTTATGTTTTCATATTTACTATACTAATAACAAGTAAAGCAAAAAGTCTAATATAGTGATCACCAAAGCTGATGGCACAAAGTGGGGGTAATAAAAAAACAAAATTAAACATGCATAGAATACATATGCTCATGTCAATGTATATGAAATCCTAATTCATGGAAGAGAAGTGCAAATGCATATATATCTACTCTTACAAAGGAGGAACAAAGTTAGGAATACTTACCTTTGAAGATGAACCCACTAAACCTCAATATTTCCCTTGGCCAAGGTATTTTACAAGAGGTCATTGTGGTATGTAAGGATGATAAGGATAAATCAAATCTAGGCTACACAACCTATCAATTCATCCAAAAGACTTTTTCACAATACAAGACCTGTATCTCTAAAGAAAGTATAAAACTCTAAGCGTGTTCCTTAAGTAGAATGGTGGATAAGTAGACGTTTTATAACTCTTAATTATTCTTCTCTTCTCTAAATAGTGGAAAAATGGTTATTTATATATAGGCATATTTAACTCTAAATCATTCAAGAAGTTTTGATTGATAGGGTCGACCCAGTCGACCTAGTATCGTTATTGATAAAAACTCACTGGGTCATGGCTTAGGTCGGCCAAGAGCTGACCTAGACCCTAAATAAGTTTTACCAATAAGAGTACAATGTTGATCAAGTTGACCTAGTCATTTAAATTATTAAAAGAGGTTTTAGGTTAGGAAAAAGGGTACTGAAGGTGGAAAATGATAGGAGGAGAATGCAAAAAAGAAGGCCAAGCTTAGGGAATGGTTTTTAGGAGACAAGTGTGTAGATATCAAGTGGTAAAGGGATAGCAATCATATAAAGCACTAATGGTCTACCCCACCCCTTTCTTGGTGCACCCTTTAAGGTTTGAATTTAGAGAGATTAAGATTTGATGGGTTCCTATAATATATAGAGTGTCATTAATTGATAAAATTTTGAAAATATTATGTGTATACATATGCCCCACTCGAAGCTCATCATGTGTCACGTAAATGTAACAAGGGATGGTGATTCAATAATAGAATAAGATGACACATAATGTTGATGCTAAATAAAGTGAAATAAGGAGAAAATAAGATAAATAAAAGTATAGAATTGAAAAATGCATACCTTTACTTACCGTAGTGTTGTAGATAAAGAAGAAAATACAAGAGATGTGAAGGCATCCAATGTGAGGAACATTAAGCGAACCTATAGAGATTAGTGCAAAAAAGAGCAAAAAATTGAAATTTTTACAATATAGACATATAATAGTGAAAAATATTCTCTACAATGTTAGGATTCTAGAAATTTTTATGGTTCTAAAAAGGAGTTAGTAAAAACAAATATATGATCAATACAAGGAATTTGACTGTAAATATTTGAAGGGTGAATAATTGTGAATAGTAATTTTAAATAGGGTAAAAAATAATTCATTTTCTATTATTTGACTATTGTAATAGAAAAATAGAGCTCTAGGAGACTTAGAAAAATCCTAGAGAGCCAAGATGGTGAGGAGATGACAGTTAAGATGAGGAGGATGCCTAATGGTCATAGCGAGTGCAGCACAGGTAAGTAACTAAGAATTTCAAATTTTGTTTTGAGTATTTTATTTTAAATTGAGTATTTTATAAAAAATTGTAAATTATGAAAAATATAGAGACTAGAATGAACTTTTAGGGAAGGTTGAGATATACTAGAGGTTAAATAGGGAACTGGGTTGAAAGGGATCACAGTAATAAATGTCAAAGGCATTTATTATAATGGGTCACAGAGTCGGCATATTGAAAGAACTAGGTCAACCCAATTGACCTAGTAGGTAGAAAATAAACTTTTTAAAGGGCCAACCTAGTAGGTCTTGGCTGACTTAGTTTGAAATATGGTTGATTTAGTACCCCATGGCTAACTTAGTTTGTTAAGTTAAAAAGTTGACTTAGTACTATAGGGGAAAAAGGAAAGGTTGACTTAGTTTTTTAAGGTTAAGTGGTCGACCTAGAACTATAGGTTCAACTTAGTGACAAGAAGTTGTCATAGTACTAAAATGAGGGAGAATGTCTGATAGAGTACTTTTAAGGCCCAAGGTGACCGATTAAGTACTGAAATGGCTAAATAAGCTAAAAATAGGTCAAATTGGTAAGAAATGAATAAATTAAGGTAAATTAGGTGGTTTTTGTTAAAATTTAAAAGAATGTATTTTGATTATAAGTGACATGGAGGTCTGATACATCTTTTGTTGTTTGATTATTACAAGGGTACCAAAGATTTTGGCAATTGGTGGATGTATCATGGCCACCGGATCTATTGGAGTGCCTAACAGATGTAGATAGAGATAGATTGGTTACATTAGTCTTGGGAGGAATCATGGAGATGTAGTGGATTCCATTGAGTATTGATCTAGTGGTTATGTTCTTGGGAGCCTAAGAATGCTTGACCAATATCTTTAGATGGGTGGTGGATGGGGATACCATATAGGTTAGTATCACATTAGAGGATCTCTATGCATTGCTTGGACTTTTTATAGGTGGATACCAGTGATCACAGGGATAAAAAATGATCAAGAGGAGAGATGACCATTAGCCAGATAGGTGACTTAGATAAGATTTACCTAGGGTTGGGGGTGAGTTTGTTCAATGTTGATATTACATAGATTATAGATATCTAAAATGCTATGATAGGGCTTATGATAGCATGAGTGTTGTGTCATAAGTCAGATACTAAGGTACCATTGTATGCGATAACCTTGTGTCAATATATATTGGAGTAGGCGCACTCTATGATTGGGGTTATGTCATTGAGGTTTAGCTCATGCATGATATATATGGGATATTATCCAGAGGGTAGAAGACCATAGGGCTAGTCATTTTATTGAGTGTATGTATATAAGAGATGTTATTGATGTATCATCTAAATGGGTTTCCTCATGTGGTTCATGATTGATTACCATAGGTTTTGAGATGGAGATAGGATTAGGTGGCATGGGTCATGCCCCACATGTCAACACTATAGATAGTCACACAAAGATAGATCATGTGGTAGAATTATGCACATATTATGATATTTTGGTCAAGTTGGGTGATAGTGTTGTTAGGGTTAGCATGAGTGAAAATCATAAGACATTACACCTGGTGAGTAGAGCCACATCTAGTAACATAATTAATAGAATAGTTAGACTCTCTCACCTATTAACTCTTATAGTGGATCCTATATTTTTGGCTCATCATATGAGAGCGTTGAGGGGGAGAGGAGGAGGAGGAGTGCCAGTCATGAGACTAGAGATTAGATCACGACATGAGAGACTATAGACTAGTCAAGCATGACATCCAATAGCTAAAGAGGGAATGGATGTGGATGAAAGGGTGTTATAAGTACCACAACTAGCACCACAATAATAATAATAATAAACACCTCAATCACACCACTAATGGATATGTTAGTAAAAAGAGAGAGTATAGAGGGTGGTCATCCAGGATAACCTATCAGCAGGTCTAGGGAAAAACTAGTCTATAGAAGAACCATTGAGGTGAGGATTGAGATATGCATTTGTGGTGACCCTAGGGTTTGATTTAATTGGGAGACATCCCATGGATGAGGTACTTGGGGGATGAGCCAATGGAAAGATTATACTCATTGGATGAGTAGATAGAGAGATGGTGATTGGTGACACTAGGATAGGTAATAAATGGTTATAATTTTTAGTCTTTTAATATAGAATTATAGTTGTATAATATTTGAGTGATTGTAAATAGATGGAATTTAAGATATATATGTGATCTAATGTCTATCTGATTTGAATTTTATAGATCTTATAGATGAGGAGGAGATCAAATGGGGATCCCTGGTTTTGGAAGCACTCCATGAAATTATGGATGGGGTATTGGTGCCATAAGATCCTACCACATTAGATGATCTCATGGTACCATCTATCATAGCTTAATAAAGATGGTTTAGACTAGTAGGGGAGACCACAAGGTAGCTATAGGCATGTAGATATGGGATACATCCACTAGCAGGGGTGGGAGAAAGAAAGGCATAAGCATGGTAGGCCTTGGCTCAGGAGAGAGTCATGCATTTGGCTACCACTATTCAGCTAAGATGGGTACAGGCCCAGGTGGCCAACCTATAGTGATAGGTAGTATGATTAAGATATTGGACATCCTCATTATAGCATACCATTCAGAGGGGACTATTTGAGGCATCTATGGGCAGCATGGTTAGGCCACAAGATATACATGATAGAGCCTAGCCTTAGAGCTAGAGCAATGTATTTTTGTATTTTATATCAAAAACACATGATATATAGAGAGAAATTATATTTTGATAGTTGGATATTGATCTTATGTGTTTGTACTATGGTTTTGGTTATGGATTCATGTATATAGCACATGTATTTTGCTTTTGGTGTATATTTTGTAGGAAATATAGGTGTGGTGTTTTATTTTATAGCATTATGTAGTACACATGCATGGTTAAAAATAAACAAGTGAAAAGGAATTGGTAAAGTATAATTAATCAAAAACAAATGTACTACACACTATTTCACATTGGTAAATGTGTAATAACAAAATATGACTAAGTATAAGAAACCAAAGAGTGGTAAACAAAACGGCACAAAATGTATTTAAACCATGATAAAGGGTGACACCAAAATAAAACAATTAAAATCACACTAAATCATGTTGGGAAGTATGAAAATAATTTAATAAATTGGAAGGCACGTGAAAGACTAATGGTATAAAAATAAATCAATTTAGTCAATCAATCATACTAAATCATGTTAGGAAGTATAAAAGAGAAACAAAATTGGCAAAATAGTCTTAAATTAATCACACTAATTCAAGTTGGAAAGTATGAAAAACTTAATAAAATGGTTGGATTCTTACATGCAATCAAAAAATAAGAGGAAAAAAGTGAAAGATTAATGAAGTAATCATAAAACATACTAAATAAATATGAGAAGCATGTCAATGACATGTAACTCATAATCAATCACATCTTATCTTATATTTGACACATAATTTTGTGGCAACTTGGATATTGAAATTTTTTGTGAGGAAGGTCAGGTCCTATCCATGGTCTTACACTAAAAATCATAAAGGGAACACCAATGAGGTGGAAATAATGTCAAAATATGGTAAAATTGGATGTTTGGAATAGTGATTTATGAAATTTGGTAATTTGTGAGGAAGGTCAAGTCCTATCTATGGTCTTATAATGCAACTCATAAATGAAATCCCTAGGGGAGTGATCAGTGAAATATTTCTATCTATGGTCTTGGATATAACATAGCTCATAAACAATATTTCTCAAGGGGAAAAATTAGGTTTGTGGGGAGTGAAGAAGGTAATGTAAAAAGCATAAGTTATTCATCTTATAAAAAGACCTTAGGAGACATGAGGCACACTAAGGACATGAGAAGACACCACAAATGGAATCCCTAGGGGAGTGTTTTGTGAACAAAAAAATATTTGTTAAGGGGAAATATTAGGTTTGTAGGGAATGCAAAAAGCATGACTTAGGCATCTTATGAAAAGACCTTAGGAGATATGAGGCACACTAAGGACATGAGAAGACATTAAGTGAATATTTACCATCAATATACAGAGGATATTTATGCACTATAGACACAAAGCTATGTAGGCAAATAAGTGCGCTACTGAGATCAACTCATGTAGGTATTTTTGAACAAGAAAATTAAAATGGACCTACCTTACCACAAAGTGTTCCTCATTCCTCAAGACCCCTTACAAATTCATCAGTCTAATTCAAATATTGGGTACTTGCGTGAGAAAGTAAGTAGCACTAAAAGATTTATTCTATTCTCCTTTTCTAAACTACTAGCCTACCACACCCCAATAGACCTCAGCTCTATTATGAGTCTAATAGTGGATTTTGAGCTTTGATTAGAAATATATGTGTTTAGAATCACATATTTTAGTGTGATTTAACTTTTGAGTATTTTTAAATTTTGCCTTTTAGATTATTGACTTTTGTTAAATGATTTGGCTTTTAAATTTTTTATGGCTTTTAGGATTCCTCTTCCATATGGAATTGGAATGACCAATCATAAGAGATAGATTGATACAAATGAATGAGCTTTAAGCTTTGGCTAAAGGAAGCTAAGTATCCAAAGACAAGAGTGACTAGAACACTTTAGGCTTAACGATGAACTAACATGTTATCTCAAGTCTCAAACATGTGTATGCTTAGTTTGTGAAAGGGAATAAAGGGGAATAAAGGGAGATCCAAAGTGGACTATTAGAAGGAAATTATAATGAGATTAATTATTAGATGACTGATAAAGAAGGAATGACTAAAGAAATCAAGGTGGACATAATGAATAAAAAATGACTAAAGGGAACAAGGTTTGTATAACCAAGTCACAATAACAATTATATGTGTTTATAGATATAATATACCAAACAATTAAAAAAAATAAAAAAGGGTGTCATAAGAAAATGAACTCGAGGACAAAAATAATGTAATTATGAAAAAGTATCCATAATAGAACATAATAGCATCATAAACAATATAAAGTGATAAACCAAAGTCACCATGTAAGATAGATAAGAATTTGACACAATGTCAAATGACATAAAATAGATAAACGTAAATTTGGAGCACACATCCAATCAAAATCAAAATTTAAGAACACCATGCATGTGTTCATAAGTACTGATATATTTTTCCACACACATTATCCATAACATCTGATAAGTCTCTATGAAGTTGAATGTGAACTATAGCTAATTTCTCATAGATCTTTATTAAAAGTTAAGAAAATAATTCATGTCAAATATCCTCAATAAAAAATGTAAGAATGCTTGAAAGATCATGTTGATGAGGGCTATCATGCAAGGGATGCTCAGGAGAATGCAGGGGAGTGGTTTATACAAGAGATGAAGGGGTCATTAGTAGGGAAGGTGCCACTGGTAATAGATTCATAGGTGGAGAAGGGACCACATGATGTGGAAGGCCCATGGGTGAGGGATTCATAGTTGGAGAAAAAGTAGGTAGAGAAGGGACCACATGTGAAGATGGAACCATAGGAGGTGTATCCACTAGGGAAGAAGGGGGAGCCTTATTTAGATATCGACCTATAGGAGGAAGGGTATAAGGTGTAGGAATGGTTAGGAGGTGATCCTTAAAATACTACTAAAAGATGCAATAATGATCAGTGTGATGTGTGATACATTGGTTCCAGAGACAATATATCTATCAGTACTTAGGAAGATACTCAGGTAATACTTTCATGGGAGGTATAACCTTTTATGAGGGATGAGGAGTATTGGGACACAAGGTGCCAATATATTTCCATAACTTTTGATAATGCATGGATGAATGGTTATCTATTCTATGGAAGTAACAGATAAGCCTGTGAGTAGTCTTGATAGGTGTTCTCACAGGAAGAGTCGAAATAGAAGCTAAGGAAGATTGGTATAGTGAACAATCTCCAATCCAATGATTATCAACTTTAGGAATGCTATAATAAGGTCGATTGGCCCATTTGGTAGGTGAAGGAACATAAAGGGAGCAAACCATCACCAAGATAAGGTAGGTATGGTGGAAAGACTAGATAAGTATCGATTAAAGGAACAATAGGATCAGAAATAGGAAGATACTCATCTAAAGTAAGAGTGGGAATGGGATCTAAATTGGGCTCTATAGAAGGAGGATCAGGGTCTATAGAAGGTTGAAAGATAGTCACAATCATCTCAGGGATAAGTATGCTAGAGGTTTCATGGTATCTATCAAAGTAATAAGGACCAATCATAACATGATCCATAAGCATACTCCTATGAGGTTCTTAAAAAATTAGAGGTGTGTGCACCATCTCTATCCTACGACAAAGAGGAAAAATATAGGATGGAATACTAGAAGATATACTGAAAGACTGAAGCAAAGAGGAATAGTAATGACTAATTTTAGCATCTCATTTCTAAATAAAACCTCCTAAGAATGGATCATCTAAAGTATATCCATCATCATAATCAGGTGTATGAAGATTGATGGTGTAGGTAGGAATGACCTTGTCATCTGATGTGGTGTTATGAATGGAATGCCAAGTCTTATTTAAGATAATGGGGATGTCATCACAAGTAGTTGATGAGAACAAGATTTTAAAGAAGAAGGAAGTTGAGAGATGAGATGAGGTGAGAGATCTAAAGTTATCAAAATTTAGGAGGTTAGGGGTTATATTCCCAATGAGTTTGGGGTGACCATTGTAACCTCAGGTGGAATTGATAGGAAATTCAAATCATTGAGACTCACAAAATAGAACACTTGGTAAGGGTTCAAGTATAGGAATATTTAATACACCATGGTCTTGGAATTATTTAAAATTCTAAGGAATAGTGTCACCTTGAATCATGTAGATGGCTCCACTATGAGTAAATTTGACACATTGGAAAATAGAAGAGGCAATTACTCTCATGATATGAGTCCATGGCTTACCAAGCAAGATGTTATAAGATAGAGGAAAGTTGAAGATCATCACCTTCATGTGAAAAATGATAGGTGAGATGGTAATGGGGAGCCACACACAACGTAAAGGAAGCATTTGCCTTTGGTCATAGCCTTCACATGTGTTACACATGGACTTAAGATTACACTTGCAATATCTAA
This sequence comes from Torreya grandis, assembly GCA_037957365.1. NCBI lineage: Eukaryota > Viridiplantae > Streptophyta > Pinopsida > Cupressales > Taxaceae > Torreya > Torreya grandis. Next base: position 1,018,713 of record JARHVA010003198.1, read on the forward strand.
GGGTTTTGATAAAATAAAGAGAGGTAACACAAGTGTCAAAATCCTCATCAATTAAGGCATGCTTAACTTAGATATCATTGATTTAGATACTGATAAAAGGAAGAGGATCATCTACATGAAGTAGAATCTCATTGAGGATCATAGAAGCAATGTGAAATTTGAGGGAAAGAAAAGTGTCCATTGTTTCATCAACATGTATGGACATCTCTTCACATTGTTTTAGAATGCTATCTTTTGATTCGGATAAGGTGGCTTCGCATCCTACTAGGGGAGGATGAGGGATGTTCATTTCAAAAAAAAAATTGCATAAGATGATTATCATAATGCATAGAGTTCTTCATAAGTTCTAGAAATGGGATTTGAGATGGGATGTTAATAAGCTTTGTAATAGGATCCCATTCATCATAACCCATAAGAGGACTATTGGAAAGAGATACATAGTGTTGAAAGAGGTCCTTAGAAGGAGGAGCTTAAGTACATGTGAATTTATGATGATAAGAGGTATAAGGTTTAATTAGAGGACATGTTTGTTGATTATCTTGAGAGGGTGGGGTAGTTAATGCAGGTGTGGTTTGAGATTTTTTAGAAGAAATGTTGATAGGAGTTTGAGTATCATTGGTGATAAGTAAAGAGGATGGAGGGATGGTATAAATGGTATGGGAAGTGTTATCTAAGGAAAGTGATAAAATTATCTCATCAAAATATATAAGGTCATCTTACCCCAACTCAGTTAAGTGAGTTGGAGAAGAATCTTGGATAACATAAAATATGCAAGATAATTGAGGTGTGTGGATGGGTTGAAGATCAATGAAAGCAACCAACCTTCACAGATTAGTCATATTGACCACATTTTATTCAGGAGTTGGGTTAATAAAAATATCAACATTATTGGTATAAGGGGTAGGCTTATCTTGGTAATCTTGGTGATTTGGAAGAGGATCTTTATAGATGGCCACATGGGCGTTAGCTTGGTTTAAAGCTTGAGATTCAGTTTATGTTTCATGGGCATTGAAAATAATGTCATAAGCTTGTTAGTGGTGATGAATGATATAACCATGGTCAAAATTGGGACCAATAAGGAAATACATAGCCAGATTATGAAGCTACTTATAGGTCTCATGAGAGCCTCTTCCAAAGTATGTGGAGAGAGAATCTAAACCTAATATTGAAACTTAGGAAAAAGAGCATTGGTAAAGAGATGAAAGAGGTTGTCATCTACCATATTATGATCACATTTATTAGACAAAGTATTCTATCATTTAATGAAATTTTGGACAATTTTAGTCTCAAGTTGCTTACAATTGATAAAATGGGCCAAGGTATTCTATGGGAGATCAGTAGTTTGGAATTCTTAGACTAGAACATTAACTACATCTTCCAAACTAATAATGGAATGAGATTTGAGTTGGTTGTACCAATCTAAACCATCACCCATGAAATTCTTTTCTAATAGCTTGGTAGTGGTAAAGGTATTTAACTTGACCCAGTATTTATATAGATTTCCAAATGTTTTTAAATGAAGAGTAGGATCAATTGACCCATTGTAAGAAATGGTAGGGGTGATACCTCCTATATCGATAGTATAAATTTGATATGTAAGAGGCTCATTTTGAATATGCTTGATTATTTTACTAACAAGGGGAGGTTGAGGAATAAGATTAACTAGGGAATATTAAAGAGGAGATGGGGAGGAATTTTGGTTATGTGTGCCCATGGCATCTATTGAGGGTGTGTTTGAAGATGGATTATATGATTTGCATTGTTAGCTTGGAAATTATTCATTTGATTAAGATTTTTTTAATAGGATTTGATGGGTTTAAGTTGAATTATTAGCATTATGTGAATTATTAAAATTGGTATTAGTGGTTTGGGTACCATCATGGGTGTTAGTAGGTGCTTGAGAAGAACTATTATTGAGGCACTAGTGCATAATTTTCTTGTGTTGAAAAATATGAAATAGTAGAGGGATGATAATAAATAGCACTAGAGGCATGATTACCTTGGGTAGAAAATGATGCAATAGTGGAATAATTAAGAAGGGTAGATCTTGGGAGAGGCCCACTAGATGTAGAACCTAGCATGTAAGTAGAGATACTAGGCATGGAGGTAGAAAAAGTCAAAGAGGAAGAAGGCATGGTATGAGAAGGGGTCAAAATAAAGGGAAGAGGCTAAGAAGAAAAGAAAATAGTATCCCCAAATCTAATTGAGAACATGGGAGAAGGTAAATGGGGATCCTCAACTTGACCATTTATCATGAGATGGTAAATAGTAGAAGGATCATTTCCTTGATGTTGGGGAAATTCATTGATGAAGAAGAACATTTTTGGTGTATACTCTAACTTGAGTTGATATTCAAGTGAAAAGAGAGGATTAAAAAGTGAAGAGGAATAATGAGGGGTCCCATAGTTTGTAGTTCAAGTGGTTATATGAACATTACATTCATCTAGGATAGGAGCCACAAGTTGCTTATGGGAGAACCTATTAGGGTTGGTAATACTTATCATATCTATTGAATTAAAATTAGTGTTGTCTTCAAATAAGAAGTTCATGATGAAGGAGAGAGATTAAAAAATATGAATTTGATGCAAAAATAAGGAGATAAGAAGGGACAAATAAAAGTATAGAGTCGACAAGGTCAACCAAGTACTAAAAATAGGGTATGAAAACTAAACCAAAAATGATACAAAGTCAACTAGGTCAATGTAGTAGTGTAACTAAGACAAAAGGAAGCCTAATAAGGATAAAAAGTTGACTAGGTCGACTTAGTACTATAACCTAAGAGTTAGAAAAGAGTACTAGGTTGACCAAGTCAACTCAATACTATAGTCAAGGAAAAATATAGTCTATAAGAAACTGTGTCAAATAGGATGATAATGTATTAAAAATAGGGAAAAATTTTACAATGTACTTTTAAAGCAAGATAATAAAAAAACACACAATCCATTAGGTCAATGACAATGATCCAATTGAGGCACACAACACAAAACCTTGCACCAATGTTGGCTAATGTAAGTTTTTATGATATAACATATAATGATCAAAGAGCAAGTAGTCAACTAAAAATTAAATGCTAAGTGGTCATCCTAAATATTTTTAGATTATAATAAAGTGTTATTTAAGTGTGATAAGGAAGTTGGTTGAAAATGAGGAACTAGAAATCAATCTATGGATGGTTTCAAGATGTTTAGGCTAAAAGGGATCTATGTTGGCAATGATGTTGGCTTGATATTGGGGCCTACCCCCTCAATTCACAATCTCACAATGATAAGGGTGTCGGGTGATTTTCCAATATATAACATTAGCCACATGTTTATACTTGGCCAAAAACCCAAGTTGGCTTCACCTTTGGTGATGAAATCCAAGTAGGTAATCCTTGGGTAGATAAATGTTTAAATATATTTTGAAATTATGTGATTTTGTAGTGTGTGTAATAAAAATAAAAATAGTGCAACTAAATTGTATATTAAAAAAACCACCTAATTAGACTTTGTGAGATACTCTAAGCATGTAAATAACTAAAAATGAAAGCATGAATTAATTACTAGCATATAGTTGTTAATTCCTAATTTAAACATGGTATAAAGTCAATTCAGATGACACTATATGAAAAAATTATAGAATAAATTTGACAAGGTCGCTACTATAAATCAAAAGCAAGATTACTTAAGAACTAAGTTGACCAAGTTGACCTAGTCTTTTAGATAGAAGATAGACTACAAATCTAGGTCAATCAGGTTGATCTAGTCTGTTGTATGATTATAGTTTTAAAGACTACAAACTTTGTAAAATAGAACCATAAGGAAGAACTAAACTGAAAGAGAGAGAAAGAAAGGAACCTTGGTGGGTTGGAAGATGCTGAGGATTATGAATTTTTTATTGAATTTCTTTCAATATTTCTTTCAAGTTCTACTAACTATGTCGACTAGGTTGACCTAGTTCTATAATTCTTTGTTTGTTGAAGCTTGTTTAAGATGACTATACCAGCCTAGTCAACCTAGTCTATTATCTGGAAGCTGACCAGAATACTAAGTTGACATGAACAACTAATTTTGTTGTTCTAAATTTGAATAAAATACTAATTCAACCTATTCAACATAGTATGTTATCTAAAACTAAATAAGAGTACTATGTCAACTTATTTGATTGAGTAACATATATCTAAAGAAGACCCGTATAGAAAAAATAGATTCAATTTGATGTTATTGTTTGTTAAACCTTCACACAAAACTTAGAAACTATACTGGCTTGGTCGACCTAGTATCAAAAATATAGAAAAATAATAAAATGATAGAAATAAAAAGCATGAAATAAAAATTACAAGGATTAGATTCAGTTGGGTTCACTAGAATAGATGTAATTAGAAATTTATCAGATCCACAAATCAATCCTGGCTCAGAGAAGATAGAATCTACTTGCACTTTCAATTGGGGATACATTAGATAATCAAGAACATAACCAATATGGATCCACTAGACCTAATTAGGGGATCTCTTATCATAAATAATATCACTAGGGAGGGTTCCAAAGCCTTCAATCAAGAAAAACTATGCAATAACCCTAACTAATTCCTATGTTTTCATATTCACTATACTAATAACAAGTAAAGTAAAAAGTCTAATCTAGTGGTCACCAAAGCTTGTGACACAAAGGTGGGGTAATAAATAATAAAATTAAACATGCATAGAAGACATATACTCATGTCAATGTATGTGGAATCCTAATGCATAAAAGAGAAGTGCAAATGCATATCTATCTACTCTTACAAAGGAGGAACAAAGTAAGAAATACTTACCTTTTAAGACAAACCCACTAAGCCTAAATCTCTCCCTTGGCCAAGGTGATTTACAAGTGGTTATTGTGGTATATAAGGATGACAAGGATAAATCAACTCTAGGCTACAAAACCTATTGATGCATCCAAAAAACTTCTCCATAAGACAAGATCTGTATCTCTAAAGAAAGTATGAAACCCTAAGCTTGTTCTTCGAGTAGAATGGTGGATAAGTAGATATGCAATAGCTTTCACTTCTTCTCTTCTCTAAATAATGGTGAAATGATTGTGTATATATAGGAAAATTTAACCCTAAACCCTTTCAAAAGTTTTGGTCGACAGGGTTAACCTAGTCAACCTAGTATCATTATTGATAAAAACTCACTAGGTTATAGGTTAGGTTGACCAAGAGCTAACCTAGACCCTAAATACGTTTTCCTAATAAGAGTATAAAGTTGACCCAGTTGACTTAGTCATGTAAATTTTTAAAAGAGTTTTTAGGTTAGGAAAAGGGGTACTGAAGGTGGAAAATGATTAGAGGAGTATAAAAAAGAGAAGGCCAATCTTAGGGAATGGTTTTTAGGAGACAAGTGTGTAGATATCAAGTATAAAAAGGGATAATAATCCTACAAAGCACTAATGGTCTACCCACCCCTTTCCTGGTTCACCCCTTAAGGCATGCACTCAACGAGATTGAGACTTGATGGGTTCCTGCAAGATAGAGAGCATCAATAATTGATAAAAGTTTGAAAATATTGTGTATACATTTGTCTCACCACCCTATTTGCTTGATATTTCTTGTGTGTGATATTTAATCTTTGTTTTATGATGTTGTTATAATTGTCAAATGGTGTGTTGTTATTAGTCATTTTCCACTATAGATAGACTAGTATTGAGGAAAAACCTTTAATGTTAAATTATTAACAAACATGTTTTAATAAAAAATCAAAAAATTGAGACAATATAAGGATATATTTACACATGATTCATGAATGTGTATGCCAAATACATGCTTATATTTTTTTCACATGCTCATATATAAGTGTATGTCATATTGTTACTATTATGAGACTTACTATTATTACAAGATAGAATGTGACAATGAGATTAATAAGACACTTTTAAATTGAATTGAATATAAATTGATAACAAAAAATTAAATAAATTAATAGATAAATAAATGGAGAATAAAATAAAATCAATAGAAAAAAGAGGAAAGAAAAGAAAAGAGGGAAGGAAGAAGAAAAAAAGACGTGTTTCATGTCCATGGACATGTGGGAAATTAAAGAGGGAATAAAATAGGTTAAAATGATGGGACATTGCTCTTCGAGGGAATTATGAGTTTTTTCTGAAGAAACATTACCCAAAATTTTAGCAAAGGAGAAGAAGCATAGGAGAAAGGAAGGAACATAGGAGAAGAAAGCTTGAAAGAAGAAGGGAACCTCAAATGAGGCTTAAAAGAGTATTTAAATATGATTTTTATTGGTTATTTCTATAAATAAAAATCTAAAATTCTTTGAACATTTTATTGAAAGAAATAATACATTTTACTAAAATAGGTTTGTTGAAAGAGTGAAAAGTACACCCTTTACTTGTATGTAAGTTGAGATATAGATTTTTATTTATGAAAGAAGAAATATGTAAATATGTGTGTGTGTGTGTGTGTGTGTGGAATCAAAATAGGTATGACCAAATGTGTGAATTATTTCTATTTGTATTTAATTTTTTCAAGCATATTATGTGACTATACAAACTCTAAGTGCTCAATCACCATGTAAAACCTATTTTTAAGCTCATATAAAGTTTGTAGAGGGACCAACTGTAACTCATCATGAGCTGAGAAGGGGAAGGATTGTTTCCCATTGTAAGCACAAGATTCCACTATATCCTCCAATCCAACCCTAAATATTGATTGCACAATTCAACTTACAATTCTAATGTTTGTTTTTTATTTTTTGAAAAAATTAGAAAGTTGCCTAAGAAGGTTGATGCAAGCAGATAATTTACCTTGACCCTACAAAGATTGTTTGGTGCCACCTGAATGATAACTTCCATAATTGCTTGTATGACTTTATTAGACCAAACAATAAATATCCTTTTAATTTTTGAGTTAGATACATTTATTTTAAAGGCTACTCCCCTCTTATTTTCTTCTACCTGTATCATGGATTCACTAAGCATAATCTAGAGCATTGGATCCATAGCAGTTGAGCGAGATGATACAGAGTAAAAGGAGTCAGAGATAGCCAAGATGAGAATGGGAAAAATATTGTGCATTCACTATTCACCCACTCAAATTTAATAAAAATATTTTTCATTCATTGTTCACCCTCTTGAATTTAATACAAAGATAGTGCAGGTACACAAGCTTACATTGAGAGTGTGATCTAATGATGGGTGGTATGCCATTATAGCACTTCCCACATCCCTAATCAAAATATATCTTCTAGAATATCCCAAAATCCCCAATAATTATCCACTACTAACTCATCATGTTAATCAATTCCTCTATTAGCTAACATATCTTCTATGGAGTTAGCTTCACGAAAGTAGTGTGACACTTCCTAATGATTTAGATTGTCCAGCAGTCCCCAACCTCGATTGAGAATGTTATTGATATTTTAAGAACCTAATTTCTAGTTCCTAATGGATTTAATAATAACTTTAGAGTCACCTTTAATTATAACTCATTCAAAACTATAAAGATAAATTAAATCCAATCGTAGGATAAAGGCTTATGCCTCAGCCTTATTATTGGTGCCATCAACCAACTTCTTCAAGGTGGCTCGAATGAGTGATCCCACAATCCCAAATTACACATCTTGCACCAAATGCCCCTAGATTTCCACCAGCTACTCCATCGAAATGTATTTTTAATAATCATAGAGGGGGGATCCAATTTGTTTTGCCTTCCCTTCTTGCAACTTTCAACATTACTATTGACCCATTAATGGGGATATAGTGGCTATCTTTTATAATCATTCAATGAATAGAAAATTTGAGTTCCAAAATTGTTGAAATTAATTAAAATTACAAAATTTATATTATATAAACTTATTAATTCTCATAAAACATATCTATTATAACTAAACAAACTTAAAAACATTAAATTCAACCTTCAATTATGTTAGTGATAATTTATGCCATTGTGAAAGTGGTATGTTTGGTGTTGAAACAAGAATAAATATTAAAACCTTACTTGAGAACCGAAGTTGTGAAACTCGCAATGTAATTAACTATAAGAATATAGGATCTAGTGTCGAGGGTAATTGGCAAAAACCATGAGGTCTATAAGATAACATAACACATAAGGATTGTGTAATGTCATTGATAGCATAGGCTTAGTTAACCGCTCATAAGTGAAATTAATCTTCTCTTTCCTAGGTGTATACCCAAGGTAAGACTTATGATCCATTAAAAAAATATAGGCATATCTCAAGCTGAGTAATAATTCTCTACAAAGATCATCAAATTATGTTTATCCCAACTCCTAAGATGTTAGTGCTAAAGTTAGTTATATCTATGCCAAACAAGTCAATAGAGCTAGCTACTATGGTTTTGATTGAGTGCATTATCATAGACTAATGAAGGTAGTAGGTTAATGACCAATAATTAAACCTTAGAGATTGGACTATGGAGTGTACCTAGAGTATTTGTATTATAGTACTACATGGTAATGGTTATTTATATAGGTTGATTACATGGTCTACATGTTAAGGATAAATGTGTGAACCCTTGAGGGATGGATCTCCAAGGCTAAGCATTATGTTTTTATAACTATAAAATTATGTGAATAATAAGTGCAATATGGAATACATGGAATGGCACTACATTTGGAAGTTACCTATATGGGTGGGATCAATTGCCATAACTTAGTGTATGAGAAGTGGCATGATGGTATGTCAACTGTCACACTTGAAATAGTATGTCACCATCATGTTAAATTTTTCATATTTATGTAATTTCTAGTGGATAATAAATATCACCATGATGTTATTTGTATAATGATATAAAAAAACTAGCATGGTAAATCACCTTATTGCTAGATCTAAAAAGTGGCATTAACTAGTTAGACAACTTAATTGTCACCCTTACATTGAGATGCATTGTGAAACTAAGACCTAAGAAAAAACTAAGCTTGTCACATTTAAGATTAAGTTTGTTTGTGACTTAATAACTAAATTAAGTAATGAATATACCTTAATTTCCTAGTAAGGATATATGGAACCTTTTATGGAAAAGGATTAGCATTAATATTTGTCATGATAACTTATTTTTAATTAGATTGAATTTCTTGTTTAGGAAGCCTTTTGAATGATTCACTTGTGTTTAGGAAAACATTTAATTCACATGTATTGTGAATGAATAAATTTTTAACTTTATTTTTTAGTGAATGAACATGTGCTCATGATATTTTATTTTTCATCTTGATTATAGTTGGATATATGTGTTGTCTAAAATGTGTGGAAAACCATATAATTACATTTATGTGAATGTTGTGTGTCTGTGTGCAATTACCTTTTATGTTTTTAGTGTTGTTATAACATCACATGATATCTTGAAATGAATATCAATCTTGTAATATAAAATTTTAATATTATGACTTGAGGCTGTAGGGATTAATTTTTAGCCATTTGGTTGTGTTCATCTTGTCCTATTCCATCCTCTCAGTAATAGGCTTCCACAAATACTTGTTGATTATTATGGACTATAGAGTTATATCTTATCTCCTACTCATGATTTTTGTAATTCTATAATTTTAATTCTTATGGAAAAAGTGTAAAGTACTAGTATGAAGCTTTGATGGTTGACTTGGTAGTCAAGAATTGTAATTATCTTTTACGTTGATCTATGTTTTAGACTATATCTTTACAATAGTGGTGAATGTATTTGAGTAACTTTTTATAATTAGTAACTTGGTTAGTAAATTTAAACCTAATAATTATTTATTTATTTATTTTATTTTAGTACACATTCTTGATGTGCGTGTGATACATTAATATTAGAGCACAGTTCCACACTTAGACTTCGATGATGGATCTGTTTATTTCATATTTCATGATGTAGTGACACCTATAACTTTTATATGTACAAAAATGAAGATAATAAGTTTACCACACCCCCACATGTAATCAATATTATACCTAAAACAATTACAATAGGAATGTATATGAGCCTCCTACACCAATTTAGATGGAAAATTTGTTGACCGCCCTTCCATGAATTGAGACCAAAATGGCTAAGAAGAAGTCATCAACTATAAGGACCTTTCCCCTTAGGTTTTGGATAATATTAATGTAAATAATGGAGGATCCCAACATACATAATAATAATTAATTCTTCATATTAACTTAAAATAATACATAACACACATATATAGGAGTATATCCTAAAATCACTCATACAAAATAGATAAGTTATTAGAACAACTCGTAACTCATTCCCTAAACAAGTGGGTTGTTGTAACTCATAACTAACCTAACTAACAATACAATATGTTATTATATTATTTTAGATAATATAACCACTCATAATCAATCTATGTGAATACTATAAATCCTAACATTCACCCCCTTAGTGTGAACATGGGGAGATATCAACACTAATGAACTGTAGTGTACAATCACATGACTTGCACATGATTGTGGTAGAAATATAGACTATGGGAACTACATTTGAAATGAATAGGATCCCATCAACCTATTGATGTGAATACATGTTTTATGAATTGGGACCCATCAAATAACTTATACAAACACATCAACTAACCAGTCATGGTCTTATCAAGTACATGTTTGATATAATATCTTTGGTCTAGATCTCCACTATATTTTTACATCAAGAATATATTATGGAAAATTTTCACATAAAGAAAACTATGATCAATGTCTTTAATATATTTTTGTAGCCACTTTTGTTGACCACTACTACTCAATCTCAAATAACATAGGAAACTATCATTGCCAATGGAAGTTCCCCTAGGCTTTAATTGATTTGGTGTAGAAACGAAATGGAATATTGATGTTATATTCCACCCATAATGTGAAATTTTATTGACACATAATTTATTCTAAGATGTTGTGTACTCCTGATAATGCACTCATTTTACAATTTATTTGACTTTTATTTGAAAAACTATGACAACTAGATATTAAATTATTTACACACCTAAAGATAGAGATAGAAACTCAATGATGCTTACAAATATTATAAACTTGAACATATGACATAATGACTAAATATAATCAAGATAAAAAAAACTTGTTTCTATTTTCTAATAAACAATAATAAAAACTATGGGCACATAAACCACATAGTCTCGATACATAAAAAGACTACTTATCATTATAAACACCAAACTCAATAATAATAAAATGTTAATAAATAAAAAAAAGTGATGAAAAACCACATAAAATTATAACTAATTTGTCCATATAATAATATTAAAGACTCAACCGAATCTAATAAACTAAAATATATACGACAAGATGCATGGTATTAACATTATTTTGAATGAAAATAACCTGATAAAAGAGGGAGATGGCAGCATACATGGAAATGATGGATACATGGATTCCATGTGGGTAGAGACAATGGACCAAATTTGGTATAAATATAGCAAGAACATTAAATCCCTGGGTTTGGCATTAGACTTCATGAATGGTGCTAGCATAAAGGTACCAAAATTGAACCTCCATCCAAGGAAAAAATAGGTAGCCTAATATAAAAAAAGGTAAATTTAAAACTCTGATGTTGAAAGCAAGTACTAACCTATGACAATACTATTTACACTAAAATCTTCACATATTATCCTTTATCATTATTCAGGGCAAAGATTAGTTTTCTCCATGTACAATCTCTTAGGTCTCCATGACTACTCTAGTACCAAATGTAAATAATGGAGGAGCCAACACACATAATAAGAATGACTTCTTCATATTAACTTGAAATAATACACAACACACATATATAGGACTATACCTAGAATCACTCATAAAAAATAGATTAGTTGTTAGAACAACTCATAAATCACTCCCTAAATAAGTGGATTGTTGTAACTCACAACTAATGTCACTAACAATACAATATGTTATTATATTATCATAGATGATATATTCATTCATAATCAATCTTTGAACATTATAAATCCTAACAATTACTACATCGAGAATGATACCTTTAGAGCCTTTGTTCAATAGGTTATTCTTAAGAATCTAGTGCCAAATATGCTTAATTAGGAGGAATGATTTGATGTAGAAGACCTATAGGAAGTACCCAAGGAAGAGTCTAAGGGGGAAAATTATTTAATTATAACTCCATTAAAAATACCACTAAGATTAAGTGACATTTTTAACTATGAATACTACATCTTCATGAGGAATTTGTGAATGAATAAAAAATGCATATATAATTTGTGCCAAAATTATGTTTTGAATGTTGACGATTAAATAATGTTTAAATAATGGTAAGACTAAATCCTTAATTAATATATTTTAACCTATATATTATGTTAATTATAAGTTAGATAACTTAATAGACCCTTAATTTACATGTCATTGTATTATCTATATTTTTTAGATCAAAATTCTAACAATACCCTTAGTTTTATCTGGTTGGTGATTCTAAAATCATCACCTATGTAAGGTAGGTTATTATGGTACAAGGTATGAAGAGTAACCCTCATCACCATGAAACTAAGAGTATTCATGCACATAAGGAAAAAAATATGCCTTGTGATAATAGGATTCATGAGGAATGGCATGTTGAGATACATTTTTATGAGCTCAAAATCATAAATTAGAAGACTCATTGATGTATGTTCATGATATGAAATAAAATAATGGCTAAGTTAGTAAGTTATATCAAGGGTTAAATAAGTTTGATGTTTCTAATAAGATCAATAAATTTTTATTATAAGTTTAAGATCCTAAAGGAGTCCCATGGTTTCAAGAATGATACCAATAATAAGAAGATATGACATTTCTATAAAAAATGTACAAGAAGGGAACCATATTATAGAAACCTATGAATAATGATCAACATTAAACTAAATTTCCTTGTAGGCTTGGAACTCATTCCACTAATAAATTTAAGATAGGGCCTATAGGTGGTTATTTGAGATGTGGTGATGATCATTATCAAATGGATTTCCCCTTGGATATTTGTGCCAACAAAAAATAAGCAAGGTTATATGTAGATACATAAAATAAATAAGCATAGTATTAGCTCACTCTAAAAGATCACCATTTATGTTTTATGGATACAAAGTATCTATGTTAGTTAATTTAGGTGCAGCAAAAAAAATATTCTAATGAAATAAGTAAATGTAATTTACATCTTAAGTCCTTATGTAATGAGAGAATGCTAGTAGAGTTTAGGTTTAGTATGGAAAAACTTATCAAATAGTTTGTTCAAAATGTTGAGATATACTTGGGAAAGACTAAGATTCATGTGGATCTCCATGTTACCAAGTTGGGTTCATGTGATATCATTTTGTGCATGGACTGTTGAACCATGACATGTTAAGTTTGTCTACTTTTCTAGGAAAATATAAGTGTTTGATGACCATGAAAAATCATTAGTGCTTCAAGGCACTATTAGATTGGTAATGGCTAGGATAATATCTAGTATGTAGATGAGGAAGGGAGTGAATAATGGATCTAAGTTGTTCTTGTATCATTTAGAAGAATTAGAAAGTGATTGTGATGCTAGTTTTGAAGTTTGTCCCATTCTTCAAGAGTTCCAACATGTGTTCCCTAATTATTTATCAAGGATGCCTCCAAATCAAAAGTTTGATTTTTCCATTAAATTAACCCCTAAAATGGAATCCATTTTAAAGGCCCCTAAATGATTCACACTACTAAGCTTTAAGAATTAAAAATGAAGTTACAAGACTTGTTAGAGAAACGTCTTATTCATCCAAGTGTATCTTAATAGGGTGTGTTAATGATCATCAAGAATAAATATGGAACCCTTCAATTGTGTATAGATAATTGAATACTCAAAAAGGTTTCCATTAGAAACATGTATACCTTTCCAAGAATGAATGATGTGTTTAACTAGATAAGAGGGGAAACTCTATTTTCTAAGATTGATTTGATATTCAAGTATTGTCAACTTAGGATCAAAGAAGAATGTGTGTAAGACCAATTTGAGAACCAAATATTAGCACTATGAGTTCACTATTGTATTATTATCTTGAGAAATGCCCTTTTTTCACTCACCAACCTCATGAATCATGCATTCCATGAATTTTTGAATCTATTTATGCTAGTATTTATTGATGAAATAATTTTATATTATAAAAAATAACAAGTGCATGAAGATAATTTAAAAACCATGCTCCAATGTTTGTGTGAGCATAAGTTTTATGGAAATTTATCTAAGTGTTTATTCTTCTAGCAAAAGATCCATTATTTATGACATGTGATCAAATTTGAAGAGATAGTGATAGATACTTATAAGATCCCAAATATTTTATATTGGACGGGTCCCAAGGATGTTAGTGAATTAAAAAACTTCATGAGTTTAGCAATTTTATACATGAGGTTCATTGAGAAATTTTTTAAGGTAACCAACCTAATCAATTCTCTTCAATGTAAGGGAAAATTTTTTAAGTGGAATTTGAAGTTTGCATTGATGTCTTAAAGAAAGGATTTAATGATGTACTTAATCAAGACAATAAAGTTGAAGCTTATAAATAAATGAAGCTAAAAATTCATGAACTCAACTATCCTATTCATTATTTGGAGTTATTCACTCTTATTCATGCTTTGAAACTCTAGAGACATTTTATTGTGGGTAGACTATTTGAGCACTAGATAAACCATAAAGGGTTGGAATAGCCCTTCACTCAATGAAATTCAAATTATAGATAAATGAGATGGTTGTAATTCATATATAATTTTGAGTTTGACACCTCTTATTGTTGACTTTTCAAGACTCTTTTCAATATCTCATCACCTTGCATGCTAGGAACATGACTTCTAGGCCTACGACCAATTGTGCATGAACTAGTAATGCCTTCATAATTTGATGACTATTTAGTTGTATAAACATTTTCATGATATCATGAAGGCTTGATAAGCATTTTTGAGGTCATAAAGTCACATTAACCCTTTTCAAGGCCTAGTTGATGATTAAAGAAATAAAAAGTGATTCTCAATGCAAAAACATATCAAAATGGTCTTAAATTCATTCATCACGTCATTAAAAGGGGGTGAAACATTCAAAAATAGGACATAAATGTCATTATAAGTATTTAAAATTCTTCAAGTCATCCAATTTCATACTCCTTTCTCAGAAGATATCTTTGACTTTTTTTTCCTCCTATATTACATCCTTGTGGATTCTTTCAACTTACAACATAGGAAAATCTCTTTCACAAGACCATGAATTAATTTCATAATGGTTTCTTAGACTATTTGCTCCTTTTTTCATCTAAATATGCCATATCAAGAACATTTACAAGCCTTCAAGCATGGACATTGTCATTATTACCAATATTCTAGAGCATGTTTCCAATGGTTATAGGTATGAAAAACATAAATCAAATCCTCTATGATCCTTCCAAAAATTATCAAGTCTATATAAATTTTTAAGGAGGTTTCAAGCATGTTTCAAAGGAATGTTGTAGGTATGTGGTTTCAAAAAGAGCTATCTTGAGCCAAGGAAATTAAAAATATGAATTTGGAATGTCTGCAAGGTCCTATTGAGGTTTTTGGAGCAAATAACAATAGTTGATGAAGATCAAAAGGGTCTTAAAGACCACTCATGACTAGTTTCAGACATTTAAGGAAACAAACAAATATTTACAAAATAAACAATCCCAAAAACAATATTTGAAGGTTTGTATAAGGTTTTAGGTTCATGATAAATAATCTCAAGCATGAATTATAAGTTAAGAGGGTTCTCAATATCATTAATGGTTGGTTGAAATCCTTCAAATAAAGAAACATGATGTTCGTAGGCTAGAATAACATGTTTTTAGGGTTTAAAAATAAAATAGTAAATTTTCCATTGCACTTTTCCTTATGCATGGTGCTTGGAATGATTTTAAAGGGTTTTATTAAGCCTTAACACATCCTTTTGTGATATTTGTATGCAAGTGAAACTATAGAGATCTATGACTTATCCTACTCAATAATATTCAAGATCAAAGAAGGTAATTGTTGTCATTTGGATTTACACCCTTTGAGGAGATGTCTCAACTCTCCTCATCCAAGTGGCACAATGGAAACATCTCACTTGTTTTGGGTAATCAATTTGGTGAGATGAATCTCTAGAAGAGCTAGTTCCCTTGATGCATTCCTTGAAGTACTTTCTCACTCATCAACTTTGTATGAAAAGGGTTAAGAAGACAAAATAAAAGCTAAAATGTGATGAACCAATAGTAAGTTTCCTCTTGTTTACTGAACTTATACTACTTATATCATAACAAGCTTATTTCACACATAACTTACAACTCAAGATATATTATTACATCAATGTTTCATATGCTAGGTTCAAGAGGTATATTGATGCTTAGGAGGGATAATGGATGATCCTTTGGAGAATGCAGTTATAAACCACTTCTAAAAATCTCATACATTGAGGAAGAACACTAAAAAATACCTAAAACAATTATTTTTCTACATATTTGGTAGATAATCAAAGACAACATGTTAGAAAAGACCATCTTTTTACTAGACAATATCAACAAGATTTGGAACCAAACTCAATTATGCAACATTTAAGTAGGAAAATTCACTTTTTTATTGATTCAAGAGTCATTCAAATGAAAAATTGGCTAAGGTTTCACCATTAAGTAATGGAGGCTACTCCAAAGACCCCAAAAAGTCACTACTTATAGTATTTAGGAGATGAGAGAGACAAGGGAAGTCCAAACGTCACTTGGACACTTGTCAAGCTGAGAAAATAAGTTACATGTACCTAAAAAAAGGATGTGAAATTGACCATGCAAGGTTATGAAGTAAAAATGTCAATCCAAATCATTAAACTCCTAAAAAGTGGCATGAAATTCCCTTTGTTGGCTCAGAAAACTACCTCTCCAAGTCCTAGCTCACCATCTCAAGATTCTAAGTCTACTTGCCCTACTTATGAGGATCAAATCCTTGAGTCCTAATACTAATAATCATGTCATGCCTTGGGTGGTGTATTACCTTATTTTTTTATGATGGTCACCCTTGTATTTATCTCATATTCATTCCTTTTCTATATTTGGATCATAGGTCCTACCTATAGTCAAAAAACCAATCTAAGGACATTGGTTTTCCTATAGTCTATATAGTAAAATAGACCTATAAACCAAAGCTTCTTCTAGACATCATCAAGTCCAAATAAATCCAATTTATCTCTTTAGGATATAATAACTTACTATGGAAGGATCCTTCTTTATAAATGATGAACCAGTCATGAGAAATAACCCTGCATGATACAACTTGTCAAAATAGAGATCAATATTCAGCCCTAATGATGGTTCCTTATGTTCCTCATATTAGACTACATCAGCTAGACCACTTTATGGAATTTGAACAAGCTTTAATGGCATCAATAATACCTTACAAATCCTTGCTTTTTATGGTCAAAAATGGATTCTTAACCTCTATCAAAAACCCTAAGCTCACCTTCACTCCAATTTGTTGTCACAATTTGACTTGATTCATTAACATGTTAACCCAACTCACTCTATCAATTTGATTATACATAGATGCCCATGAGCCATCATATCTTTGAACTTACATGAATTTTACCTTGACTTGGTTGTTAAACTTTGACACTTTGACCTCATCTTGTTGATTCCTACATCTTTGAATCGCTTTCACTCCATCAATCTTCTTAGACTTGCTTGGTTTTTAATTTGCTACTACGTCAATAAATGTCGAGCACCTTATTACATTTTATTCCCTTCACTTTATTGGATCACCTTTACATAATTTAGTGTGAACCATTAGATCTTCTAAAAATCTTGATCATTAACTTTGACCAGCTTATGCTCATTGGGTCTTTATCTGACAAGCTTCATGAATCTGACACTTGGCTTAAGCATGTTAACTCGAAGGATCCTTTGAAAATTTTACTTTGCTTCAACTTATTGTATCATCTACGTATGATTAAGTGTGGTTTTTTTATCAAGCTAGGACACATATTAAGTCATAGACTTAGGAAAATATAAATTCCTTTGATTGTTGCTGGGAGCTAGTAACTGATAGGTCGAGGGGTTAGTTTCACAATGATGACAAAAGCTTAAGTTATAACTCAAGCTACTAGGTCTAGGCTATAGCTAGTCATCATCAAAATAGAAAATGCCTATTGACACCATGACTTAAACCCTTAGTGTTTTACTAAGAAACCCTATCCAATTTGAGAGCAAAGATTAATCAATTTTGAGCTCATTCCTTCTCAATTAAACCTACAGATCATATCTATAGAATGATCATAAAAACCCATAATAGATCTACTATCTATTTCTTTTGAAAATGTCTATAAATTATCTATGTAAAAGCATGAAAAATTTGCATGACCTTTTACATATTTTGTTTAAGTATGGAAACCATTCATTTTGCCTAGAATGCTAACTTTACACCTACATCACTCTTGTTTCACTTAGTTACATGAACTTCAAATTAACACATTTTTCCCTCTTTCATAGGAGATTTCATCCATATATCCATTTGGTACTGAACATCAATGACAATCATAATGTCCCACAATTTACATATATAGGTAGTGGGCATGAACTTTGGACAATGAGAAAGAGATTCATGTTGGTGATCAATTTAGAACCCTTACCAAGTGTTCAATTGGAAGATAACATAACCCATGAAAAAATATTATACCCCCTAAAACATCTAAAAATTAAGTTTTTACCTATAGGGGTCCCAATTTAACCTTGAAGTCAAATTTGGTCAATAAATTGGTGACTCATAGGGGTAGTATGCCTACTATACTAAAGGTAGGTAGCCTTATCCTATCCATGGGCTAAGGAAGTCAATGAATTATTGAAGACAACTAGAAAATAATTGCCTAAAACACACATAAAATAACCACACCACCCAAACAAGATAAAACAAATTAAAACACCAACAAGACTCAAACATGTACATAATTACTTAGGAAAAACAAGAAACTAGTAGCTATGTACAAAGAGAAAGAATCACCTTAGTAGTCATTTATTGGGATATGAAGCTCCTCTCCATCCAACTTTGAGAGTTGGAAAGCATTGTGTTGCTTATATTGAGTGATGACATAAGGGCCACTCTATAAAGCATCAAACTTTGTGTGTTTTTCAATCTTATCCCTAACTTCATCCCACTTTATAATAATTTCCCCCTCTTGAAATCAATTTGGCATGAATTTTTTATCAAATGATCTCTTTTTTTGATCTTGATGTGCCCTCATAGTTTGCATAGCTTAGTCTCTTATTTCTTCAAGCTCCATCAACTCATATAATCTAACTTCCATTCTTTCATTTTCCATTAACTCCAGTTGATAAGTGAGATCCAAGGTTGGTAACTCAATTTAAATAGTCAATCTATCCTCTCTTCCATAAACAAGTGTATATGGTGAGATTCCAATGGCTCTTTTGGGGGTGATTCTATTAGCAAAAAGAGTTGTCTTCAATTTAGAATGCCAAGTTCTTTGGTTTTCCTCCATTTTCTTCTTAATAATCCTGATTAGATCCATATTAGTGGACTCAGCAAGTCCATTCCCTTGTGGATAATAGTTGGAGGAAGTACTTATATAAATACCATGTTTCAAAATCCACTCACTTATCTTCATTCCAAAGAAATCCAATGCATTGTCTAAAATTATTGTTGAAATAACCCCAAATATTGTCATTATGCCTTCATAGAAGTCTAAAACTAAACTTTCATTTTCTTATTTGAGAGATATATCCTTCACCCATCTTGTAAAGTAATCTGTGGAAATCAACACCCACTTGTCTCCAACACCAAAAGGTGGGTTGATTAAGACTATGAAATCTAGACCCCATTTCATAAAGGGTTGGTCTACTTGTATTGGATGAAGAGGTAAGGTAGAAACATTTTATTTTCCATCAAAGAGGGCACATTTATAAAATTTCATTACCCAATAATGGGTATCTTTAAACAAGCTAGGCCAAAAATAGCCAGTTCTCATAATCCTAGCAGATGTGGTTCTTGAAGCATAGTGACCACCAGCTGGTCCATCATGAAACTCAAACAATATCTTCTCAACCTGATCTAATTTGAAATATATCAATAGTACACCTAAAAAATCCTTCCTAAATAACACTCCGTAAAAAAGTACATAAGGAATAGATTGTAATCTGAAGTACCTTCTTTTGGCTCTATCTAGGCCTTATGGGCACTCATTGATTTGAAAAAAATGGATCATTTATTGTGTCCAAATCCTCACTGATGAAGATATAACTATCATAGGCTCATCTTGAAGGACTAAAAATACTTCCTTTTATTCTTTCAAATATGAAGCAAGGTGTTCACATAACCCCTTCCCTTTCACTAGCTTGGTTGTCTTGATTTCTACATCATACTCTATTACTTTTGTAATCCAACCAACCCTTTTTTCATGCAAATCTCTACTCAAAAGGAATTATTTGACATTAGGATTAAGTACCAATATATGAATCTTATTTTTAGATAAAATGTGCCTAAATTTATTTATACTTCTAACAACTAAAAGTACTTACTTCTCTACATAAGTGTATCTTACGTCATAGCCTTCCAATCCTTAACTAAAGAATGCAATAAGTTGTTCTAAGTTTTATCCATTTTATTGAGTTGTTATAATTAGCTATAGGATCTAATGAATCTAATATAAAGCATAAATAAGAGATAAAATAGTAATTGTATATCTGAGATAATAATAGAAATGAATAAATAACTCAAATATGATGAATTACTTTGATAATTCAATATTAATCTGATATGGAATACATAAATAGCCATTGCTTATATAGATCAAGGTGTACATGATAAATAACAAGGAACTCACACAACACGTGTAGTTTAACTGATATTTGTCTACATGAATAGTGGAGTGCAACTCCACACTAACAAGATAAGTGTCCAAATTATGTAAATGATCAACACAAGTTGACTATTAGTTAAATAATCTTATCGTATCTTACCTTAAATAGTGGAGTGGAACTCCACTGTAACAAGATAAGTTTCTAAGTTAATTACTAGCTAAGCAAGCTTATCTTATATGGTACAAATTATTAATACACATAATAAACTAATTACAATAAGCAATTAGTGCACCAAAATAATAAATACAAGTAAATATAATAAATTAAATAGATTCACCAACATGAGTGAGCATGGTAGATATTAATTATTCATTTATAAAGGTATACAAGTTAAAATCCTTTGAAAAATTAGGACTTGCAAGAGTTGGAGCTTGAGCAATGGCTTGCTTAATCTCTTCAAAACTTTATTTCCTTCTCCTTGTCCAAGTAAACGCTTCATCTTTACTTAGTATGGAGTTTAGAGGCTTGACTAAGTTATAAAAATTAATAATAAACCTCCTTATGAAATTTATTTTTCCAAAAAAACTTTGCAAACCTTTCTTGTGTTTGGGCAAAGTCAATGCGAAGATTACACTCACCCTTTCAAGATCTATGGATAGACTTTTCTTTGAGATAATATGTCCCAAAATTTGGATTAATAGAGATTCTAAACTCTCTACATCTCTCAAAACTTTTCTTAAGATGATTCAAATGGCCCTTTTTATCCTTAGATCAAACTATGATATCATCAAGATACACCAACTCTATATCATTTATTATACCTTAAAAAGCCATATCCATTGCATGTTGAAAGGTTACACCAGCATTAGACAAACCAAAAGGCATTTTCTTATAAACATATGTACCCCATTTAGTAGTAAAGGCTATCTTATATTGATCTCCTTCCTTCACCAAAATTTGATTATATATTGAATATCCATTAAGGAGTGAGAACCTTTCACTACTTGCCACAACTTGTAAATTTTGCTCCATGGAAGGAAGAGGATAATGATCCTTCAAGGAAACTCTATTCAATCCCTAAATTCAACACATACCCTGATCTCCCCATTCTTCTTCCTTATCGAGACTAAGTTTTCCAACCAAGATGAATGCTTAATAGGAATAATGATCTTAGAATCAATCAACTTTGTAAGCTCCTTTATCATGAGAGGCTTAATCTTAGGATTGATTGGCCTTTACCTTTGCTTGATAGGCTTATAATTATAATATATATCTATGGTATGTTGAGATAATTTTGGATCAAATCATTTTAAATCACTATATTCCCATGTAAATACATTAGAAAATTCCTTGCATAATTCAGTGAAAGCATATTTTTATTCTCTAGTACATACATTCCTAAGAGCAAGCAACTTATCTTTAAATATTTTACTCTCTCATAGTTTTATTACTTAGTATACATGCTTACTTTTCCTTTTTCAAATGATCATCATCATTTAAGATACTCTTAAGTGTGACCAAGCCTTAGGGATCTTATTTATCTTAAATTGTATACTATGCCTTTCATATTGCTATTATAGTTTGGACTGATTCTTTGAGGAAAACTCAGCCTCCTCTTGTAGAAAAAGATCTATTTGTTGGTCACTATCAAACACTTTCCAATTAGTGACATTATCAGGTATAGATGGCCTTACAATCACTTTGAGATGAGGTTGGTTCTTATCCTCTCTTATCCCCTTTGGAACATCAAACTGAGCTCCAATTGCTGCCAACTTATTAGCATGTTTGTTATCCTCTCTTGGTATAGATTTAATGTTGAAGGCTAGGAAATCTTCCACAATATCCCATACTCTATGCTTATATGAATTAAGTGAAGAGTTCTTAGTTATATTTTGACCTCTTACTTGATTCACAACCAACTCACTATCACCATAAACTTGTAACTCTTTCACACCTCTTTTCATATCCCACTCAAGGGCATGAATGAGGGCCTCATATTATACTACATTTATAAGTATAACTAAAGTGAAATCTGAAAGTAAAGTAATACCTTTCCTTGGATGCATATACCAACATTGCCCCACCTGATCCAACCTTTCTTTTTTGTCCATAAAAAAATAGCTACCATAAACCATCCATAGTTTCATTTGACTTCATCAAATTTGGCATGGAAGATCCTTATTCATCAAGATAATATACTCTAATGCCATATTCTTCTATAAATTTTTAAGGGTCATGTTCTTAGTGTTCAGCTCCCCATTCATCTAGATGTATATCAGCAAGTCCATCAAGAGAAGAAGTTGAATATTAATCCATGTGAAGTTCCTCCTCATCGAGAATGATATAGTTGACATTTTCAAATTTAGGGATGTGGGGCTCCAAATGATCTTGAAAAAGAGGTTCTAATTCAATCCTTACCTTGGTACCATAATTTGTCTTGAAAACCATATATGACCAATTTACTACCAAGTATCCACCTATCTTGGTTGTAAACTCTCTTGATAAATAAAGAGCAAAGTATGGGGGTAAATCTATAACAAACACATAATGAGAGATGCAGAAAGTAAGACAAGCATGTAAAGTCAAATTTATATCTTTGACTACTCCCAAGGTCTTTGTTGGTGATCCATCTAATTATAGAACTCCTTTAGCCATTGTTTCATAATTGAGGCTTAGTTTATCCACTATTAACTTGGGCATAACTGAAGTACTAACCCCACTATCTATGATACAATTATGAATTAGACAATCACCAATGATCAAGTATAGATAAAAATAAGGAGTCTTATCAGTTTTCTTTACTTGTCCATCAATGTGTTAAGTTCCATTCACCAAAACAACATTTTTAGTCCTAGCTGATCCAACTTGTTTACCTAGTCCATACAATTTTTTTTAATGGATATATTTTTGTCTTGGTATTGCTAATGATTCCCACAATTAAATATTCATGTGTAACTTCTTCATTTGATCCAAAAAATTGATAGAAGGATTGTTCATCTTTAATTGCTCTTTGGAAGCACTAGTACCTTAAGGTGTAGCATGTGAAGATGGATGTGTAGGAGTTGACCTTGCATTTTGAAACTTCTAACTTTCCTACACCTTAGGAGCTAAGTGTTTCAATTTATTTCCTTCATTTCTTAGTTTTGAAATTAGATTAAATAAAGTGAGTATTAGGGTGTGTACCTAATAAAATGCACGTGTTGATGACCAGACAAAGTGAGAACTCCTTTTTGGTGAGGAAGGACCACCTATAATAAGACAACATTAAACAAACTCATTTGTTACATAGGTATGGAGGGTGGAATACCTAGTAGTGTAAAAATCTAGGAAGTGAAAGCTCCCTTGGATGGTTGTCAAACCACTCCCCTAATGATAGAAATGTTTTGAAAAAAAAATTGGAAGATAATAAATTGATACAAACATAAATGCATATACAAAGAAATAAATGATATACCTATTTGATAGAAAATGTTACAATGGCAGGTCAACACCATACACAAATACACCAAAGTTAGGTTTAGAGGGTCTACATGTAGATCAAGAAAATAAATAGGGATTTTATTGAGTAAAGGGGAGAAAATAACAATGTGTTTTTATCCTTGAAAATGATCGTCGATGGTCAGGGTGATAGATGACAGTTGGGTATGACTGATGATGATTAGGTAATTGGAAATGGTTTGGGTCACTGGTGATGGTTAATGCCAAATAGTGAAAATCACTTGTAAACTTTGGTGATTTTTGAGATAGAGGTGAAAATGGAATGGTTGATGGGTAGGAGTCAGAATATGGATTGTTGGGTGAGGGGTGGTGTGTAGTTGAGCAAAATGAAATAGAAAAAACTTGATAAGGAAAGGAAAATACTGAAATAAAAGGAAGATACATATGTGATGATAGTTGAAGACCTGAAGAGAGTTGGGTAGCATAACAGTACTTGAACCTTCAAAATTTATGTGGGCAAAGCTTCAGGATGCTAAGTACCTACACAAAGAAAACAAGAGAGCCTGGATGTAGATTTTTAAGATACATAACTCTCCCAAGAGCCCTATATTTATAGCACAAAATTGCTAAATAAGGAGAGGGAATCTTGAGGGAAAGTTTTTAAATTTGAAGGGGATGAAGTTGCCTATTTTCTTTAATCTTTAAAAGCTAGTTTTATAGAAAGTTTCCATTTTGGAGGATGTTAATCTCGAATAAAGCTATAAATGCTTCAAAATGGTTAAATCAAGTTCATGACCAAAACCATCGATGGTTAAGGTTAACCATCGATGGTTACCCTAATCAGTGATGGTCAAGGGGCCATGAGAAAATGGGTTCAAAGGTCATGATTTAAGTGATGTGTTCAGGGAGGGGGTATTTACTATGATGAAGTTGTAAAATATTGCTAGCAGACTAGGTGGTCCACTAGGTAGAGAGTTGATTAAGGGTTCATAGGTCAAGATAAGACTAAAAACTATCATGGTGAAATTTTTAGGTGTTTACATTTTGCCCCTTTTTGTTATGTAGCTTTAAGAAAGTTGTAGAACAAAATAGGTGGTTGGTCAAGGTCTAGGTCTAGTTTCCTCGAGTATGGGAGGGAGGAGGTGTTATTTTTGCCCATTTTTGTTGTGTATCTTTAAATAAGTTATAAAACAAATAAAGGTAGTTGGTCAAGGTTTAGGTCTAGTTGCCCTGAGTATGGGAGGGAGGAGGTATTCCCCCTCAAACTAAGAGTTAATGAGATAAAGGTCAAAGTGGGTCAGGGTTTGATAATGAAGGTTACAAGGATGGGCATGGGAGACATAAGTATTCATAGAAGATATTGTTGATGTTTAAAATTGTGCTTCTTCTAACACCAACAATGGGAAGTTTCTAGGTGTGGGACTTGTGACTTGAAACAACCTCTAGATTTTTAAGAAGTTGGTCTCTTCTTTATATATCAAGAACTAGGAATATCTATAACCAATGCCGATAGGGAAGCTTTTGATGGTGAAGGCACCACACTCTTCTGCATTTCTATGTCACTGAGAGATTGGGGCCAAACTAATACAGTTATTGCAGTTGTAGTTTGCTCTAAGGATTGTGACTCTTGGATTGACCCAGCCCTAGCTTCCTGCTCTACACCCAGTGTCGGCAAGTTACTTGTCTCTAGGCTAGATACAGGGGAGAGATGGCACTCATCCCATAGTTCTTCCCATCTCTCATATGTGTCTACATTCCTAAAAGAATGGGTTGTTTGAAAAATTTCTTGCTTATATTTCTAATAGGCCTCTATTTTCTCAGCATCCCAATCTTTATTCTTTAATGTCCTTCTTAAGCTAGAATTCATTCTCACTTTAGGATCATAATCCCTCTATTTAACATAGAAGGTTTCCCAGGGTCTGTTTTGTGGAAGGGGCAAGTCGGTTAACTCAACATAAAACCCAAGAGCATCTTCTCTAGGATTCTTCCTGGTTTCCCGAAAAGGGCAGCCCTCATGTATAATTCTAGTTGCAACCCTCTGAGTCCTTATCCAGGAGGCTATGAAACCATTTGGGTCATAAACCCATTTTTCTTCTACCAAAAGGAAACCCAGAAAGGCTAGCTTTCTGAGCAACACAACTTCAACATCTCTGGTTTCCAAAACCATGTTGGTTGTCATCCATGGGAGGTCATACATTTTTATTTTCCTCTTTCCAGAGACATAATCATTATCTACTACTGACACCTTCTTGGTGACCTTGAGGAATGATAACCTAAGAGTCAAAATCTTAGGTAGCAACATTGGTTCCCCATAAAAACCATGGACTCTTATAATTGTATGGTGGGATCCAAAATAGAAATCACAAGGAATTGGGCAATTGGCCAAAAGGTTTGAAACACTTGGGAATAATCTGTTCATGACTGGTTTGGGGCTGAGATGACAAAAAATTAGGGGTAAAAAATAATTCCCAAAATTCAGATGGGTCACTTGTCTTAGACAAAATATGTGTCCATGTAGACATAGGAATGGTTCTTTGGAGATCAAAACTGGGGTCATACATATCAAGATACATATGTTGGGAAAAGAGATCAGAATTCTAAAATAGCATGAGGTGAAATAAATAAGAAGAATACCTGAACACTCCTTTTGATTTGAAATGGGCCAGTTGTTCCACCATTGAGAAAGCAATTTGTTTAGAAAAGTCAAGCCTATACTCCTGAGTTTTGTCAATGATCTTCAGCCTAAAGAGGATAGCCATTTGTTCTACATAAACTACCATATCATCTTTTATGCCAAAGATGAAAGCCATCATAGATAGTGCATCTTGGCTAGCTTGTGCAAATTAGGATCTTGCTATAGGGAGTGTGGGCACCGTAGTGTCATCATCACCCATTTGTAATTTGGATCTCAAGAACCTTGACTGAGTATTGATGTTTTCCCACATTCTTTGCATTTTAAAAATAGTGGGAAACATAGATGTACTATTGTGATACAAGGCTAACATATCCCTGATAGCTTACAGTGTGATTTTCACCGTGAATGGACCTCATTGAATAGTGCATGAGGGTGCATGGAACAAGTCTGCACATAATTCGACCAAGTCAGGGCATGGATGCACAATTGGGACAATGAATTTTTCCAGTTGTGAAGTCCATATCCTCATGGCAAATGTTTCATATTTCCCTAATCTGGCCCTCTATAGACACCTTTGATGTGCCCCTTCTCTAAGAGTTTTACTACTAGCTCTCTGAATAATTGGGTCCATGACGCCATCTGTATAATCTTTTATTTTCACTGGGTCACTTGCTTGACCAACTTCAGGAATCCTGGTCCATGGATAGGTCTTTAATGGTTGCATGGGAGCTGAAGCATATGACTTACTTGCAAGAAACTTATCAAGGGATTCATACATTCCAGCTCCTTGTTGTGAAGATTATGCCCCTTCCATCTTCTATATCTTTTCTGTGATAACTGGTATGAGCTTTTTGCAAAACAAAAAAACTTTCACTGAAGCAAGTTTACTAATCACTAAAAAATGCAAGTATCAGGATATTTTCTCATAGATGTAGGAATGTTTGAGAACTTGTAAGCTTTAAGTCTTGCTAAGAGGTATTTATTGACCTATCAAGTCTCAAAATGGCATTAAACTCATATAACCGTTAGTAAATCTTATTCAATCTTTATGGGATAGCCAGGTAGACACATTATGCAAGTGGAAGTGCAAGGTACCTTAGGGATTTCTAGAGATTTGGGAAACATTCAATGTAGTGGAGAAATTTGAAAATTTTGAGCTGTCGACTACGTGTTCAAAGAACACTTATTTAAAAGAAAAGCAGGAAAACAAAAATGGGAAAACAAAGCAACGGAAAGGGGAAACTACCTAACTATAATACATTAACCAAGTATATTTATCTCCCATCTGGATCAAAAGAAGAATTTCTAAAGTCCCTTACATGACAAGCCAACTTATATTGCCAGACAAGTGGTTGAATTGGATATAGCTCTGGTGACTTGCTCTCTATGTATACCACATTGATTTGCCTACATTTGAGTGAGTTTGAATCAAACATGCTTCCAACATACATAAGCTTTTCTTGTCCTTGGAAGCTTTTTGAATGCCAGTTATTGATACTATCATGTCTTATCAAGAAATTAATGATTATTTGCTCAACAATAGAAGCTCTTTGATATAGATCATTTATTTACTCATCTACTTCTACCTTAAACTCAGGTTTTATTACATGATCATCCTCTTTAATAACTTCAAAATTATCAACCTCTTAAAAGGATAATTTTGAAAGTTTGCAATAATTTTGCATATGTAATTGAGTCTC
Organism: Torreya grandis; assembly: GCA_037957365.1. Classification (NCBI taxonomy): domain Eukaryota; kingdom Viridiplantae; phylum Streptophyta; class Pinopsida; order Cupressales; family Taxaceae; genus Torreya; species Torreya grandis. The sequence continues at coordinate 1,047,229 of JARHVA010003198.1, forward strand.
AATGCTATCTTTTTCATCTGCAACCGGCTCATAGCTTCCCTAAAAAATAGTATAACCTAATCCAATGATTTCAAACAAATCATTCAAATCATGATCAAGGAAATGTCCATGCTCCTCTACATCATCTTGCAAAGTAAGAAGAAAATCATAAATTATTTCCTCTTCATCAGAGATTAAGGCATACGCTTGTGACTTCTCACTCAAAATTTGGAATTCATGTTGAGAGACCCGAGGATTAATAGAAGAGGTATCTTTTGACTTTTTTTCCTCTAGAACATGTGGGATTTTATGATCTTCATCAAGTATAACGTAAGTTCTCAAACCAATAGAATCATAATTTCCATATGGGTCACTTTGTATCGTAGATAATAAATGATCATTTTATTCTTCTTGATTATGTCCAGTCCATTCACCTAGCTCTTCAAATAAAACCCTTTCTTCTTTATTCATCATAGCATGAGCTGCCTCTAACTTTGTAGTTGGTTCATTGGTGATGTGATCTTTATATAATGGCTCAGATAATATCTTCATCTTTGAACCATATTTGGTTCTTAAGATGAGATGAGACCAATCAAGGGACATATATCCTCCTATCTTGGCTGTAAAGTCTCTGGATAAGCATAGGCCAAAAATAGGAGGTATATCTATGACCACTACATCTTGATTTACAATTATATTGGGACAAGTATATAATTGTAATGGGAGTTGTTTAATTCTCCCTATTATTTGTACTGCTTTACCATCTAGTTGCATGACTCCTTTAGTGAGTGGCTCATATCTAATTTTTTAAAGCATCAGCTATCTACTTAGGCATTACTGTAGTGCTAACCCCTAAATCAATCATTGCATTATGTAGAAATTTCTTGCCAACTATCAAAGTTAAATAGAAGGGATCCGGTTTGGATTTGTTTACCTTTATTGTATTATTCACTAGGGCTGTTGTCTGCAGATGAACTGTATCTTTGAGCTTTTCTTTTTCAGCAGGTCCTTCTTTGATAAAAGTACCTTTGGGCACTACTTGGCCTTGTAGAGCTTTTGTAGTAGTGTCTTCTATTCAGGAATAGGCAATATATCCCATATTGATACTTGTGCTAGAGTCTTCTTCAATTGATCCACCACATTTATTGGTCCCAAAGTCTGAGTTCTTTGAAAATAAGGATATCTTGTTTTTTCTTGAATTTGTGCAAGAATCCCTTGATTTTGCATCGATTGAGGCACTTCTTGTCTGACAACTATGTTTCTTTGTCCTTGAAATGGAATATTCTCCATGACTTGATTATTTATAACCTTAGGCTATTCCACCATCCTTATCTTTGATCTAGTATAATAATTAGACTGCACCACTAGTTTTTTGGAGGTAGATGCTTCATTCAAGAAAACTGATTCTTCATCTTCAACCCATGAGAACAAAGCATGTTCTGAGGCTATTTCTTCCTCTTGTTGCAAAGACATACCTTGCATCTGAGCCATTAAAACTAAATTCTACATACCAGAAGACTGGTAGGCTTGATTGTCACTGGAACTTGCAAACTGACCATCCATTCTTCTTTGCTCTGCCACCTTTTGTTGTAGGTTACCCATGGGACAATCTCTAAGAATATGAGCATTATTGTAAGGAAAACACCAGGAATTAGTGTTATCTGCATAGTTATTTTGCCCTAGAACAATCTCCCTATTTGAATTGGGAGGAATAGTCTGTGAGGATGTAGGGACTGCAACTAATTGGTTTGTTGGCTGAGGGTTATTTTGTCTTGGAGGACCCTGGTATTGGTTTGGCTGAGATGAAAATATATTTCCTTGATAGCCTTGATATGTAGGCCTAGGGAAAGGATTTTGTTGTTTCTTTATATTAATCAGCTCATTATAAAATGTCCTTAAGATATTCTTGATATCATCCAGCTCAGATGACTGAGTGGGGACAATTTCTTTAGTAGGTGGTTGAGGATATGTGTACATAGACACAGGTGGGGCTATATATTTAGGGGCTTATTGAGGTAATGGCAAGGAAATTTTTGTAAACATGGGCATGGCAGGCCTTGGGGGTAACTTTCCAACATCTATTAAATTATTCTCAGCTCTGACCGCATAGTCATAAGCCTCAGGCAAAGTGTGTCCTCCAAGTGACTGAATCATAATAGATATATCTAAATTCAAAGCCTTAAGATAAAATACTATAGCCATACCTAGTAATGGTCTAGTTGTAGCAGGGATTCTTTCCCAAGTCTTTTAAAATCCAGAATTGAATTCAGTCATGGCTTCTTGTGGTGCTCTTTAAATAGTAATTAATTGCTTTAATAAATAAGACTTATCACCCTTCTCTTCAAATCTTTCAAAGAAAATATCTCTGAGCTGATCCCATGTAGATATGGTATTTGGGGTCAAATATTGATACCATTCTAGAGCCTTCCCTTTAAAAGAAGCTGCTAATAATCTTATGGCCACATTTTGCTGTGTGACAACATGTATAGCACAGACATCTAATACATCTTGCAGATGTTCTTCAGGTGTTTTAAAGTCTTGCCCATTGAATTTGGGTAGAGCTTTTAGGGCATTCACTAGGATAGGAACCCAAATGGCTAGTGGTATTAGGAGAATCAATGGACTACCAGTGTTCTCACTTGCATAATTTCTTGGGGTTATAGGGGCTCCCATATTTTCTCTTGGTATTGGTATAAATTGGTTGACTCTTCTTCTTGGACTAGTTACCAAAGGTGGCAAAAGAATACCTGGATTTATAGTAGATTGTGATCTGGTTACTGGTCCATAGCTATGACTCTTCATAGCTCTCTAGTTCATATGATCTTGAAACAAACTTCAAGATTGGTCCTGCCGAGCGTGCCAAAAACTATTGATGTTTAAAATTGTGCTTGTTCTAACACCAACAATGGGAAGTTTCAAGGTGTGGGACTTGTGACTTGAAACAAACTCCAGATTTTTAAGAAGTTGGTCTCTTCTTTATATATCAAGTGTATACTGGGAAAAGGGATAGGAATTTTAACAGAAACATAAATGCAAGAAAGAAAATCTAACTATGGTGATGCACCTGAATGTAATTCAACTTAATCCTGAGCATAGTGAGACTATATATAAGATTCAATTAAATTTAAGAGAAAACAAGTGCATGATCAATGTAAAAGATGGAAACAATATAAATAAAGGCTCACAGCATAGACTTCTTTTACAGTGATACAAAAAATATCAGCAAAGGCATAGGGTTCAATCTTCTTATTTGAATTTTCCAGTCACATAAGAGGTACAGAAACATGCACAGTTATATAAACTTTCCAACTCAAGAAAATGGAATAAAGGTAAATGACATTCCTAATCACAACTTTAGAAAGTCTAAAACTCTTGACAACACAGCCTGGACTACTTTTGTAATGACACAAAAAATATCAACAAAGGCACCGTATTCAATCTTCTCATTAATTCACCAGTCACATAAGAGGCACAAAAACATGCACAGTTACATAAACCTTCCAACTTAAGAAGATAGAACAAAGGCAAATGATATTCCTAGTAATAGCTCTAGAAAGTCTAAACTCTTGACAATAATTCTCTCAAAAAATTCTCTCTGGTATCCGATCCTATCCCCTTTATGGTGATCTCTACACCCTTATTTATAACATTTGATTCACTCTAGATTGTCTGCTTGTTCTCAATCTAATGGCCCAATTGAAATCTGACTAAAAATAGAAGTATCTAATAGAAGATATTTCTCATATTCTGAAATGTTCTATCTTTTGGTAGTTCATTGGCTGAAAATAGATCGCAGGACACTCCCTTTTATTCCACGAAAGAGGACACTTAGCCAATTCCTTTAAAACCTTCTTATTACTTTAGGAAACACTAGAGGATGACACTTGTTAAGTTTCACAACCTTACTAAGGACACATGGCACTCTCCACTTTACCTATACTCTTACTATATCTTTGCTCAGGAACATTCTGCCTTTGACACCTGTCGCAATCCACTTCTTTGAACTTTAACAGCTTAAAAGAAAATAAAACCCACAACCTTTCTTTCCCAAGCAACTTGAAAAGGAGCATAGGGACAAGTGGTGATTTATGCTTCCCTCAATAAAAGACATGTGGCAATCTCTACTTCTTTATCTGGGGTTACGTGGTGGTCTCCACTTCTTTTAGCTACCTTCTTAGAAACCTATGAAAAGTGACACATGGCAGTCTCCACTTTATTTATATCATATAAATAATCAGGTCCCATTTCATATTTACACGGACAACGACACCTGGTGGTTTCTGCTTGCTTTAGAAATAAAACTTGAGACCCACCATAGTCTTTGTTGAAGCAAAATGAAGATAATTCAGATCTTGACACATGGTGGTTTCCACTCTCTTCTGCTAGGATACATGGTGTCTTCTATCACTTTTAGAAAATCAAAATTGAGACCTTCCATGATTGCCACTTGGTACTTTCTGCCTGATCCTAATACTTAGCTTTTGAAATCTTCTGCTAAAAAGAGATTTGGAATGCAAATGCTGATATGAAATGCTTGAAACATGGATGCCGATATGAAATGTGGATGCCAACACTTGTCACGCTCCACTGAGTTTCTATGAGGTATGTGGCAATCTCCATAGCCTTACTGAAATTATGAAAAGTGCCTCAGATGAAGACACTTGGCAGCTTCCACTTGACTTCGACACTTAGACAAAAATGAATCAAAAGGAAAATTAGCACCTATGCTCTATTTAAAAACTTCACCATCTTGGATTAAAGTATGTGAGAACAAAATTTTGCAGTGCACAACTGAAAAATAGAATGAAATGTAGAGTAAATCTTTACTCTACAGATACAATGATTTGCAAGGCACATCATCACACAAGGAATAACATTGCCATGTTGGTTAAAAATAAGGTTGAGTTATAGTATAAATGATAAGGTAACCAGTCCCTAGCATTAGGCATAACTGATTGGGTTAGACTTATCATAGGTTCCTAGAAAAGGGTAATGTTGGCTCAAGTACCCAGGGTAGGAAGTGTTCCTAAGAAAAACATAATGGGGTAAGCTACACACAAGGTGGTGCATAAAATATAAGGTTAATAGGGAAAAATTGGTCAAGGTGATCAGGAGGACCAAAGCAAGATCACCATAAAGTATGCGAATAGGTGGGTCAAAGGCCAACATTGAGATAGATGTGGGCAAAGATGTGGGTGGGGTGGTTTGGGTAGATTATGGCTAAGTTGACTCATAATGCATGAGGCAAGAGGACATTGCCTAAATATTCCCATGGATAATATATTTAATAGGGACTTTAGGCCCAATGTAGTTCTTAAGAGGGAGAGGGTAACTCCCAAAGAGGTCAAGGTAGGGCAATGAAAGGGTTTCCTAGATAGAGGTGGTGTTAAGTGAGAAAGTGTGGAAAAATATGGAGAGGCAACCAATGATAGTTACGTACAACCAGTAATAGTTAGGTTCAACCATTGATGGTTAGGTAAATATTGATGATTAGGGTCAACCATCGATAGTTAGGGTGAAAACCCTAAAACTATGGATAAAAAGGTTAATGGGGGCCCAGTTGGTCCTTGTTTTTAATTCATGATTTGTCTATGTTAGGTTTTGGTATGAAAAGTGTCTATGAGTGTGTGGGAGTGATTATGAGTTGGTGAGAGGAGATTGGTGGGTGGGAGTGATGGTGGATTTAAGATGGATGTGGGAGGTGCTTCAAGAAAAATAGTTAGATGTGGATTAAGGCAGTGCCATCGATTGTGAAATGAGTTAGGTGATGTTTTTAATTTGGTAGTGAATGTTAATAATTGAATTTGAAATGGGAAAATAGAATGAAATGGAGTAATGGTGTTTCTAACTATGGGGTTAGGTTTCTGGTTATTTGTGTTGGATGTGTACAAAATGGTGTGTTGGGGGTAGATGGTTTAGCTATAGAGAGTTACATAGACATAGGTAAGGGTGTTAAGGAGTGGTTTTAAGTGGCAGGGGGGTTGTTTAGGATTATAGAAAGAGGTTAGGAGGTTGAGGCTCACTACCTATGATCACCTAATAGTGACCATCAATGGTTGGATCTAACTAATGATGGTCAACTAAGGGGAAAAATGACCCTAAAGGGACCATTGATGGTTTGGGAAAACTGGAAACAATCAAGTGGTTGGGGCATGATGCTCGAGTTGGGTTGGATGGGAGAGAGGTTGGGTGGGTAAGTTTGTGAGAGTTAGGGTGGGGTGGAGGGAAGATGGGTGGGGGAGGATTCAGGTTGGGGTAGGGGTTTGCTTAGGGTAGAAGTTTGGTGAGGGTAGGATAGAGTGTTAAGAAGTAGGTAGGTTAGGGAATTAGAAGATATAGGAGATGGGTTGGGTTAGAAATACAATAAGCTATAGAATGGAGGTGTTTATAAATATAATAAATGTGTAAAGAGTAGGTTGAAATTACATTTGAAATATAGAGGTATTAGATATGGTGGTTGATCAGCCTCATGTGTGGTTGCAAGTGCATGATCAGATTTAGTTACAAGATCAAGTTCTAGATATTTTTACAAAGGTGAAGATGCCATGTCAACAAATGAATGCTGACACATGGAGGTAGTGGGTTTTGGAATGATGTGCCACTACTAGTGCTTGTCTAGATATTCCACAATGTTAGTCACCCTCATCAAGAGATAGGACCTAATGACTAACACTTTCTAGTTATCGATAGGGGAGATGAGCATCTTGTTAGAGGATGTTCAATGGATCACACATCTACCCATTCATGGCAATCCCATCTGCCATATAGAGGGGGATGAGATTGATGAGTGCAAGGAGATGTTGTATGAATATGATAGAGGTGATGCATAGTTCCACTCCAAAGGGTTCAATATTAGAACACTATACTAGAGAGCTCTAGGAGAGACATTTGTTAACTATGTTTTAGTTAGTGATTACTTGTTATGCATTACCAGATTCTATTGGAGGGAGATACCCTATCATGTTGTTGGGGGTTTTAGTGGAGTTATTTTTTAGTGGAGTTGTTTTTGGGTGGGCATAATTTTTATTGGTGTAGATATATAGAGAGCGATGGGGGTTTAGGTTGCACAGGTATTATGGCATCAGTGTGGGATTTATACTTCATTATTGGACCTATAAGCACATACAAGTTTTGAGACCCTTGGGCCTTTTGATAGAGGGATTTTAGTTGAAAAATTATTTGGTTGGATTTTACCAAGGGAGGAGAGATGGGGCCATGACAAGTGTTAGTGGTTGTTCGAGATATATTGATTAGTTTAGAGGAGCCTTAGAGAGTTTAGTTCCTAGGGACATTATCTGGAGGCCATATCAGATGTGGATGATATGGGTTAGGTACAAGTATCATACCTTATATTTGTAGAGCTTGAGATGGTCCTATGGGAGATGAGATAGTGAGATAGAGTGTATCCCCTTTGAGTAGGTATGGTGTCAATTTGGGTTAGTGCAGGGTATTCCTTAGGATTTTGTGTGATATATGAGGGAGGATGCAGAGTTTTATTTACTAGAGACATAATCACAAGAGGAAGAGCTTGATCATGAGGATTTACCTCTAAGATATGGGTATGATGTAGATTGTACAACTGACTATCTTACCTAGTCTTAGGGGAGGTACACAGCCATTGATTTTGGTGTCAGAGATGGGGATTATCAACCGATAGATGTTGACCTAGTATAGGTACCAACACAAGGAGATCCATAAGTAGTAGTGGCATTGATAGAAGTATAGCCCTAGATTACTATGTTATAGGGGTATTTTTCCACTCTTCAGGGTCAGTTGGGAGGAGTGACAGTATAAAGAGACTAGGCATAGGCACAAGTCACTAGTTTATAGGGTCAGGTGGCTACTTTACAAGGTTAGGTGGCTATTTTATAGGGGTAAATTATGTCAATGATAAGATATTTAGATCAATCAAGGACATTGCTTAGCTTGGTGACATAGGAAAGAGACTCTCTATGGTGGATAGGTGGGGCAGCAATGGCACCACCAAGTTTTAAGACAAAAACCAAGTATCAAGCAACCATACAGGAGTTACACTATTATGAGGGCATTGTGTTAGCATAGTGTCCTAATGAGCCATGATGGGTAGAGTACCATGTTAGATTGGTAGGTGGAGTAGTGATTATGGCCCCAAGTCAATGGGTGATGACAATGGGTCAGCAAATAGGGCCTCTACTAGGGATAGGGCCTCTACCAGGGATAGGTACAACTACAGGAGGGACTAGTGGTAGTGGTTCCCCAAGATCATGATACATATATGTTGGATGTTTGTTTATGATTTTTATACCAACCTATGTGTTGAATATGTGATATGTATTTATGAGTAATGTGTGTTTCATGTATAGACACGTTTTGATTGTTTATGTGTGTGTGTGTGTGTGTGTGTGTGTGTGTGTGTGTGTGTGTGTGTGTGTGTGTGTGTGTGTGTGTGTGTGTGTGTGTGTGTGTGTGTGTGTGTGTGTGTGTGTGTGTGTGTGATGTTAAGATGTTTTCTAGTTTTATAGGATGAGATGGATTCGTATGTCTTGATGATGTGTTGAATATGAGTGATGATGTTTTTAGATGACTATGGTACTATGATGATGTGTTGATTATGATGTAGTTATGCATATTTATTTTGTTGTAATGTTATTGATTATGGATTATGGATTATAGATTTTGTTTAAGATTTATTACTTGATTGATGAGGAGTATGATTGTTTGGTCGTTGATGATAATTTTTTGCATGATAGTAATGTTGATTAGTAGGTTTATGGGATGGTGTGAATGTAATGCTTGATTAAGGAATGTTGGTTTGGTATAGGTAGAGGAAACATTCACATCCACATTTTAGATAAGAAATTAAGTAGTGCTTTACTAGCAAGAACTAAACATTAGGAACCCATAATTAGAATGTCTTAATGAATACAAACCTATCAAACGCATTGTAACAGTGTGATTTATTGAGAAAACTGGTATCTTGACCACTTCATGCCAAGTAAGCTCATAATCCCTTAGGTTCATTGGGGATGTAGGTGATAGTTAGGAATGTGAACCGATGGGTAGAGGAAAATGGAATTTATAGGTGGTGGAGTGATTGGTTTTTCCATAGGTAACCAAAGAACCCTAGTAGACCAATCCATGCCATTGGTATGTCATATAATAATGTGTAGACTGATTAATGTGGGAAGTCTACTTATGCTATAAAAGTTGATTGTAGCTTAATTAGATAGTAGGTAGACTGATTGATGTGAGAAGTCTACATTTGTTCACCTTAAGAGTTGATTACACCCTACTAATTTTGGATTTTTCTTGATTGCTTTTGCGTTATAAATTGCTAAATCTGATCATTGTGAGAAGCTTCTAATGAATATTTTTTTTAGCATCCTTTGAGGGAGTGGTCTAATATTTTATTTTGACATAGCTATCCTTCAAGGGAGCAGTCTTCTTTAAGAAACTTTTGATTTGATGTGGTATATATCCTTCGAGAGAGTAGTCTATTATTTATTTTTAAAATATGGATATATTTTGGACTAAAATTAGGCATGGACAAGTCTATTTTGGTATAAAAGGTCTACCCATGTAAAAGTAGGACCTAGACATGGAAGGTTAGAGAAAGGGCTTTTGAGAAACAACTAACCATGGGATTCCATCTATGAAAAAGATGAAAAGTATCCATGAGAACCATGATATGGGTAGAGCTGGGGTGCCTATATTTAGGATTAGGTTATTACCATGATGGATGAATCACATAGCTTTGTATAATCAATTGATCTCAAAAGAGATATAAAAGAAGGTTAATAAATTGAGGGATGAGCTTAATTGAGATAGGAAAGTGCGTTTGAACCTTGTTTTAATAATGAAAGAGACGTAAATGTGAGGCATTGATAGGTTTAGGTTATGGCCTACCTTCAAGAGAGGATAGGTGATAAGCACATGATCCATACTTATGGGTTATACTGTAGGGTCCAAACAGTTAAAATCAAACTTGCCTTTTTTGGTCTTTTCCATGTTAGTGACATGTTGGTTTTTCTTGAGGATGAGATCTTTAATGTTGAATTCTTATGTTTCCAAATGTTTATTATATGCTTATTTAATACACTCTTGATAAATGTAAAGGTGATTAAAGGTAGTGAGGTAATGTTCATCAAGAAGTTATAAGCATGCTAAACATTCTTGATGATAGTCACTTTCAGAAAGAATCTCATGCAAGGATATACGTAGAAATGGAATTTGGGATTCAAGAGGTAGGATTGCCTTAGCTCTAAAGACAAGAAAAAAAGGTATAGCACCTGTAGCAATTTGGATACTAGTGCAGTAAGCCCATAAAGCAAATGGGATATGGAGGTGCCAATCCTTACCCGAAGCACTAACTACCTTAGTGAGCATTTTGATGAGGGTTTTTTTGGAAGCCTCAACCTATCCATTGGCTTGTGGATAATAAGGCAAGTAGAAGCTTAGGTTGATACCAAAAGTGTCAAAAAGTTCTTGGACCTTTTTGTTTTTAAAAGATTTACCATTATCAGTGATGATTTTGTGAGGAACACCGAAGTGACAAATGATGTGGTGGTTGATAAAATAAATGATTTTTTTAGCTTTCATTTAGATTAGAAATATGGCTTCTACCCATTTGGTGAAATATTCCATATTGATGATGATATATTGATGTCATTGTGAGGAATGTGGATTGATTTATCTGATAAGATCAAGACCCCATTGTGAAAAAATCCAATAGTCAATTGATACTTGAAGACCATGAGGAGGTACATGATGAAGGTTAGCATGTTGTTGACATTTGATGCATTTATTGACATAGTCACAATAATCATGATTAAGTGTGGGCCAATAGTAACCTAGGTGAAGGATACATTTAGAAATGGCTAGACAACTGAAGTGCCCCCCATAGATGTCATCATGTGCTTCTTTGATGGTGTGAGAAGCCTCATTGCTATGAAGGTAGCAAAGGAGACCATCAAAGCCTCTTTTATAAAGAATGTCCCCTAATATTAATTAACGATAGGTACTTTGAATGAAATCTCTTTGAGAATTTCTAGAAAGATCTGAAGTGAGGATAATAATGTTAAGATAATCAAATATTTGATCATACCAAATGTTAGAAGATGGTGTTTCTATTTGGTAAATGGTAGGAAGATTAGGACTGAGGTAGGATGATGTGATGAAACAGTGGATGGTGACAAATAATTTAGAGTTAGTAGGTTGAGATGGAATCTAGGATGTAAGGGAAGCCATTATGTCTACAAATTTGTTGGTAGAATGAGGGATTGATTAGATGATATAATGTTCAAATAATGTTAATAGTTTGTCGAAAATTTGTTTATATTTCAAAATAACATCATTTTTTCATTGATATGCTCGTGTAAATTGGTTAATAATAAGTTGAGAGTCTCCAAAAATGCTAATTATTTTGATTTCCAAATCTAGAGTGGTTTGGAGACCTATGACCAAGGCCTCATATTCAGCTATATTATTGGTGCATTTGAAATCGATTTTGAAAGATAGGGGAAGAGGTTCCCCATTAAGAGTAATAAGGATTATGTCAACACCCCCATTATTTTAACATTTAGAGCCTTCAAACTACATAGTCATTTTGTAGGTGGGTTCTTCCAAAGAAATGGGAGCTACAGACTCATCTGGAAAGTTAAGAAGGGGATTTTGATATCAGGGAGTGGAGCTTCTACTAGTTGGTCCACAATCACCTGCCCCTTAATGGAATTTTATGGAAGAAACTCAAAATCAAACTTTGATAATAGTATGAGCCACTTGGTCATACATTAGTTGTAATATGGCCTAGAGTACATATACTTGAGGGGATCAGTGTTAGTAATGATGTAAGTTTTGTGGTTAAGAAGATAGTGATGAAGTTTAGAGGTGACAAAAACTAAGGCAAGGAAAAGTTTTTCCAAATGGGTGTATCAAATTTCATAGTTGATGAGAGTATGACTAATATAATAAATGGCTTGCTCTTTACATTGGTCATCATGATGAGTGAGCATGGCCCCTAAAGAATGATTAGTGGTAGATATATATAGATAAAACATTGATTCTCTTTTGGAGGAATAAGGACTAGTGGAGAGAGAAGATATTCCTTGATTGCATTGAAGGCTTGTTGACATTCTTTGGTCCATTTAAAAGAGGTTTCTTTTTTAAGGAGGTGGTGAAAAGGCTGACAGTGATCAAATAGTTGGGAGATAAAGCAGTGGATTGATTGAAGTTTACCCTATAGGCTATGAAGTTATTTTAGGTTAGTAGGGGGAGGAATTTCTAGAATGGCTCAAACTTTTATGGGGTCTATTTCCATTCCATGAAGGGAAACAATAAAGCCTAGAAGTTTTCTTGAGAATACCTCAAAGATACATTTCTTTAGGTTGAGCCTAACATGATAATGGATAAGTCTTTCAAAGATGATAGAGAGAATAGCGAGGTAATCTTGGAAGTGTTTGGATTTATTGAGTAGATCATCAACATAATCCTCAACTCTTTTATGGATGAGGTTGTGAAAAATGTAAGTCATCATGTATTGATAAGTGGTTCACACATTATTCAAGCCAAAGGGCATGACACGATAATAAAAAGTTCCCCATGAGGTGATATTAGATGTTTTATGTTGATCTTGTAGGGTGATTAGGATTTGGTTGTATCCTGAAAATCCATCCATAAGGGATAGCATTTCATGTCCAGTAATGAGATCGACAAGTTGGTCTATGTTAAGTAGGGGGAAGTCATATTTATGGCATGCAAGGTTAAGATCACAAAAATCCACACACAGATGGAGTCCCCCAGTGGGTTGAGTAATAGGAATGATATTGGAGACCCATTTTGGATAGTCAATGGGCTGAATAAATTTGATGGATAGAAGGTGTTTAAGTTCTTTTTTGATGAGAAGAGCTATGTGAGGGTGCATATGATGAAGCTTTTGTCAAATGGGCTTAACTTTAGGATGGGTAACTATGTTATGAAGAGTGATGAAATGGTCAATGTTAGTCATATCTTAATAAGACTAAGTAAATGTTATGCTATGGTCATGGAGAAAAGATTGATAGTCTTGTTATTCCTTGAGGGTTAAGGATTGGCCAATCTTGATAATACGAGGGTCCTTCTGAGTGCCCAAATTAACATCTATGGTCAATTCATTTAGCATTATTTGGTTTTTAGGAGGGAGGTAGTTTTGAAGAGAAGAGTCCCCCATACCCAAATAGGTAAGAATAGAAATTTCATCTTGACATTGGATAGTGTTAATGGTGGGTGAGTCATGTGTAATCATTTTCTAGTAAATCAAAGGAATTGTTTTGGTTTGGCCTTCTCATTGATAAGTAAAGGAACCCAAAATGATAGTGTTGATTAAAAAAAAAGTTAGGTGGGATGATGTTGATGTCTTCAAATGGATTTGGTGAGGTTAGAGGTTCTTAAAATTGTAAAAATGAAGTTAATAAGGGTATAATTTCCTTGAAGGGAGAGGTGAGGTTGGAGGTTCTCCAAATGGGAGAGGTGGGATTGATGTTGGTTATGTGGGCTCTTCCTAGGGAACATACCCTAAGCTAAAGAAATCATGAGGTTTTTGGGTTTTGAAAATGATAAGTTCATGGGGTCCTTGTTCAAAGAGGCCAAAACCAAACCCTTTCCAAGTGCACTGATGAAGGTATGTTTAGGCAAAGGTTGGGTTACTAAGATAAGAAAAGTTGGAGGTGAATGTCTGGATACAAGGCATGGTAGTAGCAGCAAGAAGTGGTTTATCAAGTCCCCCATAGACAAAATATGTTCTATTATTTGGAAGGCCAAAGGGGACAAGGGTACTGATATTGGGATCATAATATGGATCATTTTGAAGGTTCCCAAATTCATGTGGAGAAGGAAAAGTGTCTAAGGCTAAAAGTTGATATTCCCCCAATGTAAGACATTAAAATGTTGATTGCAAGGGGTGTTTGATCAGGATTTGTGATGAAGGAATAATTGAACTAGTGGATGCTTCAGCATTGTTGAAGATATAAGTGTTGGCAGGTTGGGTTGATGTGGTGGCTTGGTTAAAAGTTGGTTGTGAAGAGGATGAAGGTGGAATAGGAACATCATTGGGCTGATATGTCATATTACAAGAAGCAAAGGGACTTGGATCAGATTTGATTGTAATGACTTGTCCCCGATGTTCAAATTTGACACATTAGTGAAGGGTAGAAGGGACACATCCCATGGCACAGATCCAAGGGTGACCAAGTAAAACACATTATATTGAAATTTTCCCTCTATGACATAAAATAGTTTAGGAATAGTTTGAGGCCCCAAATAGATGTGGATAACAACTATTCCTAGAGTAGTGGCTAAGGTATCATTGAATGACTGAAGGGATACTAAACTTTTTGACATGATGTTCTTAGGTAGTTGGAGTTGATCATAGGCATGGGAGGAGATGATATTGATACTCCCCCATCAATCATACCTCTTTTGAAATTTGTATGATTGATGGATGTTGTGATAAAAAGAGGGGGGTCAAGGGCTTTGTTATGATATGGTAGAATTCTATACTCTTAAAAGGTGACCATGGTAGCATGTTGGATAGCTTCGATCAAAGATGCAAGTGGTTGGGATTATCTAGTTGAACCTTTATAGAATGTAGTGCTTCAATTAAAGCTTGTTGATGTTGAGGTAAGGTGCTAATTAAGTCATAAAGACTCATTTTTACTGGTGTTTAGTGAGTTTATTTTAACAATAGACATTGAACAAATGGAGATGCATTGGAAGAATAAGGGGCTCTCAAAATAGAGACTTTAGTCTTAGATGGTTGTGAGGTGAAGGTGTAGGTGTAGTTGTTTGGGTTTGGTTGGTTGGTTTGGGAGTTAAAGGGTAAGACCATGGAATGGTGGCCTTGGTTTTGCCCTTTTCATTCTATTATACTGCTTTACCCTTATCCTTGTGTTGGTCTTCAGACTGAGTCACCATATGAATAGTATGGATAAGGGGACTAGTTGCTTGCTTCAATTCCTCTGTTTCACTCCTTGACAGGAATAGAGAAGTAAATGATTGGTGGGTAGATTGGAAAGGTGGTAAAAGAGGCAATGGGGTTAAATAAGGTTCATCCAATAGATCATCCTCCTTCAAAAGGCCATAAACTATAGTTTGGAGAGCTTTACAGTTCTTTGTATCATGCCCAAGGATTCTATGGTAAAGACAAATCAGATTCTCTTCAAACTAGGTTGGCATTTGGTGAGTGGAGTAAAAAGGCTTGATTGGAGGTAAGATAATGGTAAAAACTTACAAGATCCTTTTTAAAATAGTTGTATAGGATTCTGATAAAGATTTTGGAGGTGGTAGAGTATGGATTTTAGGTGTAGGAACCTTATTGGGAAAAGACTTCTTGATAGGAGGTATGGTTGGTGGATTGAGATTGGTTGGTAGTTTATAAATAATTGGCTTAGTTATAATTAGTTTAGGAATTGGGGATCTAGAAGGGAAACTAGATGGAGAAAGGTTGGTAAATAATGATGATGAACTACACGATTGACTTATTATAGGTGAAGAAAGGGGAGATGATTTCTTAGAGGAAGAGTAAGTAATGGGAATGGTAGAGTTATGTGGTCCTAGAATATAAGGTAAAGGTAAAGGAGTCGGTATGGTCCTTCCTTGAGGTTATGGTCTAGGCAATCTATCCTTCTTAATGTGCTTAATTGGATTAGGTTTTGGTTGGGTTGATGTGGTTAAATCTAATCTCAAAGGAGGGTGGATAAAATTTGGCATGGGAAGGATCCCCAAGTTCTTGATTGGATTGATAAAAGAAGCATAGGGTGATTTGAAAATTTTAGATGGGGGTAATTAAGATGGTTCTATGGCGAATTTAGGAGGGGTAGTTGATAGAGTTGTAGCAACAAGATTGAGAGTGGACTCCAGTAAATTAGAAGGTTTAGTTTTATTTTGATACAAGATTCCAAGCTGATGCCAAAAGGTGGCTCTATAAAATTTAGGTTGGGATGTGAATTCCAATATTTGAACTAGTCAAGAAAAAGGTTTATAAATGGGTTTTTTTCTTTGATCATTAGTTTCAAAGCTCAAGCCCTTTGGGGAAGAAGGAGTGGTTTTAGTGTTGTTATCTTTGGTAGAAGGTTCTAAAGGTAATGATTGGGTAGGTAAGGGTATTGTCTCTTGGGAAATGGTTTCCAAGGGAGGTATGGATAATTCTATAATTGGTATGGTAAGGGTAATTGTTTCAAGAGGAGGGGTTGGTATAGTTTTTTCCTTAGTTTGGTTGTCCAAAGAAGTAGGTGGTTCTTATATTTGGTTTGGAGGAGTGGATGAAATAGTTGATGGAGTGGTTATCTCCTTGGGTATTTCCATCATAGGAGGGGTAGAAGGAACTATGGTTTCATCCAAGGAAGTGGAAGGGATAGCTACTTCTTGGGCATCTGAAGAAATAAGTGGTGGGTTATTTTTCCTCTATTTGGGTGATAGAGGTGATGACTTTTTTAGCAGTGGATATATTACTAATGACATTACTTACATGTACCTCATATGAGTTGGAGAATTCGGGTTGGATTTCATGGTTCTGGGCTAAAGGTGGATGATTTAGGAATGGTTTTTTAAAAATATCAAGAGATTGGTAGGAAGGAGCATTTTTGTTATCAAACAAAAGCTCCCCTTTATCAATTAGGTCCTGGACAATACTCTTAAAGGTATTGCATCTATCAGTATCATGTCCAACAACCTAATGATAATCACAATGATCATTCTCATTGTACCACCCAAGAAGGGGGTGAGAAGTATCAAATTATTGAGGGGGATTGATGGATGAAAGTTGGATTAGATTGGCTTTAAGTAGTTTTTCCAACACTGATGCATAGGATTCCCCAATCGGGGTAAATGGTTTTGAAGGAGCCCAGTTTTTGGTATGGTTTTGATGATTGGAAGGATTATTGGTTTGAGGTTTTTGGTTGATGGTTAGAGGAGGTGCCATTTTGAGAATAACTAAGTGTGTTGATTCTTTTGCTTTAGAACTAGTTGGGTTTATGTTTTTGGTGGAGGGTGACTCAATGGATTTGAAACTAGAATTTTTATTTTGAAGCTTCAATTTCCCTTCATCGATAGCACAATTTTAAAATTTGTGGGCCATAGTGAATGCTTCATCAAAGGGCCTAAATATTTGGACTTGGAGAGCTAGAGCAATGTGTTTATCACACCCCAAGAGAATAATTTGATTAATTCAAGTTGGGGTAATGGGAAAGTGAGTTTATTAATGAGGCCCCTCCATCTGGAAATAAAATCAACAATGGAGTTGTCCTCAAATTGTTTGATGGAATATAGGTCGATAATGGAAACCTTTTTGGATATGTTTATTGAAAATTTTTATAAAAAGGTTTGTGTTAATTGAGAGAAATAAAAGATATAATGAGAGGGAAGGGCACTATACCAATCAAGGGTGACCCTGGATAATGACATGGGAAATGTTCAGAGGAGGAGAGCATCATAAGAGATTGAGTAGAAAGCTTGATGAAAAGCTCTTAAGTGTTGTTGAGGATCCTCTTTACCTTGGAATTTAGAAAATTTAGGTAATTCCCATTGAGAAGGATAAGCATGAATGGGCACAGAGGGGTGGATAGGCTCATTACAAATTTGGTTGTAAGATAAAAGATTGGTTGAGACAGAGATGGATGACTCCAAACTAGTCATTTTATCAATGAGAATTTTGATTATATTAGATTGTGATTGAGAAGCCATATAATTAGGAGGTACATTTTATTGGGTTTGGATGATGATAATGTATGAATAGGTGGAAAATGGTACCAAAAAAGCCACATACTATTAAGTGGTGCCAAGTGGTTGAGATGGTGGTACATAATAACTACTTGGTATAAAAGGTTGGGTGGAGGGTGGTATGTAAACTTGTGGGTTAGGGACATATTGGTAAGTTTTCATAGGCAATTTTTTAGGAAAACACATGGTTGGTATGGTTGAGGTAGGAGGAATTTGGGAAGGTTGAGGTTGGGTAGTTACCCTAGTGCTGATTAGGGGAAGGTTTTGAGGTATGGAGAGCCCTAGGTTTTAAAGTGGGACTATGGTCAAGGAATTGGTTACAACCGAAGGGAAGATAGAATTCAAAGTGGAAGATAATGCCATAGTAGATGGGGTGTAGGTGACTAATGGTAAGGTTGAACCCACATGGGGTGTGACAGGAGGTGTTTGGTTGGGAAGGGGAAGGTTGGTTTGAGTTTAGGTGGATGGGATGTTGGACGAGGCCTAAGTCAATGGTTGGGTTGAAGTGGTACCTACCATGAGGTGGGATGACATGCCAAGAGAATGATTGAAAGAATGATTCTAAATTAGGGGGTACGGTGAGGCAAGGTATTGAGGTAATATTGTAAAGCAACTAGATTATTGTCAAGAAAGGAAGTAAAGTTTATATCTCCTTCAGATATGGTTGGGATTCTAGAAAGAGAAGGTGGTGGAGGAGAATGGTGAGGTGAAGCATGAGGAGATTTATCAACATCTGAAGCATAATGCATGGATGAAGAAGAAGGTGGTGGTTGGTTGTCTTGATTTCTCACTTGTTGTCTAGTTAAAACCATATGAGAAAATAGGGAATGTTATTGTGATACTCACACCTCAAATAGAGAGTAAACCCAAAATAATTTCAAAGCAATCAATACATATACTAAGAAGTACCTTTTAACCTTAGGATTACTTTTAAATCACTTTTAGCTTATGCCTTAAAGAGTGTGATAAGGGAGGTTGTCTTGCAAAATGGGTACTAAAAAGGAATTCTATAGATGGTTTTAGGTTGTTTAGGCACTCATAAGGAAGATCTATGTTGAACTTCAGTATGTGGCTTGGTGTTGGGGCCTACCCCCTAACTTCACAATCCCACAGTGATAAGGGTGTCGAGTGGTTAGCCAAGATATACTAAGTCTAGAGTTTATACTCAAATAGAGAACTGATTGGGTTCTCCCTTTGGTGGTGAAATCCAAGTGGGATAGTTGGGAGGAGGTAAGGTTGCCACTAGGTGATGAAATCCTAGTCAGTCCTTGTCTCAAGTATTATTTTGATGTGTAAATTATTTTTTGGTTTGGTCTTATGTGTGATAACAAGTGTGAATGCTACGATAAGATTACTATGCCTCTTAAGTTAATAGATAAACTAAAATTAGCAAGCAATCAGTGAATGAAAATGGTTGATTTTTAAGCCCAAAAAGAAATGTTTTTGTTTGATAAATAAACAATTAATGAAGAAAGGGAACTAGGGTCCCATCAGGGGTGCCAAAATGTTTCAATTTATTTCCTTCATTTTTAGTTTTGGAAGTAGATTAAACAAAGTGAGTATTAGGGTGTGTACCTGATAAAATGTGCATGTTGATGACCAGATGAAGTGAGAACTCTTTTTTGGTGAGGAAATACTACCTATAATAAGACCACACTAAACAAATACATTTTTTAGACAGGTATGAAGGGTAGACTGCCTAGTAGTGCTAGATCTAGGAATTGAAATCTCCCTTGGATGGTTGTCAATCCACTCCCCTAATGATATAAATGTTTTGAAAATAAAATTGGAAGATAATAAAATGATACAAACATAAATGTATATACAAAGAAATAAATGATATACCTATTTGATAGAAAATGTTGCAATGATGGATCAACACCATGCACAAATACACCAAGGATAGGTTCAGAGGGTTTGGGTAGGGTTTGCAAGGATATCAAAAACAAAAATAAGAATTTAATTGGTTAAAATGGGAGAAAATAACAATCTATTTGTTTCCTTGATAGTGTTCATCGATGGTTAGGATGATCGATGATGGTTGGGTATGATCAACAACGGTTAGGTAACTGGTGATGGTTAATGCTAACCAGCAATGGTAACCTATAAACTTTGGTGATTTTTGAGATGGAGGTGAAAATGTAATGGTTGATGGGTAGGAGTTAGAGTATGGATTGTTGGGTGAGGGGTGAGTGTAGGTGAATAGGAAAAAATAGAAAAAAACATGATAAGGAAAGGAAAACACTAAAACAAAAGGAGGATAAATGTGTGATGATAGTTGAAGACCTGAAGAGAGTTGGGCAGCATAACAGTGCTTGAACAATCAAAATTTATGTAGACAAAGCTTTAAGATGCTAAGTACCTACACAAATAAAACAAGAGATCTTAGATGTATATTTTTTAGATGCATAACTCTTCGAGCCCTGTATTTATAGCACAAAACTACTAAGGATAGGAAATCTTGAGGGAAAGTCACTAAGTTGGGAGGGGACGAAGTTGCATATTTTTGTTAATCTTTAAAATCTAGTTTTAAATCAAGTTTCCATTCTAGAGGATGTTAATCTTGAACAAAAGTGGAAATGATTTAAAATGGTTAAAGTAAGTTTATGACCCCAACCATCAATGGTTAGGGTCAACTGTCGATGGTTAGCCTAACTGGTGAAAATTGAGGGGCCATGATAAAATTGGTAAAAAGGTCATGATTTAATTGATGTGTTTAGGGAGGGGGTATTTTCTATGATGAAGTTTAAAATATTACTAGCAAACTAGGTGGTCCACTAGGCAAAGAGTCGATTAAGGGTCTACAAGTCAAGACAAGATTGAAAACTATCATGGTACAATTTTTAGGTGTCTACACTCAGTTATACCCACCTACTATTGTAGGTGATGGTGGAATAAAAATAGGTCCTTTACTATTGTGCCTCTTCAATAACCCTTTTCTTAGATCTAGTGCTAGAAGATACACTAGCATTCACATTATTTAAAGTCCCAAATGATTCAAGGCACAAAATTCTCCCTCTAAATGATTCATAAGAGTATAATCATATTGTGCTTGTCCATTTTACATTCCATTTGGCATTGACACCTCAAAAGTGGGAACTTGAGGTACTTCATTACCTTGTATTCTCATGGCTTGACTAGGCATTTCATTAGCATATGCAACTTGGCCTTGATTTTGGTCATTTGAAGGGTAGCATGGTTGTTCTAAAAAAATTTATTTTGAGTAGGAAAAATATCTCTAGAAGATGATGGGGAATTAGGATTGAAACTTTGGTAAGGTCTATCTTTAGTTGTTTGACCTTGTCCTTAAGCATTATCTTGAAAAGGAAGCCTACTTGCTTGTCCAAACTAATTGTAGGACTGATAAGGCCTATAATTTTGGGCTTGTTATCTTTTGAGAGAAACCAATTCATTAGTAAAACTTTAAAGCAAAATTTTTACTTCATGAATCTCATTGGTAGGGTCAAGGGTAGACTTATCTTGGCTATTAGGCAAAGGAGCCAAGGTAGGTAATGCAATTTGACTAAGATGTTGCAAAACAAGGAATATTAGCATTGGTGGTCTAGGAGTAATCTTCCATACTTGAAAAAGATAATTCTCAACATTAATATCTATCTCATAGGCATCAAGTAGCGTATTCCAAAAAATGGATTAGATCGTCATGGCTATATCACTATTCAATACTTTTAGGTAAGACAAGAAGGCATAATTTGGAGTAGGCCTCATAAGGATTGGGATCCTATCCCATGTCTTTTAAAATCTAGAGTTAAAATCTTGCATGAATCCTTGAGGATCCCTTTTGATCGTAGTTAATTGCTCATCTAGTGATAGATAATCACTCTTCTCTTCAAACCTCTTAGATAAAAGATTCCCTAGTTCATCCCATGAAGCAATAGAAGCATGAAGTAGAGTTGTATACCAATCTAAAGCTTTCCCTTTGAAAGACAATGCCAATATCCTGATAGCTACATTATCTTGGGTGATATTATGTATATTTCAAAAGTTTTTCATGTTTCTAATATGTTCAATGGGAATAGTAGGACCTTCTCCACTAAAAGATGGAAAACTATTAAGCATTGCTCCAGGAATTTGGTCATATTAGGCAAGATTTAGAGGAGATGATCTAGTGAAGGCTAAAAAAGGAAAGTTTCTAGCCATATTGGAAAGCAAATTATGAGTATTAGGGGTTGAACTATGTAGAAATTTTGAATTTTTAAAAACCAACTCCCTTGAATAAGGATGGGTATTCACAAATCTAAACCTTTTGATAGAATAACAAGGCAATTGCACAAACTCAAAAGGTATACCTTTATAATTAATCATATTGGTCACCTTTAGCATGGAAATTAAGGATTGATTAACAACCAAATATTTGAAAACTTAGTGGAGTCACCAGGTACTAAATGTAGATTTTCTTGCAACTATAAATATGCCAAGCTTAGCACCAATCTTAGACAATATTTTAGGACTTTGGTCCCACCAGGCATGCCAAAAACTATTGTCACTTAGATTTTCACCCTTTGAGGATATTTCTTAGCTCTCCTCATCCAAGTGACACAATGGAAACATCTCACTTGTTATAGGTAATCAATTTGGTGAGATGATACTCTAGAAGGGCTAGTTCCCTTGATACATTCCTTGAATTACCTTCTCACTCATTAAATTCACATGAAAAGGGTTAATAAGATAAATTAAAATCTTAAAGGTGATACACCAATAGTAATTTTCCTCTTTTTGACTAAACTTATACTACTTATATCAAATCAAAGCTTCTTTCACACATAACTTACAACTCTAGATATATTGTTACATCAATGTTTGATATGCTAGGTTCAAGAGGTATATTGATGTTTAGGAGAGATAATGGATGATCCTTTGGAGATTACAATCATAAACCACTTATAAAACTCTCATAAATTAAGGATGAACACTAACAAATAATTTCAACAATTAATTTTCTACATACTTGATGGATAATCAAAGACAACATGCTAGAAAAGAGCATCTTTAACTAGACAAGATCAACAAGATTTAGAACCAAACTCAATTATGTAGTATGTAAGTAGGAAAATTCACTTATTTATTTCCTTAAGAGTCATTCAAATATAAAATTGGCTAGGGTTTCACCATTAACCAATGGAGGCTACTCTAAAGAGTCCAAAAAGTCACTACTTATAGTATTTGGGAGAGGGGCGAGGCAAGGGAAGTCCAAAGGTCACTTAGACACTTGTCAAGATGAGAAAATGAGTTACATGTGCATAAGAAAAGGATGTGAAATATACCATGCAATGTCAAGAAGTAAAATTTTCAATTTAAATCATGAAAATCCTAAAAAGTGGCATAAAATTCCCTTTATTGGCTCAAAAAACTACCTCTTCAAGTACCAGCTCACCATATTGGGATTCTAAGTCTACTTGCACTACTTATGAGCATCCAATCCTTGAGTCTTAATACTAAAAATCATGCCATGCCTTGGGTGGTGGAGTACCTAATTTTTTTTATGATGGTCACCCTTGCATTTATTTCATATTCATTCCTTTTCTATATTTGCATCATAGGTCCCACCTATAGTTAGAAAACTAATCTAAGGACATTGGTTTTCCTATAGTCTTTATAGTAAAATAGACCTATACACCAAATATTATTCTATAATTCATTAGGTCCAAATAAATCCACTTTATCTCTATAGGATCCAAGAGCTCACTATGTATGGATCCTTATTTAGAAATAATGAACCAGTCATGAGAAAGAACCTTGTATAGTATAACTTGTCAAAATAGAGATCAATATTTAGCCCCAATGATGATTCTTTATGTTCCTCATACTTGACTACATCAGTTGGAAAATTATATCGCATTTTAATGAGCTTTAATGGCATTAATAAAACCCTATAAAGTCTTATTTTCCATGGTTAAAAATGGATTCTTGACCTCTATCAAAAACCATGGGCTCACCTTCACTCTAATTGGCTGTCACAATCTGACTTGGCTCATTAACACTTTGACCCAACTCACTCTATCAATTTGCATATGCATGGATGCCCATGAGCCATTAGATCTTTGAAATTGCATGAATTTTACCTTAACTTAGTCATTAAAATTTGACACTTTGACCTCATCTCATTGTTTCCTATATCTTTGGATTGCTTTCACTCTATCAATCTTCTTAGACTTGTTTGGTTTTTAACTTGCCACTATGTCGATAAACATAAATCACCTTATATCATTTGAGTCCCTTCACTCCCTTGGATCTCCTTTGCATGATTGAGCATGAGCTATTAGATCTTATGATAAGCTCAATCATTAACTCTGACTAGCTTACATCAGTAGGTCTCTATCTGATAAGATCTATGAATGTGACACTTGGCTTAAGCAATCAACTCAAAGGATCATTAGACAATTTGAATTTGATTCACTTTATTGGATCATCTATGTATGATGAGGTGAAGGTCATTAATCAAGCTAGGATATATATTAATTCATAGACTTTGGAAGATAGAAACTCCTTTAATCATTGCTTAGAGTCGGTAACTGCTAGTTTGAGGGGCAAGTTTCATAACGACAACAAAGGCTTAAGTTATAACTTAAGTTATTGGGTCCAGGATATAGCCATTCATCAACAAAATATAAAATGCCTATTGACACCATGATTTAAACCCTTAGGGTTTTATTGAGAAACCCTATCCAGTTTGAGAGCAAAGATAAATCAATTTTGAACTCAATCCTTCTTAATTGAACCTATATATCATATCTCTAGAATGCTCATGAAAAACCCATAACAGATCTATTATTTGTTTCTTTTGTAAATGTCCATAGATGATCTTTGTAAAATCATGACAACTTTACATGACCTTGTGCATATTTTGTCTAAGTATGGAGACCATTAATTTTGCCTAAATGGCTAACTTTATACTTACATCACTCTTATTGCACTTAGTTGCATGACCTACAAATTAACACATTCTCTTTCATAGGAGATTTGATTCATGTATCCATTTGGTCCTCAACATCAGTGACAATCATCATGTCCCATAATTTACATATATAGGTAGTGGGCATGAACTTTGGGTAGTGAGCAAGAGATATATGTTGGTGATCAATTCAAAACCCTCATAAAGTGTTTAAATGGACAATAACATACCCCATGATAAAATATTAGACACCCTAAAACATCTAAAAATCAAGTTTTTACCTATGGGGGTCCCAATTTGACCTTGAAGTCAAATTTGGTCAACAATAATCAACTAATAAGTCCATTTGGAAATACATTTATATTAGGGTCATGACCAATAATGATCTACCAAACCTACACTAAGGGATCTTTTATTGCACAATGGCAAAGGAGAGGTTTTCAAGGCCTCTATTTAAATGTCATTGTGTGATAACCCTAGCAAGGTTTTATGATTGTAAATAATATTAAGCAATGATTGTAAATAATATTAAGCAAGCTAATCTACTAAATAACTATGAAAATTAATCTAGTAAATGCATATGCAAGTTAATCTAATGTTCACCAAAGCTTGTGGCACAAATGGGGAAGATAATAAACATGCAAATAAAAATATATCTACTATAATAGGGAAATGATATAAGTAAGGAGAGATACAATTTAATCCATTAGTTCTACAACATATACTTATCAAAATATGAAGGGTTAGGAATATCATTACCTTTTTGAAGTGAACCCATCATGCCTCAATCTCTCCCTTGGCCAATGGTGCTTTGCAAGAGGTTGTTGTGGGATTGTAAGGATCATAAGGACAAATCAACTCTAGGCTATAAGACTTCTCTTATGCATTAAAGACATCCAAAAGATAACTACTACTTTTCCAAGATAAAAACCTAAGTAGTGAAACCTTTTATTGTTTATATAAGCAAATTTATGAGTAGTAAAGATGCAAAATTGAATTATCCTATATTATATATGAAATGAAAGGGGGTATATAGCCATGGATTGACCCTAAACCCTCCCAAAAATTTATCTCATGCAATTGGATCGGTCAACCTTGTTAGGAAGGAAATAAAGTCATTAGGTCTCAAACTATGTTGGCTTAGGCTGACAGATTTCCATAACATGCATTAAACCTAGAATGGGGTTAACCAAGTCGATGTAATGGAAAAATGGGTTTTGATTAAGTAGGGGCTATTCTAGGCAATGATCTATTTAAGGAAGTGTATAAGTGTGGTTTCAATGCTTAGGAAAATAGATAGGAGTAAATTATATTAGTTTTAGGTGGTGGTATAGGGGCTAAAAATACTATGAAGCACCAAAGATTTGCCAACCCCTTTCTTGGTGTACCCTTTAAGGCATGCACTCAAAGAGATTGAGATTCAATAGGTCCCTATAAAAGAGAAAGCATTATTAACTGATAAAGTTTTAAAATATTGTGTGTATATAATCTTCATGCTTTGTGAGGATGAATAAATCACTTGGATCTAATATGGAGATTTCAAAACCCTGTAGGTACTCAATGACCATCATAAAATCCTAAACCTATGACAATGAATTTTAATTATTTTTAGGTTTGAATAAGGATGGGATAAGGTTATAGACCTCTTCATAAGGTTTTAAATCCCTCTTTAGCATAATAAAAAGGTTTTTGAGCTAGGAAACATGAGTTGTAGGTATATAATATGATTAAAGAAGTTTTGAGTCACACAAAAGGCACCTACAGGTTTGTGGTTGATATTTGTAACAATATTTCTAAGTTTTCATGGTCTCAAAACCCAATCAATAGGTTTACAAAGGATTCTTGACTGTATCAATGAGAAGATGAAATTTCAACCAAAATCTAAGGATGTCAATAGGGTTTTGATCTTATAAACACTTTTAAACCTAACTAGTAGGTTTGAACATGATTTAAGTTCATAAAACCTAGCCTATAGGTATGCAACATGTTTCCAAGGTTTTATTGATGTGTTAGGAACTTGGAGTACAATTGATTACTTTTGTATAAGCAACTAAACATGGAATTGAATCAGAAGTAATAAGTAACTAGAAATCAGAAATAGCAAATAATAGGAGATACAAAAAATAATCAATCTTGCATTAAACTCTTCCAGAATACAATGAAGAAATCTCACTCTTCCCACACCTCTTGGGTGTACAATATTTCTCTCTCAAGAGTTCTCTCTCTCTCTCAATCAATTACAATCAACTCAATAACTGAGTTGTTATTCCCTCTTTTCTTTCTTCTTAATTACAATACTGCCCCATGGGTCTCTTAAATAAGATCCAAGGCAAACAATAATTAGAAAAATAAACTCAAGACTAAAATTAGTTTTTACATGCAAACCAACTATTCTCCTAAAATTAGAACAAATCTAATTCTGGAAATGCATGCAAATGCACAGTTGTTGGTGTCGATCTACAGGTGACCGATGTCAGCCGACCCCTGACCGATGTCAGTCGGTCCTGTGTCTATTCCTAACCGATGTCAGCGATATTGTTGATGCCGATCGACTGTGTAACCGATGTCGATTACTGTGTAAACTCAGCAACCTCAATCTAGCTCATCAGTGAAGCTTTTAGCTCCACAACTCAATAATCTCCCACTTGGAGATAAACAGTTGCACCTATACCTGTACAGCAACATCCTCTAGCTTGTTTCTAGCTTATTTCTCCATCTTCAAGTTCAATCTTGAAGACCAACAAAAGTTGAATGAAGATTTAACTTATCCTTGGTTACTGGATTTGTTAACATATCAGTAGGGTTCTTATCCATATGGATCTTTTCTAGCTTCAACTATCCATTCTCCAATACCTATCTAATGAAGTGGTACCTAAGTTATATATATTTGGTTCTTGAATGAAAGGCTGAATTCTTTGCCAAATGAATTGCACTTTGACTATCACTGTACAATTTGCAACTCTCTTGCTCCTTTCCCAACTCTTCCATAAACTGAGTCATCCAAATCATTTCCTTGCTAGCCTCTGTGACTGTAATGTATTCTGCCTCTGTAGTAGACAAGGCAACAACCTTTTGCAACTTTGAAATCCAGTTAACTGTCATTCCACCAACAGTGAACACATATCTTGTGGTACTTCTCCTGCCATCCAAGTCACCTGCCATATCTGAATCTACATACCCATGTAGAGAAGTGTTTGACCCTCCATAGCATAAATGCCTACTGCTGGTCCCTCTCAGATATCTGAGAATCCACTGAACTGCTTTCCAATGCTCCTTTCCTGGATTGGCCATAAACCTGCTGATAACTCCCACTGCTTGGGCAATATCAAGTCTAGTACATACCATTGCATACATCAAGCTCCCAACTACTGAAGCATATGGAATGTTGCTCATGTACTCAAGCTCATCGTGTGATTTAGGACATTATTCTTTTCTCATCTTGAAGTGTCCAGCCATAGGTGTGCTTACCAATTTTACATCCTGCATATAGAACCTCTCCAACACCTTATTCACATAATCCTCTTGAGACAAAATCAAACTGTGATTTTTCCTGTCTCTCTTAATACTCATGCCAAGGATTTTATTTTCTGCTCCTAAATCCTTCATGGCAAATGTGTGAGCTAATTTCACCTTTAGCTCAGTAATTTCTTACATGTGTCAACCTGCAATAAGCATATCATCTACATACAGCAATAGGATAATATAACTACCATTATCCAATCTGGTAAAATAAACATAATGGTCAAATTGACATTTACTAAAGCCATGCTCTGTCATAAACTTTTCAAACCTTAAATACCATTGTCTTGGAGCTTGCTTAAGACCATATAAGTTTTTCTTCAACCTGCACACAAGTTTCTCCTTACCTTTGACCTCAAAACCTTCTGATTGATCCATATATATCTCTTCATCCAAATCTCCATGAAGAAACGATGTCTTAACATCAAGCTGCTCAAGATGCAAATCCTCAATAGCAACTAAAGAGAATACAGTCTGAATAGAAGTCATCTTTACTACAGGAGAAAAAATTTCACCAAAGTCAATACCTGGTTTCTGTGCAAATCCCTTTACTACCAACCTGGCCTTATGTCTCATTTGTCCATTCTCTCCTTCCTTTAACCTGTAAACCCATCTATTTTTTAGTGTTTTCTTTTCGGCTGGCAACTCAACCAAATCCCACATATGGTTATTTTCCAAGAAATCAATTTCCTCATTCATGTGATGCTCCCACTGTTTCCTGGATTCTACCTGCATTACCTCATCAAAACTTTCTGGTTCTCCACCATCAGTGAGCAACAAGTAGTATAAAGAAGGGGAATAATGAATTGGAGATTTACTTACCCTTTCAGACCTCCTTATGGGCATTTGAGACTCATTGATAGCTTGCTATCCACCCAAAAAAAAATTTGTCAGTGATTGATCTCAGTCATCTCTAGCTGATGTCAGTCTGCACCTGACTAATGTCGATTCCTCCTAGTCACCGATGTTGGTTTCCTGACCGACATCGGTTTCCACCTGACTGACGTTGGTTTTTGTGTTTTCCTGTTAGTGATGATTTTTACCCATGAGCTCATTTTGGATCATAACCTTTTCCAAATCAAGATTGCCTTGCTCAAAATTATTTAGCCTCTTAAGCTGATCATTGTACATCACCTTCTCATTAAAAACTGCATCCTGACTTCTAATAATTTTGTTAGTTTCTAAATTCCACAATCAAAATCCAAAATCTCCAAAACCATAACCAATGAAAGTGCACCACATAGATTTAGCATCCAACTTCTTTCTATTTTCTTTATCAACGTGCACAAAAGCTTCAAAACCAAAAACTCTGAGAAATGAAAGATCTACCTTTTTACCTATACACGTCTCTTCTAGAATTCCACCATCCAGTGTAGTAGAAGGTCCTCTATTAATTAGGTAAACCGTAGTATCTACAGCGTCTGCCCAAAACTGTAAGGGCAAACCAACATGTAACCTCATACTTTGTGTACGCTCCATTATTATTCTATTCATCCTTTTAGCAACTCTATTTTGCTGAGGTGTCCTTGGAACCATCCTTTCCCTATGTATTCCACTCATAAAATAGTAACTATTAAATTTATTGCTACAGTACTCACCACCATTGTCAGATCTAAGGCACTTCAATCTCAAACCTATTTCATTCTCAACCAAAGCTTTCCATTTCTTAAATGTGTCAAAAACATCAAATTTTCTCTTTATGCAATAAACCCATACCTTTCTTGTAGCATCATCAATGAAAGAAACATAATACCGTGATCCTCCAATAGAAGCTACCTGAGCTGATCTCCACACGTCTATGTGAACAAGCTCCAACTTATGCTTCTTCTTTGTTGACCCAGTTTTGAGAAACCTCACTTTCTTCTGTTTCCCAAAAATATAATGCTCACAAAAATCTAGATCTATGCTTTTCAAATCTGAAAGCTTACCTTTTGACTTAATAATATCCATTCCCTTTTCATTCATGTGACCAAGCCTATAGTGCCACAACTCTGTATCTACGTCTGAAGTAGATAAAACAAAAGGAGAATAATCAGTAATACAAGTAGATAGATAAAGTGTACCTACTCTCTTACCTCTAGCTAATACAAGTGCACCCTTGGAAACTTTTTAGGATTTAGCTGTGAGAGTTACTGTGCAACCCTCATCACTCAACTTTTTTACAAAAATTAGATTCCTCTTCAGGATGGGTACATGCATTGTTAGGGTATGGAGCTAAAAGCTTCACCAAGGAGCATACATTAGCAGTTCGGGTCTACACAGACACCGGCGTCGGTCAGGAGCGACCGACGTCGGTAAGGTGCAGTTGCAGAGGCACCGACGTCGGCAGTGGGTCGGCCGACGACAGTCACAGGCAAATAGGTAGGAACTGACGTTAGTTACCTGTGTGTCCAAAAAGCTATTTTCGAGGACAGAAGTGAGTGTTTGCATGATGAGTTTGAGTTGTAGTCTCAAGCTCGCGTCTCTATTATTAGCAATATTATTTTTAGAGCCCTTGTTCAAGTGGCTTAACTGTTTGTTGTAAGTGCATGCTCAAGTTTCCTAATTCTATATGTAGGAAAGATATTCTTAGCTTAGTATGTTGAATTGTATGAGTAGAACATTGTGAATGTTTGAAAGACAGTACAGAGTTGTATCAATCCAGAGTGTTGGAATTGATTGTACTTGAGAGAGAGAGCTCTTGAGGAATAGAGATCTAGAGAGAGATCTTGTGCATCTGAGAGAGGTGTGGAAGAAAGAAGTTTCTTCATTTGTATTCCTTTTGTAAAGAGTTTTAATACAAGTTTTCAGGGTGGTTTCTTGTATCTCTTGTTCTGTGCTATTTATCATTCTAGTTACTTATCTATCTGATTTATTTCTGTGTTTATTGCTTTCACAAGTGTAATCATTGTTGGTTGATCCCCAACAAGTGGTATCAAAGCCAGGTTGCAGGTTTAGAGCTTGATACCAACAAGTGGTATCAGAGCTCAGGTTCACTAACAGGTGGTTCAGATCTGTGTAGTGTGTATTGATTACAGGTTGCTCACAGAGGTTTCTGCAGGGATTTCTGTTTGAGTGGGAGAAGCAATGGCAGAAGAAAGTAAATTGAGAATGGAAAAGTTTAATGGAAAGAACTATCAACATTGGAGAATGCAGATAGAGGACTATTTGTATCAAAAATATCTTTACTTATCGTTAGGTGGGATTGCAAAGAAACCCAAGGACATGGAGGATGAAGAATGGGAAGTTCTTGACAGAAAGGCTTTGGGGTCTATAAGACTGAGTCTGGCATCCACTGTGATATCTAATTTATCACAGGCAAAAACAAAGGTAGAGTTAATGACTACGTTAGCAAATTTGTATGAAAAACCCTCAGCTTTTAATAAGGTATATCTTATGAAGCAGTTATTTAATTTGCATATGCAAGAAGGTGGATCTGTATCTAATCACCTGAATGATTTCCATGGAATTGTTAATCAATTGAGTTCAGTCAATATTGTATTTGATGATGAAATAAAAGCTCTTTTAATATTATGTTCTTTACCTGAAAGCTGACATGGCTTGGTAATGGCAGTTTCTAATACTGCATCTGCTTCGAATATTTTAAAAGTAGAGGATGTTGTTAGTGTTATCTTGGATGAGGAAATTCGGAGGAAAAGCACAGAGGAAACATCTGGGAACGCTTTAAATCTCGAGAGCAGGGGAAGGCAAAAAGAGAAGAGCAAGAGGAGATCAAGATCTAAGTCTAAGGGGAGAGGCAGATCCAAATCCAGAAATGGTAGAAGGCCACAATGCTGGAATTATGGAAAGATGGGGCACATAAGCAGAGATTGTTGGTCAAAGCCTAAGGAGGACAATCAGCATGAAGGAAAGGAAGAGGCAAAGGTTGTAGGTATTACACAAGATGCTTTAATTTTCTCTTTGCATAATAATATAGAATCTTGGGTATTAGATTCTGGTGCATCTTTCCATGCTACCCCTAACAGAGAATATTTCAGTGACTATATCCATGGAGATTTTGGAATAGTGTACTTAGGGGATGATGAGCCTTGTAAGATTATTGGCAAAGGTAAAGTGCAGCTGAAGATGTAGAATGGCAACACATGGGTGTTGAGAGATGTGATGCATGTTCTTAGCTTGAAGAGAAATTTGATTTCTGCAGGAAAGTTAGGGGATGAGGGTTGTACAGTAACTCTCACAGCAGATTCTTGGAAGGTGGCCAAGGGTGCACTTGTTATGGCCAGAGGTAAGAGAGAAGGTACTCTCTATTTGTGTAATTGTGTTACTAACAAATCTCCTTCTGTATTATCTACTTCAGATGTGGATGCTAAATTGTGGCACTCAAGGCTTGGCCACATGAGTGAGAAGGGGATGTCAATTCTTAAGTCCAAAGGTAAGCTTTCAAATTTGAAAAGTATGGATCTAGAATTTTGTGAGCATTGTGTATTTGGAAAATAGAAAAGGGTTAGTTTTCTCAAGACTAGGTCTACTAAGAAAAGGCATAAGTTGCAGCTTGTTCACACAGACGTGTAGGGACCGGCTCAGGTAGCTTCTATTGGAGGATCACAGTACTATGTTATGTTTATAGATGATGCTACAAGAAAGGTATGGGTCTACTGTATTAAAAAGAAATCTGATGTTTTTGAGACTTTTAAGATTTGGAAAGCTATGGTCGAGAATGAAACAGGCAGAAGATTGAAGTGCTTGAGATCTGATAATGGTGGTGAGTTCTGCAGCCTTAAGTTCAACTGGTATTGTTATACACATGGAATCCATAGGCAAAGGATGGTTCCAAGGACACCTCAGTAGAATGGAATTGCTGAAAGGATGAACAGAACAATCATGGAGCGTGTAAGATGTATGAGATTGCATGATGGGTTGCCCTTAGAGTTTTGGGCAGAAGCTGTTGACACTGCAGTGTACATGATTAACAGAGGACCCTCTACAGCTTTGGATGGTGGAATTCCAGAAGAGGCATGGACAGGTAAAAAGGTAGATCTCTCTTATCTCAAAGTTTTTGGTTGTGAAGCCTTTGTGCACGTAGATAAGGAAAATAGAAAGAAGCTTGATGCTAAGTCTATGAGGTGCACGTTTATTGGCTATGGCTCAGATGATTTTGGTTTTAGATTTTGGAATCTAGGAACTAACAAGGTAATTAGGAGCCATGATGTTGTTTTCAATGAAAAAGTGATGTATAGTGATCAGATGAGGAAGTTGAATCAATCTGGGCAGAGCAATGGTGAATTGGACGAAGTGATGGTCCAAAATGAGCTCGCGGGAAAAAGAAATAATCACTTGCAGGAAAACACAGAGACCGACGTCGGCAGGTTAGGAACCGGTGTCGGCAGTACAAAAACTGATGTCGGTCATACAGAGATCGACGTCGGCAGAATAGGAACCGACGTCGGTCAGGAAGAACCGACGTCGGCCAGTAACAGGTCTACAGGTGGCTGAGATCGGTCACTGTCAGAGAATTTGGGTGGACAGCGTGTTGAGAACGAGTCTAAGACACCCATCAGGAGGTTAGAAAGGGTAAGTAAGCCTCCAATTAGATATTCTCCTTATTTATACTATTTATTTCTAACTGATGGTGGAGAACCAGAGAGTTTTGAAGAAGCATTACAGGTGGAGTCCAAGAGTCAGTGGGAGCATGGCATGGTTGAGGAGATGGAGTCCTTGAGAGAGAACCAAACATGGGATTTGGTTGAATTGCCAGCTGGTAAGAGAACACTAAAGAACAGATGGAATTACAGGTTGAAGGAAGGTGAGAATGGACAGATGAGATATAAGGCCAGATTGGTAGTGAAAGGATTTGCATAAAAGCCAAGTATTGACTTTGGTGAGATTTTTTCTCCTGTTGTTAAAATGACTTCTATACGGGTTGTATTGTCTTTGGTTGCTTTTGAGGATTTGCATCTTGAGCAGCTAGATGTTAAGACAGTGTTTCTTCATGGAGATTTGGATGAGAAAATATACATGGAATAGCCAGAAGGATTTGAGGTCAAGGGTAAGGAGAAGTTGGTGTGCAGATTGAAGAAAAGCTTGTATAGACTCAAGCAAGCTCCTAGGCAATGGTATTTGAAATTTGATAGGTTTATGACTGAGCATGGCTACAGTAGGTGTCAATCTGACTATTGTGTATATTTCAAGAGATTTGATAATGGTAGATACATTATTCTATTGTTGTATGTAGATGATATGCTGGTTGCAGGATCACACATGCAGGATATCTCTGAGCTTAAAGTGAAATTAGCTCAAATGTTTGCTATGAAGGATTTGGGAGCAGCAAAGAAAATCCTTGGCATGAGCATTAAGAGAGACAGGAAAAATCATAAGTTGATATTGTCTCAAGAGGATTATGTGGACAAGGTGTTGAAACGGTTCAATATGCAGGATGCTAAACCGGTAAGCACACCTTTGGCTGGACATTTTAAGCTGAGTAAAGAATAATGTCCTAATTCACATGATGAGGTAGAGTACATGAGTAAGGTTCCATATTCTTCCGCAGTAGGGAGTTTGATGTATGCAATGGTGTGTACTAGACCGGATATTGCCCAAGCAGTGGGAGTAGTAAGTAAGTATATGGCTAATCTAGGGAAGGAACATTGGAAAGCAGTTCAATGGATCCTTAGATATCTGAGAGGAACCAGCAGTAGACACTTGTGCTATGGAGGTTTAGATACTTCTCTACATGGTTATGTAGATTTAGATATGGCAGGCGATTTGGATGGCAGGAGGAGCACCACAGGTTATGTTTTTACTGTAGGTGGAACGGCGGTTAGCTGGATATCTAAGTTGCAGAAGGTTGTTGCCTTGTCAACTACAGAAGCAGAGTATATTGCAGCCACTGAAGCTAGTAAGGAGATGATATGGATGACACGGTCCATGGAAGAGCTTGGAAGGGAGCATGGAAGTTGTAGATTGTATAGTGACAGTCAGAGTGCAATCCATTTGGCTAAGAATTCAGCCTTTCACTCAAGAACCAAGCACATACAGCTAAGGTACCACTTCATACGGCAAGTATTGGAAGATGGTGAGTTGAAGCTGGAGAAGATCCATATAGATAGGAATCTTGCTGATATGTTAACCAAGCCGGTTACAAAGGAGAAGTTGAATCTTCATTCAACTTCTATTGGTCTTCATGATTGAGTTGAAGATGGAGAAGCTAGAAGATGTTGTACAGGTACTGATGCAACTGTTTATCTCCAAGTGGGAGATTGTTAGGGTGTGGAGCTAAAAGCTTCACCAAGGAGCATACATTAGCAGTTCAGGTCTACACAGACACCGACGTCGGTCAGGAGTGACTGACGTCGGCAAGGTGCAGTTGCAGAGGCGCCGACGTCGGCAGTGGGTCAGCCGACAACGGTCACAGGCAAACAGGTAGGAACCGACGTCGATTACTTGTGTGTCCAGAAAGCTATTTCCGAGGACAGAAGCGAGTGTTTGCATGATGAGTTTGAGTTGTAGTCTCAAGCTCGCATCTCTATTATTAGCAATATTATTTTTAGAGCCCTTGTTCAAGTGGTTTAACTGTTTGTTGTAAGTGCATGCTCAAGTTTCCTAATTCTATATGTAGGAAAGATCTTCTTAGCTTAGTATGTTGAATTGTATGAGTAGAACATTGTGAATGTTTGAAGGATAGTACAGAGTTGTATCAATCCAGGTTGTTAGAATTGATTGTACTTGAGAGAGAGAGCTCTTGAGAAATAGAGATCTAGAGAGAGATCTTGTGCATCTGAGAGAGGTGTGGAAGAAAGAAGTTTCTTCATTTGTATTCCTTTTGTAAAGAGTTTTAATACAAGTTTTCAGGGTGGTTTCTTGTATCTCTTATTCTGTGCTATTTATCATTCTAGTTACTTATCTATCTGATTTATTTCCGCGTTTATTGCTTTCACAAGTGTAATCATTATTGGTTGATCCCCAACATGCATGACATCCTTCAACACCCATGTGTTGCCATTCTGCAATTTCAGCTGCACTTTTTCTTTGCCAACAATTTGACAAGGCTCATCATCCCCTAAATAAAATTTTCCAAAATCTCCATGGACATAATCATTGAAAAATTCTCTATTTGGAGTTACATGGAAAGAGGCACCAGAATCTAAAACCCAAGATTCTATTTTATTATCCAAAGAAAATATAAGAGCATCTTGTGCAACAATACCTGTAACTTTTGCTTCTTTATCACCTTCATGCTGATTTTCTTTGTTATCCTTCAACCAACAATCTTTCTTTACATGCCCTTTCTTTCCACAATTCTAGCAGGTTATTCTTCCATTTCTGGATTTGGATCTTCTTCCCATCTTTGACCTTGATTTCCCTTGCTTGCCCTTCTCTCTTTGCCTTCCCCTGCTTTCAAAACTTAAAGCATTACCTGATGTTTCCCCTATGCTTTTCTTGTGAATTTCTTCATTCAAGATTACACTAACAACATCATCAACTTTCAAGATATTTGAAGTAGATGCAGTATTACTAACTACCATTACCAAGCTATCCCAGCTTTCAGGTAAAGAGCATAAGAATAAGAGAGCCTTAATTTCATCATCAAAAACTATTTTGACTAAATTTAACTGATTTACAATTCCATGGAAATAATTAAGATGACTAGATATAGATCTACCTTCCTGCATTTGAAAATTAAATAATTGCTTCATAAGATATACCTTATTCGAAGCTGAGGGTTTTTCATATAAATTTGCTAAAGTATCCATTAGCTCTACCGTTGTCTTTGCCTATGATAAGTTTGAAAACACAGAAGCTGCCAGGCTCAGCCTTATAGCTCCAAGAGCCTTTCTATCAAGAACATTCCATTCTTCATCTTCCATATCTATGGGCTTGCTTGCAACCCCACCCAACAGTAAGTACAAATCTTTCTGATACATATAATCTTTAATCTGCATCCTCCATAATTGATAATTCTTGCCATTAAATTTCTCCATTCTTAGTTTACTTTCTTATGCCATTGCTTTACTCCCACTCAATCAAAAACCCCTGTGAGTGAATTCTATAATCAACAAACACTAACATGCTCTAATACCACTTGTTAGGAACTTGGAGTACAATTGATTACTTTTGTATAAGCAACTAAACACAGAATTGAACCAGAAGCAATAAGTAACTAGAAATCAAAAATAGCAAATAATAGGAGATACAAGAAACAACCAATCTTGCATTAAACTCTTCCAAAATATAATGAAGAAATCTCACTCTTCCCACACCTCTTGGGTGTACAGTATTTCTCTCTCAAGAGTTCTCTCTCTCTCTCAATCAATTACAATCAACTCAATAACTGAGTTATTATTCCCTCTTTTCTTTCTTCTTAATTACAATACTGCCCCATGGGTCTCTTAAATAAGATCCAAGACAAAAAATAATTAGAAAAATAGACTCAAGACTAAAATTAGTCTTTACATGTAAACCAACTATTCTCCTAAAATTAGAAAAAATCTAATTCTGGAAATGCATGCAAATGCACAGTTGTCGGTGTCGGTCTACAGGTGACCGATGCCAGTCGACCCCTGATCGATGTTGGTCGGTCCTGTGTCTATTCCTGATTGATGTTAGCAATACTACCGATGTTGATCGAATGTGTAATCGATGTCGGTTACTGTGTAAACTCAGCAACCTCAATCTAGCTCATCAGTGAAGCTTTTGGATCCACAACTCAACATGATGATGTTAGGTCAAGACAAAGGTTATAGAGAGGTTATTGATCCTAATCAAGAATAATATAAGGTTTGACTACCTCACTAGAAGGTTTATAGCAAGCATGCATAATTTATATAGTTTTCCTTGAGGTTGTAATGATAAGAGAAGGTTTTAAAGTCACCCAAACCTAGTAATCAAGTCTCCAAGTAGATATTTTGTAAGTTTCTTGATGAAAAATACATAGATCCAAAGTTATCATGATGATATAATTCTAATACAATGTTTTATATCTCCTAAGACCTAATAAATAGGTTTTCAAACAAAAATTATAAGTTCCATGAACTTGTAAGTATAAAACAAAGATTTTAGAGCTAAAACATGAGTTGACAAGCCTAAGAGCAAGATTTTGAGTCAAATAAAGAAGTTTCAATCTTGTAAGGTAAAAATTAGAGGCTTCAAGCATTCTCTAGGAGCACCTATAGGTCTGCAAGTAGATTTATTGTGCATACTTATTACAAGGTTCCATAACTACTCAGGAGGGTTTCAAACCCTAAAAATACACCTATAGATGATAAAAATAGAGTTTTAGCAAGGTTTTTAATCTAGTAATGTGAGAATAGGGGTTTTATAAGAATAATTATCTCAAATACCCTCTAAGAAGTCTATATCAGGGTTTCAATGTTAATGTAAGGTTTTGAAACATGATCTAAGACACTTATAGGACTGTAGCATAGTTCTAAGGTTTCAAGTCTAATCACATACAGATTTTAAAAGGGTTTTCATCATGATCTCAAAACTTAGATATAGGCCTGCATCAAGGATCCATAGTTTCATGTGATTATTATGCCAAGATAAGAAGTTATCAAGCTCTAAAGACCTTCATATAATTCTTTAGAGAAATTTCAAATAGGATCTAAAGCTCTTAACCATGTTTCCAAGGTTCTAGGTCTGAATGCAAGTTTATGAGGTCTTAGAGAAAGGTTTTAAGTAGATTTCCATTGTTTCAAGTCTGAAAGAGCATGATCTAAATAATATTACAGGTCTTTAATAGTGAATTTCTAAGTTTCTTCACTAATACAAGGCTAAGAAACAAAGTTTTAACACTTTAAAACCTTCATATGGGTCTTAACATAAGGGATACAAGGTTTACAAAGATAAAAACAAGGTAGTAGAATATACAAAATCACACCTATAGGTTTGAAATATTTAATACAAAGTTACATGACTATTTCAAACCTTCATATAGCATTTACATGATCTCAGGACCCCACTAGCACATCTGCAACATAGTTCTTACAAGGTTGTTGATGATCAGAGGTCCCATAAGATGTTTCCAAGCATTTAGAAGCATGAAAACACCATAAGCATGTCTCTAAGAACTAAAATAAGTTTTCTTCAATATAGGAATGATCTAATTTACTTGAAGAGGGTGAAAAAAACATGGAAGGCAGATGAAAACATGCTCCTAGAGAAGTACAACCTCCTCAAGGTAATTGGAATCCATGAAAAACTTGTGCAAAGTCTCTAAGTGGGTGAGTTAGGTCATTTTAAGACATGTTTTGGTGTAGGATAATTATCAAGGGATCTAAACATGGAGAATAAGTCAAAATTATCTACCTTATTTCTAGCCATGTATCTTCAAGAGGAAGGTGGTGAGTTCAAAGCCCTTCTAGGTAAGAAGACCAAATCTATCATGGACAAGCCCTTCTATGAGACAAATGGAGTAATAATAGGATGGTTTTCCTCCACTATACCCAAGTTGGTCTCTTTTCCTACACATATATGAATTGATGAAGGTATTTGGGGAAGTTATTGTGCCTTTTTCTCTCAATTACTTATATTCTCTATATATGACTAAAAGGGGACTTTTTTAGGAGCCCTCTACTTTGGTGTAATAAAATTTTACTCATTTAAAAATTGTAACACAAGATTTAGCCTTGACATCAATAAAGAACTAATTTGTCTTTCTTTAATTGTATTTCATATTATGTAT
The DNA here is from genome assembly GCA_037957365.1 of Torreya grandis. Classification (NCBI taxonomy): domain Eukaryota; kingdom Viridiplantae; phylum Streptophyta; class Pinopsida; order Cupressales; family Taxaceae; genus Torreya; species Torreya grandis. The sequence continues at coordinate 1,086,984 of JARHVA010003198.1, forward strand.
AACATTAGGGTTGTTATTTACTTTTAGATTTTAGTTTCTTCCCTTGTATTGTTGTCTAATCCTTCTGACCTTCATGTAGAAGTATATCACTTTATTTTACTAGTTTTATGTTGAACATAATCAGTTTTATGCACAATTAATTCTAGATTCTCATCATTTGAGCTTTATATAAGGTGATATGTGACCCATCCTAGTATTTTATTAGGATTCTTACCTTCATGAAAAATACTTATGTGATAGATGTTTGAATTAAAGATTTTGTATACAAGTTATCAGTTCTAAAATTTGTCTTATGCTAATTGAAGCAAGTTCATAAGTTATATAAGTTTTTGTGCATCACCAATTGTGATTTTTTGTTTATCTCTATCCCCTTTTCCAAGATAATAAGTTTAGTATTAGTTGTAAATAAGTCTCTCTAGTGGTGTTTTAGGTTTGCAGGTTGATCTTACATTAGGTGAACTTCATTTAGGTAGGAGCTAATATTCTCCAAAGGTTCATCCCAAGTAGCCAAGGTCTCACACCCTGGGGATGTTCTCATTTTTGTATTGAATCATCTTACTAATAAAAATTATCCAATGTTCATGTGAGAACACTTACATTAAGGTAAAATCAAACTGACTAGTTAATGCCTTGATCTTATGTGCTATAATTGTAATAATTCTTAGTTGAGGATCTTTCTTAGAGATCAAATTAGAGATGAACTCAAAGCTGATGAATTATTTTACTACACTCATGTCCAATTATAATAAGAGTGAATTATGGTTTGAGAGTTCATCATTAGTAATGATGGTTTAGCAAGGTTCTTGGGAATAATTTATGTGCCTATAGAGGGAATATTATGAGATAAAGTTATTGAAGAAACACATGATACACTAGATAATGATCATCTCAGAATGACTGAGATGTTTGTAGTTTTTAAACCATTGTATTTATATCATAGGATGAGGAAAGATAACTAATTACATAGTTAATTTTATTGAGTTTCAAAGAGTAATAGTAGATAATTGTCATCCAACATAAATTTTATATCTTTAACTTGACCCTCATCATTAACGAAAAGTAATATCTATGGACTTCATTTTTGGGTTTCCAAAATTTAAGAACCATCTTGACATAATTTTAGTTTTTGTTGACAAGTTGACTAAGGTTTCTCATTTAATATCAGGAAATATGAAGTACAAAACCCCTTTGTTGGCATAAAGCTTCATTAAAAGGTGGTACACCTTCATGAAATTCTAGAAACTATTATTTACATTATGGATTCACTATTGGATTTTCCCATACTTAACCAAAGGCATGCACCACTAGCACGAACCCTAAAAAATAGACCAAATTACTACATTAAAACATCATGCACGTGATGATTACACACTCACCTGAGGCACAATAAAAGATAATTGGGGTGTGTTGGGTGAGTTAACATAGATGGACGTAACATGAACTCTATTAAAGTAATTTTAATAGATTGAAACAACTAAATAACATAAATAAGATACATATGCTTTCAAAAAATATAACTTGGATTCTATCAAATCATTTCAAACCCATTAAATAATATTTAACATAATAGAATTTATTAATGAAGCATATGTTTCAGAATGGGTCCATATACTCATAACTTTGTATATTACAACATGTATAGTTTAAAACTAATTCAGGCATATAATAGTCTTACCAACAACATAATACTTGATAGCTACTAAAAACCAATAATATCCCTAGTTATATGTGTAAGGCAAGTTTTTATTGCCATAAGCATTGCCTTGTTATTATGTAATAACACTTCATTCCTTGATTTTTTTTCTAATGGATTCTAGTTGAACACAAAATGGATAATTATGAGTCACTCCACTAACTATTCCTCATAGATTTATGTTCCTTGATTTGTGCAACTCCCATTCCTTACTCTATGTTGGTTATCCTTCTAACATGGGTCTTACACATAATTACATGTTATGAACCTCCTGCCTTATGTGCATTGAGATTTATGTTTGTTAACTCTCCACTTTTTGTGCTTCTTGGTATTTTAGAGTTTTTTCCCTATCTCATACCTTTAGGCACTTATTTTTTATGCAATTCTACTATAATTTACACAAAATTTTCATTAAGCCTTCAAAATTATAGATAGACACTTGATATGTAAACACTTATTATGTGCCCTTCCTTTTGTGTGCTACTAGTCTTCAATAAAAAGTTACCTCATACAATTTTGGTATGATTATATGCTCAACACTTATGTGCTAGTTACCTTAACCAAAATATGGGGTCAAAATATCCCTACACTAAATACCTTATCCATCCTTAGACAATCTAGGATTTTTACACTACACTTCTAAAAATTTGGGGTTTTTCAAACCTCTTAAAACAAATTCTAGTGCATGAGATCAGCTTGGATAGTAACCATCTTGGATGGTATTTATTCCAACAAGATTCTTATTCAAATCACATCCACAGTACATTCACTTACTTGTTATTTTGGCATCTTGAATTTTTTTTTAAAAAAAACCTTCATATACCTCTTGTGTGTTGTTTTACTCATTGATTGCTTGTATTTGAAGGCTCTTGAAAGACTTAGAAATTTCCTTACACCTTTATTCAATCTTTTCATTCAAATCATCAACATCTGTGAGTAGTTTAATCCTCCCAGTTTTATCCTTTGCTTCAAAAAAATTCAATATGAGTTCCCTTTATTTTATTTGTTCATCTTTGACTCATGTTTAAAATGTATGTGATTTATGTAAAATATCATTGTACATAATCATAGGAGTAATATTATTTGTATTCATGTGGGATATGAAGAATCATATTAAAAATGAATTGAATAGTCACATTAATTCTTATTAATATGTAATCTTGCTTCTTATTAAATGAATGAATACAATTTTGGTTTGCACCCCATTCATTTTTTCAATTCCCATTATCCATCTTGGAGTAGCATTGGTATCAGTGCATAGGCTTATTCATTCTATTTATCATTCTCCATTTTCCTCCCCACTTTTAATTTTGAATCACAAGTCATACAACATTGTTACAATAACATTAAAGCATTTGAATTGTGTATTATTATTCAAAACTTCATTTGAGATCTGATGTCCTATAATTTTTATCAATCGGTCTCTATCTTCTGACTCCAACTACACCAGATGTGACTAGAGGTGATATTATTTATATAACCCACTCAAATAAGAAGCCAATATTACCAAGTGTAAGTCTTTTATCTGATCAAGAAACAATAATTGTTTTAACCTTTATTACAATGTGCTTGACATCCTTCATGAAATATTGAATGATATCTTTGGTTATTACAACTTAGGTTTGGAAGGAATAAATTTAGATGAGATAGTATCAAATAAATTTTAGTGTTTCTAATATTTAAAAGTAGATGTGGCCTTAAAAATATATAGGTTAGCACTGGAAAACATAGGGCTAGCACATGTGTTATTGTATTGGACCTTCTAAAGGCGTGATGTTTGTAACTTTCATAAGGAGATGTTACCACTTTAGGCACAAGATGATTGAAAAAATTGGTATTTTGGTTCATACATCACCTTTCCTTGTGCCTCTCTCTCAAAATTAATACATTAAAAAAAAAAGATAAGTTATATTTAAATATTATATTTTTTTTGCTTAAATTTAATACATTTTTATAGGACTAATTGATTTATTAACTTTTTTAAAATATTTTAAATAATTAATTTTGGTGCATTTTTTATTTTGAAAACCTAAAAATTATAGTGTTTAGTATATGTGGTGCTCTAATTCATGTTTACGAGTAATGTCATTAAATTTGAACTGATTCATCTAATGCCTAACATGACTGTAAAAATAAAAATTAAGGCTTTGACCTTATAAATCTCCAGGGAGATATAAGGAATATTTTTTTCTTTTCTTTGTGTCACCTATTCATTTCTATCATTAGATGTAAATCTTGGTAGTAATAAATTCTAAGTATATATGGAATTTGTGCCCATGTACAAGAATTTATCTCTTAACAATTGTCATTAATAGGATAAATCCTTTACACGTACTATGTAAGTGTCATGTATCACTATGATCTCATGTGTTTTAATGTCTCCTTCACGTACCACTAAGTATATCTAAAGGACAAGATTCTTCCATATACCAAAAAGTATATATGACGGTTGAGCATATTGATAGGTTTGGTATATCGGTCTGGTGGTATATATAAAGGGAAACCTATTGGAGTGATAAAAAACCAATCCATCTCCTCATGATAGAAAATTCATTCAATCAAAAAAATTAGTTGGAACAACACTAAACCATGTAGAAAACCTAGCTAGAATGGTCTAGACAAATTGAGAATACTCTCATCTTAAATTATTTGTGGTTCAAAATTTGTGATGGAGACACATAACCATCTAAACTGACAATAAAAATAGAATCAAAAACTTGGAAGCATGAAAATTCTAAGACATTGGCCTTGATCAGGACCTCAACTGATGGATAATTTTTTCATCACATACAAGGGTGAAACACACCATGGGAAGCACTAAAAAAGTTAAAGGATTTGTATGATTCCTATTCATAATTGAAATTCATACAATTACAATTGAAATTATTCAAGCCTAAGAAAAAAAATGGTGATGTAATGGGTTTAGCTTTTAAAACTTGCATAATCAAACATGATGTTTAAGATGCCAGTGTAAAAAGTGATGTATATATGGATACTTTCATAAAATCACTCCTTCACACATATTCAGCCTATTTAGAATCTTTGAAAACAAGTAATTAATTAAAGGCACTCACTTTTGATCAACTGATTGAAAAGATGGCTAAAAGAGAAAAGGCCTTTGGAAGAAAGATTGAAATCACATGTGAAAGTATTTTTTATGCTCATCAAATGGGAAATTATTATTATAATTCTTCCTATTCTAAGAATTAAGGAAATGATAAATTCAAAGGAAGAAATAAGGGATAAGGAGGAAAAACTAGTAAAAATAATGGTCAACATCATGAAAAATAAAATGATAAACAAAAATTATTTTGTGAATGATATGGTAGAAAAGGGATTCATGAGGCTCATGAATACAAAACATCATGGGATGAGATTGAGGTCTATCAAAAAAATTAAAAAAATAAAAGAACAAAATCTCAAAACCAGACTTGGCTTAGTTCATAAGTGAATATGTGTTTTCTAACTAAGATGAAGTCAATAATGTGAATTTAACATCATTTGATGATTGGGTCCTATATATTAGTGCCACATAAGACATTAATTTACAAAAGTGATTATTTGAGGATTTTCATGAATAAATATGTGGTTCAATATATTGGGTAGACAAAATAAGTCTTAAATTTGAAGGAAAAAGGACAATTCGACTCAAATCATCAGGGCTTCCAAATTTAACTCTCCACAAAGTCCTATAAATTCCGTAGTTATAATAAAACTTGGTCTCCTTAGCACTCATTTTAAAATAAGGTCACTCCATTTTGATGGATAATGGAGAGGTTGATAACAAAATAAAATGTGATGATGTTGTTCTATTGACTATATTTAATTAAGGAAAGTTGATGAAACTCAGAAGTGAGGTGAGCCTTTAATTTCTATAAATTTTGCTCATCGCATTGGAGGAAGAATGTCAAAAAATTTATTGTGGTAGGAAACATTCAGGAATATCAACTATGACAACATTCAAACAATGAAAAGGAATGGTGTTGTAGATTTGCCTACCCTGCCTACAAAGATTGAAAAATGTGAAGCTTGCATCCTAGCTAAACAAGAAAGAGAAACATCTCAGAAATTGTATTTCAAATATAAAATTAAATTTAAATTTATTTAATCTAATTTGTGTACTCTACTAAAAAAAAATTGGTGTTCATAATCACTACATGTTGTTGATTGATCATTATAGCAAAATGGACTAGATATATTTTTTGAAACAAAAATCAAAAGCTTTTAAAAGTTTTTAAAAATTTTGAACAATGGTTTAAAATGAAGAGAAATTACATATTAGGACATTAAGGACTTATAATGGTAGTGAATCACATCAAATTTGTTTGAATCTTATCTTAATAAAAATGGGATCAAGCATTGTATCACAGTCCCTTATATTCCTCAACAAAAAGGAGCAGTTGAGTGGATGAACAAAATTTTGATGAAAATAGTTTGGAAAATGTTTTATTTCAAAGAATAAAATCTATAATTTTAGGTATAATTAGCTCAAATAGTATTTTATCTCAACATCAACAACTTTTTGAATGAAGACTCCATATGAATTTTGGTGTAGTCATCTTCCTTGAATGTGAAATCTTTTAGTTATTAGATCCACAAATACGCATTGATTCCTAAGGGAAAATGGAATAAGTTGGACCATAAGAGAAAAAAATACATCCTTTTGGGATATTCAAAATCCTCATAGGCCTAAAAATATTTTGATGAAAAAGCAAGTTTCTCATTTCAAGATGTGTTATTTTCTATGAAACCGCAAAGGACACAACCAACATTGATCAAAAATTGAGTCAACTTGAACAATTGAAGAATTCAATATTTTAAAGGAGAATTATATAGAGATTCTAAATAGTTATGGGGGGACATGTAATTGGGAATCATTTAAATATGTATTATCTTATGTAATTCAAAATGAAACTCCCCAAGTGGAAGAAATTGAAACTTTATTAGAAGATGAACATATGTCAAAAAATGAAGGAATTTAAGATCAAGAAAATGAGGAACCAATTATTCTAAAACAAACAAAAAAATGCCAAAATGTACCACATAGACACTAAAATATGTTAGACTTGTTAAATATGAAAAATAGGTACTTAAAGTACATGCATAGCCACTCAACAAATAAATAAGTTATTAGAATTGATTCAAGACTAGTTAGAAAATTTTACCTTGGAAGACCCTCTAGAATAAGAAATCAATATTAGTTTTTATTAGATTCAACTTTCTTCAAACTAACTTAAAAAACTTGATGCACAGAGAAAATCAATGAAAATTTAATATGATGCTTTGGTCAAGATATGAACTTGTGGGTTACTTGATCCTCCAACCAAGTTGTAAACAGATTGGTTGTAATTGGGTCTTTCGAAATAAATACAAAGCATATAGATCACTTGAAAAACACAAATAAAATATTATCGTAAAAGGATATGCTCAAAAAGAAGGGATAAATTATAAATTGTTAAACACAAAATATACTAAGAGGGGGGGTGAATCAGTATATTATATATCTTTTACTTAATCTAATTTCTTTTCTTTAACCACTTAATCACACATTCAAGATATGTAATAAAACTAAAAAAATAATATGCACCACACAAGAGAGAGAGAGAGAGAGAGACCATATTTTTACATGGAAACCCAAAGTGGGAAAAACCACGGAGAATAATCTCAAGTATATGGATGAGCACCAACTCAAATTACAAAGTTTGCAAACATCAACTTGTAGGAGCACCAACCCCTTTGTCGAGCACCAATACAGTAACTATTTGTGAGTACCAACCCACAGGAGAACCAACCCCTCTTGTGTATAAAACACACCTATCTCTTAATATTACTTACTCAACAAATGATAGAACTCTACAATATCTCCTACTTTTCTGTAATATCCCCTTCAAATAGGGAATATAGAAAGACAAAAGCTATGATACCACTATAATATCCCCAACCAATAAGGACTATAGAAAAACAAAGATCTGAACAAAGATATGATTTTTGAAAAATAAATTCAAATAAACAATAAACCACAGTAAATCTCTTAACTGGGAAATCACTAATCTTATTATTCATCCAGATGATTACAATAGATGTCCTCTGGCATGCATATAAAGAATACAAATATCATCTCAAAACCTGATCTTTTGCAAATCTGGAATGGCTCTCAGGTTGCTATGTCAATAACATAGTCACCGATGGCGGTTATTATGCCATCATCGATCGATATACTACCGACATCGGTCACTGTCAGTCGGCTACTCTGCCGATGTCAGTCACTGGGATGCCGATGTCAGTTCCTGTGTCCCCTGTAGCACTGTCTGGCCTATGGTAGAATTGTATGGAATTGCACAGATCATACAGATTCTATATAGAAGCAAGATAATATGTAGCGGCCTGTATTCTGGGTACCTAATTCTAAAGATCTCTATCTATATAATTTTCTAAATCAAAAAAAAACTAAACAAAGAAATACCTTTGAACCCTTGTGATAACTTATGTATGAAGTTATCTCTCAAACCTGTAAACCCCTATGATAACTTCTGTATGAATTTGTCTCTCAATTTGGCAATAGATCGGTTGATCTCTCACAACCTCTGAATCGCACACAATGAAGAGTGGACGTTCTTCAATGCAAATGGAATCCTGGAACCCTTGGCTCAGTCTTCTCAGAAGAATTCTTCAACAATCAATATCAATAATCATATTCAATAATGGCCTCCCTCCAATAAGAAACCCTTATATCTTCTAAAAAGTGTGCTTGCCCTAATTAGGGTTTCATAATTTAAGTATTAGGGTTTCTTAATTAAAAATAGGACAAATAATTAATATTTGATTAAATCAATCAAATATTAATATCTCCCTCAATACATATCAGATCCTCAAACCGACTAAAGCTGGTGAATCAGGGAGTGATTCTGCACATGACCATACTAAAACAAGGATGCTTCGCTGAATGCTAACATTCCCTATATAATAGGAGCTCAAATAAATGCATTTGAAAGAGCCCGAATGAAAGCCAACTAGAGAAATTTTTCTAGTCGAAGCCAAGCCAAACTCCATCAAGACCCTCTATCCATCCTATCAGCCTACGAGGGTCATATAATAGGCTAATCATCAACTCTAAAGATGTTAATTGAAAAGGGGACATGACAATCTGCCCCTCCTGAAATTGCTTGTCCCCAAGCAATCTCGGAACAACAAACCAACCAATCCACCTGGATCCCAAATGTAGTCATGATCTATACTGATGACAATCAATGCAAGCTCCTACAATATCCTCTAAAATATAACCAAGAGGAATCCACAATCAAAATGGCAAATGCAACTCAACCAATCTCTAAAATCACAACTGCCCTGGATGTGTCGATACTACAGGCTGTGTAACTTACAACTACCAATTCCATCTATAAAAGATGGTGCCAATCCATCCTGCAATGGATGGTAAGAAACAAGTACCAATCTACACCTGCGTGAAATCAAATCCTTGATCTCTAGATCAAAAGAAGAATAATGAGCATACCTCACCATATAATGCTGATAGGAACCCCCAAACTCCACTACTGGCTCACCATCACTAAATTGGGAATCAACAGATGGCTCCAATATTTGACTCCAAATGGCTATAGGCTGGATAGGACCCTATGCAATCTACTCAACAAACCCCACCTCAAAGTCCCTATGAGGCAGCATAGTAGAAAGGATCACTATAATCTCCTGACCCAATCTGCTAATAGCACTAGTCTCTCAAATGAGAACACCTTCTGTCACTTTATGCGAGTCCAGATGAATACCTGCACTATCCAGCAAATACTCCATGAATGATTCAGTGCAGTAAAAATTATACGTGGAAGCATCAACATACTCCCCCGCACACCACAACTGATCCCTCTATAAAGGTGGCACAACCAACTATACCACACTGTCATCTGTGTGAGAAGAATCAATCTAGAGACTCAACTCCACTGGTATCCCAAACACATCAGGACCAGGGACTCCCAAATCTTGAACATGTGTGTCAGCACCAATAACATGCTCCTCAGCAACAACTACAAGAACATACTCACCACCAACACTCAGTGTACTAACATCTGAGCACACCTCCACACTTTGAATGCCAGCATCGAACTCATCCTCATCTAACTCTGAAGAAGCTACTTGTTGAAACTACCTCATCATCACAATCTCTAGCTCCCTCATCCTCTGCAACTAATTGAGAGTCCAAATCTTGATGACTAAGCTCATCCCCATGTCTCTCAGAATCCTGGTGAGCCACCTTCATTGCCTCCTGTATGTGTAGCTCTAAATCTGCCTCTACCTTAGGCTCTAAAGCCTCTGCCTCTGACTCTTCAGAACTATCTTGTTGTTCAAAATTTTCTGATTCTGAATCCTCACAATACGCCCACATCACATGATTTTCCTTGCCCTTAGGCCTCAAAGGACAATCATGATTGGCATCATATGGATCTTTGCAGTATAAGCAAAGCTTTTTCCTACATAGATCATTAAGAGCCCCTCGATCCAAAGGTGGTGTTGTGGCCCCTTTAAAAAAGGATGGCATACGTCGTACTAATTTGGATTTGAATGTAGGGTCTAAAAGAATTTCATTCATCCTCCTCTGGGTTTCAACCAACTGGTTCAAACTTTGTTTCAGCTTCTTCATATCCTTGTCCCACTGTCTCTGAGTACTGGAAGTACCCATGATTAGCTCACCGATTCAATGTTCAATCTACCCAACAGGATGGCAGAATTTAGCTCTAGTTTGTCCAATAGGATGGCAGGAATTTGGCTCTAATACCACTATAATGTCCCCTTCTGATACCAAAACAAAAGCTCTGATACCACTATAATATCCCCAACCAATAGGGACTATAGAAAAACAAAGCTCTTAACAAAGATACAGTTTTTGCAGAATAAATTCAAATAAATAATAAACCACAGTAAATCTCTTAACTGGGAAATCACTAATCTTATTATTCATCCAGATGATTAAAATAGATGTCCTCTGGCATGCATATAAAGAATACAAATATCATCTCAAAACTTGATCTTTTACAAATCTGGAACGGCTCTCGGGTTGTTGTGTCAACAACACAGTCACCGACGGTGGTTATTATGCTATCGTCGATCGATATACTATCGACATCAGTCGCTGTCGATTGGCTACTCTACCGACGTCGGTCTTCAGTTGGCTGATGTCGATCACTGGGATGCCGATGTTGGTTCTTGTGTCCCTTATGGAACTGTCCAGCCTGTGGTAGAATTGTATGAAATTGCACAGATCGTACGGATTCCATACATAAGCAAGATAATATGCGGTGGCTTGTATTCTAGGTACCTGATTCTAAAGATCTCTATCTATATAATTTTCTAAATCAAAAAAAAACTAAATAAAGAAATACCTTTGAACCCTTGTGATAGCTTCTGTATGAAGTTATCTCTCAAACCTGTAAACCCCTATGATAACTTCTGTATGAATTTGTCTCTCAATTTGGCAATAGATCGACTGATCTCTCACAACCTCTGAATCGCACACAATGAAGAGTGGACGTTCTTCAATGCAAATGGAATCCTAAAACCCTTGGCTCAGTCTTCTCAGAAGAATTCTTCAACAATCAATATCAATAATCATATTCAATAATGGCCTCCCTCCAATAAGAAACCCTTATATCTTCTAAAAAGTGTGCTTGCCCTAATTAGGGTTTCATAATTAAGAATTAGGGTTTCTTAATTAAAAATAGGCCAAATAATTAATATTTGATTAAATCAATCAAATATTAATATCTCCCTCAATACATATTGGATCCTCGAACTGACTGAAGCTGGTGAATCAGGGAGTGATTCTGCACATGACCATACTAAAACAAGGATGCTCTACTGAATGCTAACATTCCCTATATAATAGGAGCTCAAACAAATGCATCTAAAAGAGCCCGAATGAAAGCCAACTAGAGAAATTATGCTAGTCGAAGCCAAGCCAAACTCCATCAAGACCCTTTATCCATCCTATCAGCCTACAAGGGTCATATAATAAGCTAATCATCAACTCTGAAGATGTCAACTGAAAAGGGGACATGACATTTTCTCTCTTCAAAAACAAATACAAACCATGCACTCTCTTGCATATTATAAATGGCTTCTCAAGCCTTTATTTATAGCTTTCCAAATGACCTTTGGAATTAACCCTTTGTGACCCTTCAATCCTCATGGAAAATGGTGACAAACTTTCATGACCCTTTCTATCCTTGCATTTGAAAATTCATATGGTGACCCTTCATAAGCAAAAGAGTCCTTTCCTCTTTTGTCTTTATCTTGGTGACTTTTTGTATTCCTCAAAGTGTCCCTTCATGGAAAAATGTTCCATACCCTCTTTTTTATTCACATGGTGACTCTTATAATTCCTCAAGATGACTCTTCATGAGAAAATCCATCCCATTCCTCTTTCATCTTTTACCCTATGACTATTTGACTTCTCCATGGGCCCTCTTTTGACTTATATGCAACCAAAAATATATTCATTAATATTAAATAAATATTAACACACATTAACTAAGATATGAATATTAAAAACATCAATAAATCTAATGGGGCCTTTATCACCAATAATGCTATACTTTTGACATGAATGACAATATTTCCAACATGCCTACCCTGCCCATAAAGATTGAAAAATGTGAAACTTGCATCCTGGCTAAACCAGAAAGAGAAACGTTTCAAAAATTAGATCAGAAAGCTAAAAGTAAATTTAAATTGATTTAATCTAATTTTTGCACTCTACTAAAAGAAAAATTGGTGTTCATAATCACTACATGTTGTTGATTGATCACTATAGAAAAATGAACTAGATCTATTTTTTGAAACAAAAATCAAAAGATTTTAAAAGTTTTGAACAATGGTTGAAAATGAAGAGCAATCCCATATTGGGACATTGAGTACTGATAATGGTAGTGAATTCACATCAAATGTGTTTGAATCTTATCTTAATAAAAATGGGATCAAGCATTGTATCACAATCCCTTATATTCCTCAACAAAAAGGAGCATTTGAGTGGATGAACAAAATTATGATGAAAATAGTTTGGAAAATGTTGTTTTTCAAAGAATAAAATCTATAATTTTAGGTAGAATTAGCTCAAATAGTATTTTATCTCAACATCAACAAATTTTCAAATGAAGACTCCATATGAAGTTTGGTGTAGTCATCTTCCTTGAATGTGAAATCTTTTAGTTATTGGATCCACAAATACTCATTGATTCCTAAGGAAAAATGGAATAAGTTGGACCATAAGAGCAAAAAATACATCATTTTGGGATATTCAAAATCCTCATAGGCCTCAAAATATTTTGATGAAAAAACAAGAAGTTTCTCATTTCAAGATAAGTTATTTTCTATGAAACCACAAAGGACACAAACAACATTGATAAAAAATTGAGTCAACTTGAATAATTAAAGAATTCAATGTTTTAAAGGAGAATTATATAGACATTCTAAATAGTTATGGGGGGACATGTAATTGGGAATCAATTAAATAAGTATTATCTTATGTAATTCAAAATGAAACTCCCCAAGTGGAAGAAATTGAAACTTCATTAGAAGATGAACATATGTCAAAAAATGAAGGAATTTAAGATCAAGAAAATGAGGAACCAGTTATTATACAAGAAACACAAAAAATGCCAAAATAGACCACACAGACATTGAAAGATGTTAGACATGTTGAAGATGAAAAATAGGTACTTAAAGTACATGCATAGCCACTCAACAAATAAATACGTTATTAGAATTGATTCAAGACTAGTTAGAAAATTTTACCTTAGAAGACCCTCCAAAAGAAGAAATCAATATTAGTTTTGATTAGAATCAACTTTCTTCAAACCAAATTAAAAAACTTGATGCATGGAGAAAAGCAATGAAAATTTAATATGATGCTTTGGTCAAGATATGAACTTGTGAGTTACTTGATCCTCCACCCAAGTTGTAAATAGATTGGTTGTAATTGGGTCTTTCAAAACAAATACAAAGAATATAGATCACTTGAAAAACAAAAAACAAAGATTTTCATAAATGGATATGCTCAAAAATAAGGGATAAATTATAAATAGACCTTTGCACCAATAGAAAATTGGAATACTATTCAAAATTTGTTAGCTTTAACATCAAAAAAAGGATGCAAATTTCATCATATGGATGATAAAACTAATTTTCCAATTGGTTATCTCAAATAAATAGTTTTCATGACTCAACCAAAAGGTTTTACAGTTGATGGAAAAGAATACAAAGTGTGCAAGGCAGATAAATCATTGTATGGATTGAAACAATCCCCAAGATCATAGTATGAAAAGCTCACTAAGCACCTCTTGATCATGAACTTCACACATTTTGAATTTTAATATGGAATTATTTATGTGAAAATAGTTGTATATATAATTGTATAAGTGGATGATCTATTCCTCTTAGTAAATAATGAAAGGTACCCTCTACAATTCAAACTAGAATTGAAGAAATGTTTTGAAATTATAGATTTTGGTCACCTTCATTATTATTTGGATATTGAAGTGATTCAAAAATTCGTGTACATTTTCATCACATAATTGAAGAAAAATTTTTAAATGCTAAGAAAATATGGATATAAATCACTTAATATGGCCATGGAACAAAATTTGAAGTTGACATCAGATGATACTATAGAACTTTTAGATGCAACTAATTATATAAAGCTCATTGGAAGTTTGATTTATACCACAATAATATTAGACATATATTTTAATGTTGGCACTTTATAGATTCATGCAACAACCAAGAAAAACTCATTAGGTAGCAACAATGAAAATTATTCGATAGCTAAATGGAACACATAATTTTGGGTTAAAATGTTCCAAGGCAACATACTTAAAACTAGTTGGATATTTATATTTGGACTATGCAAGTGATTTTGAAGATGGTAAATCTACTTCATGTTTCTAATGAATTTAGGAATAATAATCATTACTTGGAAGTCAAATAAGTAGTCAGTTTCAATAATTTCTTTAGCACAAGAAAAATATATGGTAGCTTCAAACGCAACCAAAGAATAATATGGATTAGAAGGGTTCTCATATATTTTTAGGAAAATTAAGCTTTATCAACACCACTCATGATTAAAAACACTTATACAATACAAATGGAAATAAATCTAATATTTCACGACCAAACCAAGAACATCAACACCAAATTCCATCTGATTTGGAATTATGTGAAAGATGAAAGTGTAAAATCGATACATTTTCTAACTGTAGAGAAACTAGAAAATATCCTAATAAAAGTGCTAGGAAGAGAGAAATTTTAAAAATTCATATGTAAGTTTGGTCTCACTATAACCCCTACATATTAAGGGGGGATGTAATATTATTGAACATAATCATAGGATTAATAATATTTATCTTCATGTGGGATATGAACAATCATCTTGAAGATGAACCAAATAATCACATTGTTCCTTACTTATATGTAAGTTTGCTTCTCATTAACTGAATGAATACAATTTTTATTTGCATTAGATTCATTTTTATAATTCCCATAGTCCATTCATAAACATGGTTTCTAAAAATAAGGTCAATGAAATTGGCCTTCTATGGGAGTAAGTTTACTACTTTTTCCTACAAATCTATCTATTCATCAATCTCCATTTGATCCTTGTTACACTCCTCCATTTTTGTATAAAATATATTTTCCCATTTAATATAAATTTATCCACCATCAACCCAAGATGATCAATGGGTTTGATGTTGAGAGTGAGAGTGTTTGCTAGTAGTATTTTGTCTTATTGTTCTATTTTTTCAATTTTTGGTTATCTTAGCCTCAAGCATTGTTAGATTTCTTTCTAAAATCATGTGATTTTTGTCACTCTCTTCCATATTTTTATTATTGGTGTGCATGCTGACACTATTGGTTACATTTTGTCTTGAAACCTCCATCATCGGTTATACTAAGGTCAACCCTAATTATTCCTTAGTCAAGGGTTGTGGTTCTACATCCACCACACTAAATTCACCTTTCTATTCTAATGGTGCCTTTAAGTTAATGAAAATCAAGGGGGGGAAAATCCTCTAAGTGCGACTCAAATATCCAAGAGAGTTGTTTTTATTATGATTCCTAGGCATTTCCTTTTGAATAAAATCCCACATATAGAACTTTGCAGTCAACTTACATCCTTTAATGTGTTCCCTCATGATCTAGGTAAATTGTTCTTCTCTATATTCTTCTTCTTCTTCACTAGTGGGTGCATAAGCAACAAAATCCATACCCTCCAAGTATATCTATCTTATTTTATGCCCCACCCTCTCCATAATTTTATGATCCAATCTCTCAATTATGTACCTCTTCCATAGTTTCATAAAATTTCACTCTTAGTTCCACATTTTTTATGGCTCTTCCTCATCTACACTTCTTTCTTTCATAACCTCTAGTTGAGGTCTTTCTCCCTTTTCATTTTATTTGCTATTAGGCCCTTAAAAACCTTGACCTTTATCCAACTCTTGGTCAGTGCACATCCTGGTAATTGTTTCTATTGGGGGTTAGGATTTACACAAATATAAAATCTTTATTTCACTTCCTTTGGTTGACCTAATCATTCTAATCATTGAACTTTCATTTGTTTGTTCTTTTTTATTTTTTGGTTTCCACTATTGTAGACACCCCATTTTAGTCGCATCTATGTCTAAACTAGACTTCAGAATGCTTTCTACCAAATTATGCAAATTAAGCCTAGAAATCACTGAAACACCCAAATTTTTTTGCACATCAGTTGAAAATTCATAGATTCATATTGAGGCTTCCTCATTCAGGGTAACACACTTCATGTAATGATAACCTATCTTGGATTAAAACCCAATCAAATTATGACCTATAAAATTGACAAATTAGCCCTTCAATATATTAATACAAAACACTAAAACAATTCTCAAATGCCAAAAACCCTAAGATTAATTAAAAATAAACTTTTATTAGTTGCTTAAGTAAAAATTACAAGTTTAATTGGGGAGTTACATTTTCTAAAAAATGATTTTTTTAATAAAGATAAGGTCAAAGTCAAAGGAATTAATAATATATTTTATAAATGCCTAAAATTCAAATAAAAGGTGAGTCATACCTAATAAATATCTTATATGAGTTATCAAGCCTCATAAATATCTTCTATGAGTTTTCAAGCCTTCATAATTGCTTTGACTCAACCCAAGGTTAATCTAAACTTGACTAAGGTTAATCTAGACACAACCATATTTAAAACTAAACATAATCACACTTGAGTTAGAGTTAGTTTTAGAAGTTATAAATACAAGTACCATTGCACCTATATAAACAAGATCTTAAACTAATTTTATAATGTTAGATTGATTAAATAAAAGCTTCACCAAGCCAATCCAAACCCATCCTCAAGTGTTCTTAGAGACGTGTTGCCCAAATGGAAATTGTATTGATGAAGACATTTATTGCCCATAAACTGAGAATGAACATCCTCTATGCCAATGAATGAGAACTAGTTTGATAATGGGGTAACATAGTTTTATATTTTATATTCTATTTGTAATTTTGTTTATTACGTTAAGCTCACCAAGTACTTAGGCAAGATTAGTTTAGTTTCAATTATATTGTTTGATTTGAATTCTATTTTGATTTTACTAATAAGAAACTAATGAAATTTGGCTCTTTAGATTCCTAATGATACATAATGGCATGCTTGGTGGGATAATATACCCCACATGCACTAAGGGAGTGACCTGGGGCTCTTAAAATCCAAAAATAACTTACTCAGGACCTTATTTTTATGTTTTTTATGACATTTTTCATGTTTTTGTTCCACTAGCTTAACATGTTTTACAAGAAATAGAGACTACTTCACTCGACCACTTGGCTATGTTACTTGATTGTTCATCTATTTATAAAAAAACTTGATAGTTTTTCTATTGATTGGTTATTTTTTCATCAACCAATAGCTTCTACCATTGCCTAGCTCTATCACAATTAACATACAACATTCATCATAGATGACTCCATCACCATTAACAAATAGCATCACTATAAATTGTCTCCTCTATTATCAACCAATAGCATCATATTATCACCCAACACCATTCTTGTTGTCATCAACTCTTCTACCATCAATTGGTAGCATCTTTATATCACCCAACACCATCTTACTATCACCTGATAGCATCCTACCATCATTAGCTCTTCTATCATTAACTGATAGCATCTTATTGTCACTTGACATCATAGTGTTGTCATCGACTCTTCTACCATTGACCAATAGCATCCTAATATCACCTAACACTATCCTACCATCATTAATTATTTTGTCATCGATCTATAGCATCTTATCATTTCCTAACATCATCTTACTATCATCAACTACCCTACCATTGTTGACTCTATTTTCATTGACTAAAAACATCCTATTATTGCTTGACACCATCTTACCATCATATTACTTCCTATCATCATATGTTCACTCCTATCATTGATTAACTATTACCACCTGATATTTACTTATAGGAAATTAAGTCCATAAAAAGAGTCTTAAACACTTTAAATTTCCATTCACATTTCCTTTTGGTGCTTAAAATTTACTTAACAACTTTCATGTTTGCATTTCAAAGTTACAAGTATAAACATAAAATATATATGCCAAAGTGACAAGGAAAAATGATGCATGGAGAATTATTATTAAATACTCTTTGAGCATACAACCGATCACATCACTCCAAGGCTAACTTTAAATTCTTGCTCACAAGGGAGGTGAAGGATACTTGTTTTGCTTTCTTTTGTTTGTTAATTGCATT
The DNA here is from genome assembly GCA_037957365.1 of Torreya grandis. NCBI lineage: Eukaryota > Viridiplantae > Streptophyta > Pinopsida > Cupressales > Taxaceae > Torreya > Torreya grandis. The sequence goes on from JARHVA010003198.1 coordinate 1,105,482, forward strand.
GTTCTCTTGTTCCCCCAAGTAACTAGGTTGGAGGTGTTATATATATATATATATATATATATATATATATATATATATATATATATATATATATATATATATATATATATATTTATATATATATATAGTGGTTTTATATTACTAACACTTTACTAACCCCCTCTTGGATTCCTTGCTTATAATTATTGTGTACCCTTCAAAATGTAAGTACATGGAATTGTACTTAGGTTGAAAAAGAGCCTCTAGGGTTGATTCCACCTATGGTAGTATCTTATCTCATGGAGAAATTTTTTTTTACTTAGAAGTGTAGTAATTTTAGGTAGATATGTTGTATTAAGAGATGATATTGACCCAAGTGGATATGATCCTTATACATTTCCCACTTACTCAGCTTCACCCGCTATGCACTCGATCTCCATATTATGAGAAGTCTTGTTGATGCACTTGGAATAATTGGGGATGCCTTGTATGTTTCATGATACCTTGATGCACTAGCTACTTTGGCCTTGTTTATCACCACCTTGCCTGATGCAACCATATTATTTTTCTCGGTTTTTGTAGGGGTGGTTGCTCTATTTGCACATACTTTTTCATATTTCTTACAATAGCCTCCCAAAATATTCTAGTTCATTGTCCTCATCAAATTATGTTCCCCTTTTCCATTTTTTATCTTGGGGACATGTATTTTAGCCTATTTGGTTCCTTTTTTCACACTTATATTTTATTCTTTCTCTTTAAAAGGATTTAATGCATATATAAATCAACATTATTTATCATCCAAAATATTGATCTCTGGAGGATCAATTATTATGGAGTCATCTTAAGAGTCATCGTCATCAATTTCTATCTCCCCAATCAAATACTTGAGTGTATATTTCAAAACCAAGATATCTTCATCAACTTTCTTATCATTTATCCTATTGCACTGAGCATTGGAACCTTATTAAACCCACACTCTATAGACTAAGCACTAATTCCATATGGAAATCTAAGACATCCAGTCATTTTAACATTCATAAACCTCACTTTATTAAGTGAATGGTGAACCATCACTTTTTTTGCATAGTATCCATAACCTTCTATAATTACCTTGGGAATTATCCATTTTTGCCCAAATTTTTCAACCAAATTATCATATCATCAGTCCGTATTGGTTTTGTAACTCTTGATAATGTCACTAGGGCATGTGTGGTATTTATATCTCTATACTCAATATTTATTCCAAATTAAATTAGAAAACACACTATTTCCATAAATGTATGGGATTATAATTTCATCTAACACAAGTAAGATTAAAATTTCACCTAGTTTGAATGTGCTTCCATGGTAGTGTGCTTCCTCCACTCTTTCTAACAACTCTTAAAAAATGAAATGTTTAAAGTTTTACTAAACCTTCTTCACATAAATATGGTTTATTATTTACAACCCTTTCTTGTTTTTATAGTCATAGTACACTATCAAAGATAACTTCCCATTAATGAGATGGGCTTCCACTTGTGTTGTGTGGTCTTGAAAAATATTAATGGGTATTGTATATCTATCTTTGTGGTATTTTAAATCTTTGGAAACCTCAAATATTCTTGATTGACATTTCTAGCTTCACATTATATCCTATGTTTATAAAAATAGTTGGACTTTGGAATGCATGAGGAAGTTAATTTCATTCTTCTCCCCATGAAATAGAACCAATCATCATGAATTTGTGGTATAAAAACATAACCAATTTATTTATATTTTAAAATAATGAAAGTTTATAAAGTTACAACACCCCATTGGACTCTAATGCATGATTGATGGCTACGTAATTGTATAAATAAACATATTATATCAAGTTACCCTCTCTATGATTACTTGACTCTTGTAAATGTAAAATGGAAAGTGAAATTTAGATAGGTTAAGGGTTGAATTTATACCCACCCATTGATGCCATTTGCCATGAAGGTTTTTTCATTTACTATCTCCATTGTCAACTAAGACATGTTGCACAATATATTTTTCACCTAGTGACATCATTGTTACATTTCTTCCAATAGGCATGACCTATGAATTTTATTCTTTCTTGCATTCTCGGGCCCCATGCATGACCAAACATTTTCATGCCTTTATGCCCCATAGATCTCTCAGATCTATATACTTGGTTATTTAAGCGTGCACATCCACTAACTTCTCTAGATGATGCAAGACATTTTATTTTCCATACACATGACGGTCCTCCATTGTATAAATTTATCTTTAGAATTTCTAATAACCTACTTGTTGGCCACCGTATTGTCCTATTTAAACAATACAAGATATTTTCCTTGGTGAACTTTTCTTTCCTTTCTTATGTTATGTGGCTAAACATAAATTATTAATTGCAAAAAAAAAGTCATATAAACTAATATAAAGGTAGATGCTGAGTAGAAATGCATTTTTATTCTAACCTAGTTACATACACACACAAAAATACATATGACAAAACTTGGGTAAAAAAACCATTTATTGACCAACAAACTACTACAAAGCAAAGTGTAGAGACAAAATACTAGAAAGGAAATAGTTTTATGATACATTTTATCTATAATATACTTATTTATGATAACCTACTAGTAATTATAAATATTATGGCTTGGTCCTACTTCCAATGAAATTCCTAGGTAGTATTTCTCTATCTAGAGTGCACAACTTACAGATACCAACCTCTAATATATCATGGATTATATAAGGGCTCATCCAACTTATGTTAAGTTTGATAGGATTTTTCATGTACCTTGATTCATAAATATGAGTAGGGGTGCCCTTGCATAAAACCTTAACTTTGATGTGTTTATCATGCCACACATTCTACATTGATTTCTCTATACCATGACTCCATCTTGGCAAAACACTTTTTTTTTTAGTTTCATTAGCTTGCCTAAATCAAATTCCAAATAATCCTTGTCATCAAAATTTCTAGTACATACATTACACAAGGAAGATACCATGAATTCCACTTGCAATATGGCATCCTTAGCAAACATAAGTTGAAAATAAGTAACTTGTTGAGCTTTTTGTAGGTTTTTCTATGTGTTGATAACATTGTCAAGACTTGGTCATCCCTTTATTTGAATCCTACATGCAAAATATTGGTTAGATTTGTGCCCTAAATATTATTAAATTTTTTTATCATCCTGAAGGCTCGTAAATGGTAAAGATTATTTTATGATGCACCATCATAAATTCACTAGGTAATACATGTATTATTTTGACTATAAAGTGACTACCCTTATCACTATTGAGACTAAGGGGAATCCAAACCTAATAATGATGTTTAAAAAAAAAAATCATAGTCTTAGCTATGGTGCAATCTTTTTTAGGAGCTAAGTTTTTCCACCTTGTAAAATAATTCATCATCATTATAATATACCATGTGCTAGTCTTGTGTACAACTAAAGTTATTGGCCTAAAAAATCGATAGCCCATTTCTTAAAAGGATCTTGAGATATGATTGGGATCAATGGAATTTCATCTCTATTGTTTGGATTTCAAATCCTTTGGAAAATTTTGCATTTTTGTATGGAAAATTTTGCATTTTTGTATAAACTATTTTTCATCTTTGTAGATTGTAGGCCACCATAGTCTCCAATACAAGATGTTTTGCCTTGTAACCTAACAAACATAATGAAAACCTATGATTATCTCATGAATTTTTTGTAATACATATTATCTTTCATGTTTCATATCACATTATCACAATACCTCATCATTCCCAAGTTTTTACAATTCTCTGCTAATGAGTTGATAAGGTGCCACATGTACTACCATGTGTTTCTTATCCTTGGTGTGACCCCTAAAATAACAAATATTTTAATCTAATCTAAATCTCCAAACACCCAATAGAGCATGTCATATTAAATGTTTCATGCACTCTTACATGTATTAATATGTGATAAATGATCTGACTCATAGTTTTGATTTTTAGGCCTAACTACTACTAAAAGATAGACTTCTTGGAACATAAAAACAACCTAAAAAATACTCCCATGCAAAACTATTTTATTTATTAAATAATTCAATGCCTCATGTTATAATTTCATTTTATATGAGAGAGCTTATTAATTACAAATTAGATCAAGTGGTCGATCTTAACATCACCTAGTTTCATAATTATAGTGCTAATTTCCATTCTAGATGTATCCACATGGACATAGAATGGTTTAATCCAATTGAGGAGTTGTTATATTGATGTGTTGGCCAACTTCTCTTTTAGCATTTCAAACTACTCCTATTTTTTAATCTAGATGAAGGGTGCATATTTTATTAAAATATATTCCAAAGGCCTAGAGATATTCATATAATTCCATATGAACTTATGATAATAGCATGTATGACATAGGTAGGCACACACATCCTTTTGTGTGCTTGGGGCTTCTAGCTATAGGATAACTATAATTTATACTTGATCAACCAACATCCCTTACTTGCATATAAGTTCCCAAGCAAAGGATAAAAGGGTGTCTCAAAGACACCCTTATTGAGATTAAGTGTTTTTTTTAGTTTCATACATGTCTAAAACATTGGCTTCAAGTTTTATGAGTAATATTATACCAACCCATAAACAGTCTAGTCATCTAAGTATACCTACAAAAACTTTTGAATAAAGTCCTTGAATGCCTCCACTATAATGTGCAAAAAGATGAAAGATAAATTTTTAAGTCCAAAGGGCATCACATTATCTTCTAAAATGTAAATTTAGTCTTTGGCTTAACTTATTCCCCAATTTTAATGTAATGTTAATTAGAGAACCCATTAGTAAAGGTGTAGATTTTTTAGCCCACAACTCCCTCAAGGATATCATTAGTGAAATGGGATAGGAAAGGGTCATTAATGTAAATCTCATTCAACAAGAAATAATAAACACATATTCTGATGGATCCATCCTTATTTATGTTATTTAACATCAAACTTACCCATTTAGATTCATCTAATACATATATGACCCCCACTGCTAGCATTTTGTTATTCTCTTCATTTACCCTATTGTAAAGATTAGGTTTCATTCTATAGAATCTATTTTTTATTGGATTTCCACCTTCATGAAAATTAATCATAATATTTCCTAGTGAATAATTCACACCCTTCATCTCCTTGTATTTTCTTAGGAAAATATCATGGAATTTCATAAATATCTCAATTATGCATGTTAACTCTTCATTTGTTAAAAAATCCTTAATATTTTTGATCTTGGATCTGCATCAGTACCTATTTTCACTTCCTTCATTTTCAAATGCTCATTTTAGTACTTATTTTTGTCTCTATACACACCTAAAAATCCTTGTTCCCATACAAATATCTAAGCATTCAAGTGGTTCATGTCATCGTTAGGTTTCTTGTTCTTCCACCTATCTTATAACCTTCTCCTTATCCCACTCAACTAGACCACTACACACAATAGATTACTAGTTAATTTCCTCATTATACCCACTATTTTTCTATCATTATATTTATCCTCAAATATATTGCATTGCATTTAACCTTTTTCCTTGTGCACATTCTTAATGTTGTCCTCCATAGTTGTGTCATTGTTGACTCTATAGTTCTACCTAGGGTAATTGTACATGTTTTCTCAATAATTGATGTGAAAGTGAGATACATTCAAGAGTCTCAAAAACTTTTAAAAAGTACAATATTTTCAAGATCATGCACATATAAATAAATTTATAACACAATATACATGATTTTAAATTTGCATAGCTATAGAAGCACACCTCATAATAAAGGAAGCACACTTAGTGAGGAAGATGAAATGAAAGAGATGTTAACAAGTGGTAGGTATCTAGGAAGGAAGGATGGGACTATAAAAGGATCAATCCATGTTGGATCCATGTTAGATAAAACATATTATATAATGGAAATATAATATACCACTACGTGGACATGTGGAGGGATCCAAAATTGAATATTCCTAAAGATGCATAAAAAGTTGAAATGATAGATGGAGAATTGAGACAACTTGTAGAGGTCCAAAGGGCTCAATAAAAAGTATAAATAGAGGTCTTAAGTTACCATTTTAGATACTTCAAGGATTTTTACATGTTTTTGATAAGGAGAGAAGTGAATCATCGAGTTAGAGTTTGAAAAAAGGTTATGTTATAAATATCATCATGTGATGATGTGTGTATTCTTTGTAATGGATTTAATATGTACATTTTTGTATAAGAATTTAAATACATGAATGAAAGGATGGATTTTATATGTTTAATTAATATATTTATGTATATGTAAGATGTATTTTATCTTTCTTTGTAGTGTATGATGTAGTATTTACGTGTCTTTATGATCAATTCTCACTACAAGGGTCTCAGTGTTTCTTGTTGCACCTTGTATGAGTGCTTAGGTCTTCATGCCTATGTAGTATGTTGGTTTGGTAAGATAAAAATGTACACTTATTTGTGGTGCTTACTAGAGCCTCTACATGACTTAATTAGGTTGGTGAGTAAAAACACAACATTTTTATTTTCATTGTTGGGACTTGGTTTGAAGAGAGTATAGAGATGGCTTAATGAATGGTGGGATATATATCTCTAGAGCATGTGGAAGTTTGGTTTTAATAAAATTATTTATATTTCAAAAGTAATGTTTTATTAAATAAGGGTTTAAAACTTAAAAATTGGTTAGAAGAGAATATTTTAAGTGAATTTTATGAGATTTTTTTTGTGATTTTTTAGAGCACATACATGTGTGGTTACCTACATATGTGATAAGAATAATTAAAATATGGAACTAAACATGATTGGATTGAAGAGTGGTTCAAGTAGAATAAATTATTGGATAAGGAGTGGACTAAAGTTGTGTATGTTTGGTGGAGAGGCACATTTAACAATTACTTATCAAAAAATTTAGTTTCAACATATTCGTGCCCGAAAGAGGAGGAATTTCAATGTCTGTGCAAGACTAAAGGATCATTTGTTGCATATAATTTTTTGTAGATAAATATGCTAATGGTTGATTGGGTAATTATGACAAAGATAATGATATCTATTTTTTCTTGTGCTTGGGCTAGGTAGCAAAGTGGAGAAGATTAAAGTGAGTGTTGTGTAAGTTTGGTGAAGAAAACTTCTAGGAACATGGGACTATTGATGAGAGGGAAGAAAAGATGCATAAGTATAATTAAGGTAGAGATAATCTAATCACTCCTAGGGATCCTAGGAATATTGGATGACTTAAATAAGGATATGCCATTAGAATATGAGGAAATAAAAGAGGTCATATGGTGGGTAATCGTAAAGGTGAGAAATGTTTTTTTTGTATGGCGATATGTACATGGAAAATTACTTGTTTGAATATCATCCATGGGAGGATAATGATTGGATATCAAAAGAAGTTAGAGTTGTAATAAGCTTGTAGGATGAATGAGGCTTTTAATTTGATGCAATAGATGTTAAAACTTACACACATCTAGATTTAAAATAAATAATTAAACTAGTGGTATTGAAAGTAATAAGGTCTTCACTAACGAGAGATAAAGATTTTGTGTTGGAAAAAATTATGTTTCAGAGTTTAACAGGGAGAGGGAATACACATTTATAGGGATATCATATGTAATCAAGAGTGAAGATGACAAATGTTATGCTAATAAGAGGGATTATTGAAAAAGGTCTATTGGTAGGAGTAATTAGTCCATTAGTTAACCCCATAGTTGTGAGTTAGGAAGGCACCACACAAGGGAGTATAGTGATGAATATAATTGTAGGAGAAGGGAATACTATTGGGAGGAGGGTTTTTTTTAGAATCAATACAAAATAATAACAACAATAAAAAAAAACATGACAACAATAATTGGTAGGACATATGATAATTGTGTATTGAATGTTAATAAATTTGCCAAATTATCTAGGAATATAAGATGTTGTGGATCAAATTTTAAAATGTGGGATTGCATAATGCAGGAAAGAATTCAATGCATAAAATAAGAAATTTATCCATTATGTGATGACATTATTAGATTGTGCACACACTTGGTATAGGAATTATGACCCAAATAAAATGGTGATCAATTTTGAAGAATTGAAGAAGGCATTTTTTATGGAATTCCACCTTCTTGAATTTTAACAAAAGATCATATCTATGATAAAAAAGATTAATCATGATGTTAGTGAACCTATACATGTATGATGTAATTTTTAGGGAATTTTAAAGTTATCCTATGAGATCCACCCTTTAGAACAAACACAATGGTTTTTTAGTGGATTGTTTCCATCCTTAAAGAGACAACTAAAAATAAATAATTTCATTGACACATGAGATGCATTGGATGTCATGCTCAAATAGAGGTTTCTATGAACTTTAATATATAGATAAGCTTTTTTTTAAGCCTAAATATCGAATATGATGACACAATTAAAAAACATTTATAGAAGTTCTACATGGGATGTGTCAAATGCAATATGGTATACCACATGTGAAGTAAAGTGTTACACCAATGAAAATTACATAAATAAAAATGTGCAAGTAGTGAAATTATCTTGTGTGGTTTGTAAGGTAGATCATGAAATACATAATTATTTGTCACTACACTATGTAAAACAAATCAATGTCAATTATTAAGAAAAGATCTATGATGTGAATATTCTTGACACAGATAATAATATATTCATAGATGCAATTGAATAAGCAAAGGATATGGTGTTATGTCGAGCCACTATTATGTCATAGCCATAATATCAAAATGGATTCCAAAATTAGAGAGGATATAATCAACCTCAATATGGATGAGGAGAATAGCTATCCAACATTGTTTGGAAGACCATAATGTTGTGCCAACTAGGCTGATATGTGATTTAAACAACACTATATAAGCTTTGAAAATGGGGAACATAGGGTTGTTATTCCCATAAATAATCATCATGGAGTAAATTACGTGAAGGACATGGATTCAGATGAGGAAGAGAGTAATCTCATCAATTTTGTTGCATAAATAAAATAGATGGGGAGCATACAAAAGAGTATATACTTGAGATACATTAGTGAGAAAGAGAATTTATATTCCTACAGCTAAGCATACACACATTGGGTGTGAGATAAATTTAAGGTAATGAGAAGAAAATAAGAGAAGGTGAATGGTGCTAGTTCATCTTATATGAAGTGTTTTATCTATAATTTTGAATTAATTGGTGTATTAACTCCAATTAAGCTAAAATGAATAGAAAGATAAAAAATTCTATAAAAAAATTGTAAATATCATAAGGGAAACAAAGTAATGAAATATATGAAGCACACTTGAATATAATAAGGAAAACTATGGACAACACATAAGAACTTATGATTCTTAGCTATTTTCTATATGTGTGATGATTATGTATGAATATAAGACTATGGGAATTGGCCAAGCAAATTTGACTTTGTATGTAAAACTAAAACATGAGCTATCACTTATCAAGGTTAAGACTAATTGGAGGGGGATAAGATCAACTACCACTACTATATTATATAGGTTAATTTTCTTCTCTATATAAAATTATGGAAATTAGGACATAGTCGACTATGCCTACTTAAAACACATCTGTTTGTGGAAATTTGACCTTCAGATGCATGATAAGGATATAAAAATGACTTATTCAAATTTGAAACATTAATAGGGCTTACAATAGATTAAAAAAATTAAATATAAAAGGGGGAGTAAATGGGTTGATTTGACCCCAATCACCCTCATGATGATTGATCATTGCCTATGTATCCAATACTCTAAAGAGGGAAATCAAGCCAACGTGGTTTTCCTACTTAGAGTGTTTTGTGTTATTGTGCTCATTTTACTACATGTATAAATATAGAGATGGAATGAATAATTGATAATGTTTTGATTTGAATTAGATAAAATAGGATTTTGACTTGGTTAAGGACTACTTCAAATGTTTATAGTTAGATTTGGGAAGAATGAGAAAGCTTTGCTCAAACTGAAAAAGTGTAAGTATGCCTCAATATTGAAATTTCCAAGTGATTGGCCAAGTGTTAGAATAGGTGACTTAGATGTGCCTTTATAGCCATCCAAAATGGGAAAACCTCATGCTACCTATCCCAAAAATATGAAAAACCCTATAAGGGAGAATCTAAATTTGAAAACTGGTCGTTGCTAAGGTGAAGAACATGATCAACCCATAGGGGTCAAGAGAAGTTGGCACTATTTACCTATACTATTAAATTTTATCTTGAAGGCTAACATTTGAAATTTAATATCTAGGATGTTTTTACATATGTTTAAATAGGTTTTTAGTAATTAAAAACATTTATATAGGTGTGAGAGATTGATTTAGAAAATGGATGGCCCATATAGGTACTTAGAATAGAGTGAGGTGACAAATTAGGTTCACATTAATTGTTCAAATCAATTAAAGTAAAGGTGCACCAAAATTGATGTTATCAAGTATTCTTGACTAAATTTGAGTGACTAAATTTACCCCACTTTAGTATAGAAATAAAATTACTAGAGTAAAAGGAAAGATATACTTAAGTGTGTACAACACACTTTGACTTTGATTAAATACTCCACTTATGCAAGGCACTTTAACCTAATCAAACTTGTAATAACTCATGACATATTCATTTTTTTCATTTGAAATTTGAAAAAGATTGAACTTTGAAAATTTAAAAACTGGAATACACATGTATATGTGAAAACAATGTTGCTTTTATAACATTTCTTGAAGATGATGCTTCCTTAGAACATTGGAGAATTGATGCTTCCCATGAAGCACTTGGAGATATTGGTTCCTTTGATGAACCAATGGAAAATTCATAGTGATCAAGCCCAAATTTAGATCAAACAAGAATATAAAATAGAACCCATTGAGGGGTGCAAAAACCTCAATTTTCACTATGGTCTTTGTAACCCCAAGACATAAATGGGTTGGAATCCACAATGTATTTGTAGGAAATATTGCTAGTGGGTGTTGAATCTCCAATTTATGAACTATGCACTTTAAATGAATACTACATATGGCATATATATTTAATAGTCACTTTGTTCCTTAAATATTGTATGTATGATCACAAAACTAATGGACAACATCTATGATTATACCATAATCATGGATAGCAAATAGTATTGAAAGTATGGCATGAATTGGTATCATGCCCCCATGTGGTAAATGTAGAACATATAATTGTATATAAATGCAAATTTGTAAGTTTTATTTAAAGCTTGTGCATGAAATTTTATCATGCAACCAAAATGTGTGAATACATACTCTATTTTTGTAATGTGAATATATATGCATGACATATTCATCCATAATTTATACCAATAATTTAATTTTGAACCATTCTGCATTCTTTGAGACCATATTTTGTACCCAAAATTGAGTTCTTCTCATAGAAACTTATCTCGTGTATGAAAATCCCATTGAATTGCCTCCCTTTTGAGGTGATAGATGTGTATCCTGAAAGTCACTCATCTCCAAATAAAATTTAACTATATCATGTGTAGATCAAGGTGTAATCATTGAATATTATTGTATATGTCAAAATTATGTCAACATAGTAAAATGTGTACCATTTGAATCATGTATGTAACATATGAGGCAAGGCTTAAAGTTTCAAATGTAGATATATGTATCAATGAAGATCATAGTATTAATTGTAATAGAAACATCCTACATAATATTTAGTGAATTATATGGATAATTTCACTCATCAAACTTAATAAGATCAACAAGCACACAAACATAACAAATATACTATCACAAAATAAGGCCAAGGGCCACATATAAGGGACATGTTCAAATGTCACACAAGGCCAAGGTCCATATGCAAGGGACATTAATAATGTTACAAACAAAGAACATGTTCAAATCACACAAAATAATCAAAGATATAGATATTCAATAAATTACACACAAGGGCCAAGTGTTACACATAAAGGACATACATAATGTCACAAATAAAGGACATGTTCAAGTGTTTCACAAAATAAAGATCCAAGGGCCACAAATAATAAACATGTTCAAATGTCATAAATAAGGGACATTTACAAATGTCACACAAAACAAAAGGCTAAGGTACATAAGCAATGGACATGTTTAAATGTCACAAACAGAGAACATGTTCAAATGTCACACAAAACAAGAAAATATCTCATGGAGATGTTCAAAAAAATTTACACAAGAGCCAAAGGTCACATACAAAAGACATAGCTAATGTCGTAAATAAGGGACATGTTCAAACATCACACAAAATAAAGGGATAAGGGCCATAAGCAATGGACATTTCAAATGTCATAAAAAATAAGAAAATATATCATAGAGATGTTCAAGCAATTGCACACAAAGGCAATTTCTATGCCTCAAAAAATTAAGGGTGATTGAAATATTCATGGGTTTTAGGTGCAACCATGGTGCAATGAACATCTTGAGATATTGTAAGATAACAGAGGTTTTCATCTCCTAACTAGTGGGCTATAAGGAATCTATTTATTGAGAATGATATCAGGGATGGTCTCAACATTTATATGAAGGTACATCACATTATTTGTCAAGATAAAAATTGTCTTGGCCATGGATCGGTTATAAGTGTCTACTATAATGCCATACCTATTTTTGCCCTGGTCGCATGAAAAATAATTGTAATTTGTATGAATATTAGCACATTACTTGTTAATAAAAACACTGATGGTCATGGATTAGTTGCATGATGAGTGTTTGCCATTATACCATACCAAATTTTCCCTAGTCAAATGAAATATATTTACAATTTGACTTGGTAACTACTTATTGGATTGGACTTTCCTAGGATTGATGTCACAGTCTTGGTTTAAAATCTTCTTGTATTTCTTGAGGCATGACCACTTGTGGAAGGGGAATGATGGGTGGTTGGCTACACAACTTCTCCTTTTGGTTTTCTTCCTTACTCCACTCTATCCTATTTTAGTTTCTTATTTTCATAACTACTCGGTCTAGGGTCAAACTATCAGTTTCTTGGCTTTAATCCATCATCTATCTATCAATTGATTTGGGTTCACCATTTTAGGATCTATCAGACCATTTGTTAAGCATAAAATATACTGAGAGGGGGGGTGAATCAGTATATCATATATCTTATAAAACTTTCCTCTTTATCAAATTCCACTTAATCAAACATTCAAGATATGCAATAAACCTCAAACAATAAACATCACATAAGATAGAGAGAGACACCAGATATAACGTGGAAACCCAATGTGGGAAAAACCACAGAGAGAAATCTCAAGTATATTCATGAGAACAAACCCACAGGAGCACCATACCCCTTTTTTGAGTACCAACCTCAACTACAATTCATGAGAACCAACCCACAAGAGCTTCAAACCCCTTTATCGAGCACCATCCCAGCTACTATTCATGAGCACCAACCCACAGGAGCACCAACCCCTTTGTGTATACCACACACCTATCTCTCAATGTTGTTATCTCAACAAATGATAGATCAATACAACATCTCCTTCCTCTCTCTCACCTTTGCTTTTCTAAGCTACATATAACAAATACAAATCATATTCATCTCTCATAATTGTTGTTCTAATCTAGATATCACAATATCAAATCAACCTCTATATCCCATATTTACAAATGGATTCTCAAGCCTTTATTTATAGCTTTCCAAATGACCTTTGGCCTTCCCCCTTTGTGACCCTTCAATCCTCATGGAAAATGGTGCCAATCTTGGATGACCCTTCATATTCAAGCCTTTGAAAAGTCATGTGGTGACCCTTCATGACTAAAAACGTCCTTCCCACTTTTGTCCTTATCTTTGGTGACTTTTTGTATTCCTCAAAGTGTCCCTTCATGAGAAACTGTGCCCTTACTCTTTTCTCTTCACTTGGTGACTCTTGGTATTCCCCAAGATGACTCTTCATGGGAAAATGTGTCCCATCCTTCTTTTGTCTTTACCCCGTGGCTCTTCGACTTCTCCATGGGCCCTTATTTTATCTCATATGAAACCAAAAATATATTCATTAATATTAAATAAATATTAACTCATATTCTCCAAGATATATTTATTACAAACAACATTAAATGCAATGGGGCCTTTATCACCAATAATGTTAAACCTTTGACATCAATGACAATATTTCCAACACCATTGGCTTATACATCTTAGAGTCAAGGTTGGGGTAACACTTAAATGAATAGTTTACTACACTTGACTCTTAGAATTAGTGGGGAGAACTTGGGTTTTAGTAAATATGCTTCACTTACCACTCACTCTTGACAATGACTTTGTTGAAGAATTAGTGGATTACTTGGATGATCTACTCATAGGGAAGTCTATTTTCTCTTAGGAAATCTAGGTAAAATATAATATATTCTTTGGTTTTGGTCCCAATGACTTATTGATTAAAGATAATAGCTAGGCAAACTTTGGATCAAATAAGGCATTTCTTATTTCAGCCGCTATCATCAGGGATAAGGATCAGTCACCACATTTGTTCTTCGCATATTTTTATTGTAGAGATCTAAAGGCTCCTTGCCTAAAAGGACATTAGAGGGATATTTGGATAGTGTTCTTACCAAGAACCTCTCACTTGACACTGGTGAATTGCCTACTTTAGGTCTTGAATAGTTAAACATCTCCACAAAATTCTCTAGTTGTCTTGGTAGATTAGAGGAAATAGTGTCACAGCAATCTCTAGATAGTTCCATAGTCAATATTTCCTTGAAATCATTTGGAATGGGAAGTAATATAGACATACCTCAAATGAATCCTGGGAGGAAAGGCAGGAAATGTGTCAAACTTAAGGGGAATAATATTTGGTTGGTGATTGGAAAAGAAATCAAGATGGAACATGTTTTTGAGATTGTTAATACCACTCTAATGGGTCATTTTTTCAAGAGAGGAATCCTGGCTCATAATCTCAAAATTTATATTTTGTAATACTAAAGGCATATCCTTGGATACTCTACTACCTCTTATACATTAGTAAGGGGCTAACTTATATTTATATTCAAATCCTCTGAGGATGTTTCACTTATATTGGCACAAAGGTGGTTTTGGGGGTCATCTTCAATTATAATTAAGAGGTAGTCACTAGGTTTTGATCCATGTAGGGAGAAATCATTGACACAGCCTATCTAGGTAAAACTCTCAAGACAAACCTCTAGAATTTTTGACTAAGGAAATGCTTAAATCAATTTGGGATAATATTGGGAACTTTATAGATATGTTTGAAAGTATTTTCAAGGATTCTTATAGGATGGTGGCCAAAATTTTGGTTGAAATTAATTTATATGAAGGAGTGGCAGAGGAAATAGTTCTAAAATTTGGACCCTACATCCACACTCAATCATTAGATTATATGAGAGTGTCATTTAGGTGTGTTAGATGTCACACCTATGGGCATTTAGCCAATGATTGTCATAGTTTCTCACCTAAAACTTAAATAAATTATCCAACTTCTACTTTTTTATAGGTCCTAGATATCGAATTTATTAGAGGAGGGACATTGGATCACGTGAAGTTTGTAGATTTTAGTGACTCCTACCTAGTCAATGTAGTGAAAAAAATAACCCTATCTATACAACAACACATAGTGAGTGGTCATCAATTCATTGGATTAGGTGAAGATACTTCAGTGATTCGGTGTGATCCACAACCATTAGATAAAGGTTTATTTATGTCCCCACTTGAAGTACATGGGGATGTAATGTTACTTGACCCCATTACTATTTAGCTCACTTATCTCAAGGATATTAATACATGTTCATCGAGTATGCTCAGGATGGATAATGTTGTTATCTCTCTAAAGACTTTTATGGAGAACCAAAATTCATTAATGTAGAAGCAAGGGATAGATCAGTTCATTGATTCTTTATAGATAACTATTGACCACCTTTTAGGTGTGCCAGAGAGTCCACATATTCTTGATGACAAACTCATATATTATGGGCTATACCTGAGGTTGAAGTTATGAAGTTAACATATACCAGAATGAGTTCATTTGATTCTTTTCTTGATGAATCATTTTCCACTCTAAGTTAAATGTGATATCTAATTAGATCTCATCTTGAGGCAAAAGCCAAGTTGTGGATAGAATTTAAGGTGGTATTAGATCTCTCACTATCCAACCTTGTTTTAGTTCATGAAAAGGTTGTAATTCCTTGATTAAACAAGCTAAAATTAAAATTGTTTTATAAATTCATTGGGGAATTAAAAAAAACTATAATTGGGGCCCTTGGAGTGGGGACTATCCCATTCAACAGTTAGTTATGCTTATATTATCCTTGAATATTAGAGGTATGGGTAATCCCTCAAAAAAAACTACCTTAAATCATTTGATACATCTACATAAGCTAGATTTGCTCATGATACAGGAGATAAAATGAATTTGGGAGAAGGTCATAGGAAGTATTTTTAAATTTTTATCAGACTGGGCTTTTATGGATTTTGATTCTATTGGTGACTATGGTGGTATTCTTACGGGATGGAGGACTACTAATTTTGGGATGGAGTATTCTTTTTTGTTTCATTCTAGTATTAGATTGAATTTATTATACAAATCAAAAATGGTGGGAAAAAGCCTACTAACCCATTTAAATTCAATTTGCATTAGATGAAGGACCAGGAGTTCATTAATCTAATTCAAGTGAAGTGGATTGGTTTTGATTCTAGATCTCTAGAATCATCTAGCCTTCAATTTTCCACTAATATCAAGAGAGTTAAAAAGGTTGTTGTTAGATAGTCTACCAATAAGCATTCTAAAGTAGAAAAGGAAATCTTATCTTTGGAAAATTAAATTATTGAAATATATATAGGACTTTGAGCAAATCTTTGATGAGAATTACAAAGCTAAGCTAAAATTATTTTAATGGAAATTGTGTGATCTTCTAGTGGATGTCAAAGCATAGTGGCATCTAAAAAGTAGAGCTCTATGGCTTGATAATCGCAATGAAAATACATTTTTTTTCCAAAATCTTGCAAAACATTGAAAAAATAAGAACATGATTTTGGAAATGAAAAATCATCATGGATTCACCATGTGGTCCTTTTAGGAGATTATTATTATAGGAGTCACACATTTTTAGTAGTTATATAAGGATCTTGAACATCTAAACATTATCAACATTGTCAAAATCCCTTCTTTCTTTCCTAGTTTTATCAATGAGGAGGATAATGAGAGGACGGAAGTGGAAGTTACCAGGGAAGAGATTTTGTTAGCATTAGCTTCCTTTTATAAGGATAATAGCTTGGGGCCTGATGGTTGGTCCACTAAATTCTACATTGGTTTTTTTATTTACTTGAGGAGGAGCTCATTCAAGTCACTGAGGAGACCTGACAGTCAGGGAAGATCCCAGGGGTTTTCAACTCTACCTTTATATTTATCATACCTAAGAAGGATTCCCCTAACTCCTTCAATTATTTCTAACCTATCTCCTTATGCAATTGCATTTATAAAATTATTTCTGAAATCATCTTAAAATGGATCAAAACTCTCCTATCTATCTCCATTTCTAAGGAATAATTTGGTTTTCTTCATGGTTGACAAATTCATGATGTTATCAGAGCTACCCAGGAGGGTTTGCATTCCATTAAAACTAAGAAGTTGTCAGTTTTAGTTCTAAAGTTGGACCTTTCTAAGGCATTTGATAAAGTGAATTGGCTATACTTGAGATTGATTCTGGTTCATATCAATTTCTATCTTCAAATGGTTAACTGGATCATGGGATGTTTATCTTTTGTATCCTTCACCATACTTATAAATGGCTTGACTTCTCCCTTCTTCAAATCCACACGTGGTCTTAGGGAGGGATGTCCTCTTTCCCCTCTAATTTTTCTTCTCATTACTAAAGAATTGAGTCAATCCATTATCGAGGCTAAAATATCTAGATCTCTCATAGGGGTCAAGGTTTGTAGAGCAATCTTCTTCATGCACCTATTATTTGTGGATGATGTGTAGTTATTTCTAGATGGTTCTTGGAAGGACATTTATTCACTTAAGGAGTCTCTGGACCTCTTTTCCATGGCCACTGGCATGTAAATAAATGTGCATAAATCTTGCATTACCTTTAATGCTCTAAACAAACAACATATTAGATGGGTTATTTGGATCTTCCCCTTTCCATAGGCTAACATTATAAGTGGCATCAAGTATTTGGGGTTCTTACTGAAACCAAATGATTATAGAAAATTTGACTAGAATCGGCTGATTGATAAGGTGGTCAAGCGCATTAGTTGATGGTGTAATTGGTGGCTCTCTCTTGTAGTAAGACTTACCCTCATCAAATATATGTTGGAGGCCATTCCTGTCTATTGGCTCACCTTAGCATATATCCCTAAAGGTGTCTTGAAAAAGATTCAAAAAATCAACTATAAATTTCTTTGGATGGGGAAAAAGAGAAGGAATGTATTGCCCTTGTTAAATGGTAGTACATAACCACTATAAAGGCTATTATGGATGGGGGTTAAAAAATATACACCTATTTTAAATAGCTTTAGCTACAAAAAGTCTCTAGAGGTTAATCATAAAGGAGTGCTTTTGGAATCAAATCATCATTCAAAAATATATTAAACCACTCAGTGTGATAGATTGGATTCATTGTCCTAACAAAATTTATCTCAATGCCTCTATTATATGGAAATCCACCGTTCAATCCTTCCTAATCATTGATAATTGGCTGATTTGGAAAGTAGGGTCTGACACAAAAATCAAAGTTGGGATTGACCCTTAGGTGGGTTATGGTTTAGATTACAAAATTCCTAAGGCTTTGATTGAAAAATTGAGGGGTCAGGTCATCTTTTATTTGTTTCAGGTGGAGTAATAAACCCTTAGTACTCCTTAGTGATAGGGCTATAAAAGTACACACTCCCTAGGATTGGATGGGGAGGAGGGTGTTAGATGGGATGCATATATTCAGAGATTAAAATGGAGCCATATCAGACTCACTTTTATGGAAGATGTATTGGCTTGGTACTTAAACACAAAGTTGGGGAAATATTTTGTGTGCTTAGGGTATCAATCCATGTTCCTCAATGTTGAGCCTGAAGTCAAATAGTAGTGGTGGAAGAATATTTGGTAGATCAAATCTCTTCATAAAACTAAACTTTTTATGTGGCTAGCCTTAAACAATGAAGTTATCACATGGGAATTTCTTCAAAAAACAAACTGGTAGGGCCCAGGGTGAAGTAACCTTTTCTATCAACACTTGGAGACCATGTATCATCTTCTTGTCTCTTGTTCATATGCCAGTTAGATTCAGGCAGAGTTGAAGGCTTTCATTGGGGTCATAAGCTGTTGGAAAGGCAATACTATTATGGACTATCTTGAGAATTGGTATATGATATCTAAACTTAAATCATATAAGGCTTTTCCTCTTATAGTGTCTTGGGGCATTTGGATAGAAAATAATGCCTCCATTTTCTAAGGTAAGAACATTTCTTCTTTCCAGTGCCTCTCTCAGATTTGGCTCATCATTAACCGCTTCAAAACTATTCCTAGGAGTCACATTCTTATTCATCCTCCTATTGATCATTCAGGTGCCTGGAGTTACTTTGATGGAGCTTTCCAAGGCTTCCCTACCATCTGTGGTACTGGGGGTCTCCTATTTATTAACTCTAGACATTATTATCGATTTAAGGTAGGTCTTGGTTTTGGCACAAACAACTTCATTGATCTTATGGCTTTAAAACTTCTTATGAGGCTTGATTTAGAGACTAGAGTGGGAGTATTGTATATTTTTAGTGACTCTTTAGTATTTATCAATTGGTTAAATGGGATCTCAAAATTGGAAAACATGCTCCTTCTTCCCATTTTCACTATCACTCAAAACATGTTGAAATCCTTTGCATCCATCTCATGTGGACATATCTTTAGGGAACTCAGTACAGTTGCCAATTCAATATCAAAAGAGGGGCTACACTTGGATCCTAATCTCTAGGTTATTAATGAATTTCATGATAATGACTATATTAATATTCAACACCTTTCATTGTTGGAGGTCTAAGTCTTAACAATTTGAATGATATTTTCATGATGCACTTTCTTTGGGTGTTCTCTATGCTACTGATACACTCTTTGAGATGGGAATCAATCTACCTCCTTAATGTCATATGTGCTTTATTCCATTGGATGACTCTTGGTTTTGTTTTTAGCACTCACTCTTCACTGTTCTCATTAGGATATCTATGGTTTTCTTAGGTACTCTTGGGGGATCTGCAATTCACCTTTGACTCAATTTTTCACATACTTCTCTAGCTCTTTGGTTCATTCTTGCTTATTTTTCACTTTTAATTATGGTTTATGGGTCATGGGTGACTATTTATATATCCACATTTGGTTTAAGCATACCTTTTCACCTACTTCATACTACCAGGCCTTCGATGGTACTTGTTTTTGCTCTTTTGGATTTGGTATTTACATTGCCTTGGTGTGGTGGGGTTTTATTTCTTCACTCTTTCTTGCACTTTTTTCCTTTGGAATGTTGATGCATCTATAGAATATAATTTCTTATTTTATTAATATGAAGTTATAAAATTTTTTTAGGGGAAAAAAATTGCACAGAAAGTCTATGGCCATACATAATGGACAAATAAA
The DNA here is from genome assembly GCA_037957365.1 of Torreya grandis. Classification (NCBI taxonomy): domain Eukaryota; kingdom Viridiplantae; phylum Streptophyta; class Pinopsida; order Cupressales; family Taxaceae; genus Torreya; species Torreya grandis. The sequence goes on from JARHVA010003198.1 coordinate 1,125,997, forward strand.
ATCCTAATCTACTATGTACAAGTAATAACATCAATGGAGCATAAAACTAAAAAGATAGTCTATACCATGTATATGTTATGTGATCATGTTGTACAAAATAACATATCTATGTGCACTATGTAAGATAGAGATGTTAGGAAGACATTCGTAAAAATTAAATAGCTCAATAATATAAGAGTTATAGAATGGTAACACCTATAAATATTATAACTTATGGATAAGAAGCCCCCAATATGGCACAACCTATGGATAGACACAAGTTTAACATCTTATTATATGTAAAATATGTGTGTCCTAAAAAACACTCATGAATACTAATGAAACGCATGTGTGATATAAAAGAAGTATGTTATCTACCATTCATGAGATAAAAAAAACATATGACAATGTCATAAACTAAATGTCTAATCATGCTCAGGTATTTATTTTGGATTTTTTAGTATATTTTGAATGTTTTTATATTTTTTAAATATTTGATTTTTTGTGTAATCTTTTTGAATTTTAAAACAAGAATAAAAGATAATAGTAAATAAATTGTGGGTTTGAAAGTAGAAAGGAAGGGATCTAAACAATCTGCAACATGTGTCAAGGTAAAACATGCATTGAAAATGATCACATGGCCATGTATGAGCAAGATTACCACACTATATATGTGAATTTGATTGAAAACCATGTGGGAGATAGAGTATATATGCAGAGGAGTTATTGTACATCCTTGTCTCATCAAATGTACACTTGTCAAAGTATGTAACACACATGTATGAGTAATATAACACATGAAATCAATACTTACAATAAATAAATATTATTATGTATACTAGAACTGAGTGTAATATAAAAAAATTAGATATATTAAGGCTCTATTTTCTCATATTTTTATTTTGCTACATAAAACTGCTACATGACATAATCAATTAGCTTAGGTCAATAATGGCAATCAATATTGACTAATACTAGTCAATATTGTCTATGATAGAAAAAATGTAACTTACTCTATTCAAACTATGAAAACAACAATGTAAATGGCAAAATATGGTACTATAGATCACTATGTTGTACTTTTTAGATCTATAAAGTGAAAAATAAGAGCTAAAAGGACAAAAAGTCACAAAAAGCCAAGAGCTAGAAGATTGATCGAAATGATCACATGTATAGGAAGAAGAAGAATAACATGATGAATCAATCAAGAAGCTATGTACAATTAATTTTTTATTTTATTATTATAATGTCTTTAAATTTTTTTTTAGCATATTTGAAATGTAATCACCAATTATCTAATAAGTCATTCTCATCAAGATTGAAATCCTTATATTTATGAAAATACATGGAAGATTCTTCTTTGCATTTTGAATGTTCACGTTCTATTTGATCTATTATTTTTAAAGAGATTTCATCATCACATTCATTGTTACCATCATTTGGTATATGAATTATTCTTCCTTCATGTGAGAAAGTGATGTAGTGTTTATTAGTATCCATTGTAGCTTACATTTTTTGTAACCATGATTGTTTCAATGTGAATGGTACCCAGTGTGTTTGAGGCATAATCCATACCTTTATATTGAAAACTTTTGATTTGGAAGCTATTGGGTAGATTATAAATCCAAGATATTATAATATGTACTATGATTTTATTCATTGATAATATGTCTCATTTGTTGCAATCCTTTAACACTAAAAATAGTTTCTTGTGTATTAATATCAATAGGATTGTGTTTGTAATAATATCCTTCCATATATATTGTAATGGTTAAATCCTCTTGTCAATAATGTTTTACGTGTTTCATATTTATAGATGATGTCTTTTGCATCCCTATAATAAGAAACATATGTTGATTCTATATGAATCTAATAAAGCCTTCATGCATGTATTTATAAATTTTGTGTTATAGTGTTTCACAATGTTTTGTATCACATCCTATAATTATATGATAAACACAATATGGTTTGTCTACTTTATGTAAAATGCATGTTGTTGATTGGTGTCTAGTAGTAGGGAATTTAATAATCTTGTTATCCAAAAACACTTACATAATTATTATGGGTGTGCCTTGGTGTTGCATTATTTGTAACATCAATGAAACCTTTATACTTCATATTTCCACTTTGTTTCCAAAATTTATCACAAAGGGCATATGAGATCTATTATTACAACAATTTTTTACATTATCATCTTTAGGCATACCTAAAATATGCTTTCCATATGAATATGGTTGATCTTTAGTGACTAATTTTTAATCATCATGATATACCCCTAGACCAATGGGTGTGAATAAAGTATGAGATAAATACTCATCTGAAGGGTTAAAATTTAAATTGTGTAGTTGAGAATTAGTCATATTAACCATTTTAGCTTCATCATCATCACTATCATAATAATTTGAAACATTACCATCTTATACCTATGAATTGACTAGTAAAAAGAGATCAAGAATAAAATTTTGTTGATCCAAATTATCTTGATGCTCTTTTTATATACTTTCTTGTTCCACTTGAATTTTTTGTGTTCCTTTTGTATCTTGTCCTTTTCAAGTTATTCCATTTAAACTTTTGACTTTCTAGTTATTCTTTATGCAATTGTGCTTATTCTTCTTATAGTTTTTGAATTTATATTTGTACCTTTGTTTGTGTTATTTTAAATTTCTCAAGTGCCTTTTATGCTTGATGTAATTCTTTTTTATCCACTTGTAACATTTATTGTTATATTTTCTAGTTGTCATTACTTGACTCTCCAATTTCATATGTAAATTTTTAGTCCTAAGGAATGACTTGAGAAGGAGGGATGATAGATGGATCATCTAACTTTAATTGAGATGCTTTGATTTTACATTATTTGAAAGGGTTATCATCCATACAAAAACATATGATTATCCTTCATGCATTTATTTAAGACACCTATGCAATGTAGATGGTATTGTTCGCATCCCATGTATCCAAGGTCACCCCAATAATAAATTATGATGTATATGATTGGGCATAACATGAAATAAAGTAGACATTATTTTAGTTCCCAATGTTATATCTAGAGATATCATTCCAAGTTCTTGTCATGAATAACCATCAAACCCTTTGATAGTTTGATCTGTTTGTCAGATAATTTCAATGTTAATGCCCGAATATTGTAATAAAAAACTATTATAAATGTTCACTCTAGAACTCACATCAATTAATACTTGTTTGATTCCTTTATTTTGTACTGTAAATTGAATAAAAAGTGGAATATTTTATGTGATTACATGTTGTGTTGGCAATTCTTCTTCCTCAAAAGTGATATTATTTTTAGTATCCTTAAATGTGCTCATGATGGAAGCAAAATAGATAGGTTTTGTATGACTATAGATAGTATTGACTCACAATACAACATATAAAATATCTTTATAGACTGATGAACTCTTTAGTAGCTCCAAAATATAAAATTTAGCATGGGTATGTTTTAATTGATCCATTATATCATACCCTTTATGTTGATTTATTTACCTCCTGGGAGGTGAAGGGGGTTAAGGAGGAACATGTTGACTTATTACATGAGGTGGTGGTGTACCTTTTTGGTTATTAACAACATAGACTATAGAATCTAATATAAGTCATGGGTGAATAGTGGGAGCAAAATGGTGGTTATTATAACCTTGAGATCAAATACGAGGAGTGATAAAAGTAGTTATACATGTGCTTTGTCGTATATTAGTAATTGGTAAAAACTTTGATTTAATGTTGAAATAATAATAATTGATTAAAACTTGAGGTTTTAAAGTAAGCCTTATAGCATCCTTAATGTATAAATTTTCTTATTCCTATGTAATACTCAGCTTTACAAAATTTTGCATTAATGGTGTTTGTATCTTAGCATGTCATTTGATTCATTTTATTACATGAGTGTTAATGATATTCCTTATTAGGAGGAAATAAAATGTAATGAAAACTAATAAATCTTGAATTTTAAATTCTCATCTAATATATCCACATATTCTTTGTAAATTTGAAAATCAAATAACAAAAAACTAAAATTTATATCTGAAAAAAAGGAAAAAATTATGTATGGAGATTCATAAATTCTCATAAAATCTAAAGTAAAAATAAAGTTATTTCAATGTTAAAATATCAGAACCGAGGTCAAAATAAAGTGATTTCAGTGTCAGCTATTAAATTTGAGGTCAAAAGTAAATTCTTCTAGTGTCAAATATTAGATCCAAGATCGAAATAAAGTTCTTTTAGTGTCGATATATCAGAAATTTATCTAAACCCTAAGACATTTTTTTTAAATGAATGCCCAATTAAAATTCATGGGATCACCAATACATTTTATCTAATATTTGGAACTAATTAGTGTATTAACTATAATTAAGATAAGATGAATAGAAAGATAGAAAATAATGTAATATAACTTAAAACTAGCAGAATGGAAATAAAGTGATAAAATAGATGAAGCATGATTGAATGAAAGAAGGATAAATATGAAAAACACATAAGGAATTATGAGACTGAGATTTTTTTATCTATATGTTGACTAGATATGATTTTAAGATAATTGGAACAAGGCAAGTAGATTTAATTGTGCATGTAAAAATGGAATAGGAGCTATCACTAATTAGGGTCAAGCTCAACTAGAGGGGGGATAAGATCAAGAACCAATACTACCTAGGAGCTATAAAATCAAGGAAATTAAGACACAGTCACTTGTACCTACTTAAAACATGCATGTGTGTTGAAATATTACCTTCAGATGTGCACAAATGACCTATAAATTAATTCTTCAAAGTTGAAACCCTAATAGGACTTGTAATAATTGAAAAGGGGGGAGTGGAATGTACTGAGATAACCCAAATCACTCCCATGATGATTTATCTCTACCTACATATCCAATACTCTAAAGATGGAAATCAAGCCCACATAGTCATCCCACTTAGAGTGCTTTATTCGATTTTTCTCTTTTTGCTACATGTTTACATCTAAAGACGGCTTGAATATTTGATAAACATTTACTTTTATTCAGATAAAATAGGCTCTTGACTTGGCTAAGAAATGCTTCAAATGATTATAATCAGATATGGGAAGAATAAGGAAGCTTTGCTCAATGTGCAATAGTGTAAGTATGCCTCAATATTTGAATTGCCAAGAGGTAGAATAGGTGACTTAGATGTGTCTTTATGTCCATACAAAAGTATAAAAACTCGTGCTACTTATCCTAAAAATATGGACCAGCTAGTAAGGGAGGGTATAAATTTGAAAACTAGTCATTGATAAGGTGAAGGAAATGATCCACCCATAGGGGTCAAGACTGACTGCCACTATTGACCCATACTGGTTGATTATGTCATGAAGTGTAGCATTTGAAATTTAAGAGCTAAGATCTATGTACAAATGCTTAGAGAGGTTTTAAGGGACTAAAAACATTTATATAGGCATGATACAATAATTTAGAAAGGGATAGGTCCATATAGGTATTTAGAATAGAGTGAGCTAGTGAAATAGGTCCAAATTAAATGCTCAAGTCATTTAAAGTAAAAGTGGGCCAAAATTGACATTATTAGGTATTCATGACCAAATTTGAGTGACTACATGAATAAATAAATGATAATAATCCACATGATTGAATATGAATGATGGAATGGGAAAAAATAGTGTTATGATGGGTCTCATGCATACCAAACTAATCAGTACAAAAACCTCATGAAGTAGAATAAGGAATCAAACAACCAATAATCTAGAAGGTTCTTGAGGTAAAATTTGGTGAGCAAAAAAAGGGAGTCAAACATGAGGAACAAATGTCTAGGATGACATTGCATGCATAAAATCATGAGTTTAGGGTATAAAAATTTTGGAATATAAAACAAAGGAGTTATATAAAAAGGGTGAAGTGCCAACTCAGAAGGTAGCACTAATAAAGAATATGAGGAGCATAAATCAAATTAAGGATGTATGGTCCAAAAAGGGACTTAACAAATAAAAATCATCAATGAAATTATAATGCATAGAAAAGGATATAAGGATGATTGAGTTTGACAAACTTGCCAATAAGGTTAGCCTTATCAGTGCACAAGAGAGATGACACAAATATGGCACGTCAAATAGATACTATAGAGAAATGCTGCCAAAAATAGGCTCCAACTATTTTTCAAATGATGTATAATGGAATCCATAAATAAGGTAGCTTTGATGCTAAGATAAAATTTTACCAAAAAATATTTCATGTTTTTAAGCTAGATTTGTGTAACAAGCTATTTTATTTATGTTAATAAGCACATATTATCATGTAACTCCCATCAGATGAGTCAAGTGATGAATATTTTGGGATTCTTATGTTATACATCTAAGTATCTCTAAGAGGGATTATCGTATGCATATGTAGTAAGGGAGATAAAATCACATTATGTAGCAGAGATTAAAAAACATACAAAAAATGGTGGAATTGAAATATAAAGCTTATCTAGTGGATTCACGAAAGGTTAGAAATATGGAATGGTATGATGTCATAGAAGGTAGTTTTTACAAAAATTTAACATTGCAAAATATTATTTTGGAGAAGGTGAATGAAGAGGGAAAAGTTGGTTTTGTAAATAGTGGTAATGAAAAAGTGTAGAAAATTACATTGGTTCAAGAAGTCCCAATAGTGTGAAAAAAGTGGTGCATGAATTACTTGTACGAGGTTAAAAAAATTAATAAGGGGGATTAATCACAAGGTATTATTCACAAAAATGGGTTAAATCTATAAACCATATTTCAAAAGGTATGAAGCACAAGTTAGGAAGGATGGTATGCATGGTCAAGAACATGTAAGAAAGAAAAGGAAAAAGATACATATGGGATTGAGAATACAAAGTGGTATGTATACCATTGAAATGCAATAAAATATTTCACAAAAGGATGCACCAAATGTGGAGGTGAAAAATGATGTGTGTGACTAAATTAAATATGAGTAAGATATTATGCAAGAACCAAAGTCAAACATTGTGATTGTGATTGAAAAAAAGCAATTATATGGGAACTGAGTCCTGAGATAGAGATTAGATCACTAAATGTGACATGGGTAATGATATGACATGATAATGTGTTGAATAGAGCTTTTAATAAATCCAGATACAATTGGTTACCCACATAGAGTCTCCAAAATTTTACATCCTAACAGAAAAAAATTTTAAGGTAAAGGGAGAAGAGGACAAATTCGATGACAAGGAAGATGGAAAAAGTAGGGTGCTTGATCCTAAGTTCATGTAAACAAAATTAAAAATATTATAACTAATGAATATATCCATGTAGGTGATCAAGATAGATTTGAGAGGAGAAAGGAATGTAGAATATTTGATTGAGGAAACGAAGAAAGATCAGGGGGATTTAATGCAATATTAGGATAAATATTAGAAGTCTTATAATAGTGGAAATAAAGTTAACACAAGCTTGTGGATAGGTTGATGTGATGTTGAAATCACCTTTATACATACATACATACATACATATATATATATATATATATATATGACTGTACTAGTTTTCATATCATGACTTGTGGCCTTCCTGGCTATTTTTTTGGGGTTTTCATCTTCGGATGTATAGGCTTGTGTAAACATTCTTACACTATATATATATATATATATATATATATATATATATATATATATATATATATATATATATATAGTGTAAGAATGTTTACACAAGCCTATACATCCGAAGATGAAAACCCCAAAAAAATAGCCAGGAAGGCCACAAGTCATGATATGAAAACCAGTACAGTCATAAGAAATATTATTACAATATAAAAATCCATAGTACAATGGCACCAATAGAAAGGAAATATTAATAATAGAAGAAAATAGTCCTCTAACTAAAATTCTGATCATCGTCACATTGCATTCCTACAACACCAAAACCATCAACAAGTCTTAGATGACTTTCCATACAAATAAGTCCTTGCTAGGTAAGATCCATGGGTAGGGGGAAGTGTTCAATTTTCCCAAGTAGCTCCTTCATGTTATGATATTTTAAAAAATCCACCAGCTCCTCAATATCTTTTAAGTTCCCTTGCTCAATCACTTTTTCAAGATTTAGTGTAGTCTCACTAACAAAATCATCAATTATCTTAACATAATCTAGGTTTAGTTCACTCCCAAGGTCAGGATTAGTATTCTCACTTCTAGAATCTATAGGCACCAATGCAAAAACATCACCATTAATAGGCAAAGTAGAGGCAAAATCCACTCCACCAGCCACCACCCTGCCAAACTTGAGCTCCTCTTTATCATTGTAACCCCATAGGGTATAAAGTACCTCTCTATTAGTAGCCAACCAAACATCTATCCCATTTTTATAAGAATCTGATGACCTAACCCATAAAAATATAATATCTTTAACCTGGTCAAAATAGGCTAACTTCATGATATCCCACTCATATTCAAAAACATATACTTTAGCAGCAGTATCATGATTGATTCTCCAGTCATGGGGATGAGTCACTTTATAGTAACATCTAGTGTCCAACAAGTAGTTAGAAGATATCTTAAGCATACCTATCCTCAAAAACTTTTCCATCTCAACTTATGGAATCTTAAGTTGTAAGTGGATCTATAATGAAATAATTCTAGTGGTAACTTCAACATTGAAGTTAGTAAGCACCCTGGTTTTACATTGAAAAATATCAAAATTTCTTTGCTTCCAAATGTACCAAAGGATTTCAGTAGAAAACACTAACCAGAATTTATGAAAAAAATTATGGAATTTATTTCTAGAACAAACATAACCAAAAACAATGTTGACCCACATAATATCACAACCAAATAAACAACTCCAACTTTTTAGACAATTGTTCCAAATTTTGGCAACATAAGGATAATTTAAAAAATGATGTTTAATAGTTTATAACTCACCACAATACATATAGTGGGGATGACCAAATTCAAATTTTTAAATCACAGACAATAACAAACTTGTCATATAAAAGTAACCATCTAAAACATGACTTCTTAGGTTCAAGGCAAGAGGCCCATATCACTTGAAAACTAAACATCTAGCTATATAGGGGATCACAAACATGCCAAAATTGATTACTATTGAGGTAATGGATTTTGGAAAAAACAAGTTTGTCATATAGCATCTTAGGGGTGAACTCATTTAGAGGCAAGTCATTAATCCATTTAAAATTATCCCAAAAATAACTCTCCTCGTCAAATATAATCGCACCTTTGGCTGATTGAAGAGCCTTAGATATCAAGGTGTAATTCATTTACTATTATGAAGGAAGTTCAAATTTAGATTTAATTTCAAACTAAGAGTCCAAACCATTAAGATAAAAAATCTCCATGAGGTTATTTAGACCCTTGGAGAACCAAAGAAAGGTAGAGCACCCCTAGTTAAAGTAAGAAGCTATATGTTAACAATAAAGTTCCACCATATAGACCTATACCCCTAGTACCTTGAACTTAGACCACTAAAAACCAAAGGAACAATAACCAAGTGTTTAATCATATTCTAAGCCTTCCAAATAGAGAGTAAAATAGGCGATCCCAAAACATGAACAAAGAATAAGCCCATAACAGGTTAAAAAGATGTAATCCTTTCCACTTTGGCTTACCTTTAGGGAAACCTCTCAAAATATTATTCTTTATCAAGACCTCTTAAGGCTCATCTCCTTTCAAATCCCCAATGATCCATTTTATGGCAAGAGTAATCCCTTGATGCTAAGATCATTCAAACTATGTCCCCCAAATTTTTTGGGAGCACAACAAATCTTCCACACCACTGCATGCCTCTTTTATTACCCTTTTCATCGAATCAGAGAAAGTCTCTAATGATTTTGTGTAGGAGATTAATATGAGCCTTATTGAATAGCCAATAGGAGGCATAATAGATATTATATGAGGAAATCACTTTTTGGAAAACTTGAATTCTTATTAGGAGTGATACAAGATGGACCTGCCACTTACCAATATTATTATTAATGTTTACATATAACCATTCCCACATTTGTTTGAAAGAGGGTGACAAAACAAAGGGAATACTGAAGTATTTGACCAATTTATTTGGACCTTTATAAACCCACCCAAACTCACCCAACTAATCTAGTGGATTTTCCTCCCACTCGATCATAAAGTATTTATGTAGGGCCACTCTAGAACTAGATGCAGAGCAGTAAATATCAAGCCTATTATCAACTTGTTGAAGGTTATCCTTCTTAATCCTAGTAAATAGAGTGGTTTCATCATAAAAAAGGACATCAATAAATTTAGAATCAAGAAATGAAATACCTCTGACTTGGGGATCAATAATGGTACTTCTCAATAAATAGTACACGGCTTTAATCATTATAACAAATAAGGAGAGGGGGCATCCTTGTCTAATTGAAATCTGAAGCTCAATAAAATTAGTAAGCTCTCCATTAAACTCAATAATGATAGAATCATCCTTGAATAAAACATTCACCATTAGCCAAAACCTATCTTGAAAGCCAAAGGCTTTCAACATCAAATCAATAAATGTCCACTCAATTCTATCATAGGATTTTTCAAAGTCAAGTAAGATCATCCCAATATATTGACTAGGGTCTTGACCACAATCCATGCCTTCCCAACTAGAGATGAGGTTATCCAGGATAAATTTGCCTTCAACAAAACCAGACTGAGTTTCTAAAATAATAATAGGTAGTAGAGATGAGATTATCCTATCTATAAGTTTATCCAAGATTTTGTATGAGACAATTAGAAGAGTGATTGGCCTCCAATTATTAACATAGGTTTCCTCTTTGTCCTTAGGGATTAATTTAACAACTCTTACATTATTTTCAAGATTAAGGAGCCAACCTTAACATCTTCCTTATAAATTCCAAGGCATTCATGTACAATCCAGTCCTTGTTAGATTTATATAATTTAGTAGGGAATCCATTAATTCTAAGGGCTTTGTCATCTTTCAAAGAATCAATTGTCGATTTTATCTCATCCATGGAAAATTCACTATAAAAAAAAGAAAATTTTTTACTATAAACTTTCTTAGGAATACATTTAGTACACAAATCCCTATTAAGCTCAATTTGAAGATTCAAGCCATATGATGAAAAAATATTAGAGTAGAAGGAGAAAAGAGTTTTTTTTCATTTCAATCAAATCACTAGACACAAAATCACCATAGTCAATCATAGGAATCTTGTTTCTTTAATGTTTCACTTTCAATAATTTAAAAAATAATTTAGAGTCTTTATCCCCTAGGTTGAGCTAGTTTAATCTAGTTTGAACCTGGGCACCTCTGGCTATATACATTTGGTATTGTCCTAGCTCATGCTTAAGAACAGAAAGCTCATCAAGAAGGAGAGTGTTACTAGGATCATTCTGCAAGGCATATTCATATGGGATCAACTTTTCCTAGGTGATATAATCATTTTTCTTCTCATCTTGGCCTTATACTAACCATATGTTTAGGTAAAAAATTTACACAAATTCATGCTTCTATTCCACTTGTCAATATTGGAGGAGGAGTTTGTTGTAATCTTACCAATATTACATGAGTAACATATACCCTATTTATAGTTAGGGTACTTTAAGAGGGAGACATTGAGTTTATAAAGTCCTTTCCAATTAGAATCATCCATCCCCATGTCAATATTCAAGAAGATAGAAATATCAATGGGTGGTGATTCGAGATGGTGAAAGGGAACACCTTCATTGAGTTACTATATTCATCTTGTTGAGTTATAAACATGTTCTTATTGAACTAGAATATGTTAATCCTAAAATACACCCTCTTAGGATTGACTTGGTTATTTCACCATGTAAACCAAATGCTTTTGATATTCCTTTTACCTTGGTTAAATAGATCAGAGATCTTGTCATTGCGCTTGAGCTTTAAATAGAAAAAGAGTTCATTGCCCTTATTTGCATGTGGCTCACCACCCTGCTTATCCTCCTTATCCTCAACCATGTTAAAATTCCCCCCCATAATCCATGGGATGTCTTTTAGGTTAGATGTAAGCCAATTCCATAAATCAACCCTTTTTCTATAATCATTTAGAGCATAAACATTAAAAATCTCAAAGGTCTGGTTATCTTTCTAGATGATAATCCATATTGATCTCTGACACGAGGATGAGCCATGATCATCCATATACCCTCTCCACTTCAAATTAATAAGAATTGAGGCACCACCTTTCCCTTTGGAATGACACATAGAGAAAGGAGAGTATTTGTCCAAATAAAATTGAGCATAAAGTCCAGCTTATAACTAGTTGACTTAACTTCTTAAAGAAGTAGAAATTCAATATCATCCTTTGAATTCCTAAATCATCAAATAATAGGTTTATGATCAAGGAATTTAAGGCCCCTAACATTTTAGCTGACAATATTCATAAAAAGGAGGAGGGGGTCTACCTATGCAGACTAAAGGCCTTAGAGCCTCCTTTGTTCTGATACAACTTTGTGAAACATTGACGCATCTTATTCTCTTTAGCTGTCTTCTTAGTGTCCTCACCACTATTATGACCCTTTGTCCTAACCATATATTTGTAGTTTTTTAATTTAATAAAAGGATATGTATGCATATGCTTTGTAATTCATCCCTCAAGCTCATTATAATAGTAGAATGTAATAGTGTAATAGTAGATTAATCCCACATTTATGGGGATTAGTAGTTATTTAGTAATAGATTACTTTAAATAGGAGCTTAGTCTAGTATGAAGGCATCCATGAATTGTATTGAATTGAGCTTGCTCAAAGGAGATTGCCTCCTCTAAGAGGCCAGTGATTCTATAATTATACTATTGTAATTCAATTATATTTGTTTCATTCAATATATTTCTAATTTTTTCATAGTTTGTTTCATGTATTTATGATTATATGCTAATTTTTTCAAGAAGGATCCTCACATCTGGTATTGAAGCACTTTCTAGGGAGAATTTTTTTTCTATTACCCATCGTATGCTCTCACCTTGTAGTAATTGGACCCTGGTGATCAAAAAGTGGTGACAAATCCATTCCTAACCCTTTCATGCAATAGTTTAGATCTACAGTTTCATTTTAGCAACAAGTCATCATCAAAGATTATGATTTTCTACTCTATTGTATTGTGATAATGTTTTGCTTTAGATTTTATCTTCTATTTTAGATTAGGGTAAAACTTATTTGCATAACTATAGGAAGTGCTTAGGTGAAATCCCTAAAACTCATTGTGAGGAGTACCACAAGAACCCCAAAGTAGTTGGCCCATTGAGAGGACTTGCCAATGAAATGGGCAATGACCCCTTCCCGATTGACTAGTTCCCACCCGTGAGGAAAACCAAGAGCTATTATTAAGAGGTAAATCCATGTCCAAAATTTTTTTGGAGAGTAGTACTTGCTCAGATGACATTGGTGGCCAAAGAGATTTCACAAAAACTTTTAAGAAACCGTTCAAACTTGGGGTTCATTTCTACCAAATAGAGTAGAAAACTAACAGGTACTATAGAAGCTTGGCAAGAGAATGCCTAGTTGAGATAGTCAAAAATTACTGATCAAAGCTTATTATGTTTTCACTCCTTAAAGCAATCAACTAGATGAATTACACCAGATTTCATTATGCTCTATAGGCTACCCTTGAGAACATTGGGAATCTTCAATTGGATGAACTAGTATGCCAAGGCCTGCTTGAATATTTCCTATTCAACATGAAGTGACAAGCACAAAAAATTTGGGAAAATATTGAGAAAGGCTACACTGTAGATGATGAATGCATAGAGAAATTCCCTGAGCACCTATGTTCAACTGCACAAGCATATTGAGCCCATATTTTTGCAACATATCATCCTTAAAATTAGAAATCAAAAACCTCTGCAGAGCAGTAGAAAACAAGAAACTTCAAAATAATGCAAATTTTCATTTTTTTGTAATATCTCCCCTTTTATAGCCCTGTGGCTTCTCAAAATTTACTAGGACACCAAAAATTCCATTATCCACATTTCTTTCCTTGAGGTCCCATATCCCCATTCCACTCTAAATTCTTGCAATTCTCATTTTCCCTTTTTTTGGGTTTTATCATAACTTTTCAATTTTTATCCATTTGCCTCAAAAAAATTTACATAGTGTTCATCTCCCTTTTCTGTTTCTTTGTCCCTCTTTGATAAAATTTTTAGTTTTTCCATTTTTCCTTCCAAAATTGTCCTCATCTCCATCAATCATACTCATACTATGCAAAAAAATTAGTACAAGTACCTTTACACCTAATTTTATCCAAATTAAAAAAAATCTTACTAAATGTGTCTTAACTTTAGTTTTCCCACCCATTGCCAAAAAAAAATCATCATCATCATAGGTTATGGTAGCCACACGTGCAAGCACCAAGATCATGGAGGAATAAATTACAGCGTTGATGGCCCAGGTCACTAACTTAGCTGCTATGGTGCATGGAGTGAATGACACTCATGCCTTTTTACTCAGAAAATTATAGGAGTCTTCTTTTGATCATACTTTTTCATCCACCAACCCACCATGAGGGCCCAAACAAGACTTTCCAAGGTTAAATGGTACAGACCCAATAGGTTGGATTTATCATGCTAAATAATACTTAAATCTTCACAATACTTATCACATCAACAAAGTCCCCATTGCTTCCTTCCATATGGAACTAGAGGCACTCCAATGGTATTATTAGTATCTCAAATCCAATAATGAACCTGATTGGACAACTTTTGCATCCCTACTTTTGGATAGGTTTGGTTCCTTAGAATTCAAGGATTTTATAGGAGCCCTGACCAAACTTCATCATACATGAATTATTCATGATTATCAAATTGAATTTTAGAAGATGGCTAATCACACTGAAGGGTTATCAGATGAATTTTTCAAGAGTTGTTTTATTAGTAGCCTCAAAGAACCCATACGCTCTGAGGTCAAGATGAGGATGCCACCAAGAAGATCACACCAAAAGCTAATAATTTTGAGCACTCAAATTTTACTCTTGAGATCTCCATGTATGCTTTGGCAGGAGTCACCACTCCCTAAACAATGCATGTCAAAGGGTTTTTTAAGAAATAACCATTCACCATTCTCATCAATTCTAGAAGCACTCATAACTTCATTAACCTTCAATTGGTGAAACAAGAAATGATTGCCAATGGTTTACCATGCAAAGGTAGGTACTGTAATGTTCAAATTTATATGGGTGATTATAACCTTAGGGCTGACATGTTTGCTTTGTCCTTAGGTGGATGTGATGTTATCTTGGGTGCCCAATGGTTATGCACTTTTGGCCCCATCCTTTGGGATTTTTCTGAACTATGGATGCAATTCACTGAAAATGGTCATCAATACACACTACAAGGCCTTTTTCCTAGGTCTACTAGTGTTATCAACTCTCACCACATGGATAAACTTCTTAAATGTGGGTCTCATGGCATCATTCCCCACTTGTTATCTTTGCACACTACTCCTCCATTGAATTCCAACCAACCTTCAAATTTATAAGACATTTTGGTCAAGCATGCAGCTTTCTTTATGGAACCAATAGGATTACCACCTCATCGACCTGAAGACCATCATATTCAGCTTCTCCCTAGTAGTACACCCCCCAATATTTGGCCCTATCACTACCCATTTCATCACAAGACTGAGATTGAAAACATGGTTCATGACCTTCTCTAGGTAGGCATCATTTGACCCACAACCAGTCCCTATTCTTTACCAATCTTGCTCATTCATAAGAAAGATGGTTCTTAACAACTCTGCATTGACTTTCAAGACTTGGACAAGCTAATAATCAAAGACAAATTCCCCATTCTAGTCATCAATGAGCTCCTCAATGAACTACATGGTGCATGATTTTTCTTCAAATTAGACCTCCACTCTTATTATCATCAAATTTGTGTTCATGATGTAGACACATGATGGTCATTACAAATTCTTGGTCATGCCATTTGGACTTACCAATGACCCCTCTACATTCTAGAGTTTAATGAACCAAGTATTTTGGTAATTTTTTCCAAAGTTTATCTTGGTCTTTTTTGATGACATACTCATCTATAGCCACACATGGGAGGATCATCTCCACCACTTAGATATAGCTTTAGGAATTATAGTTATGCACCACTTATGTGCTAAATATTCCAAATGTTCTTATGGGAAATCAAAAGTTAGGTACCTGGGACATATTATTTCTTATGATGGTGTTCATGTTGACTCCACCAAAATTGAAGATATGACAACTTGGCTAACACCTTCCACACTCAAAATTCTACATGGATTTCTTAGTCTCATAAGGTAATATAAGAAATTTTTCAAGGATTATGGAAAAATTATAGCAACACTAACAATTATGCCCAAGAAAAACTCCTTTATATGGTCATCTACATCTACTACTATATTTAATAGCCTCAAATAAGCAATGTGCACCACCCCCATCTTGGCCATGCTTGATTTCTCACAACCATATTATTGACTGCGATGTATGTGGCATGGGTCTTGGTGTAGTACTCATGCATCATGATCATCCCATTGCCTTTACTAGCAAGGCACTCATTAGGCATAATTTGGCACACTCCACATATGATAAGGAGATGATGGCTATTCTCCATGTAGTTCACAAATAGAATCCATACTTAATTGGCTAAAAAATTTGTATCAAAATAGACCACTAGAGTCTTAAATACTTTTTAGAACAATGGGTATCTTCCCTAGATCAGCAAAAATGGGTATCTAAACTCATGGGGTATGACTATGAAATCAATTATAAAAAAGGTAAGGAAAATGTAGTGGTTGATGCTCTCTCTCTAGTTTGAAGACCCAATGCACCTATGTGTAGTCTCTATTCCCATTTCCACATGGCTCCATGATATTTAAAAATAATGGTATAATGGCATCCCAACCCAATATCTTATTCTTTAACTATCTGTTGATTCATCTGCTAAACCTCACTATACTTGGGATGGCTAGACATTATGATATAAAGGTCATCTTTTATTGATAGCAAGATCCAAGTTCAAACATGCAATTTTATAGAAGATGCATGCTTCCCCTTCAACTGGACACTCTGGGTTTCTAAAAACATATGAGTTGGTTCATCGTAATTTCTTTTGTGCTAGAATTAAGGAAGATATAAAACATTTGTTATTGAGTGTAATATTTTCCAACACAACAAAGGTGAGATAGTCACTCTACCTGGTTTACTCCAACCACTACTAATTCTAACAAATATTTGGATAGACATTTTCTTAGATTATATTGAGGATCTCCCAAAATCTGGAGCCAAATCAGTGATTCCTGTTTTAGTTGGTCGCCTTTCCAAATATACTCATTTTTATGCTCTAGCCCATCCCTACACTACTTTTACTGTTACTCAGATATTTCTTGATCAAATATTTAGACTCTATGGTGTTCCTACCTCTATTATCTCATATCGATATCCTACCTTCACAAGCCATTTTTAGTATGAATTCTTCAAGCATTTAGTTCACATTTAGAAATGAGCTCCAGATATCATTCACAAACTAATGGCCAAACTGAGATTATCAATAAGTGTTTGGAAAACTATCTTCATTATTTTGTCACTAAGCATCAACATCAATGGATAAAATTGTTACCTCTTATAGAATGGTGCTACAACACCTCCTACCACATAGCTACCAAACTCACCCCATATGATGTTGTTTATGGTCAAAATCCACCTTCTCTTATTTCATATTTAATAGGAAGCTCTACCATCAAATATGTTGATTCTACCCTCAGTATTCATGACAATATCCTTTTCCTCCTCAAGGATAATCTTCACATGGCACAAAATCACATGAAGTAATAGGTAGACCAACACCACTCTAAGTGATCCTTTCAAATTGGAGATATGGTTTTTCTTCATCTATAACCTTACAAGCAATCCTCCTTGAAGCTCAAAGGCCAACAAAAATTAGCTCCAAAATTTTATGGGCCTTATAATATTCTCTAAAAAATTGGACCTATCACCTACAAGTTAGAACTACCACCTTCATCATGTGTACACCCTATTTTTCATGTCTCTTACTTAAAGAAAGTAATTGGATGCAATGTCAACACTCAGACAATGCTTCCCAAACTTGATGTAGAGGGTCTTTCAATTTACAACTTGAGTCTATCATCAGTAATCACTCTCTCTCCCTCCATAGTAGAGTCATCACTGAAGTTCTCATCTAGTGGTAAGGGATACCCCTAGAAGATGTGACTTGGAAGCCTCTTCTTTCCATTCAACAGTAGTTTCCTCACTTCAAGCTTTGAGGTCAAAACTTTTAAGGGGGAGGGTATGTAGGACCCTTTTTCCTAACCATCTATTTGTAGTTTATTTATTTAATAAAAGGCTATGGACACATATGATTTGTAAGTCATCCCTCAAGTTCATTATAATAGTAGAATGTAATAGTGTAATAGTAGATTAATCCCACATTCATGGGGAGTAGTAGTTATTTAGTGATAGATTACTTTAAATAGGAGCTTAGTCTAGTATGAAGGCATCCATGAATTATATTGAATTAATCTTTCTCAAAGGAGGTTTCCCCCTCGAAGAGGCCAGTGATTCTATAATTCTACTATTGTAATTTAATTATGTTTGTTTCATTCAATATATTGCTGATTTTCATAGTTTATTTCATGTATTTGTGATTATATGCTAATTTATTCAAGAAGGATTCTCACAACCACCCCCTTAAGTTACCTTGAGTTGTTTACTATCCTCTCCACAAGATGAGCCCAAGAAGGGGTCAGAATTGGATTTAGTTTTCAACCTTTAACACTGCTCTTAGGCTTTCTACCCAGAAGGGAGTTAGAATCCATTAGTTTCAATGGAATATCTTTCTCCATTTGGTCATAAAATTTATTAACCATGCTATGTGTTGGAGAAACAACCATAGGTATCATCTCATCACTTATATCTTTTGGTTCTAGATACATGGGGCCAATGGTAGGGGTCTCCTTACCTGAAGCATTAGCCAGGATAATAATGTATGCATCTGAGAGTCTACCTTTGGAAGATAAAGACACTTCACTTGGAGTTACTCCCTGATCATCTTAGGCCAATAAGGACTTAGGGATATAACCCACCTACTCTAGAGGTGGGAAAGACACTTCCTTACTCTCATCTAATGAAATAGAGAATTCTGTATCCTTTCCCACTCCCAAAGAGGGAGAGTTAGCTAGAGGGGGAGATGTGTTAATATCATCCATAGATAATTTAATTTCATTCTCTCTATCTTGGCCACCATAGGGTGTTATGCCTTTATTAAGGTCTAAGTCAAAATATGGATTTTCTCTTATAATAAAATCTTCCTTAGTGGTTGAGGCAAGCTTATCAAAAACATCATTATCAGAGGGAGGAGGCTTACTCTACACATTTTTCCTCAACATTCCAAGTTTAACCAATAGAAGACAATTTTGTTAAGGTGTTTATCCTTTTTATAAAGACCTTTGATGGAACAAGTGAAGGACCCTCCTCTAATATTAAAAATAAGGGTTTCTATAATGACATTTAATAGCTCTAAAGATATAAGGACTTTGGCATGCATATGCACCAAATACCTTCTTGTATATTCAATCATTAATTCTTCCCTAAGGGTTTAAGGACTTCAAGTAAAAAATTCCAAAGTTGTATAGGATTGACCTCAATATCCACCCATCTTGGAGAAGATTTAAATGCAATCTCATTATATTCCAACTTAGGGTTCCAGGGCACTGCCTTGAAAATAGACTGACCCACATTCTAGATGGGTTTATCTATAACATGCCTTTGCATATTAAAATTTTTGAACATAATCATGAACACTCCCTTCTAAAATGTTCTACAAAAATAAATGTAAATACCCATTCCCCCCTGCCCACCCCATATATAATTAAGCTAGTTGTTAAATAAATTTATTGAGGGTAAGGATTTTCTATTAAAACATACAAAAAAACACAATATTCATTAAGTAGGACTTTTCCAACTACAAATCTCTATTTTATCACTCTAGAGAGCACCCTGTTTGAAGATGTGCAAGGCACACCCTCTCACCAAATGATAAAATTGGTTATTATTAGAGTGTGGGTGACTCTATATTGAGAATAACATCCAGAGAGGTATATTTCCCTCAAGATTTATTTTTAAAAACTAAACTATTTTGATTTTTGAGTATGAAAAGGGAGAAAGAAATTGAAATGGGAAATCCTGTCTAATTGGGTGATGCACTTGAATGATTGATATTATCTAAAAGATTTATAAAAATAATTAAGACACACATATGAATCTAAAATAAAACTCTACATTCAATCATGAACATAAGTATTTCAAAAGAAGGCCTAAAAGAAGCTTGTAAAGCAAATTTTATTCCTAGCTCTTCAAATGACCTGTAGAAGATGAGATTTTCAAAGTAGGTAAGGAAAAGACATAAAAAATTGGGATATATATCTCACTTATATGTTGTTACACAATCAAAAAATACACTCCATTCTGATCCAAAAAAAACATATGCAAAAAATCTTCTTTATTTGGTAAATGGTGTCAATTACAATTTTTGCTCTACTTCAGGAATTAATGAAAAATGGCTTCAAAAAGCTAATATATAAGTCTAAAACCTTAAATAAATACAAAGTGTCATGAAAAATATAATTATTAGTCTTATTTGAGTTAAAATAAGAATAAAATCCTTTTAAAATATTAAATAAAGGCTTTAAAATCTTCCAAGTCTTCAAAAATTACATGTTCTTCATTTTTGGCATAGAATTGAGAAGTGGTGGGCCCATGTTGACTTTTCAACCTTCCTTGCATAAAAATAACACCATAAATTATAAGATAAATCCATATTAAAATTGGTTTTAAGTTCTTTAATTTCCTTATCTTGCATGAAAAGCATGGGAGATGCATGAAACTAGTCAAACTAGTCAACCAAAGAGATTTGACCCTTAAGGACTAGTTAACTCAACTTGAGCTCAACTTGAATTAATTTAAACTTTTGGATTGACTTTATAATGATATATCCACTTAAAAAATATATATTTCATGTTGTAACTCCAAAATTAATTCATTTGATATATTTTTAACGCCATTCTTTACTTGCTTGATTGACCAATTAGGCCTATTAGGCCAATTGCCTATCTTATTGCATTTAGAATCCATTAAACCTAAAACAAGATGCCATAAAACTTTAATAAAAAATTAAATAGACCTATAAAAACTTTTCTCATCACAATATATTTGATTTTGATAAGAAAACACTCGCCATTCAATCAACAGGGTTAACTAGACCTATTTTGCTCCATTTTCTTGCAGACTGGCCATTTTGATTGAGCTAGTTGGGACACTTATAAGATTATTTATGACCAAATTAAAATTTTAGGATAAATAAAAATTCTTAGGCTTTTATCTCCATTTATTATATTTCATTAAAGTGTCTTGTACTTCATTTTACATTTTTTTCCACAAAAAACATGATTTATTCCCTCATCCATACAATTTCATGCATAAAATTGACATTTATGGAATACTCTATGAGTTTAATTGAAATTTTAAAATGTTTAAATTTGATACAAAATTATTTTATGGCAATAAAATCAATTTTTTTTCAAAACTAGTTTTTTGAGGGTTTAGGAGGGCTTTGAAGCTGAATCTTCAAAATGATGGTTCATGAAGTAAATAACTCAAAATATAGAAATATTTAAATTTATGTGTATCAAACTAACCCCCATAACATCCCTAAAAATATTGGGTTCCCATTCAAAATATATGAAAAGTTATCATGTGGAGAAATCTGTCTGTGGGGTTTTAACTGCATTATAAGCTGCCTATGCTCTTAAAGATTTTTCATAAATTAAATTCCTTTAATTGGTATCAATTTATCATTAATTATAATTAAATAGTTTTTATTAAAACATACTAATATATTTTTTCCAAACTTTACATGTGATGAAATATACAAGCATCTGAATAGGAGGCTTGGAAGGGTGTTTAGAACTGCAAAAAATAAAAAAATCACCAAAATGAAGATAAATCTTCACCTAATTCCCAATTATTTAAAACATCATTATTGGGTCTATACCATGCTATAAAAATACTTTGAAATCACATTTTTATTGAAAATTCAAAAAAAACCCTTTTTGGCCTATATGCATGTTTACTTGCAAAACCCTGTATGAGCATGGTTTGCTTAAAATTTGGAGTTTTGACACTATTTAAAGGTATTATTTTGATTTAAAAAATATAATACCATACTTATCAAACTTTTACCTAGACTTAGAAGCTTCTATAGCACTCTAGAATGATGCCTGCTCCAATGGTGATATCCAACAAATATGCTGAGGACTATTACAAAATAGAAAGTATTTCCACTCACCCAATGGACATGAAACTTTTACAAAGTTTTCATCAATTCATGATAACCTTTTGTACAAAATTTGAGGTCTCAAAACCACCTGAAGCTCTTAGAATCCTCAATTTCCTTCAAAATTGACCCCCTGTGCATGGACTATCTACATATTTGAACTTGACAATGCTCTTTTGAAATGAAAATAACCCATTTACAATTTATTTTTTATTTTTTTACCAAAATTAGTGATTTTAATCCAAAATTTATTGTTTTGACTTGCTACAAAGGGATATTGGTGAGATTTAGGAAAGTTTTGAATGATAGGGGTATTAATTTGACCTTGACATGTCAAATTACTAATAATTTTGGTGAATTTAAAGGGTTAACCAGCCTAATGGTCAAATAACTTAGAAAATTTGGCTATGAAAAACTTGGATATACACTGAAATAAGAAGATTTTTTGTGGGCAAAGACACAAACAAGACAACTGACACAAACATTAATAAACATGTGCATGTGTGCACTTAGAGGAATGGACACCAACAACCAAAAAGGGAAAAAACTAAAACTAAAATAATGTATAGATATGCACTTAGCAAAAACAAAAAAAGGTGGTCTATTATGTACAAACTAACCTCCACCTTGTTGGTCCTCCTGGATCAAATGGAAAGCTATTTGATGCACCATGGAACTTTGAAATATGATTACTTATTTTTTATAGCACTCTTCTAAAAATGAGAGCACTTATATGTTCATGTGTTCTAGATGATGTAGTTAGGCCTCCAAATTCCATTCTTAGGTGTATGGATTAAAGATATGGATCTAAGATCCAATCATCCTCCTCCCATATTCTTATTTGTTGCATCAAGGCTACTATCTCTACCTCATTCATACACTGATCATGATTTGACACATTCTTAGTCAATGATTGTATTATAAATTTATCTAGTATACCTAGATTGATGTCTTCATTTGACTCCATTTGAAGTGGTACTTTGTCAAAGTCGTTAAATTCTTGATAAACATCCAAACATGGCTATAATATGACTTTATTTTCCTCCTTCACCTCATATCTCTGCTACACTTTTTCTTGAATGGATTTCCATGAAGGAAATAATTTAGGATTTTGAGGAGGTAGGGATGAAGGTTGAATCATCTCTTTCTTGAATTCAACATCCTGAATGATACTTGATTCTTCCTCTTTCTTACTTGACTCCATGATTTGGTTCCAAGATGGGAAAGATAAAGGCTCTTTTTTGACCTTTTGATTCTAGTTCTCCTCCTCTTTCCTTGTCTTTAGCTCCAACTCTCTAATTTGGTTATCAATATTCTCCTAGAATATCTTCTCTTTAAATTGGTTAGTGACCTAAACAATAGGCTATGCCATAACAATCTCATTATTTCTTTGACAATACTCTTGGATAGAACTCCAAGAAGAAAAGGTCTAAGAAACATATGAAGAATTTGGCAAACTCAAAGGGGCTCTTAGAATAATCTCTTGAGAAGGAATGGATAGCATAAATGGAGAGTGAGGCTAGCCCTGTTGTTCCTTGAGACCTTTTAGTTTTTCCTCAATACTTTGAATGTAGCCATCTACATCCATCATCTCACCAGTGAGATTACCCTAATTTTCCCTCTTAATAGGTGTCCATTGCTCTTTTAGTTTTTGCAATGACTCTCTCAGATGATGGATCTAGTGAGTAGAATTATTTTGGCCATAATAGCTCTGTGAGTGCAACTCTAGTGCATGCTTTTGAAGGCTCACTAAAGTTTGTTTAATTGTTGGTATGATTGGGTAGCTACAAAATGGTCATGATTAGGTTATCTAAATGGGTAAGATGGATCATGATAAGACTAGTAAGGGTCAGTATTATGATATAATGGTTGTTCATAGGGAGGATCAGGGTAGTATTCTTGCATATATGACTAATATAGATCTTCATACACCTAGTGAGGATCATAGTGTGGTTGGTCATACTAATCATAGTGAGGATAATATGGATCCGTATTGAAACAAGACATTTGAGACCATTAGTAAGACAAATAATGAAATTAATCAATATTTAAATGATACATGATGTTCATAACCAGCTTTGAGTGCCTAAAAGTTGCATTGATCTTTTGGATGCCTCCAAAGGCTAGTGTGTAGAATGATGTCCCACTAGGTGTGCCAAAAACTGTTATCACTCTAGAGAGCACCTTGTTTAAAGATGTGTAAGGCACACCCTCTCTCTAGTTGATACAATTATAAATTCTCAGAGTGTGGGTGACTTTGTATTGAGAATAACCTCTAGATAGGTTTGGTTCTCTTAAGATTTATCTTTAAAAACTAAACTATTTTGATTTTTTGGGATGAAAAGGGAGAAAGAAACTGAAATGAGAAATCCTATCTAATTAGATGATACACCTGAATGATTGATATTCTATAAAATATTTTTAAAATTGATTAAGACACACATATGAATCTAAAAGAAAACTCTACATTCAATCCTGAACAAAAGTGTTTCAAAAGAAGGCCCGAAAGAAGCTTGCAAAGCAAATTTTCTTCCTAGCTCTTCAAATGGCCTGTAGAGGATAAGATTTTCACAGTAGGTGAGGAAAGGACCTATAAAAAATGGATATATATCTAACTTATATGCTATTACACAATCAAAAAATACACTCTATTATGATCCAAAAAAAACATATGCAAAAAATCTTTTTTATTTGATAAATGGTGTCAATTACAATGTTTGCTCTACTTCAAGAATTAATAAAAAAATGGCTTCAAAAATCCAATATATAAGTCTAAAACCTTAAATAAAGCTAAATTGGCATGTAAAAGAGAAGTATTAGTATTTTTGGATTTAAAATAAGAATAAATTCCTTTTACAATATTAAATAAAGGCTTTAAAAGCTTCCAAGTCTTCAAAATTTGCATGTTCTTCATTTTTGGCATAGAATTGAGAAGTGGTGGGCCCATGTTGACTTGTCAAACTTCCTTGCATGAAAATCATGTGATAAATTTGAATATAAATCCATATTAAAAGTGGGTTTAAGTTTTTGAATTTCCTTATCTTGCATGAAAAGCATGGGAGATGCATGAAACTAGTCAAACTAGTCAACCAAAGAGATTTGACCCTTAAAGACTAGTTAACTCAACTTGAACTCAACTTGCATGAATTAGAACTTTTGGATTGACTTTATACTGATATATATACTTTAAAAACATATACGGCATGTGGTAACTCCAAAATTAATTTATTTGATATATTTTCAATGTCATTGTTTACTTGCTTGATTGACCAATTAAGCCTATTAGGCCAATTAGGCCTAATAGCCTATATTTTTGCATTTGGACTCCATTAAACCTAAAAAAAGATGCCATGAAAACTTAAAAAAAATTAAATAGTCTTGGAAAAAAAATTCTCATAACAAGATATTTTATTTTGATAAGAAAACACTCACCATTCAGTCAGCAGGGTTGACTAGGCCTATTTTGCTCCATTTTCCTGTAGACTGGCCATTTTGATTGCACTGGTTGGGACACTTCTGGGATGATTTTTGACCAAATTAAAATTTTAGGATTAATAAAAAGTCTTAGGATTTTATCTTCATTGATTATATTTCATTGAAGTGTCATGGACTTTATTTTACATTTTTTTCCATAAAAAACATGATTTATTCCCTCATCCATATAATTCCATGCATAAAATTAACATTTATGGAATCCTCTATGAGTTTAATTGACATTTTAAAAGGTTTAAAGTTTATACAATATTATTTTATGGCAATAAAATCAACTTTTTTTAAAATTAATTTTTTGAGGGTTTAGGAGGGCTTTGAAGCTAAATATTCAAAATGATGGTTCATGAAGTACAGACTTCCAAATCTAAAACTATTTCCATTTATGTGTATCACACTGACCCCCCTAACATCCCTAAAAATATTGGGTTCCCATTCAAAATATATGAAAATTTATCATGTGTATAAATCTACATGTGGGGTTTTAACTGTATTCTAAGTTGCTCATGCTCTTAATGATTGTTTATAAATAAAATACCCTCAATTATTCTTAATCTTTCATTAATTATAATTAAATATGGGTCCTCAAAACACACTAATAATTTTTGGCCAAACTCCACACATGATGAAAGATACGAGCATCTGAATAGGAGGCTTGGAAGGGTGTTTAGAACTACAAGAAATGAAAAATTTACCAAAATGAAAATAACTCTTCACCTACTTCCCAATGCCTAAAAAAATCATCATGGAGTCTTTACCATGCTATCAAAACACTCTAAAATCATATTTTTCTTAAAAATTCAGAAAAACCCTTTTTGGCCTATATGCATGATTGCTTGTAAACCTTTTATGAGCATGGTTTGCTTAAAATTTAGAGTTTTAACACTCTTTAAAGGTCTGATTATGATGTAAAAGTATCATCTCAATCTTTTTAAACTTTTACTTAGACTTAGAAGCTTCTGTAGCACTCCAAAATGATACTTGCTCCAATGGTGATCTCCAACAAACATGTTGAGGACTGTTACAAAACAACAAGAGTATCCACTCATCCAATGTCCATGAAACTTTTTTAAAAGGTTCCTTATGTCAAATGGCCCTGTGTACAAAATTTGAGGTCTTGAAACCACTTGAAGCTCTCAAAATATTTAATTTCCTTCAAAATTGACCCTCTGTGTATGGATTGTCTACATATTTGAACTTGACAATGCTCTTTTGAAATGACAATAACCCATTTACAATACATTTTTGATCTTTTTTACCAAAATTAGTGTTTTTAGGCCATAATTGATCATTTTGACCTACTACAAAGGGATATTGGTGAGATTTAGGAAAGTTTTGAATGATAGGGGTAGTAATTTGACCTTGATAAGTAAAATTAATAACACTATATCCATAGATTAATTAAGAAACAAAGATAGGGTTTTCCCTGAACCAAGGGGCTTACCATGTTTAGTTGGGATGTGCTCATTGGTTCTATCCTTACCTATTTTGCAGTCATTGAGGATAAATTCCACAGTCTCTGAATGTTTCATGACCTCCTCTTGATGAATAATTTCTTAGAAAAGTTTATTTCCTATTTCTTCTTTCCCTTCTTCCCTACCAGCCAAATTCACATCAATGCTTTAACCAGGGTAGTTTTCAAAATATTTTAGAATCATGTGTGATGCATTAACACCATCATCATTCAATATCTCCACACATGTAAAGGTTTCACTTCTGGCCCTCTCCATAAATAACCACCTAATTAATGCATATACACCCCCACAATATCTAAAAGCACCCATGGCACACAATTTGAGGGTAAATAGTCTAGGACTTGAAATAATAAACAATATAAAAAGGGAATGGCTAAAGACCATAAATTAAGGAAAATTAAATGTTAATAACTAATATCACCCATGCAACATATATCAATCTAAGGTAAGAAGTTACAAGACCAATGGGGCAAGGAGACTAAGGAAGTAAAGAGAGGGAAGATATCTTGAAGCTTTATCAATGGAGAATGACTTGCCATCTCCCCATTTGTAGAGCTTCAATCCTCTTTTTCTCCCCCCTGGAAATCTTAACTTTGAAAATCACCTTTAAAAAAATCAAAACTTGGAGTATAGTACTATTTTGTGCACAACACTAACACTAAAGGAATTTACTAAACGTGAAAGACTTTGCTTGGAATGGATTCAAGAACTTAAAAGTGAGTTTGAGGATGTTTCCAACATAATGAAAATAATCATAAATGAACCTTCATTGAAGAAAGAGGCCAAATATATTTTTAATAGACTCAATTATGTATATGATTTCATATAGGAAAGGCTTAAGGAAAAACATGCAACTCACAAAGAATTAATTATGTGTTTGCATAAGGAAACAAATCTTATAGAGAGGTTGAAATTTTTCAAAGAGGTATAGGCATTAAAATTATAAATAGATAAGACATGCAAGAAATTGTATGTAGTGTTCACGAGGATTTAGGGGAAATTTTTGGTTAAGGAAGAAATCATGTACATAAACTATCAAAGGAAATGAAGTTCAATAGATACCATAATTACTACATACAAGAGTAATCAAGATAATGAAGATGTGATATAAATTTGTGAGATGTAGTGCAAGAGGTACTACCTAAAATAAAGTCAATAATTGATTGTTCGGATCAAGTTTTGAAGGATTTACAAGAAAACATGTTTGAGGTGTTAGTTGTGCGTGAGAGTGATCCATCATTGATCAAATCTAATAATAGTAACTTATTTGAGGATATACAAGAAATGTAGTTTGGGGGAATGTTGACCCTAAAATTTTACTTAAGGCCATTTCACATGTTTTCTCAAGACTTTATTGTGAGTGAGATGTGTTGAAGAGTCTCTAAGACTTTACAATATTCACAAGATCAATGATGCAAAATGCATATAGCTATAAAATCACATATCAAATTAAAGGAAACATAATTGATGAGAAAAATGAATTGAAAGAGATGTTGACAAGTGGTAGGTAGCTAGGAAGGAAGGATATATGGAAATGGATCAATTTAGGATAGATATAGGTTGGATAAAGCATTTGTTTAAAAGGCAAAAATATAGATCACTATGTGCACTTGTGGAAGGCATATAAAATATAATATTCCTAAATATGTGCAAACAATTAGCATGACATTGGGAGAAATTATACAATTAGCAGGGGTGCAAGAAAAGTGTAAATAGAGGCCTTGAGTTCCCATTTGGGATAATTCCAAGATTATTACACACTCTGAAGAAGAAGTGAAGCAAAGTATCAAGTTTGGGTTTGAAGGAAGTTATGTTATACATATCATTGTAGGATGATGTTTAAATGTTTTATAATTGATGTAATATGTACATTATTTATTTAAGAATGTAAAGACATGAATGAAATGATGAATTATGTATATGTAATGAATATATTTGTGTATATAAATGATGTATTTTATATTTGCTTTGTAGTGTAATATGTTTTATTTATGTGTCTTTAAGATCGATTCTCATAATGGGGATCTTGATGTTTTTTGTTATGCTTAAGGTGATTACTTAGGCCCTTGAGTCAAAGTAATAAGCCAGTGTGGTAAGAGAAAATTGTCCACTTATTTGTTGTGCTTATTAGAATTGGCATAGGGCTTAGTTAGGTTGGTGAGTAAAATAACAACAATAATCGTGCATGATGGCCTTATGAATTAGTTGTAAAGGCTTAGTGATTCATGACTTAGTGAAGGAAAAGGTGAAAGTATGAATGAAGTCCTATTCCACGGTGCCTCATTTAGTTGTTTCCCTTTTAGTTTCACTAATTATGTACCTTGTGTGTGTCTAAGTAGTTAAAGTGTTGTAGAGGTAATGAACCCAAAGACTAATTGTTATACAACTTGTATTTTACATCCAAACCACCTCATAAAGTCTCACATGTTATGTTCATGCTGAATCAATGTTATGACTTGGTAAACCATTCTTCACATTATTATGATTGTATCAGGTGCAAATTCCTTATTTCAATGTAACCCAAGTAGATAAATTTTTTGGGTGGTCATATAATGTGTGATAGTGCTCTTTAGTGTGTTACCAAGGAGAACATACATTATATGTCCTTAGTTAGGAATCCTTGTAGGTCACCAACATACACAGATGGACAAGTTGGACCATCATATCAAGGGAGATTCTCTAGTCTTCCTTTACTTAACTTGAACCCCTCTTTAAATTTTGAGTGTTGCACAATACCTATATTATTGCACCAAAATCCTTGGTATTATTAAGCTTAACTATTGAAAGTGACTTGCACCTAAGTAATCCTGACAACCTTGTGTTAACCTTCATGCACTTTCACCATGTGACCTTGTAATATTATTGAACCCACTTATTACATGAAATAATTTTTGTATATGAATCTAATACTCCACTTTTCCAACCAAGTACCCCATCTCCTAATGGTTCATGTCCCTTATTCCATATGCGATGATATTATAGATATGGTTGTTGTGCTCATCCATGTCTACACTTTTTACATAGGTATAGAACTGGTGGTCATTGAGTGGGATGAGCATTCCTTGTTCTCCTTTATTAAAAATCATGTAATGCTTCTTAAAGTGTATGTTAGAATTATTTTTGTAACACCAAGGTATACCATGTAAATTTGGATAGTTTTATGCCTCTTCAAGATCAATGACCTTGAACTTAGTGATATTTTTCCCCCATTATATCCACAAATATTTTTCAAGATACTAAGGGGTTATGCATGTTTTATGCTAGCCTTGAACAAGATATGTGGTGATGGTTGCAATGAAGGTATTTCCATCCTCTATTATGAATACTTAATAAGGATTTTTAATTCCATACCCATGTTGATGAAGATATCAAAAATAGTCCACCCATCAATGGTGGCATCAATCAGGATCTCTTAATCATAGTTTATGTTGTATGTTAATCTTATTTTTCAACCCCTATTTATCTATTCTTCTTACACACCAACTACATTTTTATGTAGCTAGGTTTTGAGAAGTGGTATGACACCTTCTATTTTCAAAAAGATAAAGGTATTTGAGAGTTTCTCAACCTCCTTTGTGTTAAGACCCTTGGGAAGATTTTTTTATCTAGCCTCTATATTCTACATGATTTAAAGTTCACCCTATATGTTCATGATCACATATGTGGTTTCCTGAAAGACTAGATTTTGGGTTAGACTATCAGGGCAATATATTACATTAGTAGAGGGCATGTGTTGGACCATCTCTATATCTGCCTTCATCATTATTGATTTTATGTTAGCACCACTACACATTGTTATTTTCATTAATGGCCCATGATTTTTCTTTCACACATCTTCCTTAAGGGTCCATTTATCATATTTTTAGGAAATTATAATCATTATAATACCCTTTTATGCCTTCTCCTTCCAAATATTATTTATACAAGTTTGGGCACTCCTAAATTTTATGTTTTCTATGATAATAGCCACAAGTAGGTAACTCTAGGCAATCCATTTGGTAGTGTAATATACCTAAATAGGGGTATATATTGTATATTAGGGATAGAATAGTAGTTTAGTATCGCATGCAAAATAATAATGAGTTAGATAGATTAGAATAGTATAAATAAGAGGGCATAGGCCATTGTAAATCATCCAAGCAAATATATCATTCAAGA
Organism: Torreya grandis; assembly: GCA_037957365.1. NCBI lineage: Eukaryota > Viridiplantae > Streptophyta > Pinopsida > Cupressales > Taxaceae > Torreya > Torreya grandis. The sequence goes on from JARHVA010003198.1 coordinate 1,157,372, forward strand.
GTTAAATAATTTGATAAGGAGGTAGCCCCCTCAAAGTGGAAAGCAATTGTGGAGTTATTCCTTCCCACCAAAAAGGAATATTATATTAATATAATCAATGTTTTGTATTTTTGTGTATGTGAGAAAGTATATTCTTAACATTTGGAATCAGAGCTCCTTCTAGGGCCATTTTCGTGTATTTTTTTCTTTCTATTTTAGTAGGAGGTTGTGCAAGTAGGGATTTGTAGTTCTATGCACTGTATGCTCTCACCTTACCTTAATAGGATCCTGGTGATCAAAAAGTGGATAGAAATTGTTTCTATTTTTATATTTTAGGAAATATATTTGGTTTAATTTCATGGTTTGGGTTGAAACATCAATTTAGAGAGTTGCAGGAAGGGTTGTGTATGAGAGTATTCTAACATGAGTGTAACATATTTTAGAGTGGATTTTTTAAGAGTGATTTTATTTTTTTAGGTTGAGAGATGTGTTTTGTTAAAATATTAGTGGGAGATTATAATTGTTAAAGTGCAAGTTTTGTGAAGCCAGTTACAATCTAAAGCCAAAATCTATAATTTAAAAGTGTAGATTTCCATTTTTTACCCTCACAATCATGACTGTTCTTTTGCATTCTACTCTCAGAATATAATGAATCATGTCAAACTATTTTTATTTTTTGTGCACCTCATTTCCAGCTTTCTAAAACAATTTGAATTTTTTATTTTTATTCAGTATTGTAAATGTTATCATAGTTTTAGTAACTATTACAATTGTTAAAAAAATGTCATGGAGCTTTCCATTTTATCTAGAGCAATGCATAAATTAAAAAATATGCATGTTATTTTAGATAGATTTAATCTTTAATTATATATAACCACACCATATGATGAGTAAATTAATGCATGGTTAGATTGGGAGCATAACTATAGTGAATGGTATGAGGATTTATTTCCTATAGTTGAAGCATTTGAGCTAGAAATAACTGCATGGCTAGATTTAGAGGATACTTGCAACACATGGTATGTTGATATCCTTACTTTAGCCAAGACTATTTCACATTTTTATTCACCCAAACAAGCACTAGATGCACCCATGCCAGAAATAAAAGCACCCATACTGGAAATGAAAAATCCCATGCTTGAAACTAACACTCCAACCAATTTGATGCATTCTTTGGTGGGGTTAGTTACTCCAAATACAATTTATGGAAAGAAAAATTATAATACGGATGGAATGTATCCTCCATTTGCTCACCAAGCCAACTATTTTGAGCACCCTTATTCTATATTTGAAGTGATGATCATCAAGCTTCAAATTTCAATGACTAAATATATCCTCCCAATTGCAATGTTTCTAGTTGAGGTTATTACATACATTGATCTATCTGTACTTCCACCAAAGATTAGAGTAATCAATTTCACCCTATTGATTTACATATCCTAATCTAGGTGAAAGAAGTGGAAGTAGAAAAGAATGCATGCCATGGATTCCATCTAGTCCTCAACATATTTTTGATATGTAATTCTTTGCATGTTTCAGGGATGAAACATGTCAAGGGGGATGGAATGTAATATACCTAGATAGGGGTATATATTGTATATTGGGGATAGAATAGTAGTATAATGAATAGTAAGGAATAGTAGTTTAGTACCACATGCATAAAAATGATGAGTTAGATATATTATAATAGTATATAAATAAAAGGACATAGGCCATTTTAAATCATCCAAATAAATATATCATTCAAGAGTTAAATACTCGGGTAAGGACGTATCCCCCTTGAAGTGGCAAGTGATTATGGAGTTATTCCTTCCAATTAAAAAGGAATATTATATTAATATAACCAGTATTTTGTATTTGTGTGTATATGGAATAATAAGATCTTAATAGGTAGTGTTATGGAAAACAACATTTATAACAGGTATAGGGAGGAAATATTCCTCCCCCTTGTCCTCTATCACCTAAAAAATTATATGAGTGATCCTTGTTATGCATTCCTCCTTGATGCGAGGGCAAAAAAGTCTCTTGGTGTATCTATTATGTCTCATGTATCTCATTAATGATATAATAGTTATTTATTTCATGTGTGGTTGATTCAAAAATATTACAATATAAATATACCTTTCCCTACTTATCCCTTTTGTATTAGTGGGTAGACCCACATGTGGTGATATTCTTAGTGTACTTAGCATGACTTGAGAAGTGCTCTAGTGTTTCACCTATTATTTTTGTTTACTATGGTCTTTTGTCTCATAATTAATGCATTGTAATCCACTTTGAGTGTTATTTACACTATCAACAATAAAATTTTGGAACTATCCATAGTCACAATCTAAACTTCCATGAAGCAGTTGACCTTGGTGTGTACACTTCCCATTGGTTCAGCCCTTAAAACCTCCTCCACTTGGATTTCCTTTATTTTTTTAATGATAAATAATTCCTAAAATATATGATCAAGCCTCCCACAAACTGTTGAACAAGATGTATGGGATGAATCTTGTAAGAGAGTTTTGAAATCAAAATTTAAAACCTTATATCATAGGCATAAATGCTTTAAGTAATTACTTTCTTAATCTTATTAAGGACAAAGATACTTTGTTGTTTGAACTCAATAATATAAAACTCCTTCATTAATTTGGTATTTTAATTCATTGTACACAACATCTTATTGCATATTATACTTTCGATACCAAGTATGTAATGATCTATAAGATTCCTAACAAACTGACTTGCCCCCTATCTAGTGTGATGACTCCATTTGCATGCTAGAAAATATCGCACTTGTGGACATAATTTGAAGTATTATTCACTCCCTTATACTTCAAAAATTTCATATAAATTTCATAAATTAAATTTTATTAGGGAAGAACTTACATTAGATGGAAGCTACTCACTGCTAGAGTACCCACTTCATGACTTCCACATAGGTTGCTTCTACTTGAAGCACCAATGTTTCATTTAGTTGGTGGTGGTGAAACTCCCCTACCCCCTGAACTGGGTTATGTATTATTTAAAATCACACTTAGTTTAACAAGTGTGGTAACTACCATTAATGTTCCCCCTCATTGTGTTTTTACTCATTTACATGGTAGTATTAAGGCCTCTAATTTGTGGCATGCCTAGTATTATTGAAATTTTAACCTTATCGATGGTTTTAGAATTAGTCTTAAATTATGGTATCTTACTATCTAATTCAAAATTATCTTCTAAACTTTTTTCCTTCTAAACTTATATATCTTTTAACAATGCACACATTCTTGAAATTTTTATTTCATTTGAGTAGTATATGCATAATCTATCACTTCAAGTAGATTAGTTGTTGGTGTTCCTTTAACTAGCATATGGTTTTACAATCCCAAGTAAACCTTTTAGTTATCCCTTCCATATTATCAGTTCCCTACTTAGTGGTGCATTTCTATATATAATTAGAGTGCATTTCCTCTATGTGGGAGTTAGTCCCATTCCCTTAATGTTCTAAATGGGTCCTCACAAAAATCCCTTGACTCGTCTTTCCCCTCTTCCTAGAGTCCATAGAAGTTATCACTATTTTCCTAGATTCATCATGTTTTTACCTTTTTATTTTGTGACCATATAGGTTCTCCATTCCTATGAAGTATCTAAGTGTTCCACACTTACTAGTGAAATATGCAATCCTCACCTTCCTCTCTCTTTATATCATCTTCTTGACCCATGTGCGGAAAGGTTTTAACTATCCATGGGAAGATTATCAATGTTACAATATACTATTAGATTTTTGATCTCAAGGGGTAGATGAGAAATATAATATCCTCACATTTACCATAAGAACTAATATTATGGTTCCTCAATACAAGTATAAGTAGAGATTAAAGTAGCTTTTGAGCATGCCTCTGCACCAAACATTGATCGCTCTTGTCCATACTTTGTTTATTCACTTGAGTTTCTCAATCCTATATTTAATCCATGAATATATTACACCATAATTATACTATAGCCTATAACATATGCAACCATTCATGTATGAAATTTTTTTGCTAACTCACAAATGTAGATCTCATAGAGAGGGTCATATAAATGCTCTCTTATGCATTCCTTAATAGTCAAATTTATAAGGCTTGGATTATTATTCGTGAAAGTGATATCTTGATATCCTATCCACCTTTAAATATTACTAAAAAATATTTGATAAATCATCTTTGAGCATTATTTCCATCAACTATTTCATCACAAATATTGATAACAAAACCAAAATGTTGGGTTTTTCCCCCAACTTAAATAAATATATGTGTCACTAGTGCAAAACCTTATAATTAATAAGTTTACTATACTCACACATCAATCCAATGATGTTTGCATGCTCACACGAGGTGCAGTGATATATTTATTAGGTGCATTCGGTTATTTGATAGAGATGGAATTAACAATGACTTCATTAAATCATTCCACAAATCTTAAAACAACTCAATAACATAGATAAGATACACATGCATGCAATAAATATAACTTAGATTCTAAAAAATCTTGACAAACCCATTTCATAATATTGAACATAATGGTATCTAATTATAAACCATACATTTTAGAATAACTCTATGTATTGAAAAAAAATCATATTATAACATGTATTCACCATAGTTTAAAACTATTTTAGACATAAAACAATATTGCATGGTAATACTCGATAGATTTAAAAACCCAACAACAACCCTTGTTCTATGTGCAAGGTAGGATTTTATAATCATAAATGCCACCTTCCTATTACATTATAACACATCAATCCTTGATTTTATCCAATGACTTATCTAAAAATAACCAAACATAAATGGATAATTATGAGTCACTCTACCAACTATTCCTCCTAAATTCATGAACTTTTATTTGTGTACCCAACTCTGGTTTATTGTGCTTACTCACTTTGTGATGAATATCCTTATATTTTAGGTTCTGGCACATAACTACACATTCTTAACCTCCCACCTTATGTGTTCCAAGAATTTCATTGGTTAGCTCTCTAATTTCCACGTTTCTAGTTTTTGAGATATTTTTATTTGTTTTATACCTCAACACTTTTATATGGTGTGTCGCTAGAATTTAGCCAAAATATTCATTAAGCCTTTAAAATCATTGATATATGTTTGTTATGTAAATGCTTACTCTCTGCCCTTCCTTTTACACACTACCAGTATTCACTAAAAAGGCACCTTATGTGTTGTTATATTTATATATGCTTGACACCTATGCATTAGCTCCCTTAGCTAAAATTAGGGGTCAACATTCACCTTTACATTCTAGACCATGTTTTTCCAAAAAAATTATACAAGGCTGGACTTTAGCTCTTTCTATCACCTTGAGACCAATCCTCTAATGGAAAGAGTCAATCAAGAGTAGGAAGAGATGTTATGAATTATGTCATGGACTAGTAAAGTAAATAGGAAAATTAATTCTTAGTGGTGGAATTTGTGTATAATAAATCCTACCACTCTTTGATCATCATGGAACCTTCATAATTTTTTTATAGTACAAATTATAAAACCCTAATAGATTGGGAAAGCTTGGATAACTAGGTTACTACTAAACTAGAGCTTCTTTAGGAGAATGATCATCAATTGAATATCCTCAGGGAATAGATAAAAATAAGCCTCAAATTTTTAGAAAAATTCAATTGATTTGAATAAAACATCAATAAATTTTAAGGTTGGAGATAAAGTCTTTCTCTAAGTCAAATCACATCAAGATTCTATTATGTTTGGAAATGTTAAAACAATTGTCCCCTTGTTATGTTAGACCCTTTGATGTTGTTGAAGAAATAATTCATGTCACCTATCAGCTTATACTCCTTTTAGTTTTCTTGTGCATTCATGATTTATTTAATGTTTATTTTCTTAAGAAGTATATGTTAGGATCTAGAACACACAGCTCTGATACCACTTGTCAGGATCCTCTCCTAAGATCACAATTGATTACCTTTGTATAAGCAACTAAACACAGAATTTAACCAGAAGTAATATGTAACTAGAATTTAGAAACAGCACAGAATATGAGAGACAATACAATCTTGTATTAACACTCTTCTAGAAGGAAATACAATGAAGAAATATCACTTTCTTCCCACACCTCTTGGGCGTACAGTAATTCTCCCTCAAGAGTTTTCTCTCTCTCAATTAAAACCAACAATCAACTCAATACCAAGTTATTGTTTCCTCCAGTCCTTGTGACAACCAACTCAACTTGTTGTTTTGCCTACAATACTAGTACCCGGTGATAATCAACTCAATGGTTGTTTTGTCTACCTTACATACACAAGCAGATCTCCTTGATCTTGCTCCTTGTTGTGTTGTAGATCTCCTTGATCTTGCTACCCCACAAATCTAACTGACCTTGCACACACACACCCACAGATCTCCTTGATCTTGCTACACCGCAGATCAACTGACCTTGCTTACCATGTAGATCTCCCTGATCTTGCTACCTACAAATCAACTGATCTTACACACCTTGAGACAACCAACCCAATTATTGTTCTTGCCTTCAAGTGAAGGATCTAATCCTTTCCTTAGTCACTTAGACTTGTCCTTTTTAGTCCTTCCTTATGTTGCAGATCTTCTTGATCTTGCTACCCCGTAGATCAACTGATCTTGCACACAACCTTGGCGCACTTGTAGATCTCCTTGATCTTGCTACCCTGTAGATCAACTGACCTTGCTTTTATGCACCCTTTACAATACAGCCCCATGGGTCTCTTAAATAGATCCCAAAACAAACAATAATTAGAAAAGCAGACTCAAGACTAAAATTAGTTTTTACATGCAAACTGACTATTCATCAAACTAACTGTTCATCTAACTAACAGTTATGGAAATGCATAGGCGATCGATGTCAGTTCCTGTCTATCTAGAGATGACCGATGTTGGTCGATGCCTAACCGATGTCGGTAGCTTTTGGTTGACCCTAATCGATGTTAGTTGATCCTGACCAATGTCGGTGACTGTCTAACTCTAGCAACCTCCACATTTGCATAATAGTGAAGCTTTTAGCTCCACAACCTAACAATCTCCCACTTGGAGATAAATAGTTGCACCTGTACCTATACAACAATGTCCTCTAATCTATTTTTGGCTTGTATTTCCATCTTCAATTTTAATCTTGAATACCAATAAAATTTGAATGAAGATTCAACTTCTCCTTTGTTCCCGGCTTGTTAACATACCTGCAGGGTTCATATCCTTGCTAGCCTCCGTGACTGCAACAACCTTATATAACTCTAAAATCTAGCTAACCATTGTTCCACCAATAGTGAACACATATCCTGTGGTGCTTCTCCTATCATCCAAGTCACCTGCCATATCTAAATCTACATACCTATGTAGAGAAGTGCTTGACCCTGCATAGCATAAATCCCTACTATTGGTCCCTCTCAAATATCTGAGAATCCACTGAACTACTTTCCAGTGCTCCTTTCTTGGATTGGCCATAAACTTGTTGACAACTCTCATTGCTTGGGCAATATCAGGTCTAGTACATACCATGTACTCAACCTCATCATGTGATTTAGGACACTGTTCATAGCTCAACTTGAATTGTCCAACCATAGGTGTGTTAATCAGTTTTGCATCCTACAAATTGAACCTCTCCACTACCTTATTCACATAATACTCTGGAGACAAAATCAACATGTGACTTTCCTTGTCTCTAGAAATACTCATGCCAAGGATTTTATTTACTCCTCCTAAATCCTTCCTGGCACATGTCTGAGCTACTTTTACCTTTAGCTCAGCAAATCCCTGCATGTGTGACCCTGCAACAAGCATATACACTACATACAGTAACAAGATAATGTAGCGACCATTATCCAACCTGGTAAAATAAACACAATGGTCACATTGACATTGACTAAAGCCATGCTTTATCATAAACCTGTCAAACCTATACCACTATCCTGGAGCTTGCTCAAGACCATATAACCTGGCCTTCTATCTCACCTGTCCATTCTCTCTTTTCTTTAACCTGTGAATCCATTCATCTTTTAGTGCTTTCTTTCCAACTGGAAACTCTACCAAATCCCACATTTGGTTCTCTCCCAAGGAATCAATTTCCTCATTCATGCCATGCTCCCACTGTTTCCTGGATTCTACCTACATTGCCTCTTCAAAACATCCTAGTTCACGACCATCAGTGAGTAACAAGTAGTATAAAGAAGGGGAATAATGAATTTGAGGCTTACTTACCCTTTCAGTCCTCCTCATGAGCATTTGAGACTCTTTGACAGCTTGTTGTCTACCCAAAATTCATTCTAACAGTGACTGATCTTAGTCACCTCTGGCCGACCTTGATCTGCACCTGACCGATGTCATTTCCACCTAATCACCGATGTTAGTTTCCTGAGCGACGTTGGTGTCCACCTGCCTGACATCACCAACTTTAGTTTGCACATGACCGACATCAATTTTTGCCTGATCGATGTTGGTTCTCACCTGATCAACGTTGGTAATTGTGTTTTTCTGTGAGTGATGATTTTTACCTGCAAGCTCATTTTGGATCATAACATTGTCCAAATCAACATTGCCCTGCTTAGAATTATTTAGTCTCTTGAGCTGATCTTTGTCCATCATCTTCTCCTTGAAAACTAAGCCTTTCCAGTTCTTAACTTTGTCAAAAACATCAGATTTCCTCTTTATGCAATATTGTGATCCTCCAATAGAAGCTACCTTCTTCTTTGTTGACCCAGTTTCAAGAAACCTCACTTTCTTCTGTTGCTTACAGAAATCTTGATCTATGCTTTTCAAATCTGAAAACTTACCATTTGACTTAAGAACATCCATTCCCTTCTCACTCATGTGACCAAGCCTATAGAGCCACATCTTTGCATCTACATCTGAAGTAGATAAAACAGAAGGATAATTAGTAATACAAGTAGATAGATAAAGTGTACCTACTTTCTTACCTCTTGCTAATACAAGTGCACCCTTGGAAACTTTTCAAGATTCCACTGTGAGAGTTACTATGCAACCCTCATCACCCAACTTTCCTAAAAAAATTAGACTCCTCTTCAGGATGGGAACATGCATGACATCCTTCAACACCCATGTGTTGCTCGTCTGCAATTTCAGCCGCACTTCCCCTTTGCCAACAATTTGACAAGGCTCACCAACCCCTAAATAAATCTTTCCAAAGTCTCCATGGACATACTCATGGAAAAATACTCTATTTGGGGTTGCATGGAAAGAGGCACCAAAATCTAAAACCCAAGATTCTACTTTATCCAAGGAACATATAAGAGCATCCCGTGCAACAATACCTACATCATTTGCTTCTTTATTTCCTTCATGTTGATCTTCTACCAACCAACAATCTTTCTTTACATGCCCTTTCTTTCCACAATTCCATAATTGATAATTCTTGCCATTGAATTTCTCCATTCTTAGTGTAATTTATTCTGCCATTGCTTTACTCCCACTCAATCAAAAACTCCTGAGAGTGACCTGTAATCAACAATCACTAACCTGCTTCGAACCAAGCTCTGTTGAACCTTTAACCAGGCTATGATACCACTTGTGAGGATCTAGAACACACAACTCTGATACCACTTGTCAGGATCCTCTCCTAAGAGCACAATTGATTACCTTTGTATAAGCAACTAAACACAAAATTTAACCAGAAGTAATATGTAACTAGAATTCAGAAATAGCACAGAATATGAGAGACAATACAATCTTGTATTAACACTCTTTCAGAAGGAAATACAATGAAGAAATCTCACTTTCTTCCCACACCTCTTGGGCGTACAGTAATTCTCCCTCAAGAGTTCTCTCTCTCTCAATTACAACCAACAATCAACTCAATACCGAATTGTTGTTTCCTCCAGTCCTTGTGACAACCAACTCAACTAGTTGTTTTGCCTACAATACTAGTACCCGGTGACAATCAACTCAATGGTTGTTTTGTCTACCTTACATACACAAGCAAATCTCCTTGATCTTGCTCCTTGTTGTGTTTTAAATCTCCTTGATCTTGCTACCCTGCAGATCTAACTGACCTTGCACACACACACCCGTAGATCTCCTTGATCTTGCTACACCACAGATCAACTGACCTTGTTTACCATGTAGATCTCCTTGATCTTGCTACCTGCAGATCAACTGATCTTACACACCTTGAGACAACCAACCCAATTATTGTTCTTGCCTTCAAGTGAAGGATCTAATCCTTTCCTTAGTCCTTAGACTTGTCCTTGTCCTTCCTTATGTTGCAGATCTTCTTGATCTTGTTACCCCACAGATCAACTGATCTTGCACACAACCTTGGCACACTTGCAGATCTCCTTGTTCTTGCTACCCTACAAATCAACTAACCTTGCTTTTTTGCACCCTTTACAATATAGCCCCATGGGTCTCTTAAATAGATCCCAAAACAAACAATAATTAGAAAAGTAGACTCAAGACTAAAATTAGTCTTTACATGCAAACTGACTATTCATCAAACTAACTGTTCATCTAACTAACAGTTCTAGAAACGCACAGGTGATCAACATCGGTTCTTTTCTATTTGGAGATGACCGACGTCGGCTAATGCCTAACCAATGTCGACAGCTTCTGATTGACCCTAACTGATGTCGATTGGTCCTGACCAATGTTGGTGACTGTCTAACTCCAGCAACCTCCATATTTGCATAATAGTGAAGCTTTTAGCTTCACAACCTAACAATCTCCCACTTGGAGATAAATAGCTACACCTGTACTTGTACAGCAACGTCCTCTAATCTATTTTTGGCTTGTATTTCCATCTTCAAGTTCAATCTTGAAGACCAACAAAAGTTGAAGATTTAACTTCTCTTTTGTTCCTAGCTTGTTAACATACTTGCAGGGTTCATATCCTTGCTAGCCTCCATGACTACAGAAACCTTCTACAACTCTAAAATCTAGCTAACTATCATTCCACCAATAATGAACACATAACCTGTGGTGCTTCTCCTGTCATCCAAGTCACCTGCCATATTCGAATCTACATACCTATGTAGAGAAGTGCTTGACCTTGCATAGCATAAATCCCTGTTGCTGGTCCCTCTCAGATATCTGAGAATCCACTAAACTACTTTCCAGTGTTCCTTTCTTAGATTGGCCATAAACTTGCTGAAAACTCTCATTGCTTGGGCAATATTAGGTCTAGTACATACCATGTACTCAACCTCATCATGTGATTTAGGACACTGTTCATAGCTCAACTTGAACTGTCCAACCATAGGTGTGCTAACTGGTTTTACATCCTTCAAATTGAACCTCTCCACTACCTTATTCACATAATCCTCTGGAGACAAAATCAACATGTGACTTTCCCTGTCTCTAGAAATACTCATGCCAAGGATTTTCTTTGCTCCTCCTAAATCCTTCATGGCACATGTCTGAGCTACTTTTACCTTTAGCTCAGCAAATCCCTGTATGTGTGACCCTGTAACAAGCATATACAACACATACAGTAACAGGATAATGTAGCGACCATTATCCAACCTAGTAAAATAAACACAATGGTCACATTGACATTGACTAAAGCCATGCTTTGTCATAAACCTGTCAAACCTATACCACTGTCCTAGAGCTTGCTCAAGACCATATAACCTAGTCTTCTATCTCACTTGTCCATTCTCTCCTTTCTTTAACCTATGAATCCATTCATCTTTTAGTGCTTTCTTTCCAACTGGCAACTCTACCAAATCCCACATTTGGTTCTCTCCCAAGGAATTAATTTCTTCATTCATGCCATGCTCCCACTATTTCCTGGATTTTACCTGCATTGCCTCTTCAAAACTTCCTGGTTCATGACCATCAGTGAGCAACAAGTAGTATAAAGAAGGGGAATAACGAATTTGAGGCTTACTTACCCATTCAGTCCTCCTCATGGGTGTTTGAGACTCCTTGACAGCTTGTTGTCTGCTCAAAATTCATTCTAACAGTGACCAATCTTGATCACCTCTGGCCGACCTTAGTTTGCACCTGACTGATGTCATTTCCACCTAATCGCTGATGTCAGTTTCCTAATCGATGTCGATGTCCACCTACCCAACATCACTGACTTTAGTCTGCACATGACCGACATTGGTTCCTTCCTAATCGACGTCGATTCTCACCTGACCGACATCGGTAACTGTGTTTTCTTGTGAGTGATGATTTTTACCTGCGAGCTCATTTTGGATCATAACATTGTCCAAATCAACACTGCCCTGCTCAGAATTATTTAGCCTCTTGAGCTGATCTCTGTCCATCAACTTATCCTTGAAAACTAAGCCTTTCCAGTTCTCAACTTTGTCAAAAACATCAGATTTCCTCTTTATGCAATACTGTGATCCTCCAATAGAAGCTACCTTCTTCTTTGTTGACCCAATTTCAAGAAACCTCACTTTCTTCTATTGCTTACAGAAATCTCGATCTATGCTTTTCAAATCTAAAAACTTACCATTTGACTTAAGAACATCCATTCCCTTCTCACTCATGTGACCAAGCCTATAGAGCCACATCTTTGCATCTACATCTGAAGTAGATAAAATAGAAGGAGAATCAGTAATACAAGTAGATAGATAAAGTGTACCTACTTTCTTACCTCTTGCTAATACAAGTGCACCCTTGGAAACTTTTCAAGATTCCGCTGTGAGAGTTACTATGCAACCCTCATCACCCAACTTTCCTATATAAATTAGACTCCTCTTCAAGATGGGAACATGCATGACATCCTTCAACGCCCATGTGTTGCCCATCTACAATTTCAGCCTCACTTCCCCTTTGCCAACAATTTGACAAGGCTTACCAACCCCTAAATAAATCTTTCCAAAGTCTCCATGGACATACTCATGGAAAAATACTCTATTTGGGGTTGCATGGAAAGAGGCACCAGAATCTAAAACTTAAGATTCTACTTTATCTAAGGAACATATAAGAGCATCCTATGCAACAATACCTACATCATTTGCTTCTTTATTTCCTTCATGTTGATCTTCTACCAACCAACAATCTTTTTTTACATGCCCTTTCTTTTCACAATTCCATAATTGATAATTCTTGCCATTGAATTTCTCCATTCTTAGTGTACTTTCTTCTGCCATTGCCTTACTCCCACTCAATCAAAAACCCCTGAGAGTGACCTGTAATCAACAATCACTAATCTACTCCAAACTAGGCTCTAATGAACCTTCAACTAGGCTCTGATACCACTTATTAGGATCTAGAACACACAGCTCTGATACCACTTGTCAGGATCCTCTCCTAAGAGCACAATTGATTACCTTTGTATAAGCAACTAAACATGGTATTTAACCAGAAGTAATATGTAACTAGAATTCAAAAATAGCACAGAATATGAGAGACAATACAATTTTGTATTAACACTCTTCCAGAAGGAAATACAATGAAGAAATCTCACTTTCTTCCCACACCTCTTGGGCGTACAGTAATTCTCCCTCAAGAGTCCTCTCTCTCTCAATTACAACCAATAATCAACTCAATACCGAGTTGTTTCCACCATTCCTTGTGACAACCAACTCAACCAGTTGTTTTGCCTATAATACTAGTACTCGATGAGAATCAACTCAATGGTTGTTTTGTCTACCTTACATACACAAGCAGATCTCCTTGATCTTGCTCCTTGTTGTGTTGTAGATCTCCTTGATCTTGCTACCTTGTAGATCTAACTGACCTTACACACACACACCTGTAGATCTCCTTGATCTTGCTACACCGCAGATCAACTGACCTTGCTTACCATGTAGATCTCCCTGATCTTGCTACCTGCAGATCAACTGATCTTACACACCTTGAGACAACCAACCCAATTATTGTTCTTACCTTCAAGTGAAGGATCTAATCCTTTCCTTAGTCCCTTAGACTTGTTCTTTTTAGTCCTTCCTTATGTTACAGATCTTCTTGATCTTGCTACCCTGCAGATTAACTGATCTTGCACACAACCTTGGCACACTTGCAGATCTCCTTGATCTTGCTACCCTGTAGATCAAATGACCTTTCTTTTTTTCACCCTTTATAATACATCCCCATGGGCCTCTTAAATAGATCCCAAAATAAACAATAATTAGAAAAGTAGACTCAAGACTAAAATTAGTCTTTACATGCAAACTGATTGTTCGTCAAACTAACTGTTCGTCTAACTAACAGTTCTGGAAATGCACAGGAGACCGACATCAGTTCATGTCTATCTGGAGATGACCAACGTCGGCCGATGCCTAACCGATGTTAGCAACTTCCGGTCGACCCTAACCGATGTCAGTTGGTCCTGACCGATGTCGGTGACTGTCTAACTCCAGCAACCTCCACATTTGCATAACAGTGAAGCTTTTAGCTCCACAACCTAACAATATATTCATAATATTATTTTTGTTATTGAATTGAATACACTTTAGGTAGAGGATGGGGGTGAATGCCACCTTGAGCTCTTTAGGATCCTAAAAGAGCCTAGCATTAAGCTAAAAAATAAATATGTTTATTAAGTCAAAGTTTTGTAGCATCATTATAATGAAAGTAGTGATAATTAAGAAGATAAAGAAACCTTTTGCAAGGATTACCCTCGATGTACCTTTTTTTGTAAGCCCTAAGTATGGTGCTTTCCCAAGGGAAGCTAAAGTTACATCCCACTTTTTGAGATTGTTTATATGGTTGATTAAATTTTTAAACATACTTTAAAAACTTTTAACACATTAGGTCCTATGGTAATTTGGACTTAGATGTATTATATGAATATAATTATAATATTGTGTGTTTTATTATATAACTATTGATATTAATTAAATAAATAAACGATGAAATATATATATATATATATATATATATATATATATATATATATTTATATATATATATATATATTTCCCTTCAATGTCACACTTTTAATTTGATATGGTTATCCTCATTTATGTAATTATCATGGTAAATGATTTTATTATTAATTATTAATGAATAACAACATAAGTTGCTAATGGGTTTTAGTGTCAGTTTTTTGAGGTGTTGTACCATGAAACATTAAGAGGAATGAAAAGGAAAGTGATGATATTGATAGACCCACAAAGTCAAAGTGTGTTTGACATTACTTGCATATGATATTTAATCTTTTTTATATGACGTTGTCATAATTTTCAAATAGTGTGTTGTTGTTACTAGTCATTTCCATTGTGAATAGACTAGTATTGAGAAAACAACTTTAGTTTTAAACCACTAATGAGTGTGTTATAATAAGAAGGAATATAATTAGAAAAATTTAACTAATTATACACATCAATGTGTACATTGGATGAATACTTATATTTTTTGCACACATACTTATATGTAAGTGTATGATTGTATTTTTATAACCCTAGGACTTACTATTATTATAAGTTGAAATGCAACAGAAAAAATAAATTAGTGAATATTGAATTGAGTATTGCTTGATAATAAATAATTAAATAAGTTACTATAAAAATACACATAGAATAAAATAAAAATAAAATAAATAGAGAAAAGAGGAAAATGAAGACAACGAGGGAAAAAAGAAAAAAAAGAGACACGTATCTCATGTGCATGGAAATGTGGCAAATAGAAGAGTGGGGGAAATAGGTTAAGAATAGGAGGCATGGATCTTGGAGGGAATTATGATTTTTTTTTTAATAAACTTTTCCAAAAAAATTAGTAAATGTCGAGAAGGAAGAAGGAAGCGAAAAGAATGTAAGGAGGAGGAGAAAGCTTTCAAGTAGAAAGAATATTCTAGGAGACATAAAAGGGTATTTAGATTTTATTTTTCTTGATTAACTCTATAAATGTAAATCTAAAATTTCCTTGAATCTTTGCTTAAAATAAAGAATACATTTTATTGAACTAGGTTTTGTCAAAAGAATGAAAAATCTTCCCTTTCCCTAAATGAAAATTGGCATATATATTTATATTTGTGAAAGAAGAATCATTTTAAAAATTAAAAATAAATGTAGAGAGGAAAGAGGGTCATCAAAAAGGTGTATTATTCTTATTTTTATTTAATTTTTTGAAACATATTGTGTGTTCTAAATGTTAGAATTTCAATGCGTTAAGAAGTTAGGGTTTTCTCATTAAAAATATGAAATTATATACAACTTTATTGAGATAAATTAGGGTAATGATGCAATTATTTATTTTTATCCTATAGATTCATATTTACACTAGTATCTACTAATTTTGGGTTGAAAATGATTCTCCACATAGGTGGAAAAAATTGCAAAAAATTAGAGATGCAAACTCTAAGGTTTATAAACATGATTTTGAATTTAGTTTTTGAGGTTTTATTCAAAGAATGAAAATTAAAAATGGGTAGTGTTTATATCTGATATAAATGATTGTTTTGATGGTTAAATTTTAATTTTTGGGCTATAAATAATTCACCATGCATGAGGAAACTTTGTAGTGAAAATTGGAATTGGCTTTTTATGAGTTGTATGCACATATTTGTGTATAGTTTATTGGTTTGTTTTCAAAATATGACAAATAAATATGCATAAAATTTAGAATTAATTTATAGAATTACTTATCAGTTAAATTTAGTTATAAGATAAAAAATAATAATTTTCCTCATAGGTAAATAATAGGTATTAAAATTCTATGTTGTTTTAGTGCATGTCTAAATAATTCTGAATGTTAGGTTTTATTGATTTCCTCATTTTCACTCGTTGTTTTTATTTATTAAGTATAAAATTACCCTCTATAAAACTTAGTTGGATTGTAAAGCCTAATTTTAAGAGGTTTTTTATTTCAGGTGGAATGTCCCCATGTGAATGTTAAAATTTGAGAAAATATAGGAAAATGGTTATAGGTTTGTCACAAAAAGAGCAATGAAAGATTATCATTTTTTTTTGGTTATTTTATAAAATTTTATAAGATTGGTAATGGGTGTTTCAATATTATTTTTTAGATCTCTAATTCACCTTTCATGAAGGAAACATAATTATTTTATTAAATGTATTTTTTTTTTTGGTATGTCTTGTATGATTGAAAAGGATTATTTTTAGTTATCAAATAAAATATTTTTTATTATGTATATATTTTTTATTATATTTTGAGAAAATAATCCTCTTGGTGTTTCACCTAGGAGAGATATAATTATCTTTAGAATATGAAACACAAGGAAACAAAAAAATTGCCTTTATTGCTTAAAAATTGAGTTGACCATGTCAAAAGTGCACTTACTTAGTCTTGAGAACTTTGCTAAATGGATCAATGCATAAGGATGACATTAGATAATGGTTTCATGATTTGTTTTGTTTTATAAACCATGAGATATTGAGGAAACTAATGTTGAAAATGCATAGTATGGCTGTATTTTATAATCGTTTAATAATTAAAATTTTCATGTTTGACACTTGCTTAAATAAACCAAACTTACAAATCTTAAATTTTATAAACTTATTAATTCTCACAATACATATTTCATGAAATACAACACACTTAAAAAATTTAAATTTAGTTTTAGTGATAATTTGATTCCTTTATGAAAGTCTTATGACCAATGTTAAAATAAGACTTGAGAATTAAACCTTGTTTAAGAAGTTGAGTTGTGAAACCACTAGTGTAGTAGACTATAAGGCTCTAGGATATAGTATCTAGGGTACTTGGCATGACATAAGAGGTATATAAGATAGCATGATACATAAGGATTGAGTAATATTATTAGGAAAATGGTTTGAGTTTATCACTCTTAACTAAAATGATTTTCAAATATTGATTCGGTGGAGCAACTGATCCATTAAATGTACTATTACATTATTCCTCTTGAATAACATTGATATTAGTTAGATCTTGTATTTTATGTCAAAATTACAAAATTATATTGGTAATATGTCCTAAAGATATGTGTTACTCATAATATGCATTCACATCATAGTTTTTAGATAAAGGCCAAGATATATATAGCTCGTATGATGGATGTAGAGGTATCATGTTGCATTCAAGTAAGCATTTAAGAAATTGGTGAATATTATTGGATAATATTGTAAATTGTGTAGTCTCTTAAAAAATAAGGACAAGCTTTCCATGTGGTTATGATGCCATGTTTACTAAATTTTAGACCTCATTCTTAGCTTGAAAGATAGGAGACTCATTAATCTTATCTTAAATGTTTATTTACCTTGGTATTTAGAGCTATTAGATGTAATGGAATTATACCCATATTTAAGCATGTTTTCCTTTAAAATTTTGATCTCATAGTTGTGAACCATATGGAAATTTTCACTTAAACATGGATACTTTTGCTTTCAATAAGCCCATATCAGGGTACATCAATAAGTATACATACAATTACATGAGTTAGTTGTGATTCTAATATTTAAGATGTAACCTTTATCTTATAGTTACTATCTCTCACACTAAATACTATCTATAAGGGATTCTAATAACATCTTACAAACCTCATAACAATTAATGCTAATATAAAATAACCCAAGATTAATACATCAAAGTATGATGTACTAACATAACAATATCTAACATTTCCAACTTAGTATAAATATATTTCAAAGAGAAAAGAATGGTCTTACAAGAGAATTAAGACAATCTCTAGTTTGAGAAAAATAAAATTGGATGGGAACATATCTCCAATCTAACATGGGCATTAAAAATTAGGACATACACTGAGTTTGCACAAATTAAAATTGTAGTGGAACAAGCTCACTACAACTGTGATTAGGGATAAGAACACAGACACATCCAAGATCATAACAATGTGGATAGGGACAAACATGTTATCCTAAATCGTGAATGGGAATACATAATTTGCAATGAGATTATTAAAACTAAGCTTTACTAACCTTTATAATAAGTATGTAGGAACATACATGCTATTCATTTTAATTATGGCATTGGCATCCACTTTGGTTTCACTTTTGATACTTTGGTTTGTTGTGCCTCACTAAGAAGATACATATCAAGATAGTGGGACTGCGTCCTCACTATTCATTTAGTAGGTACTAACCAGATCACTCAATAATGCATTTGTAACCATTACACTTGATCACAAATGGTAATATGGTGAACACTACACTTAACACCATCCATGTCTTTAAACTCTAATTTGCACATGGTTTCAATCATTTACAGATGAAGTACATCATCACTACCATTGATGACAAACAACTCTTCAAGACTATATTGATCCTTCCTCTATTTCCTCCAACCTCCTATAGACTTTACTTACTTTGTCATATTAAACATTATATTCAAGATTAAACCCATGACATGTTTTGATATGTACCTAGAGATATGATATATTAATGTACATGGGTTGATGGAGATGATGATATACGGAATACATCCCCGTAGTTACTTGTATGGGTCTAATATATTAGGAATTAGTACTTTGGGTAATGAGTCAGCCTACAATGAGATTAGGAGGTTACCCATCCATTATTATTTATATAAAAGTCTATATAAATGAGATGAATATCATTGTAAAGGATATCAATCAATTAAGTGTTGAGTCTTCTATTTGTAGAAGGATATTAGAGGTGTTCCCCTAAAAGTGAAATTGTGGATTTATTCCTTCCTAAATGATTATTATATGGTGTTCCCTACCATAAGTGTATTGATATATTTCTACGTATATTAAATATTTGGGCATATTGGCCCACCAATATGTATTGTGTTGTGTTGGTATACATTATACTCTACATATTTTGAATATTACATGTGTGGATCATAACAAGTGGTATTAGATATTTTATTTGGATAAATATTTTAGGCAAAACCCTAATTTTATAAAATCACTTATACCTTACAATTTGTATTTAGGTTTTTTACATTTTTTTTATTGGGGTTGGATAATAATTTTAGGAAGCCATAGTAAAAAAACTGAGGTTTGATGCTCTATTTTGAGAGAGATATTTCATTTTAGGGTTGTAATAAATTCATCATATCAACCACAATTTCACAAAAAAATTTAGGATTTTTTTAGGATTTTTTTAATTAAATTGGTATAATTATACAAGAAATCTATTGCCAAATTTTATTTTATTTTTAATAAATTTTGAGTGATTTATTGTAATTTTATGTTTTTTCATTGATTCACTCTACATACCCTTTTTTTTTATTTTTTCCATTAAAAACACTAAATATGTATGAGCATATAGGGAAGCTATAGTAAAATTTTGGGGTGGTGTGATTAGTGTGGCTTGAGTTATTGAAATTTTAGGGTTTTTTCATTTAACCTAGTTTTGTAGATCATGGAGTTAGATTTTTTTTCTAGAGAGGAGGATATTGATGTTAGAGAATGATGGCTCTTTTTTAAGGTGCATTATTTTCAAATAATTTTGTGGCAAAAAAATGTCACATTTTTTCAAGGGTCCTACATCGCTTTGGTGATTTTAGTTGGGAGTAGAATGATGGAAGTATCTATGGGAAGTAATTGGATAACTTTTCCTAGATCGATGAAATATAAATGAAAAATAAAATGTAGAAGAAGAAGAGGGGGAATAAAATAATGATGATGATGGTAATGAAGAAGAGAATACAGATGATGAAGAAAAAGAACTAAAATAAAATGATGATAATGAGGAAGAGAATGCAGGTGACAAAGAAGAAGAAAAAATAGAGCATAATGATGATGATGAAGAGGCTACATATGGTTCAGAAGGAGAGATACATGATTTTGAAGAGGAAGAAGAATAATTGGATGATAAGGGTTCTAATAGTTTAGCTCAAAAAAAATTAGAGTCAATATTTCAGTGTCATAGATGCATTCAAAGGAATAAGATAATTATGTCCATAAACCCTAGTAACAAGTATAACTTCATCAATATTGATGTTTCTCAAAATCTAGATGTTCAAGCAAAGAATATCAAGGAAGCTCAAGTTGATGTTACTCAAAATCTACATGTTCAAGCAAAGAATATCAAGGAAGCTCAAGTAGATAGTAATAATATTCAAGTTTTTGAAGCTTTAAATCTCACTATGGAGAAATATGTTTTGCATTCATATTTGTATGCTTTAGATATGGATGGTGTGGATATGATTCTTGGATATCCTTGGTTAGATACCATAGAAATAATAAATATTAATGTGCAGAAGCATCTCATGAAATTTTGGTAAAGAAAGGGAAGGTTACTTTATAGGATATCACAATTGGAAAGGCACAAAAAAAATTCAAGGTAGAGTATGAGGATGAAGTTAAAGATGGAAAAGAAGAGCATAAAGAAGATTCAAATAAAAAAATAGATGAAGAAACAATACATGTAGTGAATAACACTTCATCTACTCAAGAGACAAAAACAATACCAAATGAAAAAGTGCAAGAGGTAGAATATTAGTTTGATAAGGTCACAATATAAAAAAAGGTTGAGGCATATAGGCACCCACATCATCATAAGAGGTAGAAATCTTGGAGGCATGTCAAGGAGTTTCATAATAGCAATCACTTTGGATATACAAGAGACCAAAGTACCAATCATTATGGCTACATAAAGAATCAATAAAGCAATCATTTTGGCTATACATGGAAGCCAAAGAAGAACTACTATGGTCATATTTGGACTAATAATAGTATAGAAGAATATGGAACATAGAATTAATGGGGAAATCAATATGTCTATTCATAGGAATATGGTTATGTATGGAACCAGAGTAGCACAACGAAATATGGAACATGAAATTAGTGGAGGAATCATTATGCATGGACACCAAGGAGGTAAAATTATGATCATGAATGGAATCAAATTAACATAATGTAATTTGGAAATAAATTTAGTGAGCTATCACTTACCAAGATCACATATGGGTGGTTGGATGATTGAGCTTGGAGACAAGTGTACAATGAATTGAACCACACTCATTATTTGGTTTCTTCTTATGTTTTGGGAATGAAACATGTCAAGGAGGGAAGGAATGTTATGTACCTATAGATATGATATAGTAATGTATATGTGTTGATGGAACATGTGGCACATATCCCCTTATTTGTATGGGTCTAATATATCGAGAATTAGTACTTTGGGTAATGAGTCACCCTACATTAGGATTTGGAGGTTACCCATCCATTATTAGTTATATATATTTATATATAAATGATATGAATATTATTTTAAAGGATATAAATCAAGTAAGTTTTGAGTCTTATATTTTTAGAATGATATTGGAGGTATCCCCCTAAAAATAGAATTGTGGAGTTATTTCTTCTTAAAAGAGTATTGTATGGTATTGTCCTACCATAAAGGTATTATATTATTTCTACATATATTGAATATTTGGGCATCTTATCTCACCAACATGTATCATGTTGTGTTGTTCTACATTATATTTTGCATATTTTAAATATCACATGTGTGGATCATAACATGCTTTAATGGTTCTAACAAAATTATTCTCAAAATTTGTATTCTTCCGGATCTAATTCCATTCTCAATCATAATAGTTTATAAATATGTCAAGTTCTTCTAAAAATGCATCTTTTTATAATTTTAACCTTCAAGGGTTTAAAAGCATGAAATTTAAATATTTACTTGATACACTTAACATTCAATTATTCCAAGACTTTATTTCTAATATAGGTTCACAAACACCTTGAAGATATAAATTCTATTAAACACATTTGAACACATTACATTTTAAATACATCCTTGCTGCAAAAAATATGACATGGACTTTAATTTTTTTAAATATGAACTTATTACAATAACTATGACATAGACTTTACCATATTTTTGGATTGGCATATATGAAAATTCACTTTCTACTCTTGTATAACCATTAGTGACATATACATTAGAAATTACCAATATTAACACAACAATTTAAATATTCTAAAATCAATTTATGTATGTTTAAAGAGAAATGAAATTTATGAAACAAAACAAAACTTGAATTTTACTAAAAAAACATAACATAACATTGCATAAGATGTATATAGAATCATGCATGCATGCAAAAAAAAAAACTCTAACAAAGCCTTTATTTATTTATCATGCCTTTAACAACCTTAGATCACTCCTCCATTGCCAAATAAGTCATTCCATATGTGCATCATCATGATTTTGTTATTTCCCTTATGACTTTACATGCTTCTAATTCCTCTCACAAGGATGGCACCTTTTTACCAGCCAATTCATTTCTTTGTGGTTGCACCATTCTTTTGCTTTAGATTTAAAAAATAAAAAATAAAAATAATGCTCTGTGTGCTTGTGCCATTATTTTGCTTCAGATTTTTTAAAAAAACTAAAAATAATGTTGCAATTAAAGTTTATCTATACCTCGAAGTGCGCCTTAAATATATAGATTTTAATACCTACTGAAATGTTTTATACAACCTATGCTTATTCACATCTCAATGCTCCTAAACTCATCTGATTCATTGGTTCCCTATTATTACATGTATTTCTTATGGAAAAATATATATGTGTGGGCTAAGATGACCACTATAACATTACTCTTTCTATCTACAAAAAATGATACAAATAAGAGAACAATACATAGAACTTAAGAATACTTGGAAGGTATAGTGAAAATACTCAAGGTGGTTATAGATCTATTAGAGGGTAATCCACATTAAATATCAAGTGTATAGAGTTTCAAAGCATATGCCTAATATATGGGATATGGTTCTAACTAATTCTTAGGATAAATCAATGATATAACAATGGTAAACAAGGTGAGTATCAAGTTTATAGTAAGGAAACAACAATCAAGGAACTGACAAATAAAGGTAACCTAGATCTAAGATAACAAATAACACTAAACTAAACAAGAGATAAATAACACAATAGAATATAATAAATGTATTCTATGTAGCCTATAATTGCAATGGCAAACCTAAGCACCCTATACTATACCAAATTATTTAATATAAGGATAACTTAACAAGGAAATCAACAAACATGATATTATAACAATAAGCAAAGCAAATTTATCTACTTAGTAAATAAAGGAAAGAACAAGGTTGATCAAGCAAGAATAAGGCTTATCCATGTTAGATTATATGTCAATGCATTTTTGGATGGATCTCTTATGAGCTCCATTAAACTCACTTCAAATTTTGGGGTTTGGAACTAAACTATAAAATATGAATACTTTACTACGATTTTTAAAAATTACCATAAATTGGGCTATCTTGCTAGACTATTCCTTGTGAGTAAAAATGAACAAATGATAGGGAAGTATAAACAAAGGATATAGAGAAAAAAGAGGGAGATAGTAGTAACAAATACTAGAATCCTAATATCACAAAAGAAGAAATTTAAGGAAAAAATAAGAATGAAGAGGGCTTAGAGCAATATCAAATAGATCTAGTCAAGGAAATATAGAACTAAAGGTAGAAACAAGAAGACCAGATAGAGGAACAAAATAGAGACACTCAAAGAACTAAAAATACAAAAGTATTTGAAGAACTCAATGGTAAAAATTTAGTATTGGAAGAGCTAGAAGAAGGAGAAATGTACTCCAAATTTAAGTGTCTTTTATTCCCTAAATTATAAATTTCTCCAATTAAAATAGAGGCGATGAAGGTCTACAATTCACCACAAAGTGAGGATCTAGAAAATTTAAGATTGAATGAATCAAATTTTTATAAGGAAGAAATTATTCCATGCCCTTTGGTTAATTTAGGATAAGTGCTTAGAACTTCACCTCAAAAGAGATGGAAATGCAATTTGGAACAACCCAGTATTAGACTAACAAGAAATGCAAAAAAAATGTTGATCTAGAAACATTGAATAAGAAGCACAAACCTAAACATAATGACGTTTAAAAGAGACAAACATCAAAGGAAATCACATATGGGATATAGAGAACCTTATAACATAAAAGGTCTAAAAAAATATTGAATCTAAGAAAATGAAAATCATTTATTAGAATATAAGGGGGCTCAATAACCCCAACAAATAAAGAATAATTAGAGATCTTAGAAAGAACCATAGTCCTATTTTTCTAGCCATATAAGAAATAAAGATCCTTGATAGTTTGATTTGTGATGTTAAAGATAATATTTGGAAGAAGGCTTCAATTTTTGGTGTTAGTTTAGTTGGTGCTTCAAGGGGACTAGCAAATTTTTTGGAATCCACAAATAGCTAAAGGTGAATTTTTTAACTATCATCATCTAGAAATTTCTTTACTAACTAATAATTCTCTATAGATCCTTGATAAAATTTATACACCCAACTCTCATATTAGGAGAAGGGCTATCTGGAATGAGTTAAATGTTTTTAGAAAACATGTATGAATTTGAAATGGATGATTGTGGGGGACTTTAATACCCCCCTCTCCCCTCTTACAAAGAAATGATGAAGTCCAAATTACACTGAAAACATAGAGGATCTAGATGGATTCATCTCTAATAATAGGATTTTTTATGTTGATGTTAAAGGAGCTAGTTATACATGGACTAACAAAAGATTTGGAAAAAATTTGACTCGAGTCAGACTTTCAAGTGAAGAAGAAAGCATGGAGGATACAGAGGATCTAGCTATTAAGCTAGGATTTTAAGTGAATAATAAAGAATACAATGGATTTCTTAGTTAATTACACAGATATGATCATGCAAAAAAGACCTAAAGGTAAAGGTACATCAATTTACTTTTACAAAGAAAGTTAAAATTCTATCAAGCATCAGCACCCCTTACAGACACCAATGCAGGATGGCCTCGTATAAATAGCACAACCTTGTCTCAGTAAGAGGAAAAGTCTTGTTCCTAATTCACAGTGACCTCATATAATTAATTTTACTATCATAGTCATAATCTTTCATGATTGATTTCAAACTAAGTTGTTCTTCTTTGATATTTTCCCCTTTTAACATATTTTTAAATATAGTAAGTTGAAAATCAGTTTGTGTGATTTATGTTATATTTCATACACTTTGATTTTGCTCAATTTTTTTATCTAATTAAGATTAAAAATCTTTGAATCCCAAATTTGATAATAAAAATACCAAAGACCATATTTTAGTATCTACAACCTTTAGTGACAATTTTTCCCTACATATAACAATATTTTTGCCCATACAAGAAATTACAGAGACATAAAGGTGTTTTGGATATAGTTTCTAACTCTTGTGATTCTTGTGTAATACTAAGGGGTGTTCTTATGTATATATATGAACATATAGATTTTATAAAATTTATTCATTGATTTTATTCTCATGCATTGATGCATTCACTTAATGTTGAGTTTATTCAAGAGATTCTTAAGAAATGTGCAGTTGATAGCAACTAAAGTATGATGAGTGAATGGGAGCAATATGAAGTGTAGAGAAGGTATTCAAGTGTGAAAAATTTCTGATTTGAATACTACACAACTAAGATGATTGATTTTAGTAATCACTCTTACTAAAGAACCAAGTTATCCATTGAGCAGTGCATAGATTATTATGATACTAGAATACTGTTGAGGTTGG
Organism: Torreya grandis; assembly: GCA_037957365.1. Lineage (NCBI taxonomy): Eukaryota > Viridiplantae > Streptophyta > Pinopsida > Cupressales > Taxaceae > Torreya > Torreya grandis. The sequence continues at coordinate 1,183,691 of JARHVA010003198.1, forward strand.
TATCCTTATAAGATAAATAAGGAAAAAGCTTGTAAAATATGTAACATAGTGGAAATCAAGAGGCATAGCTTCACTCTTACTATAGTTTTCTCATATTAAGTTTATCCAATATATGTCTTGTGTATCTCTCTTTCATTTTTTTCCTTACTTGCATGTTTTCAATACCTTATGACTAGTCTAACACATCAAACACTTAAAACAACTCAGAATCATTTATAACAACCATAGTACTTGTTTTTAAGGTTAATTAACTTCAAATTGTTCATGCACTCCTATACAAACATTTCAATAAAAAATGTGTATGGAGTAATAGAATGTTTGGTATGTGAAGGGTAGTATGTAGCATGTTGCAATTGCATGTGAAGGGTTGTATATTATTTTGTGTGCTCAAGATGAAAATCAAAGCTTTAGAATATATCTTGTTACAACATTTTGGGTGTTCATCTATGACATAGAACTTGGGGACAACTCCTTCTCTAGTAAAGGATTCATGTTGGTGAAGATTAGGGTAGAATATCCACCTAGTTTACGAATCAACCTTTTATAATCACTCCCTCATGGATTTATTCAGACATTACTTCCCTTGTGGTTATTTAGTATCATTGATCATTATTGCACCATTTTCATTTTGATATATTCTTACTATCCTTTGCATACTTTATAGCTTTACCCTAATTCTATTTGCACCTCTTAGCTTTTCAGTGTTTGAGTCACATCGTAAGATGTTAGGGAATACAACCATGCCTTCCTCACAAATGCCCATCTACTTTATATCATGTTCCTAGTCATAACCATAGCTAGGTGCTTTCTTAGAAAGATAATTCAATAGTTTAAAGTGGTGTTTTACCACTCAAATCCAGTTATCTTCTCTTGTGGAAAAACTTTTTTAGTCTATATACATTTTCTTATCCACATTTTATCCTCTTTCATGATGAAAGTATAACACTTGTTTGTCTTTATATAATATTCATTTATATTTTTTTGAAATTAATGAAATTTAATAATTATATGCTCATTTATGTCTCTCTTATTGTCCACCTCCTTTTAGGCACACTAAGGTTAGTTTTAATATTGCACTCTTTTCTATAGTGTAAGTTTAGGAGTATCTAAGTGTCGTAGTCCTTATGTTTTCTTCTTTAGCATCTAGGCATAATCTCTTTTGTGTTAGTAATATTTAGCTTCCATTTTTGGTCTTCTAAATTGATATGGAGGAGAAATTTTGGGAAAAACAAAAGATTCAAAAGCTATACTATCATGAGAAAAAGGAAAATAAAGAAAATATAAAAATTTAAATCACACTAAAAGATGTGATCATGGCACACCCCCTATCTTAATCAAAACTAAAACTCCACATTTGGCCTCATGATAGAGTTTAGGTCCATTAGGGTGCATTAATTCAATAGACTAGGGTAAGATGTCTCATAGATATATCATTAGCACCACATACTTTCTCATGCAAGTACCCAATCCTCGTGGTATACTAATGATTCTATAAGGGTTTGTTAAGAACATGGAACATGTTGTCAGAAGGTAGGATCCTTTTATTTTTCATGCATATTAGCCTTCATGGGATTTTCTTTTTAGTCCAATAGTTATCCCAGGATTACCCTTGTTAGGTGGGGTTCTCTAGGTCTTTGATGTAAAAAACTCTTAGTCTTGCCAAGTTGAATAATGTGTCTTATTTTCAAGTAGAGATCATGTTTTCACCTTAGTGACACCATCTTGTCCTTCCTTCCATTATTTCCCCTTTACAAACATTTTTTTCCTAAATCTCTCCCATATTTTGTATTTCTCATTCTTCATTTCTTTCAGACATGTTAGCATTATGACAAAATTAGCATTCAAAGGTTACTATTTGAACTTTCCACTTTTTAATAGAAGTTACATCTTTGAGTTATTTCAAGATGCTCTCTTGATCATTGACTTATTTATATTATTTATCATAGTTATGTTTAGGACCTAAGTTTTTATTCATTTTTTAGGGGCCATCCAGTCTCATTTCTCCCTTTCATGCTTTCATGTTTCATCTTTTTTCAAGTCATCTAGTCTTGTTTCTAGTTTTTATGTTTTACTTTATATCTCTATTTATCTTTTTCCTTGGGTTCTTTAGTTCTAATTTAGTCTTAGAATTTATGCTTATCATTTTTTCCTTCTTATTATTTTCTTCCTTAAATTTAATTGTTCTAATTTATCCTTATTATTCTTATTTTGCTATTTTGGGGGTTTTGTAATATTTTTTTGATGTTTTTTTCATTTACTTCCATTTATAATGTATCATACATATGCATGTATTGTTATTATGTCATTATAATGGCCATATGTAGTTTGTGTGATGACCACAACTACATAATTTGCATGCAACATTTATTCAAAAAGGTAAGTCAAGGTATGTATATGTTACTTGAAATTTTTCATTCATCATCATTCATTCTAGCATTTCCCTTATGCTTTCATATTGTTATGTGTATTTCCCAAAGCACCATCCCACATTACACTATTGTCACATGTGATGAGATTTATGTGAGGTATATGTATACACTGGTATTCTCATATTTACTTTTTATTAATAATCTCTCTTGCAAGACTCATTGACGCATCAATATCCCCAAGTATATGTCCTAAGGAGTGCATAAAGAAAAGGGTGGGGTCAACTCATGGTATTTTGAAAGAGACATTCACATACCATCTAGTCATGCCTATGTCATTATCATCATTGCCTCCTTTGAGTCTCTTTTCCCTTTTCCTTCTCCTTCTCCTTCAATCTTGTAACCTCCCTTCATTTCCTATTGCATCATCAATACTGATACACTTATTTCTTACATGTTTATCCATATATTGTATCATCATTATTGATAAAAATATTATCTCACTATATTGTATAATGATTGAAGATACAACACTATATTGGCTAATATAATTATATTGTATTGATCTAGATCAATACCATCAACTTAGATTAATAGTTAATTTTTGGGTTAGGAATCATATATATAGAGGTCATAAATATAATTTCCAACACACATAGCACTCATTATTTTCCTGCACTTGCATTTATGCCATTAAGTGGTATAAGGATAAATTAGTGGTTGGAGGCTTATTCTTATGGAGGTCAAGTCTTGTCTAAGTTCATTAAATCTCAATAGGAGGAAGATAAACCAATGAGGTGCCCATTCATCTTTAGAGTCCCCAATTAAGGATACTTACATCTTCATCTTTACCATCTGAGATATTCATCTATAACATCTCTTGTATAGTGCCTCTAGAGCTAAGGGGAGATTGATGCACCAACAATTCTGTTAGGATGTGAAGTTATTATTCACAAATCACTATTCATTATGATGTGGCAAGATAGTGATGTGGCTTATGGGTGATGTAGTTGAATGGTGATGTGGCTTTTAGGTAATGTAGTTGAATGGTGATGTGGTGTAGGTCTATGGAGGGCCATTTTGAGTGATTAGGTTGATGTGATGGGAGTGAGGCATAACACTCCACCAAAGCACATGGGTTTGTCCTTGGTAGTCACATGAGTGTTGTCACATGGTGAAAAAGATAAAATGGTTGGTGTGAAGTGCATTTTTAGATGTGCCTAAGATTCCCATGTGTGTAAAAAATCTAAAGGTGATTGCAAGCACCTTTTGGACTCATGTGGTCACATGGAGAATTAAGATAAGAAGATCACTATGTATTATTAGCCTCACCTGTGTGAGTGGGGTGCCAACTTTAGATCCACATGGAGGCAACCCATGATCTTGTCTAGTGGAGGATCTCTTTTGTTGACCTTTGGCACATAGTGACAAACACCACTATGGATCACATGACATCCCACTAAGTGTGGCACATTTTTTGCCACTATTGCATTATATCTCCTCTCTCTCTCTCTCTCTTTGTTGTAAATGCATAAATATGCATAAGTTTCCTCATTATAACTCATCGTGTTAGAGGATCTATGCAAGCTTGAGCTTTCATGCTTCGAGGTTGGATCTTGTAGGCTAGGTTATGCTTGGATCACAACTTGAATGCTTTAGGTGGAAGCATTAAGTGTTTGTTTATTATCACTAATGGAATTACTAGAGGAGCTATTATAGAAGAGAGTTGTTGTGTTAACATGAATTTTTAAAGCTATAATTTTGCTTGTGGTTTTTCCTTGCACATTGCAAGGTTTCCACATAATCTCTTGTGTAATGTTTTCCCTTTTATCTCTTTAGTTTGTAACATATTATTCTATATTTTAATTACTTTCACTATATGATATAGTTCATTTATCTAACATGTAGTATTAAATTTTTATTCTTAACATTTAGTATCAGAGTTTTGGTTATGAATCATTGATTTCTAACAATTGGTATCAAAGCCATGGTGAAAAACTCCATGTGTGAGAGTTTTTCATTGTTGGTTGGTTTATGAAAGTGGAAGCTACTATGATAGGAAGAGAGACCAAGTTGGAGATAAAATAAGAATAAAAAGGATTTTTTGGCAATTATCTCTCTATGGAGCAAGGTGGAAATCTGTTGGTGAAGATTTTGTTCTCTTCATGTTATTGAGGAGAATCCTATAGGAGAGTTGTGAAGAATCTAAACAATATTTGATAGATAAGTCAATAGCCTACATAGTGTTCCTAATGGATACGTAACTTTATAGATTGAGGAGAAAGTCGATCTCTTTTTGGAGGAGTTTGAAGATAAGGCATGATCTTATTGTGGTTCTTAGAAATAAAAAAAGGGTGTATGATGTCGTATCCTACTGACCACATGTTGTTAGCTGAGATGTTGCAGAAGAAAAAAAATCCATATAAAAGAAGGAGATAGAGAGAAACCTAAATTTGTACCTATTTTAAAGTGGTTGAGGATGAGGAAGAAGAAGATGTAGATGAACAAGTGATACCTAGTGTTCTTGAAAGGAGAAGGCCATGTGTTTGGACATGCGGTAGAGCAGTGATGCATTTCAAATTTAATTTTTAAGCTCAAAAACTTATTAGGTGCATTAGTATACCAAGTAGTGTGATGATTTCCCTAAATATATGATTGGTCTACTTGTGTTATGTTTGACATGTTTGTCATCTAAAGGATACATGAAGAAGAAGAATTGAGACCTAGTGTTCCCAGAAGGAGAATGTTGATGTTGACCATATAACTTAGGGTGTTGGAGTGTTATGTATATGGTTGTGGCATTTTCTAGATAGATTGATGCATGGAGTAACACTAGAATTACATGAGTTGGTGTTTTGTTAAAATTAAGTAGAGCATGAGCATTTTGGATGCATTATTGATGCTCAAAAACTCAATAGGTGCAGTGATGCACTAAGTAGTATGATAACTTCCTAGGAGCTATGATTGGCCCAATGAAATGTCATGTTGATATCTTTAAAGGTTATGTGGAGAAGTCTGGTTTTAACTTCTATGAAATCTTCTCTCCTCACTACTATCAAGAGTGATACATTCACTAATTATTATTCAAAGAGTTGGAGTAGCATGATTCTTACATGGTGATCTCTCTTAGGGAGAGAAATATAATTTGATGAGGTAAAGAGTTGTTGGTTTGCATGTTGAATAAGTCATTGTATGGGTTTGGATAGGTGCAACACATGTAGTATAGGATATTCAATACCTTCATGGAGAGCCAGAGGGTTTAACAGATGTTGGTGTTATGTGTTGATGACATGTTGGATGCAAGCTCCAACATGATCACTATTGTGATGGCTTAGGTTACAAGGATATGATAAAGGTGTTAGGAGGAGCAAACCAAGAATGGAGATGTAAAAGGATGGGAAAGCAAGGAAGTACCCCACTTCTTGCATTATGATTTATCTTCCCAAGAGCATCTTATAATAGAGGAGAAGACATGTTGTGTCATGTGTATTAGATTCATCAGGAGTATAAATCCTTATGATGCCATGGTGAGCACTAATCCAGATATTCCTAAGTAGTGGGATTTGTGAGTAGTTCATGTTAGAATCCTAATTGGAGGATTACTCTATGGAGAAGTGAGAGTCACTTTAGGTGCTACAATCTATTATGGAGAAGCAGATGTTGACAAAGTTGGTTAGGGTAGAGAAGTTTTAGTAGTGAAACAAAATTTCTACTTAGTTTGTGTGAACATAGGATTTCAATAAGGGGATATTAGTATTGTGTTAATATATGAAATCAAAATCAAAATAACACACTAATAGCTAACACCTTAATCCTATCTCAATGAGGGAGCTTAGTTAACAAGACTAGAATGGAAAACACATCTAAAATGCAAAAGAAAACTTATTTCACGTTCCTTGGATGCTCCAAATAGTTTGTTGAAGTGGCTTGCTTGGGTTGTGCTCATGAAGTTTGCATCAATGAAGTGTGGCTACCTCTATCTCTCCTTGGCACCATGTTTGGCTTTGGATTGGCTTGGCTTGGCTCAATAATTTAACTTTATAACACTAATTGCAATGGACTTTGAATGCGTTTGGGCATTATAAGTTTGGCATAAAAAAGCTTAAAATTCAATAGGCAAGGCCTCCTATTTATCAATTTTTGGAATGGTTTAGAATCAACCTGAACCATCCATCTCAAGATAAATATATGTGGCTAAGGATTAATTCAATTATGTAATTAAAATCCATAAATAGGCTCATCAATATTTGAGATAGGGGCATTAACTAGGCATGAAGGGTCTTAATGAGGCATGGAAGGCATTAATTCAGATATTGGTGGCATTTATGGCTTGTGGATGCCACCCCATAAGATGATGTCATTTGATGATGCAATTAATGACAATCAATTTCTAAAAATAAATATTCAAAAAGTTCCATGGAAAATTAACTTAAGCTCTTGATTTGGTTTAATTAGTCTTAAATAAGATTAGTCAACTTTGATGCAAAACCTTAGCAATTTGTGCACAAATTAATCAAACTGGTCAAAATTTCATATTATTCACTCAAAATTTGACTGGATTAAAATTAGAATTCGATGTTAGATGCATTGGAACCATTATCCCATTTAGGATGTTGTCAATGCAAAATAACAAAGGCACATGTCTTGTACAATAAATTTGATAGAAAAGAGCAATCCAAAGCACCTAAGTACAAAAATGTCATTTTGACTTGAAATGATCTGATCAAAGTTAGTTACTTCATAAATTGCATTGCCCCATTTAATGATACTTTGGCCAAAATCAGCACTTGAATATGTCAGTTTCAAAGTTTTTAATGTGTTTTAGTATTTTTAGGCCAAATTGTGTATTTTGGTGGAAATTGGTCAAAATCCTTATTGATGGTCATTGGTGGCCATATTTAGGTGTCTATAGTTTACCCTTGTTTGGGAAGATGTTGCAAACCATAGGCAAATTAATGTCTTCTCAAATAATGAGAGATGGCTTATATGTCAAAAAGAAGATAATGGTTGAAGAAAAAGCTCTAAAGAGTGTTTGGGAAGCCTATAATGATGCCCCCTTGAGGGAGTGGCCATCACATTTGTTGATGGATGATCTCTCATAAAATAAGAAAGAAGAAAGGTAGAATTAACCCATGGTTGAGATTAATCCAAATGAGAAAATGCTTGCATGCATTGATTTAAAAAATATATTGATTTGCCCAAAGGTAGTTATAATCAAGAATAAAAGTTGAAATAATGATTTGCCCATAGGCAATTATAATCATTAAGGGGACCTAGATTATTTTATAAAGATGATTTTTCCCTAGTTAGGTATGATTAACAAGCATAACTCAAGGATATAACCTAAAATATAGATTAAACATGAGCGAGCACAAAGTGATGAAAGAGATGAATAGAATAATAATATTGATCAATAGAATGATTCAATTATACCTACCAGTGAGGAGATGCTAATCCTTATTAGCACCAATACAACTAGAATGGTCAATGGGTTGATGTGATCAAGGGTGGGAGGATTTGCCAAGGTAACAAGGAGAAAAATTTGTGGCTCCATTGTTTGCAAACCTTCTTGAAGCTGACTTTTACTATGGCACATGATGGTATGCATCATGATAGAACACCATGAAGACTATCCTAAAATATGCGTAAGGACTGACTCTCGATCCAATAAAAAATTGAAAATAATGCACCAATGATAAAAACCATGATGATAATTTTAACGTATGAATATGGATGGACTCAAGAATAATGTGCACAAGGAATCACCCAATGCATACATATAAACTAAGTCGAGGCAATAATGCTTAAAGAAAACAAACAAGAAAGTAAAAAAACCAAAAAATAAACAAATAAAAAGTGCATAAATAAATAAATAACCTAAAATAAACAAACAAATAGAAATCTTAAAAATAAAAGCAAAAGAAAGCATCCTAACAATGACTTTGTCCCAGTAGGGTGGATCGAGGATAACTGACTAGGCTTAGACAGGACAAATGTTTTTAGATTTTGAAATATTTGAAATATTTTTGGAATTTTGAGGTATCTCAACTAGTTAAATAATGACAAGATACCTACTCATAAACTGGTGAGAGAATTTAGCTTAGGTTGCTCATAAAATGATGAGAGCATGGCTTAGGTTGCTCACAAAATGGTAAGAGCATGACTCAGGGGGACTAAGGTGACCTCAATATGAATTGAGCATGACCTACATAGTCCTAGAATGACCTCAAGTCATAGTAATTCCATCCACATAAAAGGTGAGGAAAAACTAACTAGGTCCCAACAAGTTCTCAAATCTGGTAAATGGCCAGTCAAATGAAAATAGTAATGACAAGGTGAGACGGTAATGCATGATAAATAAATGATGCCTATAGGTGGTTATAACTAGTATACAGTGACATAGATCAATGATCATAAATTATCCATAGGCGGTTATAATTAGTAGCAAGACTAGTGAAATATTGATTTGCCCATAGGTGGTTATAATCATGCACACATAAACCAACTTTAATATAGGATGGAAAATGAAATATATCTTGTGAGATCAACTATCACACTACTTTCATAGACTATCATTGAAACATAGATTTGATTGATCATTGAAACTTGATTAGAATCTCCTTATGAAAAGTATAGGAAGAACCAAAGGAACCAAGATCAAAATAGGATTAGTTAGGATGACTAAAAATAGGCTTTGGTCTAGATAGAAATGGAATGATAGGATGGCATGGTCTTGCTCTAGGATAATGATGGGTTTTGATAGATTGGATAAAATGGTAGGAGGGTTTCCCCCAAGTGATGGGGTAAATGGTAGGAATATGTGGCAATGGCAAATGAAATGGTATGGTACATATTTTTGGCCTAGGTGATTGTTGGTTTTGTTTTGTTGTTATATTTAGCCTCGATATGGTAAAATGGCATATGATTTTATTATTCCTAATGAAGTGGAGATGTACATCTTAATTAGTAAATGATATAAATAGAATAATTAATCATGTTAATTTTTATCCCAAACCTTATCTGAATAGTTACTCTGTCAAGAATTGATTATAGATCTAGATGTTGAGAATGTTATTGTGATCTTCGTTGGTCATTGATTATGATTATTTCAAACATCGAGACAAGGTATCTTTGTAGCCTCTACAAAGGAAGGTGCAGTCATGGATGGTAAATAGGGATAAATAATGGATGGTATGTTTAATTGTGAAATGGAATGGTAAATGATAATGGAATGGGTAATGGTTGGGAAACAAATGAAGATCAAGATGTTTAGTCACACATAATGTTATTGATGTTGGATTCAACATAACTTTGGATGTGGTAGGGTTGAATACCTCTAAATATTCTCTTGATAGGATCACCAAAAAAAAATTGTTATTTGATCTTGAGAGTAGCTAGCATCTAATTAGGCTATAAATTGAAAGGTATTTTGATTCAATCTTTGATATTATCTTCATCAATCAGTGAAGCACTTTTATGCTCAACTACCAGTTCCTTGATGATTTTTTCACCAATGAAGTTGTCTATATTGTTCCATAATGCCTTTGAGAAGGTTTCACCAAGGAATGTTGAATTTTGACTTTAATTGTCTTCTAGCGCTTTTTAAAAAGTTTCACTAGAAGATGTTGAGTTTGAACTTTGCTTATCCCCTAGTGCCTCCAAAAAGGCTTCACCAGGAGAGTGTTCTTCTACTATATGAATGTGCTCTTGGAATTATTAATCTTCTTCAACTATTATGTCACCATGGATGTAGTTTAACAAAGTGTGATTCTTTCGGTCCCAATTGACACTTGTGGGAAATGGAATGTCAATAATATGCTTATTTTGGTTGATGGTAATGGACTGTAGAATGGTAATGGAATGGGGAGAGGTTGAAAAATCCTCATATAAGATACTAAGATAACTCATGTCAAAGTTGAAGTACTCATCCTCAAAAACTATAAAAGGATCACAAATGTATTCAACTTGATATGTGAGGCATGTGTAACCAATATTATAATAGTTGTGAATGTATTCTATTTTTTAATATAATTTTGACTCAATAGACTCTAAATCTAATTTTGAGGCTAATGTTGACTCTAATTATGATGTTAAATATGATGTCAATTCAAGAATAGAACCTAACTCTAATTTTAATTCTTCATCTGATGGGTATTGTGTTACAATGATGTCTTGTTGAATGTTTAGTATTGGACAAGTAATAGCCTATGATGGCATAATGGGCTCCACAAAAATTGGTTTGTCAAAGTGGGACTCCTTTAGGATGTGAAAAAGGTCAAGAGACAAGTCCTTAGAGACTGGCTTGTCAATAAGAAGCTCTTGAAAAATAAGCATATGGTCGAGGTAATAATTTGCCTAAAGGCAGTTATAATCATCAAGAAGTGACTCAGCAAGACTGGCTCATTAGAGTGAGACTCCTCGATAAATAGTATTGGATCAATAGGCAATTTATCATAGGTCAATTTATCATAAGTGTTTGGTTTAACAAAAATATCTTGGATTGGTTGGTTTTTTTGGCCTTGGTTTTCAACAAGTTGGAAAATACTAGTTTTGAACACAACTTGGTCTTCAAATGATTTGATGGGTTGAGGTTTTGATTGGATTAGTATCAGATGAAGAATGGCCTATGGTTGGATAATGGTAGGGCATTGGGGAGCATGATTTCTCACATGAGCCAAAGGATGAAATCCTAAAATGGTAATGATAGGGCGGTGTAGAGCTTGGTTGCTTGCATAAGCTAAAGGATGAGGTCCTGGAATGATGAAGGGGAATTATGGAGCTTGATTGCTCACACAATCCAAAGAATCTAAGTTTTCCTCATAAACCATATCATCCCAATCTTTATTTGGCTCATAAGCTAGTTCTTGAATATGTTTTGTGTAATAATTATTATAAAGAGGGTATGGATCTTTATCCTAAATAACATTATATGTAGTTGGGTAATCAAAGTCCTCCTCACAAATTATATCATCCCAATTGGTGATTTGATTTGGATTTTTTGGATTTTGACTATATCATCCCAATTGGTAATTTGATTTGGAGTTTTTGGATTTTGACTTTGTTCCCCATATGGAGTATTGTAGGGAGAATAATAAAACTCCTTAAAAAATCTTTCTCTATAGGGGTTCCTAGTGGGATTTTGTGTGGCCATTCTATCATAAGTTGTATTGTACATAACTCCACCATAAGTGTAGCTAGACATATCCGCATAAATGATGAAAGCTCTGAAACAAAAGGCTTAGAGTTATACAAACTTTGAAAAACTATGTCCAAAGGACAAATGGTTCAAACTAGGTCTAACTTAGTCGAAATTAGAGTTGTATCTCTAAACAATGATTTGATTATGGAGTTGTATCTCCAAAATGGTTTGTGCTAATACTTGGCATAAAAAAATCTAACATCAAACATCATATACACAAAATATCAGGCATCTGAATAAAAATCGTCATGTCAAAGGTCTAGGTCAAAGTGTTCCAAACAAGGTCTAAACTAGGAAAGGGAAAAGAGTTGTTAGGTCTTTTGTCCAAATGTGGAGTCAATATCTAGGCTCAAATAGGTTGTGCTAGGACTTTTGGACAAATTACATTAAAATCTATACTTGAAATAAAGAATTGATTTGAATTTAATTTAATCTAATAAGTTTGGAAATAACTTTGACATAGACCCGACACACAGAATCAAAAATAAACGTGATCAATTAGTATAAGCCATAAGGCAAAAGGCTCTTGAAGGCTATGTTATCCCAAAAAAAGGCATAAATAATGATGAGGATAGGCTTTGAACAAAAAAATAATCAATATTCTTCAAATTTGGGTAATCAATTAACTGAAATTATGCAACCTAAAAGAGAAAGATCTATGTATTAGACCTACAAATTGAGGCCTAAATAGAAATCAATCAATGTTTGAATCCAAACTTTGACAAGGTTAATTGAAAACTCAACATTGAAAACTAGGATTTGACCAAACAAGCTAGACAATATTGGACAACATGACAGAGCATAAACAATGTCCAAATGGCTGATGTGACATGGTTTGAAACAAACAGTTTTTGGTACAATGGTAAACAAGTCTTGAAACAAATTAAGTAACCTAATGGCATAAGCATGCTCTAATGATGTGATTAATGTTATGTTTCAAAGACTCAAAGGCAAAAATGGTTTGACATGTTTTGGGCAACATAACGCTACCCCACTCAAACAAGTAACACACACACACAAACATGTTTAGTAAAAATTTCAAAGAACAAGTGTGGTGTAAAATAGACAGCATAATGCCTATTTAGACAAAAGAGTGACGTATAAACAAATTGGTTTTGACATGGTTTACAAATAAACATATTAGTTTTAGTCTCAAAACACCAAGTAAGAAAATGACAAAATACAAGTAAATCATCTAAATTCTTATTAAGGGTGTGGCAAAGTGGGGTTGACTAAAACTAATTGGTTTTCAATCATTTTTAAATGGATCCTATGTCTACCAACTTTCACATTAGCAAAAAATAAAAGCAACACTTTAATTGGGTGTCCATGACACTTGGCTCGTTGTAAAAAGGTCTTGTCCTTTTTTCAACCACTACATCTGTCGATTACTCAATGTAGTGCGATGTCCAAAGTGCAGATACGTCTTATGTGCAACTCCAACACTAGAAGGTGGTTTAACCACTCAAACCTCTGATCCTAGTGGGAATGGTTGAAGTCAGTGCTAGGAGATGAAACCTTGGGTTAAAGCTTCCCTTAGAACTTGTGGGAGGTAATGAAGTCCCTCTTGCAAGCCAAGATGCAATAAAATAAATAAATGATAGAAAGACTTTAGGTTCATTTCACGATCACCAAAATTAATATGAGTTTTTAGGAAGTACTTTAGATGACTTTCTTTTTATGCCTTATACTAGCTTTATTTACAATAAGGATGATGCTTTTGATTCCAAAAGTTCCCTAAAGGGGATGGATGGAAGAGCATACATGCAACATCCCTCTTTTTGCCAATCAAATTCTAAGTTTAAACAATTATTGAAAATAAAATTTGACAAGTGAGTTCAATTTTAAGCACCAAATGAAAGATTAGGTGGTGTTCTTTTGACCCGTTGGTCTTAATTTTTAAAAACATATAAATATTACAACAAAATAGATTAAATGAAACAATAAGCACCTACTTTTGTTTTAAACCCAAAGTTTGAAGTGTTCAAGACTTAGCATGTTAAAGATTTACTTTAGGCACCAAATTTGAAGTGTACGTGATTTTAACCAAGTTCTTTTTAAAACTCCAAATTGAAGTGTATGATTAGTTAAAACACCCACATTAACTTCTAAACCATCCTTTCAACCTGCAAAAACAAGATTAAGACTGCTTGCTTTAAATCACTTTAGAGGATGAGACAAGGACTTTTGAAAAATGAGCTCTCGAGTTGATAGTCAAGTTGGGTTGACAATCAAGTTAGGTTAATAGGTGAGTTGGGGTTGAGTTAGGGTGAGTCAAGGTTGAGTTGGGGTCAAGTTGGGGCGAGTCAGGGCCAAGTTGGGATCGAGTCAGGGCGAGTTGGGGTCGAGTTAGGGCTGAGTTGGGCTGAGTTGGGGCTGAGTTGGGGCTAAGTTAGGCCAAGTTGGTGTCAAGTCAGGGATAGTTGGAGCCAATTTGAGCTATGTTAGGGTTGAGTTAGGGTGAGTTAGGGCTAATTTGGGGTCGATTCAAGGTGAGTTAGGCACATAATCAAGTTGGGTTACACAGTCTCGAGAATAAAACTGTGGCTTACAAAAAAATGGATTATTGCTCAAATCTTTACCTTGTTTACCTCCACACTCCAAGATCTTATAGGACAATGGTTAGTAGGTTGATTGTAGGTGAAATTTTCCCAAATTTGTGAGGCTAGGTCGCATCAAGTGTGTCATTTGTGAACATAGGATTGCAATAAAGGGAGATTAGTATTGTGTTAGTATATGAAATCAAAATCAAAATAACACACTAATAGCTAACACTTCAAGCCTATCTCAATGGGGGTGCTTAATTAACAAGACTAGAATGGAAAACATAACTAAACTGCAAAATAAACCTTATTTTACCTTCTTTGGATGCTCTAAATAGTTTATTGAAGTGGTTTACTCAGTTTGTGCTCATGAAGTTTGCATCAATGAAGTGTGGCTACCTCCATCTCTCCTTGGCACCATGTTTGGCTTTAGCTTGGCTTGGATTGGCTTAGTAATTTGACATTATAACACTAATTGTAATGGATTTTTGAATGCATTTGGGAATTATAAGTTTGGCATAAAAGAGCTTAAAATTCAATAGGCAAGGCCTCCTATTTATGGATTTTTGGAATGGTTTAGAATCAACCTGAACCATCCATCTCAAGATGAAGATGTGTGGCTAAGGATTAATTCAATTATATAATTAAAATTCATAAATAAGCTCATCAATATTTGGGATAAAGGGGCATTAAAAAAGCATGGAGGGTTTTAATGAGGCATGGGAGCTATTAATTCAGATATTTGTGGCATTTATGGCTTATGGATGCCACCCCATAAGATGATGTCATTTGATGATGAAGTTAATGACAATCAATTTCTAAAAATTAATATTCAAAAATTTCCATGGAAAATTAACTTAAGCTCTTGATTTGGTTTAATTAGCCTTAAACATAATTAGTCAACTTTGATGTAAAACCTTGGCAATTTATGCACAAATTAATCAAATTGGTTAAAATGTCATATTATTGGTTCAAATTTTGACTAGATTAGAATTGGAAGTTGATGTTAGATGCTTTAGAACCATTATCCCATTTAAGATGTTTTCAATGAAAAATAACAAAGGCACATGTCTCATACAATAAATTTGATAGAAAATAGCAATCTAGAGCACCCAAGTACAAAAATGTCATTTTGACTCAAAATGATCATATCAAAGTTAGTTGCTTCATAAATT
Organism: Torreya grandis; assembly: GCA_037957365.1. Lineage (NCBI taxonomy): Eukaryota > Viridiplantae > Streptophyta > Pinopsida > Cupressales > Taxaceae > Torreya > Torreya grandis. The sequence goes on from JARHVA010003198.1 coordinate 1,198,974, forward strand.
GCATTGTCCCATTTAATGATACTTTGACCAAAATCGATAGTTGAAAATGTTATTTTCAAAGTTTTTAATGTGTTTTAGTGTTTTTAGGCCAAATTGTGCATTTTGGTGGAAATTGTTCAAAATCATGATTGATGGTCATTGGTGATCAGATTTAGGTGTCTACAGTTTGTGTCAGGGTAGTAGTAGGCATTGATAGACATCTAGTTGTAGAATACTCAGGTGTGGTAAAAGCCTGTGTATATTAACTTCAATTCAGAGTATGTTAGGATGTGAAGTCATTATTCATGAATCACCATTCGCCATCATTATTCATGGCCACTATTCATGATGATGTGGCATGTTGGTGATGTGGCTTGTGGATGATGTGGTTGATTAGTGATGTGGTGTAGGCCTATGGAGGGCCCTTTTGAGTGATCAAGTTGATGTGATGGGAGTGGGGTGTAACACTTAACCAAGGCATTTGGGTTTGTCCTTGGTAGTCACATGGGTGTTATCACATGGTGAAAAAGACAAAAGGGTTGGTGTGGGGCACATTTATAGATGTGTCCAAGATTCCCATGTGTGGAGAAAGTCCAAAGGTGATTGTAAGCACCTTTTTGACTCATGTGGTCACATGGAAAATAAAGACAAGAATATCACTATATGTGATTAGCCTCATATGTGTGAGTGGGGTGCCAACTAGAGCCACATGGAGGTGGACAATGATCTTGTCTAGTGGAAGATATATTTTGTTGACTTTTGGCACATGGTGACAAACACCACTATATATCACATGACATCCCACTAATTGTGGCACATTCTCTCTCTATACACACACACACACACACACACACACACAAGCTTCTTCATTGTAACTCATCTTGTTAGAGGATCCATTGCAAGCTTGAGCTTGCATGCTTGGAGGTTGGATCCTATAGGCTAGGTTATGCTTGGATCACAGTCTAAATGCTTCAAGTGGAAGCATTAAGAGCTTGTTTGTTAGCACTGATGGATTTGTTGGAGGAGTTGTTGTAGAAGAGAGTTATTG